>OX438817.1:4136779-5336779 GCA_949316475.1 Hypomecis punctinalis
TTTCTAATTTTTGTTAAGGTGATGGCAGCATCACGTCATATTTTAGAAGCAATGTCAAAAGATAATAAGATCTCAAAAAATAAAACTCTTTTAAATTGAAACGTTTAATAAAGAAAACAACAGAAAATCATTTTCCAAAACAAATATAGCAAATAATTAAATACTATACCGGGTAATGGCCTAAGCTTTAAAAGTATATATTTACATTATCTCTTTTATAACTTAACACCCTGTACATAAAATTATTAACACCATATTCTCAAAACGCAGAGCCCCGTGAAGCTTAAACGATAATAATATAATGCTCCATAACATAGCGTTATGCCGCGTTATAAATAACATAATTCTCTTCGTTATTTGTGCTCGAACCGTTATAATACTTATAATATTCCTTATTGGTTATAATCTCTATTGTTGCTTATTGCTTTAGATATTTACGGTTTTATACCAGAATAGTAGAAATTATTATGAAATGTTTTTTTCTTAAATTCAAGCTTTTGAGATCCTGGGTATTATGTAGCAGCACAGTGCTAGTAAGACAAAACAACCGGACAAGTGCGAGTCAGGCTCGCACTTGTCTTCCGAGGCTTCCGTACAACCCCAGAACATTTCACAAAATCGAGATGTAAGTTGTTAAAACCTATATCAACGACAAAAAAAGTTTTTTTTTTTAACTTTACTCATTAAAAAATCGTCCTTCATTAAAAATTACACATTGTTAAAATAATTAAAAATCTGTTTTAGCATGTGCTAATGAAATTATTTTATATGATACCATACATGATATGATTTACTCACTTTGAATTTTGAACCCATATTTTGTGAATTTTGAGGCCCTGTTTTTATGTGATTTAAATAAAAATTTACAGTTTTCAGATTATTCCTATATGTGTACTCTAAGACAATGCTTCTCGCCAAATTTCAAAGTTCTATGTCAACGGGAAGTACCCTGTAGGTTTTGATTTTTGTGAGTGTCGATATATGCGGTTTTTATATTTATATAAAAACCGGATATATTTTTATGAGTTTTTTTACGTCATAAACGGCTCTAACTTTTATATAAGGTAACTGAGAAGTTTTTCTTTTACACAACTGCAAGAGACTATAGATATACGTATACAGTTTAAATTTTAGCTCGATATCTTTACGCGTTCCCGAGATAAAGAGTCTTGACATACACACAGACGGACAGACGGACAACAAAGTGATCCCATAAGGGTTCCGTTTTTTCCTTTTGAGGTACGGAACCCTAAAAACAAACCATTTGTAAAATTTGTATACCTGCTCAAGTTTGTAAGAATGTAATCAAGGCAAGTTAGCGAGATTTAATCGGATTTTCAAGTAATTTTCTTTTCATTAAGTACATAAAAAAGTCGCCGCTCCGAGAGCTGAATAACGTAATTTACCGAAACCTTTTAAGAACCTATAATTAAAAGTTTCTTCTCTTGAGCGAGTTAGGTAATACTTGTAAAATTACTTGGAAAGTCTGTTAGTGCAATATTTTAGATAATATTAGTGCGCGGGTCCTTCTCTACATCATCCATTCATCCATCCATCAGCCATAGGACGTCCACTGCTAGACATAGGTCTCCACGATGGAACTGAAGCGGCTTGTATCCAGTGCGATCTTGCGGTCTTAATGAGATCTTCAATCTCAAGTCTTCGATCTTCCATATCGAGTTGAAATTTAAACTATATGCGTAAACCTATGAACTCTTGCAGTTGTGTAAAAGAAAAGCTTCTCAATTACCGTATAAAAAAGTTAGAGCCGTTTATGTCGTAAAAAAACTCATATTTCAACGGTCACAGAAATCAAAACCTACAGGGTATTTCTCGTTGACATAGAACTATAAAATTTGGCGAAAAGCATTTTCTTAGAGTACACATATAGGAATAAATCTGAAAACTGTACATTTTTATTTAAATCACATAAAAATAGGGCCACAAAATTCACATAATATGGGTTCAAAATTCAAAGTGAGTAAATCGTATCATGTAAGGTATCCATATAAAATAACTTCATTAGCACATGCTAAAACAGATTTTTAATTATTTTAACAATATGTTTGTACGGAACCCTCGATGTGCGAGCCTGACTCGCACTTGTCCGGTTTTTTTATTTAAGTCCTTGTTCCCTTGCATAAAGGCAAGGCCTTTGTTTAATAAAAATATTTTGATTTTCCATACATGTTTTAGATATTTTTATTTTAATAGATATTTATCCTAAGAATTTATGTCCATAATTACCTCTATATCTTATACTTAGTCTGGCTATAAATACTGTTACAATTAAAAATAAACCAAATATTTAATATTACACTTGAATTTATAGGCCCACTCACATATTTATTATATATGTGAGTGGGTGTGAAAACAGCTACAAGCTGCTGTAAGCCCAATCCTTGAGCAGCTGTTAAGTGAGCTACAGCTTGGATTGGGTTAAACGCAGCTTGTAGTTAAGCTTATCGCAGCTGCCAACATAAGTGATTCTACCTTTTCAGCCAGTTTTCAAAAACACAAAAAATATCGACAGATATGAAAATTATCGACAGGTCCTTTTTAATAACCAGGCTCAGTGTGAGTTTTGTCGTAAACATGACGCGCTCTTCGGCGAGCGCGTAAGCATGTAATTTGTATGAACTTGCACTCGCACAAAGTGTTTCAAAAACGCGCCGCTAGTGGCGCTGTACTTTTCTTCATAAAAATTACATGCCTACGCGCTCGCCGAAGAGCGCGTCATGTTTACGACAAAACTCACACTCAGCATATAGTTATCACCCATAAAAACCTTTTTTTAAGCTTTTTTGATGCCCAAATGACTCTCATTTAATAACTAGTTATCTACAGCCTTTTTGGAAGCAAGTTATTAAAAACAATTATGAAAACATAAAAAAAAAAACGTTTTTAAAGCTATTTGTGATAAACAAATATGCCCATAAGAGTCTCATATAATAACTAGTTATCTACAGCCTTTTTGGAAGCAAGTTATGAAAAACAGTTATTAAAATAGTCCAAAGATTTTTAGAGCCTTGGTAGCTTAGCGAATAATAATAAATGCCGTTGTATAAACAGAAAATGCTAAAATGCTATTTCATTCTGAAAAAAATTAGTAGGTACATTAGCCTAGTCAGCGCCTACATCTACCATTATGGTAGAATGTCTACATCTACCTTTGTGGTAGAATGTAGGCCACTACAATTTCCAAAAGACCCGTAAAGCTCGAACCATACTATCGGACGCGGCTTACGGACGCGACTGAGAGCCTCGACCTAGACTATGAAAGTACACTGAGCCGTGCACACTATCGGACATTAATCGCGGACGTCACCTTCGAACGTCCTTGAGCGTTCGGACGTCCGAGAGCGATCTGGCATACCGGATGTCTTAAGACTGTGCACATTGCTAAGTCACGGCTGTCAGTCGCGTCCGTAAGCCGCGTCCGATAGTATGTTTCTAGCTTTAAGCGAGCTTCCGTCAGGATTATTATCCGCAGCTTGTGACTAACATCACAGCGGCCAAAAAGTTTGATTCAGCCTACTCTATAATATCTGCCACAGAATAGTGTAAAGTGCCAAGGCAAAGGCGCGAGATCGAATTTGCCGTAATAACGACGAAAATGATCTCTTGATACAGCGCCGAGAAATACTTTAATGTTTTAAGATGTAGGGATGGGGGAAAGGAAAATCGATGACTTACCTGCCATTTTTTTTTATTCTGATTGTTTAACAAAGTGGAAAACCTAAACACTTCGCATTCTAAATTAAAGATGAAGGTGATTGTATGTACTCTTTTTGTTCTGACCTGATTAATCTGTTGTTTTTTTAATGTGAAACTTTTATTACATCGCCTCAAACTTTTCGTCTATCTATTGCATGTAGCGCGACGGTCGGAAAAAAGTTTCACTTTAACCATTGTTTCATAAAACCACTCAATCTCTTTTTAACGTATTCAAGAATTTTAGTTTCTATTTTATCTATGTATATGTATTTTTTTAACACGGTCTCTGACCCGAAAAAGTAAAGATATCCTATTACATATTTTTTGCAATCGTTGTTCTTCCTTCACATTACGAAGCTCGCTCACATTTCACTGTACGTGTTTTAAATATGTTCTTTCTATTTTCAGAAACCTGTCAACGTGTTCACTATGGAACTTTATACATATACTTTGAAGCAAAAACACGTAAGTATGTTTCGGGGAAAAATGATTATTATTTTTTCAAGATCTACTAGTTAGGAAAAAGAATATTGACGATTTGCGCGTTTTTCCCTTCACTAGCTGGGCGGGGGCGAGAACGCGAAATTGGAGGAAAACTTTCGTAAGGGGAAATGAAATGGGATTGATAAAAATTGGAACCAAGCCGCCCGTGCAGGGGTGGACTTCAGGACTGAATTGTATACTCTACAAAACAGTAAAAGATCAAATTGGGAGTAATAATATTATATTACCTATAGATAACTACAAGTTTTGATATTCAAAAGTTTTTACACAATAGGTAGTGACTCTGACTTCTGGGTCAAAGAGGCGTGGGTTTGATCCTCAACTTGGTCAAACATATGTGTGTTTGCTCTATGTCTTGATGTACTATCTATATTATGTATTTGATATATGTAAATGTTGTATATCTGTATCTGCCAGCCTCATCACAAGCTTTGCTTAGTTTGGGGTCAGAGACCGTATGTAAGATGTCCACTAATATTTATTTATTTTATTTATTAATCTTTCTTTGTATTAGCTAACATCGTCTCACTGCATTGTAAGTCATGGAGCCCTTTGAATGTGGACTGCAACCCAAATGTTCTCAACACACTTCATGGTGTTGTGTGTTCAAGAAATTGTTGAATGAAGAACTAGCCCACTCTGAGATAACTGTTGCAATATATTACAGCAATGAAGACGGACTAACTCCCGTCCATATAGCGGCCATATGGGGTCGTACAGACAACCTGCGCCTCCTCATTGGTTGTGGAGCCGACCCCTCACTGAAGGACTTTGACGGGCTGTCAGCCTTTGAGTATGCAGCCAGAGAACAACAGTGGGAGGTCTATGACTATCTTAGGAATGTGGAGGATGCCCGTGATGATTCTGATGACCCGCGGTGTGCTTATACATTAGATCTTGGTGAGTAATTATTCAGTAATTCTTGTACTAAAATGTTTGAAAATAAAATATGGCTTCAGAAATTGTAATACAAATATATTCTACATTATGGTAAAAAAATCGTTTTACGAGTAACATCTAATAGTTCTCCGAATAGTGGACCTCGCATCTGTTTAACTGAATCTCTATAAGCCTATATCTTGACTCGTTCTAAACCGATTTCTTTGTACTTGGAAATCTTGCCAAATATGATCAAAATCGGTTGATAAATAGCGGTACGGCGATATTTCCCCTTTATAAGGGAAATAGCTACAATCAATACATTCTTTTCAGCATTTATATCAGCATTACAGCAGCAATAATTTGAATTCGATGTTTCGAAATAGTCTTCTAAATAACCTCTGGCTCTTGACACCTTATACACTAAGCCGAGGCAGTCAATTTCGATTCTTTCCCCCCGCAGCATCCTAACTCCACCCCTGCATTTTCCGAGGGCACGAAACTCACTTAGCTTCGTTTGTCGAAGCTTTTCGCCTCTTGAAAGTTTTCAATAGCCGGGAATCGAATTCTCCACCCCGTTACCTCCCCCCTCACCCCCTCCCCTCACTCCATCCCCCCTCCCGGACACCTTGCCGTGTATGCAGAGTTTATTGTGTTTTGTACGGAGAGGTTAGGTTACTGGTTCCTATGTGGGCTGGATTTTTCAAGCGTATGTGACCGACGCGATGTCGCTTTTTACAATTTTCTTCTTTTTAATGTGTATTCGATTCTTTGTAAGAGTTCTTATTATAAAATATAACGTTGAGAAGCGTCATGTATCCGTATGTTAGGGATCTATTCTACTAAGTTTGAAACTATCAAGGATCGTATATGACCCAAATTACATTTATGTACTAAAGATTGAACTAAAAATTCATTGAAGCCGTGGTGGTCTAGAGGTAGTGACACCCGCCTTACAATCGTGAGGTCGTTGGTTCAAATCCTAGTCCCGTACCAGAGTTCTTTGGAATTTATGTACGGAATTTCACACCACTGGCTTTTCGGTGAAGGAAAACATCGTGAGGCAACCTGCATGTGTCAGTAGAAGAAATTCGATGGTGTATGTAAATTCACCAACCCGCACTGGGCCAGCGTGGTAGATACGGCCCAAACACCCTTCGTGGGTAGGCCTACGTCCTGCAGTGGACTATTAAAAAAAAGGCTGATACAGTACAGTACTAAAGATTATGAATTAGAAGGAACTAACAATTTAAATGACAATTTTGAACTCTCTTGTATTTATGAGTATAGTATCTAAAATGGTTATTATTAAATCGATTCATAGCTCAACATTTTTAGACTTGGTATTTTTTCTGCAAAAAAAATACAAATTTCAGCCTAGCTCATTATCCTACTTCCTACTATATCCTACTAATAATATTATAAACGCGAAAGTTTGTGAGGATGGAAGGATAGATGGAAGGATGTATGGATGTTTGTTAATCTTTCACTCAAAAATTACTGAACGGATTGAGATGAAACTTTGCAGTAATATAGCTTATTTATCAGAATAACATCTAGGCTATAAACTATAATGATATTGCGTCAAAAATCAAAATATCCGTGGGTAAAAACTAGTTTGTCATGTTACAAAATTTACTTGCAAATTTTAGCAGATACCAAATAAAAATTGAGTAGATATGTATTACCAAGACAGACAAGCTTATTGAAACTACAATTGATAAATCGGTGTAGGTACTAAAATCAACCAAATTATCAACAGAATTTACAAACAAACCAATTATTAAACAAACTTAAATAGTCTTATACAAAAATGTTTCCAAACGCTCAAATCCCCAGCCACAATGCCACCAAAAGTAAATAAATTCTCAGACATAAAAACTCTTCAATGGACACAAACTTACAATACTTGTAGTACAAAAGACTACAATGTGCTCACTCGTCACATAATCCTAATAATGGTCATTTTGCACACCTTTTCTGGATAGATACTTGAGATTGTTGAAATTTTACACTTGAGCCGAATTTAAGGATAGGTTTCACGAGCTCCTGTTAGGAATTAAAACTACATACGGTGGCTCAGTGGTTAGTGACCCTAACTTCTGGATCAAAGAGGCGTGGGTTCGATCCCCACCAGGGCAAATATTTGTGCGATGAACATAAGTGTTTGCTCTGTGTCTGGGTGTTATTTAATTTATCTATATAAGTATGTATTTAAAAAATAAGTATATGTAGTATATCTGTCTCTGGCAGCCATATCACAAGCTTTGCTTAGTTTGGGGTTAGGGGCTGTGTGTAAGATGTCCCAAAATATTTATTTATTATTTTTTATTTTAATATATAATAAGTACCTACTATTCAGAATTTAGTACAGCGATACCGAAATTTTGAATCTTGAAAAAGATGTTACTTGAAACGTATTTGTTACAAAAGTCATAATATTATTTATTTCGACAAAACTTTAATATTATTTCTTACTAAGCCTTATATTAAGTAACCTACCTACTTTAATTAAAAAAGATACTAAAACTTAAAATAAAATAATATAAAATTTAAAATAAAAATTCACAATACGCGATAACTACTTATATGATGCAATATAGATAATATTTTTAGGACCAATAGTTTTTGTCTCAACCTGAGAGAATTTAAGCCGCCTTCTTCTGCGATGTTTTTATCTACTGTTAAATAATTTAAAGTCCAGGAAAATCACAGGTGGTGTAACCCAACTTTTTTTCCTAGAACACAGTGGTCAGCTACTCCATAACGCGTGGACAAAAACTTCTTAGAAATTTTGCGGCTTCGTTAGTGGTATTAATTTTTTGTCGGTTTTAAAAGGATTTCAAGATTTTCAAGTAGTTTATTCGGTTTTTGACAAAGAGGCTTGTTTGGAGACGTTCGCGGTAAAAGGTTTTATTGTATTTGATTGTTGGTTAGGTATGTATTTATATTTAGCGATAATTCCCAAAATACACTGTTTTGTAATATAATCATTTTTGTTTTAATTTGTGATTTTATGATTGTAATAAAATATATGAGTTGTAATTATATTATGAATTTAGCTGAAAATATTTACTAGAATTATTCATTTTTCTATGTTTACTGGTATCGAAGATTTTAAGATTCTAAACTAAGCGCATTTCCACAAGTCTACTACGGTTTCCGTAATAGGTAATTAATTTGTAATAAGTACTGAGAAAATAAATATAATTAAAATATAATATTTGGTTTTCGGAGAGAGGGCTGGAAGTCTGAAATGGAATTGGGCCGGACACATCTGCCGCATGCACGAAGATCTGTGGGCCAAAACCTGTACAATGTGGACACGCATCATCAAGAGGGCCCAAAAAAAGATGGCGAGATGAGCTTGATTCCCACTGCAGTAGATGGAACACCAAAGCTCTCGATCGAGAAATATGGAAAGAGGGAAGGGAGGCCTTTGCCCTGCAGTGGGACAATAACGGCTAAAATAAATAAAATAAATAAATAAATAAAATAAAATATATTTAAGTTGCTCTTATCTCAAAACAATACACTAAAGCACATGTATATAGCATAGGGACTAGGCTCCCTTGTCACTTACACTATTTTGTTTTATTTGGTTCCAAGGATTAATTAAGAAAATGTAAAATTAAAACGCATTATTCGATTGCGTTTCCCAATTTTTTACTTAGATTACTAATGTATCCGCTCTTTGTGTCAATTTCAAACATCTTAATATCAAAATCCCTGATCTAAAACCGAGATTGCATTGCACAAAGATTTCCGAAGTATTTGTATAGCTAATGTCTTTGTATTTGCCGAATCTTTTCAATACGTAATACTATACTTGAGTTTACAAAAATACAAATAGCTGAATGTTTTGAATGTTATTTGAAACTAGGTTATTATATCTTGAGGTTTTAGATATAATATTTGAATGCTGAGAGTACTCCTACTTATTTTTTTTTACCCTTCAAGGTGGCTTAAATACTCTGACCTGGTATCAGCTAAGCTAGTCACCAGGCGTATACGAAATTACTTACTTATATAATTTCCATAATATTCTCAGATAATAATTATGTGTAATTTCAAGAGTTTGTTAAAGAAGCTTTTTCAGTGTATAATGTATATTTTTATCGTTTTTTTTTAATCTTTAATGTAGTCAATTTTCAAGGCGCAGTCGTAATTTTATTAGCAATTAAAAATATTGCTGTTTCTTTTTCACTAAATGCATTTTAAAGATAGGAAAATATTTTAAATCGCTATTAAATTTTGATGGCGACTTTAATATTGGCCACATTGTATGTACCTACATTTTGTATAATTTTATAACAGTCTCCTTAAAAATCAAAAATATAACAAAAAATCTGTGTAGGTACATAGGTACATAGATTTCTAAAATAAACTTATCGTCAACTATAACTTTGAGTAAGTTAATTAAAACATTTGCGGGAAATATAAACTGCCATCTTTGAATAACAAAGTAAAAAGAATCTCGTTTAAAAATAATTTGTTTTTGTATAGGTCCCCTCAAGCTACAATTTGTCCCAATTAAAAATAGAAAAATACAATTTTATTCCCCACTACACCATATTGGGTGAACGCCTCAAACAAATGTTACTTGTTCGCATATTTTACAAGGATATCTTTGTCAACAGCTTTTTTAAAATAAACTCTATTAACAAAGTATTAAAGTCTTTTACAGCCGCTTCAAAATGTTTGTAAAAAAGTCAATGGCTATTTTTTTACACTTATTTTGTGTTTTATTGTGTTACAGTATTTAGTTCGCTAACGAGTCTGCGGGGAGCCTGAGTGAGAGAGATAGCACGATAAAGAGAGATGCAACAGTGTAATTTGATTTTGTTTTGTTGCTTTGGTGTGGTTTAATGTCGATTGTTAAACTTTTGGTTCTTACTTTTTGCAATTCATACCATTGGGCGCTGTAAAGTTGATAGAAATAATACTTATCGTCTTTTTTGTTAAATTAATGATTTTTAAATTAGATTAAACAAAAAGTCGTGAAGCCGTGGAGCCGTGGTAGTTTAGTAGCAGTGACACCCGCCTAACAATCGTGAGGTCGTGGGTTCAAATTCCGGTCTCGTACCAATGAGTTCTTTTAAAGTTTCTGTCAAAGAGGGGGAAAATTTGCTATAGTGCTAATTCTAATTTGAAGTTAGGGGGCGATAAGTCCTGCACTGACGTCCCGCATGTTTTGTGCATTTCCTCCTCCAGCATCTACCCGAGCCAGCCCAGCTCTTTAAAGTAACGGAGCGTGGCTCTGGGCCGCTGGCATAACTGCTCCAGTAGCTTAGATGGTGAATGAGATGATGCCAATGTAGATGACAAAGCTGATGATAATGCAGAGGCATCATGCAACCCGTTAGCTATTCTAGTGCCTTCCGTGGCCTTGCATACCACAGAACATGCTCTACAGTTTCGTTTTCCTGCAAACAGCCACGACAAAGTGGGCTGTCAGTGGCTCTAATTTTATACAAGTGATTATTTAATTGCTATAGCGCTATTTATCAGCAAATCCTGATAATATTTGTCAAAATTGTTTAATATCCAAATTCTAAAAAGATTTGCGAGTAAGAACCAAATCAGTCATCAATACATTTAAATTTTAACTCGATATCTTTACGCGTTCCCGAGATAAATGGTCTTGACATACGAAATCGATAGACGGACAACAAAGTGATCCTGTAAGGTTTCCGTTTTTTCCGTTTGAGGTACGGAACACTAATAAATAAAATGAACTACTTATCTAAAGCAATATAGAAGTAATTGTACCTAAGAAATAATTAAAAATACCTGTTACTTCTTTCTAATTGAAATAACTAACTTTTCGTAGTCTTAGTGTCTATTCAAAGCTATTTAAGCCACTTGAAGGCTCTAATACTAATACTAACTTTCAACAACAGTTACTTTGCCCTACTTTACTTATTTTTTTCTTCATCACTTTCCTTAAAATCCATCTCCCATCTGTTCTTAAAGTAACATCATACCGTTTGCAAAATAATCGATGATTTCTGAGTAATTTCTCGCGAACAACGTATTCTACCGATAACTTTCAACAACAGTTACTTTGCCCTACTTTACTTATTATTTTCTTCATCACTTTCCTTAAAATCCATCTCCCATCTGTTCTTAAAGTAACATCATACCGTTTGCAAAATAATCGATGATTTCCGAGTAATTTCTCGCGAACAACGTATTCTACCGAATTGATCGCTAATTCTTGTAAAAATTAGTGTCAAAAAGTCAAAATCTTTATTTATTTTTCGGATTGAAATTCACACACTCAAATACTAAAATTAAAAATAAATGGAAAGCTAATATACCCTAATCAAAAGTAAGTTTATGGCGTACAATTGTAAATTGGATCTGAAAATTAATCGGGCCGAACATTGCTCAATTTATATGATTGCCAAGATGCACCTAATAAATCTACGCTGATAAACAGTTACTTCTTCCATCAGCTCCCCTACCGCAATTGCAATAGCAATCGTAATAGCAATCGTTTATGACTTCATTTTAGTCATTTGGCACCGCCTGTGTGACGTTAGCCATCAAAGTTGTTCATTCAACGATTGCTTTCGCAATCCGCACAAAGCAATTGATGGCTAAAGTCACATAGACGGTGCCAAATGACTAAAATGAAGTCATAAACGATTGCTATTACGATTGCTATTGCTTAGGCGGTAGGGCCGCTGATCTTAAAGTAACATCAAACCGTTTGCAAAATAATCGATGATTTCCGAGTAATTTCTCGCGAACTCGTATCGATTCAATCGCTAATTCCAAGATAATTAAGACCAAGAAAAGAGAAAAAGAAAATAAAATGAATTAAAGCTAAAGAGAAGTTTGCCAAGTAGAGTTTGTGTAAAAAGAGAAGCGTCGTAGGTGAGGTCGCCCGTGTGCCATTTTACTAATTTTGTTACGTTGATAAAACTGCTCTGTCATTGCTAGTACAACTGAAAGTGTTTGATACTTGGTAGACACCTATACGGTTTTCATCAGTAGACTCGCGACTACTAAGTAGTCGGTGCCTTGACTGCTGATTAAAATCTTATAGTTAGTTCACCGTAACGCCACGAGGGTCTCTTTTTGCACAAACTCTGGGTAGGTACGAAATCATAAAAAGAACTGTTGCTTCTTATCAATAACGGTGTTTATTATCACAACAAAACTTATAAAACATCAAAACTTAATTCTAAAAACTATAACTATTAAAATTAACCTACTTAAAATAAAAACTAATACTAAAACTTATATTACTAAAATAAAACTAATCTAAAAGACCCGGGGCAGAGGGTAACGTGGCCAGAATGCTGGCGGCGTTGCCTCGTTGAATTGATATGCTTATTTTTTGACCAAAATAGATGCCAGCATTCTGGTCACGTGTCACCTCTACCAGTCGCCTAGCCAGATCCTTGTATAAAAGGTGAGCGTCCAGCCCCCACGGACCTAAAGTCTCAACCCCAAACGGCACAAAATGATACATTCTGTCCAACGACTCATATTTGTTGCTTCTTTATTTATTTCTATATGAAATAACTAAGTTTTCGTAGTCTGAGTGGCTGTTCAATGTTATTTAAGCTATCCAAAGGCTCTAATACAAGGTAACTTTAAACAACAGTTATTTTGCCCTACTTTACCTATTTTTTGTTTCCTCACTTTCCTTAAAAACCATCTCCCATCTGCTCTTAAAGTAACATCAAACCGTTTGCGAAATAATCGATTATTTCCGAGTAATTTCTCGCGAACAACGTGTTGTATCGATTCGATCGCTAATCGTTTGTTGATAACATCTCCGTCCCTTTGTGTGGGGTAATGCTGTAATGTCGCTTCAGTTGTAGGGGTACAGCGGGTAATTTCGGAACAATTTGTGTAACGTACGCAAAATATAAATTAATATAAAGGTATTTATTCTATTTGAGCATACACCTTCTTATGAACACGTTAAGTATTAAGGTTTTGGCTTTTAGGCCATCCCATAGGAACTTTTAATTTTTCGAGATATAAGTAGCCTATTTTACTTTCCAACCTTTGAACTATCCATCCATCAGCCATAAGAAGTCCACTGCTGGACATAGGCCGCCGCTATGGATCTCCTATAAGTCCGATTGAAAGCGGTTCGCATCCCTTACCGTTACGTGGTCTCCACTCGAGAATTTTTCGACCCCATCGGTCATCAGTATGTACTGTCAGTATTTGACAATACGTTGGGCTATGTCGGTAACTTTGGTTCTTCTACGTTTATCAGTGATGACTTGTACAGAAACGTGGTCTCTTACTATGGGCCTTATTAGTAAGCTCCAAGTAGCCCAAGGAGCTAAGAAGATGACTATGCTCGTAGTCTCTCTGCGAGGTCGAATCTTTGAACTATGTCTATACCAAAAATCAAGTTTTTTTTTTTTTTTTTTTTTTTTTTTTTTTTTTATATTGCTTTCTATGTAGTAGTAGTGTAGTATTGTCATTATATATAAAAAAAAAAAAAAAAAAAAAAAAATCAAGTCTATCTGTTGCTCTGTTGCTATGTGAAAGAACAACAAACAAGCAAACAAAGCTACACACACATTTTTGGACCTGCATTATTTAATCGAGCGATAGCAAAGATCTCCGGTTCTGTTTTCATTTGTCCAGATGTTGGTTTTCATCTACCGGTTGCAATTTTCAACAAATTTTGACGAAATTTTGTAGATACTATGAAGATTCAGTCAAAGAGACGTATCCAGACATTAACAGTAATTAGGTAGTTAGTAAGCCCGATTATGGAGGCGTAATAGCAACGTAAAAAGCGTTTTCTCTATCGAATGCCTAAAGTGAAAAAGTAATAGAACTATGCTATTTAGCTATTGTACTCGTATGTGTAATTACAATGGCGCCTCTTTAATCGGGCTTAGTGTAGTTACTAGTTTAGTAGGCCCAATTTTAAAGGCGCCACCATAAATTTAATAGCAACGTAAAATAGTGTTCTCTCTATTAAATGCATCTAGTGAAAAAGAAACAAAGCTATTCTAAATCGCTATTATAATTACGATGGGCCTAGTAAATACCTATATAATCGATCATCGACGGGTTATAATGAATATATTACACTAAAATCCATCTATATTTTAATTTGAATCCGAATTTCAACATCCTGTCAGTCTGCCCGGGGCGCGGTATCACTAACATTATTAAATACTACCTACAGGAATCGAACCTCGACGGGTAGTCTTTACTTAGTGATGGAGGGTGAGAGATTTCTATTCAAGCGTCGGGGGTTCCGTACTGAAATAATTACTTTATTTTATGCTAATAAGAAGAAAAACTTGATTATGGAAATTAGCGAGGTTTTTGTACATTTTAATTACATAAAGTATAGCACAGGTCTTACTCTTATTTTTTAGGAGATAACTGCTTCTATAATTTCGATTGCAGTGCGATGCGAGACGAGCACGCGTGCTAGTACTCCAGCCTTAAAAAAATCGACAAATGCTATCGAAACTATAGTATAGATAGCGCCACACAAGTCGGCGGATGTGAAGTTAGCCGCAGATAACACTTCGCCGTAATTCGATAATAATTGCGCATGTGTGCACATTGCCGACGCCGCGTGGCGTACACTGAAAAAAATTAATTTACTGAACAGTTTAACTATTTTTCATTTAGCTTAACTTTAGTAGTTGCCACCTAAAGCTTAGCTTCATCAACCAAATACTTTGGTTACTAGTAGCTCATTAAGTATAGTTTCAAAAAAATATTTAAAGTAAAACATTTGTTCAGTTAATAAGTACAAAATTTTTCGGTAATATTCTACTAAAAGAATTTACTAAGCATTTTTACATAACTGCTCGGCTATTATAGCTAACCGATTAGCTATAAGTAGCTTAATAATATTGTAGAATAATAATGTAGTGCTTTGTAGATTTAGCTATTTATTTTACTAAACAGGTTCATTACTTTTTTACATAAATTTTCATTTAGCTAATATTAACCAAGCATTTAGCAGTCCTTCGGTAGCTAAACAGTTGTGTAAAATTTTACGTGAAATTCGGTAAATAACTTACAACTATTTTTCTCAGTGTAGTGGTGAGCACAGGCGTAAGAACGCGCGGGAAGCATGAGGTTTGCGGGCGGGTGTGCCCCGGCGTCTCGTCTCTCTTTATCTCTCACAATATAATTATAGCTTATATTTTGGGCCGTTTTGCTCAGTCAATTCAGTCTCGAGACAGTACTTAACTTTTTAACAGATTTCCGTAAAAAAATCATATCTATATAACTCGGTTCCATTCCCCGGCCACGGAACCCCAGCCCCGCCCATCGCAGATCGCAGATTGTCACTGCGGCGTCCCGCAGCGCTAACATCCACGTTGAACCCTAATTACAAGCTCCGTCACGAGTGTTCCGTACAAATCCACTGATACGCTGTTTGCTGTTATTGTAACTCAACGGAAATTCTAGAGTTGATATCTATATTTTTAGCATTGTAAAAAATTGGGTTACGTTTCTTTAGTGTTGTAAAAATGTAGGTAAGATGACTATTATGTTATAGGTATCAAATTATGTAATCTATGAGACCTAACGTAATTCCTTCTTTTTAAAGGTTATTTTTAGCTGAGAACTAAGCAACGCTGGTAACCTCACAGTTACTAGGTACTACGTCACGAATCTATAAAAATATCAACAAGATTTTTTTTCCAAAATTAGCATGACCGACTTCACCCTTGTAAGTACAGAATTCGCGAATATTTCGTATGGATCGATGTAGCATATTTCACAATATTGTTGATTTATCAAAAATGGCTGAGCTGATTTCAATAAAATTTAAATGGAACCAATTTCAAAGTATTTTCTTTCCAATAAAAAAAGAATTATTGATATTGGACCACTACGTAAAATGTTATGCGTGGTTATACATAAAAAAATAATATATGCGTCGAATTGTATACCTCTTCCGGTGGTTCGTCGGTCAATAAAAAAATAATATACGCGTCGAATTGTATACCTCTTCCGGTGGTTCGTCGGTCAATAAAAATATAATATACGCGTCGAATTGTATACCTATTCCGGTGGTTCGTCGGTCAATAAAAAAAAAATAATATACGCGTCGAATTGTATACCTCTTCCGGTGGTTCGTCGGTCAATAAAAAAATAATATACGCGTCGAATTGTATACCTCTTCCGGTGGTTCGTCGGTCAATAAAAAAAATAATATACGCGTCGAATTGTAGGTATACCTACCTCCTCCGATGGTACGTCGGTCAATAAAAAAAATAATAATATACGCGTCGATTTGTATACCTTCTCCGGTGGTTCGTCGGTCAACAAAAATAATAATAATATACGCGTCGAATTGTATACCTCCTCCGGTGGTTCGTCGGTCAAAAACGGGCCTAACTCAGATAACTAATAATTTTTTGCCTAAAATGGCATGACCGACTTCAACCGTGTAGGTACAGAATTCGTGAATATTTCGCACGGATCGATGTAGCGTTTTTCACATTATTGTTGATTTATCAAAAATGGCTCAGCCGATTTCAATAAAATTTAAATGGGAATTTTGAAGTAAACTCCTTCCAATAAATAATTATCTAAATCGGACTACTACATTAAGAAATTATGCGTGCGTGGTTATACACAAAAAAAAATTATATACATATACGCGTCGAATTGAGTACTTACCTTCTCCGTTTCATCGATCAAAAATGTGACACTAATTATTAACTAGATATAATAAGCCCGATTACAGAGGCGCCAGTCTAACTATAGATATTAGCTAAATAGCATAGTTCTGTTTCTTTTCCACTTTAAGCATTCGATAGAGAGAACGCTTTTTACGTTGCCATTTAATTTACGCTGGCGCCTCTGTAATCGGAGTTATTGTACCTTTAAATATTACCTATACATTTACTTGCATGATTTATGATGACATTGATATTTGTTTTTAACTAATTTTTCAAACATAGAACAAACGCCTCTAAAACTTTCCCGGCTGAGTGGTCGTAAAGCGGCAAAAATTGCTCGACAAATCACCACCGTTTTTTAATAATTGCGTTATGCTCTAACAAATGAGTCTGAAATTGGATCGGGCTCGCAGCGCTTACAAAAATGGATGCTTAACCTGATTAGTGGGACGGGGACAGCACTATACGAGGGAAAGAGTACGCCGACACTCGTAGTTCAGTTTTTGTTCTCTTTGATAGCATTTCGTTATTATTTAGTTAGGTGCGTAGTTCTGGTTATTAAGATTCAATTTGACGCTCAATTTGAAAGGGCCTTTGTTACAGATTATGGAATATCTCTCTCTATTATCTTTGTCTTTGTGTTGTTTGTTTATGGTTAGGCAGTTGGGGTTCGAATTTTAAATAGAAAATCAATTTTCAACTTCCTAAGTATCCACCTAGGTTTTATATGCGTTATAAATGAATTAAGTACTTAAATTAAATGTGGAATAAACAACGTTTTAGTATTAAACACTGTCATGTTACTTAGTTTTTTACGAATAAAGAATTGAATTTAAATAATTGCAAATGTCATAATTATGGCTTAAGGAATTATGAAGTCTTTCGAAGGTTACGTAAGTAAATATGTAAGGCAACGGGTTTTTATCTTTAGGAAATAATTGTGTTTAACTTTAGCTAGACGTCGAAGATAGCTAGCTAGAAGTATTGTGTTTTGTGTGTTGTATTGAAGATTTCATTATGACCCCAGGTTCGCGTGGCATCAATCAAAACCGCTTCCAATCGTTTTTAACGGAGAACTACTGTAGACATCTTCTGTTTGAAGAAAGAAGACAAAAGCTGCAGAAAACAGCTGATATTTTAGATTACTGCGCGATGAATCTGGGGCACGGTAGTGCCCCCGCCAAGACGAGCCAAGCGAAGCGAAGCGCAAGGGCACTACCTACCTTTTCTCGAAAAGGTTCGCCGATTTTCTGAGCTTGGGTTTGTAGTATTCTTGATAAACGAAGTTCTCTGGATGTCACGTCCGTAATAGACTTGGTGAACGTATAAAGTTTAAATTGCATAGCTCTTATACTTTAGATTTTATGGATATCTAAAAACCCCCGATTTCGTCACTGACTCACTGATGATCATCAAAACATATAGGGTCCTGACGTCCTAGAAAACTGAAATTTAGTATATAGGCTAGTAATGGCACACATACAACAGAAAAATTCTAAAAATTGGAACTTTCACCCACAACCCCCAAATTAGGGGATGAAAGTTTATACCTATGCGACTTCCAGATTTTTATACTGGAAGTCGGAAAATTCATATGGAGACTCATTGTTAGCAATAATCAAACATGTATTTTAGGATTTTAGTACATTACCCCCCAACCCCTAAAATTAGGGAATGGAAATTTTTACGTGACTTCAGCAAATGTTGATGCCTGAGGTCTGAAAATTGATGTATAAAGACCTTGTTATAAATTATGAAACACGTATTTAAGCATTTTTAGAAAATAACTCCACACCAGTAGATTTAAGTCCTGTAGAGTTAGAAGCTTGTCTCTACAAAAGACCTGATTACTTTTTGATAGTGCAAGCTGTATTCTCGTCTTGGCTCTATTTCCAATGAAAATGTTTTTTGTTGGATTCTCATTACTTTAATTGTAACCTGATTATTTGCGTCTCGTTCCCTCGTTTACTCTCAGTTTGCCTTCTTAATGTGATTTCTATTGAGTTAAAACGTAGACAAATGATTGTTTCTTAATTAATTTTGAATTAGTTATAAATCGCTTCGTTGTAGCAGTTTATTCGCGTTAATTGAAAATTTTAAATTAGTCTGAACGGTGCTTAATTAGTTGTTTTAATAAAAGTAGAAATTGAATTGCAATTAACGTAGGAATACTTAAAAAAATATGATAATAATTTTAAGATATTTTGTTTTAATAATTCATTCATTCATCTCGTGTCAATGGCTAGACATATTATTTTCTTTTTTTATTCGTTTTTTTATTTATTTATTATAAATAATAATTTTTATGTTTTAGTTTTTTTTTTTTTTTAACTATATACGAATTATTTACATAGTTTAGATGTTTTGGGACCAGTATCTACCAGTTTTAATAATAACATTATTGTATCTTTTGTTCAATGACTTATATCATATCCCAAAAAAAAAACTTGTATAGAGCTAGAGAACGACGGAGCGCTGCTTGGAGTGAAAAATACATATATAAAAGGAAAAGCATAATTCTTCTAAATTATCGCTTTATAGATAAACCTAAAATGAAAACCTCTACCTAGGTGTCTGAAAAACAAATTTCATCAAAATCGTCATACCGTTCATACATCCAAATGTTATACAAAGAAAATACCAAATTGCTCGTTTGGCTTTATTAGTATAATAATCTATCACGTTAATAAAACCTTTTTTGCAAACTTGCACCTTTAGTAAATTTGCCAAATATTTCTAATGTATGTCTGTGGATAGCATTAAAGGATTAATCTATTCAATGCGATTCAATGTGAGAATAACACTCAAATGTAAGAGTATGAATGGCTGCTAGCAACCCTTTCAAATCGTTTTGACCAAAGATGTTCATTTTGACATCATCTACAAAAATGAGACTTAGACTTCTTTCATCAAAAATGATTTAGTCCTCATAATAAAAAAATAAATTGAGCCATCAATGAAGAAACATATTCGGTAATTTTTATTTCTTAAAGAAAATGTTTTGTCCACTGGTATTACTCGTGGAATAGAATATTAAAATCTAAGCAAAATTCGCCAATTAACTTACTCAAAGCTAATCCTCATTTATATTTAACACTAGCGACCCGCCCCGGCTTTGCACAGGTGTATTATACATATAAACTTTCCTTTTGAATCCTTCTATCTATTAAAAAAACGGCATCAAAATCCGTTGGGTAGTTTTATATTTTGGTAATTTTATTTTTATGCGTTTTGCATTTAGAACGTATCCTTTTTGTAATCATCACTACATGGTATAAAACAAAGTTGTTCCCGCTGTCTGTCCCCATGTATGCTTATATCTTTAAAACGGATGGGTCAAGTTAAAATGCAAATAGATCAGTCCCCATACATTTACCTGTCAAATTACGCAATATAATAACCATAATTGAAATATAACAAAAAGTCGGTTTGCCCGTAAATATATCGGTGGCAATTCTAAAAGCACTCTAAATACCATTCGAAACTTTTTCTTTCGAAATAACCTAAAAATTAGCATCACTAATAAGGCCGAATTACGCACTGGCCAGTTTAACGAGACCCGCCACGTTAAGACGATGAAACGTTTAAATTGACTCTAGTTATTTTTAACCGACTTCCAAAAAGGAAGAGGTTCTATGTTCGTCTGTATGTATTTTTTATTTTTTTATGTTCATCGATATTTTCGTGATCGAAAAATTCTTTTTTTAGTTCAGAAGGGTAAAAGTAGTCCAGAGGTGAACTCATGTATTTTTTTTTTCGAAATTGGGAGCGAGAGATAATGAGCCGTTTTTGAAAAATCAACAATAATGTAAAAATTATATATAAATATATCAATTCGAGCGAACTATTCGAATTTTGTAGACGATGTTTTGCCATTTTTGCAAATAAAATTATCAATGTATAAACTTCTGAAATTATATTATATTGAGTTACTGATTGAAACGCAAGTTTATTTATTAATCTATCGTTTACTTCTAAGACAATGCAAGACTATCCCCAGATGAATTTTACTAGCTAATATAAACTGACGCTTAAAAAAATGTTTTCGTTCAGATGGATCGTTTGAAGTAGAGTATAGAGCTAATTAGGTTTCTGTGATTGTAAGCATATATTAATAGCTATGCTAAATAAAATAGTAAAGTTCACATACTGTTCAAATATTTAACTCTAATTTTGAAGGCTTTGTTAACTGACGCTTTGGAATCAATTTTTCTTCTTTTGGAAATGTCAAAACATTTCACGATTTTATGTTATACATAATATAACGGTTTATTCCCAGTGTTACTACCAATCTTACTACCAGTAGTAAGAACGTTAAATGAAACGTACCTAGAAACTTCTTGGCAGCTTTTAAAAAGAAAAAAGTAAGTTCGTAGTAAGTTTCTTTCTAGTAGCAAAATATCACACATTTGGAATAAGTTCAGATGGATCGTTTGAAGTAGAGTATAGAGCTAATTAGGTTTCTGTGATCGTAAGCATATATTAATAGCTATGCTAAATAAAATAGTAAAGTTCACATACTGTTCAAATATTTAACTCTAATTATGAAGGATTTGTTAATGTTTTTTTTTAAGAATAGACTTAAAAGCTTTTTCGTATCACCTGTGTTCCGTATTAGAGTACAAAAAATATAATATCCTACCACTATCCTGCCTATAGATACAAGAACTATGCATTTTCGTTTATAAAAACAACCACGCCTTTTGCAAAATAAAAGATACCTACTCATAATTTATATACCCGACATAAAAATAATTTAAGCTTGCCATACTCAAGAATAAAAATGCCGAATGAAAGTCCTTATTATATGGCCATTAAAATCTATAATAAACTACGAATAGACATACGAAACGAGCCAAAATTAGTAAAATTTAATAAAAAAATAAAACAATTTCTATGTTCGAACTGCTTCTATTCTTTAGAAGAACACTTCGAAGTCAACAGTTTTAAAAAATAAAACGAGATCTATTTTTAAATGGTTTATATTTATACGCCGATCAACTGCCTCAATGTACATATGGTTCGATAATTTTATTTTCTTTTGATAGCGCAAATACATGCTGTATTTGCAATGCCCGACAAGGGCTGCTAAGTTTTAAGCTCTTATATTTAATTAAGTTCTGTACAATGTTAACAATGTACACGTACACTTAGTGGCAAATAAATAAATTATGTAAATAAATAAATAAACTATTTTGCACATCCATTTCATCGCACTAACGAATGCACGAAAGTACATACTGTGTACTCATGAAATATTATACAAATACCTCGATAGGTGACTGCTATAACCTATTATACAGGGTTATTGGTAATCAATTAGAATCTTTTTAGGGGCTTATTCTTTACATCAAAACTAACAACTTATATTCTACGACTTTTATTAATTTAAAAAAATGTTGTTTCATAGCAAAATATTGTTCACCCTTTACAAAATGTATGGAATGTATGGAAAAAAAAATCTTGACATTATTCAATTTCATTTCGTTCTATTTTATTTACTTTTATAATTTATGAGTTATGTAAACCTACTAATCAAACCAACTGGTAGATCTCCAAAACTCATTCTGGCAACATTGTGTTGTGAATATTGTCAAATTATTTAATTTTCGCTGGTGACTTTTTTTTGATTGATTTGTTTGTCTCTTTAATTCTTTATATTTTATTTGTATCGAATTATTATTGTTGTTGTTTTTGTGATATTGGGTATGTAATTGACGTTACATGATTTTTAGCTAATGACGTTTCAAAAGTGTATAGTTGTACCTAATTGAAATAAACATGATTGAATTGAATTGAATTGGAACAGCAGTTTTTTTTTCGATGTACAGAATAAGCCCCTAAATAGATACTAATTTATTACCAATAACCCTGTATAGATCTTTTAAAAATATAACGATTTCTATACTTGTATATACTTGTATAGAATAGACGATTTCTATACTTGTATAGAAATCGTTATATTTTTTAAAAGATCTATACAGGGTTATTGGTAATAAATTAGTATCTATTTAGGGGCTTATTCTGTACATCGAAAAAAAAACTGCTGTTCCAATTCAATTCAATTCAATCATGTTTATTTCAAAAAAAATATAACGATTTCTATACAAGTATAGAAATCGTTATATTTTTAAAAGATCTATACAGGGTTATTGGTAATAAATTAGTATCTATTTAGGGGCTTATTCTGTACATCGAAAAAAAACTGCTGTTCCAATTCAATTCAATTCAATTCAATCATGTTTATTTCAATTAGGTACAACTATACACTTTTGAAACGTCATTAGCTAAAAATACAGGAATACTTCAAGAAGAGTAAAGGCATTTTTTTTACACTAAATTGCGTTGGCCACAATCCGCGCCCAGTACAGCTCCACACAAACTGGCAGCAATTCTTCATTTCTATTTTTGAGCAACCAGGTATTAATTTGAGTGGGTGTTATTATGATCCGTGATGGATTGGATGACTTGGCGAATATTTGTTTTGGACATTTTGGATCAAATGTTTGGTCCATTAGAGGAGAAGTCCATTATCTCGGATCTCTGTAAGTGTTAGATTGGCTGTAATTTGATGACGATTTGTTGGATAGAGTTGTGGTTTTAGCTTTTATTGTGTCTGTGGTTTTTTGAATTAAGTGTTTAAGTATGTCTAGTATAGTAGACGGAATTATTAATAATAAATATAATAAATATTTGGGTACATCTTACACACGACCCCTGACACCTAACTAAGCAAAGCTTGTGATATGGCTGCCAGAGACTGATATACTACATATACTTATTTTTAAATACATACATATTTAGATAGGTAGCAAAATAACACCCAGACACAGAGCAAACACTTATGTTCATCACATAAATATTTACCCTGTGTGGGGATCGAACCCACGCCTCTTAGTCCAGATCCAGAAGTTAGGGTCACTAACCACTGAACCACTGAGGCAGTCCGTTAGTCAGTTAATAGGTAGGTACTCATAGTAAGTTAGCAAACAAAAAGATAATTTTAGAAGTACTTAGTTAAGTAATTTTAATTTAAAGCTCGTTAACTTGATTTGAACTTCGAAAAGAAATAAATACCACTTTTGGGTGTAAGTACCGAATATATTTTGAAAATAAAAAAAAAAATAATTTTTAATAAGTAGTTAAGAGCGTCAACCAGTCTATCGCGCAAGGCGTAGGCTCTAGCGTTACGAATTAAACATACCTACCTATATATGCACATTTTTTTTTCATTTGTGTTTTATTGACTGTCAAAAAATCTTTGAAGAAAAATTAAAGGTACCTACCACCATTAAAACCACGAATCAATCATATTAAAGATAGTTAACGTGGTTTTATACTTTTAACTTTATGTAAGTATTATATTTTATTCGAACACTTGGATTATCTTTAGACATTTAAGGGTCTGTGGATGATCCAATTGCTTTCTATGTAGTAGTAGTGTAGGTGGTTTCTCAAAAGTTGTCTATGGTAATATTCGAAACATTTTTTTTTAATCTTTATAATTGTTAAGCGGTTCAGTCACGCAATGACTGTCACCCCCGTAATGACATACAGATCATATGTTGCGACTTAACTATAGCACTTGCTTATACAGCTTTACATCCACCAAACCGTACTGGGCCAGCGTGGTGGATATGGCCCAATCATCCTTCGTGGGCAGGCCTACGTCCTGCAGTGGACTATTAAAAGGCTTGCATTACAGTACAGTACAGTATACAGCTTTACACGCAATTTCGCTTCCTCAGATGTTGGGGAAGCTAAAATGCTGTTACACAAGCCTACATTAAGCTTATCAATAGAGTACATTATATCCTGTCTCTGTGACTCGTTCCGGAAACATCCCATCAACACATGCTGCACATCTTCTACTACTCGAAAAAAATTACGATTCGGTTGCTACGCAAAAATATTTTGTCAAACTCATCTTAAACTTGTGCAAATCACGAAATGAGTCAGTCATTTCAAATAACACAAAATTAAGAGTTATACAAAGATCTGTATCAAAATTAGTATTTGCAACCACTTTAAGAATATTTTAAGCTCTCTGAAGATTATTTTGCACAAAAACTCTTAAATATCGGCACGAGCGTTCGTTTTTGCTGTCATTCTAGTTAAAAATTGCTTAGTCATAATTTGCAGTAAGCTTTTAATATTTTCTCATTTTGAACAATTTGGAGAAGCTTTATTTGGCCTGATTTTATAAGTTTATACAGAAGTGCATTTGAGTTTTCAGGAGTTAAAATTATTATTTAAATATTTAAAACAATCACATGTGTACACCTACAAAGCAAAATTAATAGTATTTTATCTTATATCTTTATAGTTGTTCTATTATCTATCAATGTAGGTCCCGGTTGTTTTAACCGTTTAGCCATATCAGAGGCCTTCAGGCGGCCTAAAAACTCTGACACCAGGGCTAGCCACCCGGCCTATACGAACTTACTTTATCTATCAATGTAGGTATATATCAATCTTAAAAAGATCAAAGATTAATTATCAAAAAAAAACGGACAAGTGCGAATCAGGCTCGCACATCGAGGGTTCCGTACAAACATTTTGTTAAAATAATTAAAAACCTGTTTTAGCATGTGCTAATGAAGTTCTTTTATATGATATCTTACATGATACGATTTACTCACTTTGAATTTTGAATCCATATTTTGTGAATTTTGAGGCCCTATTTTTTTGTGACTTAAATGAAAATGAAAACTATATCAGATTTATTCCTATATGAGTACTCTGAGACAATGCTTCTCGCCAAATTTCATAGTTCTATGTCAACGAGAAGTACCCTGTAGGTTTTGATTTTTGAGAGTGTCTAAATATGCGGTTTTTTACGACATAAACGGCTCTAACTTTTTAAAACGATAACTGAGAAGTTTTTATTTTACACAACTGCAAGAATTCAATGATATACGTATACAGTTTAAATTTCACCTCGATATCTTTACGCGTTCCCGAAATAAAGAGTCTTGACATAAACACAGACGGACAGACGAACAACAAAGTGATCCTATAAGGGTTCCGTTTTATCCTTTTGAGGTACGGAACCATAAAAAATAATAGTATTTTATGTTCTATTATCTATCAATGTATATATCAATCTTAAAATGATAGATTAATTAAAAAAAAATATATGAAAATAATAAAGCGCGGTGAAGTCAAAGAATTGATAAAGTTGGAAGCCGTAACATCTCTTATAAGTAAAAAGTGTAGCTCTATATAATAGGCGTGACGGCATTTGGAACTTTAACGGGCTACTTCGTATTTTTTTTGTTTACTTTAAAAAGTAGGAAATTACTAAGAATTTTGGATAATCTAGGTGTTGGCAACTATATGAAGCTAAGGCTCATCTAGAGTCAATGCGCTAACATAGTTTCTTATTTAGCTGGTTAAAGAGACAGACAGACAAAACTCTTTATTTACTACCATAATTAAAAAAAAACACTATTTACACATATACAACAAAAATATGATTATAAAGTGGCGGCCTTATCACCGATGGCGATTTCTGCCAGGCAACCTTGAAAAGAAAGAGGTATGCATAATAGGTAGAGTTAACTAGAGTTATGAATATCTAACAAAGTATCATTATTAAAGTAGGTGCAACAACGTGGCAATATCTTCAAGCCAGGATAGGTGTAAAGTATAAGGCGTGTAAAAACTTGTTAGTCCGGTTCAGTATTGCAGCAATCAGTTAGTTACATACCTGTTTACGTCTTGTAAATAAATATAATGTACATTATACCCTATAGCTATAGAACTATAGATATATACCATAAGGCCATACCCCAAGCTAGATGTAGAGTATAACGCGTGTGAAACCTAGTTAGTCCGTTTCAGTATTGCAGCAATCAGTTAATTACCTACTTGTTTGCGTCTTGTAAATAAATATAATGTATATTATACCCTATAGCTATAGAACTATAGATAGATACCATAGGGCTATACCCCAGGCTAGATGTAGAGTATAACGCGTGTGAAACCTAGTTAGTCCGGTTCAGTATTGCAGCGGTCAGTTAGTTACTTGTTCGCGTCTTGTCATTACCTGGAGGACTGGACGGTGTAGAGTAGACAAATGTAGAGACTACCAACAACACAATTGATAAGTTACTCTCTAAATTGCCTAATGAAACGCTTGTCCCAGACAACCCGCTATCAAGGAAACAAGCATTTCATACAGTTGATAGAGAATTTAATACAGAGCAATCAATATAAAACACACAGATGGACGTTATAAAAACACACAGGGGCAAAGATATAGGAACACTGGACTTACTCTAGATACTTGGGTTTAAAGTTCACGATAGCACCAAGTTTCATATCAGCAAAGACACGAAGTATATAGCTGGAGGGAGGGCTTCTTATGGCGGACGAAGCTCTTGTAGCACTACTGCTTCTTTGTCAGGCGGAGTCATCAGAGACGGGCGAAGGACCCCGTGCCGCGGTTCAACAATTCGTTGGCTCGCAGGCGTTCTCGCGAGCAGTAATTGGTAGAGGGTCGCGTTGACGGCGTGTCAAAAACCTGGAAACGGTATACTTTAGACGAAAATTCAAGCGGTATATGTAGGCCGTGTTTTTGGACCATTCAGACTCTAGAGGTCCTGAAGGGGGCCAGCGTAGACACTTACCAGAAGAAGGAATAACAGAATAAAAAAACGATCCATTTTAGACCAAAGTTGACTGCAGACTGACTATGTCAATCAGAAACATCAGAATTATAAACTGAAAGACTCAAATTCGTAACACGAATCTAGATCAATGATAAATCGATAAGCAAGGTTTATATTGAAAACTTAGGAAAAGGTTAGTTTTCCTACGTTTGTTTGAGCACGGGTACCAGTCGGGTATAAATATAAATGGAGAGTGACTTACCAATTTACGCTTCGCAGATGATGTTGTGCTACTCGCCGAAGATCACAATTTACAACAGATGCTAAAAATGTTAGACGAATCTAGTAAAGAAATAGGTTTACGCATGAACATGTCTAAAACCAAAGTCATGACGAATGGAAAACAAATACCAATACTTGTAAGTAAATGGTAATACATCAGAATACGTCACCGACTATGTATAGCTGGGTCAAACAATATCTTTTGAAGATGCCACTTCAAAAGAGATAGACAGAACAATCTTTCTATCTTGGAAAAAATACTGGTTACACAAGAACGTATTTAAAGGTAATTTACCCATACACCTAAAGAAAAAACTATATAATACGATACTCTCATCACTCTTTTACGGATGTCAATGCTGGGCTCTAACAGAAAACCTTATAACAAAGATGGCTACTTTTCAAAGAGCAACAGAAAGGTCTATGTCAGGCATTAAATTAAAAGACAAAGTCCGAAACATAGATATACGCAACGCTACAAAAACCCAGGACGCTGTAAGCACACTCTGCATGTGCACAATGGAAGTGGGCAGGCCACGTTGCGAGAGCTACAGATGGACGTTGGAGTGGAAAAGTCTTGCATTGGTGCCCGAGAGAAGACACACGACCGAAAGGATGGCCGAGAAAGAGGTGGCGAAATGACATCGTAGAGGCAGCTGGAAGTACATGGACGAGACTGGCGCAAGAAAGAAAATTATGGCAACGCATGGAGGAGGCCTTCGCTCAAACTTGAGTGTCCAGAACAGAACGAAATCGTTAAATATTATGTGAAAGAAAGAAAGAAAGAAATACCGTTTATTTCGTGACATACATGAACAAATAATATAAACAACAAACAAGAATAACAGTGCAGCAGCAAGTGAGCACGGTATGCCACGAAAACCGGTCCCAACTCAGTGATGTGTAATGTGAAATGTAAAAAAATGCTTTATTTGTTCACGGTTACCAGCAGAACACTTGATTTCTCGGTAGATGGTAGGTTGATTGGACGTTGGTGCTGTTTCCTTAGCATTTGTAGTGAAATCACAAACCAAGGCCAAGTGTGATCCTAGCCCAAATGCCTTTCATGAGTAGGTTGATCCACTACTAAGTCCAGTGGATTGGTTCGATACTATTTACATTTTATACTATTTTAGGTTTGATTCTTGACCAAGTGAGTGGAGCGCGGTGACCCGTAACTCGATTGCTTGCAAGATGGGCGCTTGATTCGACGTTTCTGCTGTTAGTATAATAATAAATAATAGTTTATTTACAAAACTAATTTTTACAAATTCATGTATTGTCTCATCACAAACTATTAATACTGCCCGAAACACAGAATAGCATTAACAAAAGAAGGAAAGACAAAGTTTTCAAAATACCTTATTCTAGAACAACCTCAGCAAAACACGATCAATCTTTTTTAGGCCCTTACTTGTATAATAAGGCTTGTCGAGTCATCTGCAATTTACTAGAACTCAACAATAGAGAGGCTAAACTAGCTGTCTACAACTGGCTATGTAATTTGGGTTATGAGGAAACTGAAAGTCTACTTACAATCACTAAATAAACAGAATTATATTTATTTATTTTAATGCGATAACTACCTTACAATTCAATCACATAATTATTTTGTACAATTTCAATTTTCTATCTAATGTTGGTATTTTTATATTAAGTAGGTATATTTAATGTATTTTATATTATATAAAATCATTTATAATTGTAATTTAATTAATTGATATTATTGAATATAATGTTCTATGTTGATGAAACGATACTTTGAAGGGAATGCAGTTACCTACGACACAAGTATTACTTAGTGTCGGTGCTGCAGAACATGTTCATGTAATTTAATTTATTGGAAAATAAATAATTTATAATTTATGACACACAGAATACACGCTTAAGTTTAGGAGAAATTCGTCAGTATAAAGTTTGTGCTCCTCCAATACAGCGTTTGTGCAGAACAAATATCTTATAAGAAGCATGCTACGAGTATATGTTCTTATAAGACATTTTGTTCTGCGCTTATAACATCTGTACTGATTATATAACATTTGTACCTAGTAGAGCCCTAAGTAGTCTCTGCTGTAGGTTACTCTGCATCTTGACCAAGAGAGTGGAGCGCGGTGACCAGGTCGTAACTCGATTGCTCGCGAGATGGCCGCTTGATTGGACGTTTGTGCTGTTCCTATAACATTTGCGATGTTCTCGTAACACGATGTTATACCGTGCAAATTGTTTTGCAAACTGTTTGGGTGGTTATTGAATGGTGTTTGAGAGACAAAATAAATTAGTATCTTAATCCTATATAGCTGCAGACCTGTTTTATTGATTGAAGTCATTTCTATCTAACAGCTAACTCCTTAAAATGTAGGTTCCGGTTGTTTTAACCGTTTAGATATATAGATAGATAAAACTCTTTATTGTGTGCACTAAGTACAAAGTAGATACTTAACTTATCTTAAATTAAATTAGTGCCACAAATGGCGGCCTTATCGCTGATAGCGATCTCTACCAGGCAACCACTGAACGGAAAGAGATTACAAACAAGAGTATAAATGGGAGGTACCAATCTAATAATAATATAAATGTAAATAATATATAAATAAATACTACAAAAATATAAATAAACTTACATACATAATAATATAATATAGTACATAATAATAATATTGAGAAGGAAAAGAGAGACAAAGGCTAAAATGGAAGTAGCAAACAAAGGATATAAAACAGACAAGTAAAAAGAGAAGAGAGAGAAAAGAAGCAATTTCATAATTTTGAACACTGATCAAGGTAAAAATCTTTCACTCTTTCCTTAAAAATGTGCAGTGACTGTGAAGTTCTAATAGAGACAGGCAAGGCATTCTATAAGCCAGCGGTTCTCAAACCTTATTTGGTGACGGAACCCTTTTGAAAAGCAAAATGTTCGACGGAGACCTAAAATTAACAAAAAAAAATTTTTGTACTCGTTTCTTCGGTAAAATGTCTCAAAAGAAGCCCCCATCAAGTGCAGCCCAGTAATATTGGCCAAATTCTTCAAATGTCATCTTGAAACCTTTCTGAGTCGCTGAAATTTATTTTTGTTTTTATTTTTTCTCATTAATTCAGTATTCTCGTGGAACCCCTACAGAGGCTTTGCGGAACCCTAGGGGTCCGCGGAACACACTTTGAGAATGGCTGCTATAAGCGGACAGCAGCGTTTAGCTATCTATGTCAGAGGCCTCGAGGTGGCTTAAAAACTCTGAAGCCAGGGCTAGCCACCTGCCCTATGCAAACTTACTTACTTATCTAACATGATAATTTTATACCTTAAATATATTCGAATATACCAATGAGCTAAGACCGCAGAATCATACTTGACGCAACTACTACCACTATCAACCAAACCAATGTAGACCAAACTAGAATAGTTAAAAATCAAAGAATTAATCTAGACAGGTTATTAAAATTTTCTGTATATTTCTCATTTATTCATACAGGTAAGCTTAGAACAGAATAGAGTGACCACAATTACAGGGGATGGGAGACGGGACTTTAGTTAATTGATAGAGCTCGGCCGATCCATTAGGTAGAGCTCAGCGGGCGGCGACTAGGGTGTCCATGGTGTTCAGATTAGCTGATTTTCTAGGACAGTTTGTTTATTTTTCGCCAAAAATGGCTAAATTGACCCCCACCGTTTACAAGATTCGAATAGTTCGCACGAATCAATGTGTCTACATGGAGTAGTGATGTATACATTACTGTTGATTTTTCAAAAACGGCTCAGTTGATTTTGATAACATTTAAATGGGACTATTGGATACTCTTATGAAATAAATCATATTTTACCCAATCGGTCCCCTATTAGAAAATATCGATGAATAGACATAAAAAATACATACATACCGCCTTTTTCCGGATTTGACTTTTGACTTTTTTTTAGATGACTTTTCGCGGATTCCGTGAAAAAATGGCACGTTGATATTTACGTATTTAACTAAATATATGGTCTTTCTGTGATTGATACCAACATGTCATATTGCGCTTTTTATGGGTCAAAGCTTGGAATACACAATGCGAAGGATATTTTTCAATGACCACAATTGCAACGCGTTGTAATTTTTGCTCATTACGAGTTTTCGCTTTTTGCGCTTTGACAGTTAAATTTCAAGGACCTTTAAAACAGAGTTTTGAGTTAACTTTGAAGTCAACAGCAGGTCTGATTAATACTGTTCTGGAATCGACACAGAATTACAATCTAGTCTATTTTTCCAACTTATTCTTCAAACTCTGAAGCGGTTGGTTACCCTACATCACCTGTAGTTGTCACGCTTTGATCCCAGAATTATCCTTTATCTATCCGCTAACAACCCCATTTTATTAACCGTCGGTTAAGCGTGATTGTTAGCCTTAAATATACATTTATATTAACAGTATGAACATTTTTGCTCAGCAAAAAAATTAAATTCGACCTATTACGACCAAATTATAAAGATGCTTATGCCCGCGGCTTTGCACGGCATTGATTTTTGTGATATCCCATAGGAACCATTTGTTTATTTCGGGCCGTTCGACCATTCGATTCGAAAATCTGGTACGCTCTGGGGCATTATTTTTGAAATTCAAACGCCTAGGAACTTATACGAAACTTTTACAGTGACAATTCGAAAACAATTCACCATATTTATATTGTTATTTTTCTTTTTAATTAACGTTTCACGATTTCCCCTATTGTAGTCTATGGTTTTTTTTTTTAATTTTTCGCCATGTCCAAATTTTGCGTGAAATAGATAATTTTAAGTAAATTTCGAGAAAAAAGCTGTTAAAAAGGCCTTTACCACTTCCCACCGGTCTTAGAAAGGTTTATCAGAGAGGCGTATGTCCAGTAGTGGATATTCTGCGACAAGTCAAAGAAATGAGCATTTTTATTCGTTATAAAGATTTTATCTATAACAATGAATCGGCCACAAGGAAAACCGATAGAACTGATACTACTTTAAGTACAATACCTATGAGTTTGAGTAGAGGCTGTCATACAAGTTGACAGATGTTAATTTAGATACAAGCTGCGCAATATCCAATCCTGACATAAGTTTTTTTTTTATTTCGAATAGGTTCGCGTTTGACTACACACTGCCTGATGTTAAGCAGATGTGCGGTCTAGGGTGTAGCACGCTTACCTAGAAGATACCTATTTACTCGGGATTTGAAGACATCCACGTTGTACTTTAACGGGAAGACAGACCCAGGCAAAGCGTTCCACATTCCCACTGTTTGTATGAGGAATGAGGATTCTAAACGCTTGGTTCTAACGCGCGGAATGTCCACCATAAAAGGGTAGCGCTTTGGCCGCGTCTGTCTAGCCGTACGATAGAAGAAAAGGGCAGGGGGGACCAGATTGTGCAACTCCTGAGCGCACTCTCCGAAGTGTATCCGGTAAAAGGCCGACAAACACGCTACCTTACGACGATGCTCAAGACTTTGCAGCTGCGACTTAGTCAAGCTCAATCGAGCTCACATAAATGTGTTGCACGTGGTGTTTTATTAACACCATGGATTATGTGATCTGAATAAGAAACATTTGATTTGATTTGATAAAGCTGCGCGTTGATTGGGTTACGCGAAGCTTGTAGCTAACTTCACATCCGCCGATTTATATGATTCGGCCTATACAATAGTAGATTGTATCACAAGGGAGCAAAATAATATTATTACGGCGAGGGCGCTGTTTTGAATCCTGAACGTAGCGAGGGATTCAAAGTACGTCGCCCGAGTCAAAAATATATTTTGCGCCCGAGTGGTACACTCTACTTTTCATCACCTCTATGAGAAAATAAAAGGCGCCTCATATTTATTATTATTCAATAAAACGTAGAGTAACAACTAAATTGAAATTAAATCGTATCTAATAATAAAACAAATAAAACTTAAGTATATTTACATTCATTTTCTTGGCGCTGAACACTAACATTACAAATACTCAAATTCAAAGATCATTCCGTCGCACTTATTTGTTCCAAATTCAAAAAGTGCGCGGCAAAGATAATTCCGGCGCACTTATAAAGTTCCTTATAGAAAACACCGACTTTGGGCGCATTTAAAGGCGAACCAAGTAGTCCTTTCGAATCGATGTGATGAGAAGACTTTTTCCTTATATCGATCCTGTTTTTACAAGCTATCTACATAGGTACCCTGTCCATACTGGTGCCTCTCCTGTACTTGTAACGTACTAATCAGTTCCTGATTACTTGCTTAGCGATCAGACGGTAATGGGTTTTAGGTAATTAACGTCGAGCCCCAGCTTTGTCGTGCTGTAATAAAATCGAGCTTCCACGAACACAAACTTATAATACTTAATTACTTGTTAATTTTGCTCTTTCATGATTTTACTGGGGATGAGGCGAACATAACTTGGGTCGCTACACCAATATAGTTTTTGATTCCATACATTCTGGCAAGATTAATGAGAATATCATTTATCTACGATTCTGGTGACAGTTGACGCAGTTTTTATTGGACCATCTGTTATTTGCGATTTTACAGTAGATTTATAGTTACAAAATCAAGCTCCCAAGAACACAAACTTGTAACACTTTAATTACTTGTTAATTTTGCTCTTTCATGATTTTACTGGGGATGAGGCGAACATAACTTGGGTCGCTACACCAATATGGTTTTTAATTCCATACATTCTGGCAAGATTAATGAGAATATCATTTATCTACGATTCTGGTGACAGTTGACGCAGTTTTTATTGGACCATCTGTTATTTGCAATTTTACAGTAGATTTATAGTTACAAAATCAAGCTCCCATGAACACAAACTTGTAATACTTATCTAATTACTTGTTAATTTTGCTCTTTTATGATTTTACTGGGGATGAGGCGAACATAACTTGGGTCGCTACACCAATATAGTTTTTGATTCCATACATTCTGGCAAGATTAATGAGAATATCATTTATCTACGATTCTGGTGACAGTTGACGCAGTTTTTATTGGACCATCTGTGATTTGCGATTTTACAGTAGATTTATAGTTACAAAATCAAGCTCCCAAGAACACAAACTTGTAACACTTTAATTACTTGTTATTTTGCTCTTTCATGATTTTACTGGGGATGAGGCGAACATAACTTGGGTCGCTACACCAATATGGTTTTTAATTCCATACATGAATATTGATTTTGTAAAATGTTTATTGTAATATTTTTTGACCGACAAACCACCGGAGGAGGTATACAATTCGACGCGTATATATATATATATATATATATATATATATATCTTTTTATGTAACTAACCTAACCACGCATAACTTTTTTCGTAGTGGTCCGATTTCAATAATTCTTTTTTTATTGGATAAATATACTTCAAAATTGGTCCTATTTAAATTGTATCGTAATCGGCTGAGCCATTTATGATAAATCAACAATAATGTGGACAATGCTCCATCGATCCGTGCGAAATATTCGCGAATTCTGTACACGGGTGAAGTCGGTCATGCTTATTTTTGCAAAAAATAATCTTGTATAAGATATAAAATAACAGGTATCAGGATCAGGTAGATATTTATCTACTTAAATATTTTTTAATTGTATTGTTATGACATCGTTTGAAAAATATGGCGACCATACAAACAAAAATCAATTTAGAAAATATATTAAGAAGAAAAAAGATTTTAAAATAAAAAATACTAGGCATCAAATACCGATTTTTCATCGGAACAAATTAGTAATGATGATTTAATTGTCCTTCGACAGTTGGCCTATGTTCAACAGGGAAAATATAAAAATACCTCCACAGAAGAGAAATATCGATAAAACAAACTTAAACTTGTCGATAAAACACATCACTAACAAGTTAAAATCGGCGAACGTTCACGCAATAATGAGTTAGAATATAATAATGAATGTTTAATCTCCAATCGATGGGTGAATTAACAGAGTTTGCGTTAGGGATTGATTGGGATAAGTGGGGGGAGGGGGTGCTCTAATCCAGCGGCCATATAGCAATTTGGGGGTAGTGATGGGGTAAAATTATCGATAAATTGAAAATCAGTCTTAAATAGGTAGTAGCGTTCTAGCAAGTACAATAGGGTAGTTGACTGGTATTGAATTAATTAAAAGTAATAAGATAAGTGAATTTTGCAATTAATTATGATTCGTAAACTGAAAAAAATAACTCTGTTATTTGTGTGATAAAATAAAAAAATTGGATAATCCAGTTCAGAGATATTAGCTTGTGAAGAGTTTGGTAGGATTAACAGGGGATGCTTTGTCCCTTTCCCACAAACTATAACATAGTGTAACGCAGTAGGCGTCCGTTGTAGGTATGTAGTAACTATGATGTAATCTGCGATCACGCTTATGGGGTGCTCTATAATTGTTTTGCGTTTTAATTGGTGCCTTTTGTTTGTTTGGTTTTATGGTTTTATGACTCGAGCGGGATCAGTCTTTGTATCTCGTCTATTGTTTAGTTTATTTGTTGAGTGTTTACGTATTTGAAAACAATAGGGAATTCTCGAACTTTCAAGTTATTTACTTGTTAAGACAATAGCGTTTATTAAGATTGAGTAATGTTACAAAATATCTCGTGGGTTCGAGACTGTAGGAAATAACGGATATAAATACGCCGGCCGACCCTTGAGGATCAGTCATTCGTTTACCGTCGAAGCGATAACATCTCGGGTTAGAGTGCGATACCAGTGATTGTGAAGTGACTACTCGTAGTTTGTGTGAATATCAGTGTCAGTGTGAAGTGTTTGTGCGAACCAGTTGTGCCGTGTATATTGTGATTGTGTGCAATAAAGTGCAAAGTGATTAATCGGCGTTTTAACTGATTATCCAAGAACCCATCTCGTAACAATAGTATGGCGAATGTATGACAATTACGGGCCGTGACGTAGTATTCTGCTATAGTGCGCTCTTTGTCTAGCAAGAAAATAAATATGCTTGTAACTTCTTTATTTCTAAGTTGACTATATTTTTGTTTTCGTTAATCGGCTCTGTTTATGGCTAGCTTTTACAAGAAGATATGAAAAAAAATGTCAACTAACCTATTGTTCTATGTTCTATACATTAAAAGTTTGGTTTCCGTAAAAAAATTGGTCAGCAAGTTTATAAATGGTTGAACTTACCTATTTATTGCTTAAAATCTAGTTAAAAAAAATGATGGATTTTGATTTGGACCGAAGATGATGAAATTTTTCATCATTCATATATCATATTCATACACGATGAAAAATTGAAAATGTTGAAACATTTTGATGAGTAGAAAAAATAAAAACAGAATTTTTAAGCTGGTTTTTGTGTTTTGGCATAAAAAAATCTAGTCTTTCGATTCTTTGAAGGTGTGACTAGTTTAAATATCTTCTAAACCTGCGAGTTTCATCTCTCATTCTTCTTTATCAAACAAAACATCGCTTAACATCAGGCAAGTAAGCAGTCAAACTTAAACAGGGTTATTTCTAATCAATTAGCATCTTTTTAGGAGCTTATTCTGTACATCAAAACTAACAGCTTTTATTCTGCGAATTTTGACAAAACTAAAAAAAAATCAGAAAAAAATCATCAATCAAAAAATCAATCAAAATCAAATGTTCCATACGTTTTGTCGCGGGTGAACGATATTTTTCTATGGAACAACCAATTTTTTTTTTGAGTTTTGACAAAAGTCCCAGAACAAAAGTAGTTGTAATGTACAGAATAAGCTCCTAAAAGGATGCAAGAAATAACCCTGTATAGACTAAAATAACAAAATAAACAAAAATATCGACATATCGATACTCTCCCCTCCCTAGCCGCTCAGGTTGACAGCAGCCTCCATAATTGTTGAATGAGGCAGCATTAAAGCGCCAATTAACCGACATTGATTGGTTTTGAACCCCCTCCCCGCGCCCCGCTCTCTCCCCTCTATCAACTTAGGGCCCCGTTGGTAAAGGGCTAACTGAGAACAAATAGAATGGTAGGTATACCGAATCCTAATAGCTTATTGTATCTCTATAGGTACTGTACTGTGATCTGTGGTGGTCTAGGGGTAGTAACACCCTCTCTACAATTCAATCGTAAGGTCGTGGATTCGAATCCGGATATAATGAGTTTTTACAAGCTTTTATTTAAGAGTGCGCCTCATGCCATGAAAAAACAGATTTCACCCGCGTTTCTTGCATCGCCCGCTATCATCTATGCTGCTTTGTTTAGAATCGAAAATCGCATGACACAGTTCACGATGACTTTGGCTTCGAGCGCCAGCTAACATTTTTAGGTGATATTTAATTTATTTATTCAAAATTTAAGCATATATTAAAAAACTAATCGATAACTCTACTAGAACTTTAGTCTGGCTACGTAATTTGTCAAAAATAATGTGGTGTTGTCGCCGATAATAACGAGCATTTAAAAAAAATGTATTTATGTTGCGAAGTTTTAATTTTTTTCTAAAGTAACCATATTATTTTCAAAAATTCTACACAATTACTCTGCTACGATAGGTTATTTCCTTTCCTATAGTATTTTTTAAAATGGATATTTATGTTCGTTATCTAAAGATAACGTTATCTAAAAAAAAAGATAAAGATATCTACAAAGATTTACAGAACGTTTTTAAAAAGTCGATTTTGGCATTAGGCGCCCCCTTAACTTGCAATGAATGTACCTATGGATGTAAGTTCGGGTGGAATTTTGCAAGTTAAATTTGACCATCTTCCCGGTTTCGGATTGAGCTGAAATTTTGCACGCATATGTATATTGTTTGACAATGCAATAATGTGGTACTGTGGAGCTGATCTGACGATAGAGTCGAAAGGTAGACTCATCGTGTTTGGATTCGTTTTACTTTTCTTGGCTAGCACTTTGCTGTTACATGATTTCCCGGATCTCAAAAGCTTTTTTAAAAAGTTAGGTATATTTTTATAACAATTTATTTCAACTTATGTTCGGGATTTTGGACCACTGGCTTTTCGGAGATGGAAAACATTGTAAGGTAATATGCATCCGTCGGTAGGAATTTGTTGGTGTATGTGAATCCACCAACCCGCACTGGGTCAGCGTCGTAGATATCGTAGCCCAATCACCCTTCGTGGGTAGGTCTACGTTCTGAAGTAGACTATTAAAAAAATACTGGTACTGGTACTCTGTACCTACCTAGTTCAGGCCTTTTAATAGTCAACTAATATTGGCCTATCCACGAAGGTTAATTCGGCCATTCCCATCACAATACTCCATTTTTTTTATTACTAACGAATAAGAAACATTTATGTATTGGTATGCAATTGGTATGCAACTGCATACCTATACATAAATTACCTTAAGAACCCTTAACCACGATAGTTCAGTATATCTACCTACGAGTTAATTTTTTTTTTTTTTTTTTTTTTTTTTTTTTTTTTTTTTTTTAATATAATGACAATACTACATTACTACTACATAGAAAGCAATTGGATCATCCACAGACCCTTGAAGGTCTAAAGATAATCCAAGTGCTCAAGCCCACTGCCAGTTGGCAGCGTGCCCAGCATGCTGGCAGCATTGCCACGCTGAATGGCAATGCTTATACGTTGAGCCAAATAAACACCAGCATTTTGGTCACGCGTCGCGTCCACCAGACGCTCAGAAAGACTTTTGAAAACGAGATGAGCTCCCGGCCCCCACGGACCCAAAGTCTCAACTCCAAATGGCTCAAATATGTAACCACTGCCGAGGTTAGCATATTTGCGCCGCTTGTGCTGCTCAGTCGAATTGGCCGCCGCTCCAGCCCTACTCTGAGTCTCAGGAAGATGTGACGGTGCCAAAGTATCGACGCAAGTTGCGTCCCATACTAAGGGCCGTCCACACTTCCATGGGACCAGCGTCATGCCGTCAGGCCTTTTGCCATCACCACGCGCCAACCCACTCGGTTCGAGTACGGCTGCGATATTGGCGGTGACAAAAGCCCTGCGTATGACATCGTTAAGGCTGGCGTGGCGTCCAATCCGACCAGCGCTTCTTGAGCAAGAGAGACCGTGGTGACCGAGCTGGTCAACTGCAGTACCACACTGACAGCGATGGGCTTCACAACACCTTGCACCCAAGCGTAAGCTGACAGCTAGACGAAAAGCAGTTGGGTCTAAAAGGTTACCAGTATTGAAAGAGGGCAATGCTTGCAACCAAAGACCGGACTCCCATACAGAGACTGCAAGGATACGAGCGCGATCTGCGACGCTAGGACAGTAAACAGAACAACAATAAATAGATGACAACCGAATTGGTGTCTACCAAGTATCAAACACTTTTAGTTGTACTAGCAATGACAGAGCAGACGTATCAAAATTAGTAAAATGGTAGACGCTAATACTGATGAAAATCGAATTGGTGTCTACCAAGTGTCAAATACTTTTAGTTGTACTAGCAATGACAGAGCAGACGTATCAAAATTAGTAAAATGGCACACGAGCGACCTCACCCACGACCATCGACTTGACATTCTTTTTTCATATTGAAGCTTACGACGCTTCTCTTTTTGCACAAACTCTATGAGTGTCAAAAAACTCATTGGCATGAAACCGGGATTTTAACTCACGGCCTTATGATGATGGTGCGGAATGTGGATGTTACTACTTATTTACCATTAGACCACCTCCTTTACTTTTCTTTGTATCCATACAAACCCCGGAACCCTAAAACCTAGCAATCATAAAATCAATTTCCCGTTTAAATTAAAAATGCAGTTTCGCTGCAACCACTCAATAAAATTACTGCGCCGTTTTTGAGCTTATCGCCCGATCTGAATAGCAGTGCTTGTAAAGTGATTTTCTTAATAAACTAATTGAAAAATGCATTATGGTTATTGAATGATGAAATAACAATTTTTCACTGAAGGAAATGTACATATGAAGTATTTTTCATCACATCTATTCGAAAAGGACTACTTGGTTCGCCTTTAAGTGCGCCCAAAGGTGGTGTTTTCTATAAAGTTAAGAACTTTATAAGTGCGACGGAATTATCTTTGCCGCGCACTTTTTGAATTTGGAACAAATAAGTGCGACGGAATGATCTTTGCCGCGCACTTTTTGAATTTGGAAGTATTTGTAATGTTAGTGTTTATCGCCAAGAAAATGAATGAAAAGAATGTAAACATAAGTTTTCATTTGTTTTATTATTAGATACCATTTAATTTCAATGTAGTTGTTACTCTACGTTTTATTAAATAATAATATTATAGTAAAATATGAGGCGCCTTTTGTTTTCTCATAGAGGTGATGAAAAGTAGAGTGTACCACTCGGGCGCAAAATATATTTTTGTCTCGGGCGACGTACTTTGAATCCCTCGCTACGTTCAGGATTCTACTAAAGAATTCCTCGCTACGTTCAGGATTCTACATTCTACTAAAGAATCCCTCGCTACGTTCAGGATTCTACTAAAGAATTCCTCGCTACGTTCAGGATTCTACATTCTACTAAAGAATCCCTCGCTACGTTCAGGATTCTACTAAAGAATCCCTCTCTTCGCTCTGGATTAAAAAAAGCGTCCTCGCCGTAAAAACATTATTTTGCTCCCTTATGATACAATCTACTATGGTATATTGCAATAACAGGCCGTTATTGTACCTACACTTAATTAGGTGTCTGTTACATAATAGGCTGGTTGAATTTTTTTTTTGATATCCTCTTGTAACAGCTAACCATTAACAGAGAATGTAATTTTTAGTTGATTTATTATATTTATTTATTATTATATTTATTAATATGTGTTTAGTATTTTTATTTTATTTTTTTATTTTTTTTTATTTAAGTATTAGTATGTTTTTTTATGCATTATTATTGTTGTAATATTAAATTCTTGTGTATATTGATATGTATGTATATATCTTATGTATATTTATGACTCTTTATTCAAGTATATTCATATTTGTTTCAATTAATTCGCCATTATTGTACACCCCGTCCCTTACCTTCCTCTATAATCCTTTCCTCCCTTTATCAGGTTGCCTGGAAGAAATCGCTCTAAGCGATAAGGCCGCCGGTTGTCGCACTATTCTAATTATATTGTATTCTTTTATTGTTATATTTTAAATTGTGTGAACAATAAAGCGTTTTCTATTCTATTCTAACAGAGCCGATTAACGAAAACAAAAATAAAATTAACTTAGAAATAAAGAAGTTACTTATAAGCACTTTATTTTCTTGCTAGACAAAGAGCGCGCTATGGCAGAATATGACGTCACGGCCCGTAAGTGTCATACATTCGTCATACTATGTTATGCTTTGTAGGAAAGGGACATCCCCTATTAATCCCTACCAAAATCTTTACAAGCTTATATCTCTGAACTGGATTAGCCAATTTTAATTATTTTTTCAATTTACGAATCATATAATTGCAGAATTTAGTAATCTTAATACTTTTAACTAATTCAATACATGTCAACTACCCTATCATTAATAGTTAATTATCATTGTGTGATATATTTTTTTAATTTTAAATGTAGATAGATGTAAGTACTCGTGTTCAAAATTTGAAATTACTTAATTGCTAAATTTTAAATTGATATGCCAGTTGCTCAAAGTAATATACTTACAATGAAAATAATTATGTCTATCAGTTTAGTCAAAACGTTAGTATTATGAATATGATGTAGGTATTTATGTTCTAGTAGCGCACTAATAACGCTCAAGTGAATCTAAACTAAGTAAATTAAAATTACAAAACACAATCCCATTTTCCAATAAAAACGACACTGAAAAACGTAAAACAAACTCAATTCCAACTAAAAGTTTCATCATAATCCGTTTATCGATAAAAAATAAAGTAGCTTGTTATCCCAAAGTTAACCCTATAACGGGCGCGCAACACCCGCGCCGGACAAAAGAAACGCAACAACAATACAAGACGGGAAAGAAAAAAAAACAAACACTGCGCGGTGATTGGTCGATCGACGCATGACGTCACCAGTCGACGCCCCCTAGCAACCGTCGCTACACCTGAGATGAGAGCGAGCGAGATCTTTCTACGTGTGAACAAGATAGAGTCATATTGACGACCTATTAACCCGTTTCCAAACGCTGTACATGTAACTTGTAAAGTAAACAATTTTGAGTCTTGGGTTAGTTAAAATTGGTTTAAAATTCGATTGCATTGATTTTGAAATAAGACAGTTGAAAGTTGAGGTGTTGGTCAGTTGGAAAAGCTGTTATTGTTTGGTTAAAGGTTAACCGATTTGGTTAAATTTGTGCTAACAGGCAGATGTCCTGTTCTCTCTCCGTCTTACGAGCGGAGACGGGTGGCGTCTGATTGGTTGTATTGATTAGTTGATTAATTAGTATTGCTTCATTAGCATGCGGATAATTGGAAGACAGCGCACTGGCGCTTTTTGCTTCGCTGTGAATGTAATTAAGCTGTCACGGTAAGTGCTTAGTGTTTGAGATTCATTATGCGATTTGGGTGTAAAAAATATTAGCAAGTAGAGATAAGAGTGATATTGGTAAGAGTGAGTGAGTAAGAGCGATACTGATACAAACTGAGTGCAATTTTTATTAAATAAAAGTAGTTTGGGTCGAACTTGGACACGATTAGCACATAGAAAGATAGGTAATTGGCACCGGAAGTGAGAGGCCTATAACTAGCAGTGGGATAGAGAAAGCTGCGGATGATGATGAAGATAAATAGTTTTATAGTTTTTCAGATTAAGATTAAATCAGGAATAAGCTGTCAATCGTGACAAAAAACTCGAAAATTGTCACAGTAAGAAGCTTTACCAACAATAGATTACCCGCCGCCATCCCAAACTTTTAACACCTCAACAAAACATGCAAAGCAGCAGCAAAATCCCCGAACCCTCAAAGAAATCGCTAACAAACTCCGAACTAACACCTCGCACAATCGACCCAATCAAACAGAAAGAAAACTATTCAACCGTCCCACAAAGAAACTCCAGGGGGAAAATGCTAATACGCCGCTTCTTGCTTCTTACCAAACAAAATCACTTCGCGACCCCAAATTCGCACTTTCAATGGGCAATTTCGCTTTCCCCCTCCCCCCTTCGATAAGCTCCGCCTATTCTTTCCCCACGCGGCTGTGAGACCCGCCGCGTCAGTGGCGTACGGGTTAAGCTCCGAAATGGACGCGTCTGAGGACCGGTTTTTCGGTAATTCGACGCCGGACCGCTCCGAAACTAACAGCCCGCGATCTCACATGAGCAGCCCTAATTCCACGTCATCAATAAACGTGACAGACCAATCGATATCTCTGTCGCAGCATCAGCAGAATTTAGAGACATTGAACAGAATGGGGATGTTTTTTCACGCGCAGCAAATGCATTTGAATCATAGTTTTGACGCGGTGAAGTCTAGGTTGGGTTTAACGCAAGTGCCTGGAGGAGTGAGCCAAGGGCCGCGGCATACGATAGACGCTATTTTAGGGTTAAACGGACAGAGACAAGTGAGCAGAGTGAGTGAGTTTGAGCCGAGGAGAGACGATAGAGAGTGTGAGACTGTGCCTGTGTCGCCGGGAGCGGCGGAGAGTGCTGGTGAGTTTTTATTATTATCAGCTAATTATTATGGAAGCTATTGTGATTTTGGCCTTTTTTTAAATATGACTTAAAGAGAAGAAAGATGGACAGGACCTTTTAAGATCAAATAGAGAAGATAGATGTCTTGTATCCTACAGGGCGGTGAAAGACACTAGCCGAGGTCCACGAGACGTAGAAGCTGCTCCACCGACAAGAGCTTTGCTCTTAAATCTGAATAAAATGACATAATATGTGCTGGATGTACGTCACGTACAAGCGGTCTTATTGGCAATCTACGTCTGACAGAGTACGTCCCATGATTGAGCAGATAATTTTACTTGCAAACTGTGTCTAAAAGACGTCTTCATTAAGACTGTGAGATTGTGCTGGATGCAAACCGCATCTTATTGGCGATCTATAGGGGAACCCTATGTCCATAAGTGGATATTCCATGGCTGAGACTAAAACGATTTTTAATAACTGGGGTTTGTGTTAAGTCCGCGAGCTACGTCTCTACCTCATCTGCGTAAAATACCGTCAGATGCTGGTTAAACTATACATAACACACAATTTAATTGGAATAGGTAAGTACCAAATAGTTGCCTTACAGACCTACTACAAATTAAAAAAAAGAAATTATATTTAAAATTATCCGTTGTTTAACTCAGAAGTAAGAATGTAGTAATAATGCCTAAAACAAACTAAAGAATCTTAGTTAGAAATTAAATGAATACTTACTAAATAAATTGTACGTACAATACACAATATTAAGTTTACTACAGAATAATTTAGATACACCTAATTAAATAATAAGTATGTATTAAAAAAATAATAATTTAAGCTCAAGACAGTTTTAAATAATATTTTATTATTAGTTATTAATATCAACCTGTAGGTATACCTACCTATCGTTAAGAATAAAAATATGCCAACTATTAGCCAGCAAAGATGGTGGTACTTCTTAATTTCCTAAACTGCCTCGGTGGCTCAGTGGTTAGTGACCCTAACTTCTGGATCAAAGAGGTGTGGGTTCGATTCCCACCAGGGCAAATATTTGTATGATGAATATAAGTGTCTGTTCTGTGTCTGGGTGTTATTTAGTTACTATCTATATAAGTATTGTGGGTGTTATTTAGTTACTATCTATGTAAGTATTTAAAAATAAGTATATGTAGTATATCAGTCCCTGGCAGCCATATCACAAGCTTTGCTTAGTTTGGGGTCAAAAGCCGTGTGTAAGATGTCCCAAAATATTTATTTATTTATTATTTAAAAAATGATAAAAAAGAACAATAATTGATCCAAACTTTTGAAATAATGTAACAGTGGTTTAAAACAATATCCAGAAGTAAAAAAAAAACTCCTAAGGTATTGGTTTTGGTATAGACGTACTTATTACTTATATAGATATTAGTACCTACTACTTTCATACCCAATAGAAAATAAAATTGCACGTTTAATAGTACAAAATTTAACTAAAATAAATTTCACCATTACGGTACTCAAAAACTGATGTATTAAAGTATCTAAACTGCGTGCAAAAAGCTTGCAAAAACACAAAATAGAGGCGTTGCAAAATTCCCGCCCGCCCCACGTATTGGTACTTACCGCCCGCCTAGCCGCCGCCGCGCGCCGGCAGCGTAGCAGCAACGCACGCCGTTATCCGACGGAAAAACAAAGGCGTTATTTACTCCATACTTACTTACCTCTGACTTTTTTAATAATGACTTCGCGTAGAATTTTTTTAACGAGTTAAATTCTACTTGCCTACCAATAAGATCACAATGTATATTATTTTACCTACTGCGTAAAAACAAATAAATAAGTGTTTTATAATATGTTGAATTGAAGAGTTTGTTCAATGAATAATTTATTTAGCTGTGGAATACTTGAGATAAAATTTTACATCTTTATTTTTACTTTGAGAGGACTTAAATAACTTTTTAAATATACCTATGTTGTGAATATATTTTACATTCGTATTATAAGTCTTTTTCACACACACACACGCACTTTCACGTTCACTGGTATATGCTTAAATTTATGTAACCGGCATTATTTCTTTTTAATTACCACCAATAATTTCTTTTGTCACGAAATCGCGCGAATCTTTAAATCTGTAACCCGTCTAAACCAAGAGCCACCAAGATACAGGCTTAGCCTAGTTTAGAGACCACTGACGATTCACAGACCACGAGTATGTCAATTCAATTACATACCCAATTGATTTAAACACACATTGTAGCGGCAATTAATAGAAATTATCTTGTAACTAGTTTTTGTTATGTATAAACTTAGACTGTAGATTTGAAACTCTGCTCTGTACCCTAATTTAAATTTTTATTGGAAATAGGCCTCATGGCTGATCCAATTGCTTGTCATGTAGTAGTTTTAGATTATGTTAAAATTGGAAATAAATATCTTATCTTTACATGGGTCATACTGAAAGTTGCTATTTTTAACACGAATAACTAATAAATATATTTAATATTTATTTAGTCTTGTCAATAATGGTTCCATTAATATGGTATCTTGAGGTAATTTAACATTATATTTCAGAACCAAGTTTTCTTATTTTTAAACGCTATTTCGTGCTTATTTAGCGTTTTAGCGCGTACTTACCTATTTTATGTAGATAGTAAAAACAAAATTAGTAATTAATCTACTATCTAACACAAGTTTCTCAATCAATTTAAAATGACACCTATCAAACAGAACTACTGAATGTTACCAATCATTGATCATACTTTTTATTCTATTTCAATACATTAGCCTAATATCAAGACACAAAAAGATTAGATCTCTTTAATTTAACATTGAATAAAAAGCAACGGTACTCGACTAGTTTTTTGGAGGTTACAGCGTAACAAGTTTTAAGTAGGTAATAAGTAGCTCTTATGATTTCATTGGATTAATTTTATTAGTTCTTAAAGGCCTTTCAACCGGTAACAGCTATCTTACTCGCACATTTGCAAATTTGAGTACACAAGCATTCAATTTAAACTCTATGTACAAAACACATAATACAAAAAGTGTATTTTTACAACAAACACATAATTTTATTGCAATTATCAGGGGGCCTCAAACTCAGTTAGGCTAAAGTCTGATGTTGAATTTATGCAGTCAAACTTCGTTGCGCGCCCTTATCAAGAAATATTACAAATTATATTACTAATAATGTTGCATTTACTATATGTATTTGAGTATAGAGTAAATATGTATAGAGCTAATATTAAATTTATTAAAGACAGGTCTATTTTTATATCTTTTGATTCAACAACAGATTGTGTAAAACAGTTATTTTTGTATTTTTTTTCGATCAACTTTGTTAAATTACGGCATTTAAAAATAAAAATTCTGTGAACATATAATATATTATAAACAAATGCTACAAAAACAATTTCGAAATTCATATGTGATTTTTTATCTGTATCAGTGTAAAATGGCGCGGCCGACACGGAAATCTCGAAATAAAGTCCCCTTAAAGGTGACGTCCACAAATGGTATATTATTCAGAGTAAAATTGAATCAAGATGGTACATACATCATTTGAAAGCTTGATACATGGGCTTCTCAAAAATATTTAATTTTGATTTTTATATCCCTCCATTTTTTTTTAAATGTGAAAAATAAATTGTATGAAAAATAATAATACAGCTTTGTATTTTTTATAGTTTAGCAATAATAAAGTGCTTCTATCGTTATTTTACTTGCATTCGTTGCTGATTCCTCCACATTCATAATTTGCTAAAATTAAAAATTATAACCTATCAGTGTGACCAGTTAGTAGGTACAATGTGACAAAAAACACTAAAAATCTGTGTCTAATTGGTAATAATGCTTCCGTTTAACAATAATGGAGGTTACTTAACCAGGTTTGATAGAGATAAACTACCTATTGAGCCAAATATATTTATTCATCGTAATAGATTAAAAATTAATTTAAAAAAAAACGGAGGGCTCTTTTTTGGTTCTAACTGATGCAATAGACTTAGAAAAATATGAACTTTCTCGAAATGTAACGAACAACACTCGTTAGAAATTTTGGTTATTATAATACCAGCCTCCATGCATTTTGTGGACATGTCCTTTATCGATAAATTAGAGTTGAATGATAAAGAATGAATAAAGTTGATCTAAGTATGCAAGCGTTCTTACTTGCACCTTAGGAGTTGGTTCTTCTAATTATGTAATCAAAAACTAAAACATTTTATAAATTTATTAAAATACTTGTTTTTGCCCGCGGCTTCGCCCGCATGTTATTTTGATTTTCGTGCCATCCCATAGGAACTTTTTTTTTTGGGGTAAAAAGTAACCTGTGTATATTTTCGTCTTTCAAACAATGCACATGTCAAAAACCGGACAAGTGCGAGTCAGGCTCGCACATCGAGGGTTCCGTACAAATCCAGAAAATTTCACAACATTGGGAAGTTCTTTTATATGATACCTTACATGATACGATTTACTCACTTTGAATTTAGAACCCATATTATGTGAATTTTAAGGCCCTATTTTTTGTGATTTGAATAAAAATGTACAGATTTCAGTTTCATTCCTATATGTGTACTCTAAGACAATGCATCTCGCCAAATTTTATAGTTCTATGTCAACGGGAAGTACCCTGTAGGTATTGATTTTTGTGAGTGTCGAAATATGCGGTTTTTTACGACATACACGGCTCTAACTTTTTTATACGATAACTGAGAAGTTTTTCTTTTAATACACAACTGCAAGAGACTATAGATATACGTATATAGTTTAAATTTCAACTCGATATCTTAACTGGTTCCCGAGATAAAGAGTCTTGACATACACATTGACGGACAGACGGACAACAAAGTGATCCTATAAGGGTTCCGTTTGAGGTACGGAACCCTAAAAATCAAGTCAATCCGTTACTACGTGAAACAAACAAACAACCCAACAAATACACTTTTAGATATCGAGCAAAGATACCTACGGGTAGATATATCGGGAATCTTTATTCTCAGCTTTCGGATTTATAATATTATCAGTAATGATTCACGATACCTACTTACCTGTAAGTCTCTGTAAAATGTCCTCCTCTCCGTCATGTCTCATCGGGGTCCACGGAGTGGCATTACAATGTGGTAGCTAATAAATTTAAATGTATTATATTATCATACAATATTATAATTATCATTACAATACAAATATGGGTCCTTGGACAGGATGTACCATTTTGTGCCGTTTGAGGTTGAGACTTTAGGTCCGTGGGGGCTGGACGCTCATATTTTATACAAAGATCTGGCCAGTGGCCAGGCGTTTGGTAGAGGTGACACGTGACCAGAATGCTGGCATGTATTTTGCCCAAAAGCTCAGTATTGCTATTCAACGAGGCAATGCTGCCTTTTACTGGACTTTTTTTAAGGGATTTTTAGACTAGGTTTAATTTTATTTTGTGTTTCTTTTTTTTAGTTTTTTTTGTATTATTTTTCTTTTGTTTTTAGTTTAAGTAGGTAGGGTATTTAAGTTTAGTCATAGTGGAAATCGTTTTTTTTTTTTTGTTTAAATAATGAAATATTATCATTAATTACGGATTTATCGATAGATTGCAAGACGCGGTGTGAATCCCGTAAATAACAATAAAAAAGTATATTTTAAATATTTTTTCTCAAACGTAGCATTGCATTAAGTCATTAAACTTTTTCTCCAACCGTGAGACAAAAGCCTATCGTCAATGTTTCACAACCGGACGCACGATCGGTCGATCGATTTATCTATCGATTTATCGAATTTATCAACCAATCGATCATATCTCGCACTAATGCGTTGATTGCAATTGGTTTGTAAAACATTACATTGCACAATGGTTTATTGGCTACCGTTGACGGACTACATCCGGTGGGTTTTAAGTTCTAATCAATTAGTTGCAAGGTGTAATTTTGTAGGTCAGTTTTTGGTGACCTATAGACCTGTTTCACCTCTAAATTGTATAATATCTTGCTTGAAGTATCGCAAATAGAGTCTGACTAACGAAAGTTGATACTGTCAAAGCGCGGCAAATTTAAAAAAATATCAGTATGGCAGCCCTAAACTGAGAGGGAAACACTTTCTCTCACTCACACGATGTAGCATTGTTACCATACTACGATTTTGATTCTTCCAAATCATTGGAGGAAGCGCAGAAAAAACAGTTTATTTCAAGCTTTAACTTATCGTGTAGGAGTTTTATTTTCATTACGTTAATTATTTTCAGTATTTTGACGTTATTACTATGCCAAACTGAGGCTTTGCATTGCTCTCCAAATGATCCAAATGATTTCAACGCGTACCTATCTACTTCATTACGATGAAGACTATTATAATATAATGAATCATTTTGTTCAGTTTAGTACATGACGTAGGTTTGAAAAATGTTTTTAATTCAAGGTAAAATACCCCAATTTAAAGGTAACTCCGCGATGGTAGTAGCATCGAGTGTTGTCATTTAAAAAGTTTGCGAAAAATTCCAGTACTTATCAACTTTCGTTAGCCAGACTCTAAATAAAAATGTTTTAATTTGTGAATTATTTAATATTTATTTATTTATTTAGTCCGCCTACATTATGTAACTTTTATACTTATAAGTATAAAAGTTTCAGGAGAGTGAAATACGAGTAGACTACTTTTAATCCCAGAAAACGTAAAGAAAGTGGGTGAAGTACGTAAGTATACTATACTATACATATACTATACATACCCATACTAAAAATTAGGTAGATCCGTTGCTGTGTGAAAGAGTAACTAAAAATCAACAAACACATTCGGGTTCCTTATAATAAGTGTAATACATATACTTGTTAAAATATTTCAAAATGTGAAAAAATATTCTAAGTTGCAACCTCTTGAACTGAATTTTCCTTTTTAACGGAATTAAATAATCATTAAAATGGCCGCGGATGTGAAAGTACAAAATTGGAATAGTTCGCTCGAATCGATGTACCTATAGATTTTTTACATTATTGTAGATTATTCAAAAACGGCTCAGCTGATCTCGATAAATTTTCAATAGGACCACCTCGAGTCGGGGGTATATCCTTTGAATTATAAGTACAATATTTTATAACCGGTTTACAATTGGCGAAAATATCGATGATTAAACAAAAAAAAATGCCTTCATACAGAGAGGAACATAAAATATCCAAAAAGGATTTTGGAAGTCGGTTAAAAACCGACATCAAAAAAATCGATACTAGTTCGAAAAATCGATAAACTCATATCCAGCGCCTACGCTAAGGCGATTACGAGCAATCGAATGATCGTTTAGCCGCGGTCAGCCCTCGCGATAATCGAATATTGGTGGTAATAGCGCGAATCGATTGTAAGCCGCAATCGAGTTGGTGATGCCGTGCTGTGATTGGTTGATTACTGCGTCTCTTGCGATGTTATTGGTCAATTTGGGACTATTCTATGCTATGTTTGATTATTCTGCATTTTCCTTTGTAAAATCCGTTCACATTTATTTTATCAATTATTATTATGTATGTTTATTTTTACATTACACACCATCACGGATGTTGTATACAAGTATTGTGTTGTTTATGTAAGTTATACATCCATGCACACCATCAAAGGTTAGACAGAGACACAGCGATAAATATCAAAGGTAAAATAACTGAACGTACTGTACCTGCATGATTTATAAAATAAAGATACCTAGAAGATACCTTTACTCGGGATTTGAAGACACCCACGTTGTACTTTAGCTGGAAGGCAGACCCAGGCAAAGCGTTCCACATTCTGGCTGATAATGAGGATTCGAAACGCTTTGTTCTATCGCGCGGAATGTCCACCATAAAAGGGTGGCGCTTTGGTCGCGTCTGTCTAGACCTACTTATTTACAAAAACATTAACGCTGCTTTAGCTAAGATCTGACCAAAGTCATATCGTACCTATTTAAAATGGTGTTAATAGAAGCAGGTCTTGAGCCCAATTTTTGAAACGTTAGAATCTAAGCTAACGTATAAATTAAGATTCAAACTAACCCATCTCTATTGTACTAATACTAACTCTCTTTATACAGTAAAATCAAATAATTGTAAATTTTAGTCATCGAAGGGCACAGATCCTGGAGTCTGTGGTTAGTAATTTTCCTAAAAAAACGTTTGTAATACCAATACCACTTTATGTTTATTTTTGAATCTAAAAAAGAAGATTCTGTTTTTTTATTTTAAATTCTAAAACTTAACTGGAATTGAAAATGTAACTACATAGTACAATTAATTATGTGCTTTCGAAAACAAATCAATAAATTTGGCTGTTATGATGCTTTCCTGATAACCTGTCATAATTCTTCATTTCCCTAGGCTACCTAATTGGTATCATGTCTTACTTTTGCAGAGAGTCACATGTTATGCTCTCCCGTTCACATAAGCAAAGATTTTGAATGCTCGGTCCTCCTCTTACTCGGTCTCGTGACCATTTATAAACGAACTTATAGTCCCTTTACTGCTTCTACAAGTGTTTTTTTTGGATCATACATTAATACTGTGAACGGTATATCTAATCTACTCTCTCAAATATTTTTTAAGGTTTTGCTTAAAACCTACAGTTAAATGATTTTTGAAATAAGTAAATTGTTCTAAGCATCAGAATCATTTAATCATGTATCAAGCTTAATACTATAATTAAAAACACAATATCTGTATAATAGGTAATACAAAGTACCGCCAACAATAGGTCTCGTCATTCAACAAACAAAATACATAATTAATTTGCACAAAATTGAAACGAGTACATATAGGTAACCAAAATACTACAAGAATGCTTAATTAACAACAAAAATATTAATTTAATTATTTATTGCAAATTATACACATAATTCAGTATCAAACTAGATTGACTACCTAAATAAATATCATCCAACTACAGAAGAACAAGAGTTTTAGACCTAAAATACACAAAAACAAGCTATTACAAATTACAAAACCTCATACAGGCTTTCATCTTATCCATAAACTTAGATACTCAAGAGGAGGTTAGTCTATGTCTTATCTTACTAACAAAGCCTACAATTTTCAAATCGATTTAATTTTATCTCAATAAGCAACTACGCCTACAATTTTCTAATCGATAACCAACCTAATCTCATTAAAAACAATTTCCACAACGAAAATAATCACAAAAAGCACGTCAATTAACTACCTAGGCCTAACAAATAAATTTTCATTAGTGGAAAGGCCGACATTTTGAACCATATCACGCTACCACGGAATGTCGATCGTAACTCGATAACAACCTAACTCGATTAGCTAATTATGAATTTCACACAAATTATAACGACCTCCAAATGTTATTTGACCTCGTTTGTTTAAAAAGTATTTATAAGCGGCCGCGTATTCGAAGAATTTTAATGCTCGAAAATCAAACGAAATAGAATTATAGAATTCTCGGGTCACAATTTGATGAATTTACTTTTATTCGAATTTAGAGAATTATATTGGAGTGAAATGAAGTGAATTTGTTTTTTGATAATGAAATGATTTGTGGGATTATTAAGTTAAATAATAAAATTAACTCAATTCAAATAATTACCTTGTGTGAAAAGTGCTCAACAACAACTACGTTTTGCTTATAATAGGTATTACCTATAATTATCTTCTTTGTAATCTAGTTAACACTTGGTAATTTTAAATTATTTTCAAATAAAACCGTTATTAGTGGATGAATTATACCACTATCACTAGGTACATAATTATATATTATAAAGAAAAGTCGCCATTTTGAGTGTCTCTCTGTGTGTGTATCCTATACTAAAAATATTCATAGCCGTAGGTATACTTAATTATAATTCTAAGATAAGCAAGTTATCATAGGCGTGTTAAAAAAATAATTTATAGAAAATACTACTCATTTGGTTATCACGTGGGTGAAAGTTGATCTTCAACGGCTCTTAGGCCATAACGTAAGAATAATTCTAAGATCCTTTTTATATCCATTAGTTAAAGCAAATAAATTTAAATTTGATAGAATATATACTACTAGTAATTCTCCAAACAGTAGACCTCGCGACACATCTCTTTAACGGAATCTTCAAAAAAAAATATGTACTACTAATTTTTCTTGGGATTTAAATATTAAACAACTTTAGCAAATATTATCGAAATCAGCTTATAAATACCGCGACAGTACATTTTTACCTTTTTTGAGAGAAATAGAAATCAAATAAATACCTATGACATATATTAATACATACATATACACTTATACTAGCTTTTACCCGCGGCTTCGCCCGCCTGATATTTAGATTTTTGTGCTTTCCCCGCTCTTCTATAACCTCAAAATCAAATGCGTAGATCTCATCGATCTCTCTTAATTTTGCGAAGACAGCAATGGTCTAAAATTTACAGTCACGGAAATAAACTACTTTTAAGTTTGACATGGCTAGACGTTTATTACAACCTGAACCAAGGCTTACATTTTTTTTCCCAGTACTCAATCCTGTTTATGTGATGTATCCATGGGCTGATCATCGATTGATTTGCCAGTTATGCGATTCGACAGTAAGTTCTATACGGATGTTTTTTTTTTCAGTGCACATACTTTGCATACGGAAAGAATAATAAACAGACAATTAAACTCCTACATTGGTTTTACTCACTTTAATACAAAAATTAGTAATCAGTATCATCTTCTTTTCCAAATTTAGAAACCAACAATCTAAGTAGCGCTGTTGAAACCTGGAAAAGAGCCTGCCCAAGCCAAACTTTGCCCAAGGCTCCCATTTCTCAGAAACAGTGGGACGAGCCGCTTTGTGAGTTTAAACTATATAACCTAACTCAAACTTCGAGTTGCACTGCAGAGCGTGCTCGCTTGCTTGCTGTTTTGAGATGGGAGTCAGGGCTTTGGTTACATGCCCTACCTTCCAGCAACGTAGGTAACCTTCTAGATGATAACTCCTTCCGGATAGGCGTATCTCTACGTTTAGGTGCCGCATGCCTTGTCCAAATGGTCAAAATGGTCGACCGATTCGGCCACCACTCTTTGTCTTGCGCAAAAAGTGCAGGACGCTTTTCGCGACACGCCAGCCTGAACGATGTTATCCGCCGGGCCTTTGTCAGTGCCAGCGTCCCGTCAGTCTTAGAGCCTAATGGACTGTCGCGGGACGACGGTAAGAGGCCCGACGGAATGACATTGGTGCCATGGAAGATGGGACGACCTTTAGTGTGGGACGCTACATGTGTTGACACACTGGCGTTGTCCCATCTTCCTTGCACAACAGAAAAAGCTGGCGCTGCAGCAGCTAAAGCTGAAACCTCAAACGGCACAAATATGAGTCGTTGGACAGAATGTACCATTTTGTGCCGTTTGGGGTTGAGACTTTACGTCCGTGGGGGCCGGACGCTTACCTTTTATACAAGGATCTGGCTAGGCGACTGGTAGAGGTGACACGTGACCAGAATGCTGGCATCTATTTTGGTCAAAAAATAGGGTAAAACTATACAATACGCCCCAGCAGACAAGACGCCCCACCGCTCTCACACTCACACAGATGGAGATAGACGACACGAAAAGGCACACATGCATGGCCGCCAGTACTTTTTCAACTTTTCTGACGCGAGCACGTGATTTTTGCATTTATTTTTGAAATAGTGATAAAATATGTAAATTAGTCCTTGAACCATATTGTGGTGCGTACCATACAAATTTTTCAATCTTATGTGCTGCTTTTATTTTCAAAATTACAATGAAAAATACGATATCATTGATAAATAACCTACGATTTGGCGTGTTATTCACAATTATTAACGTTTGATGGCACCGGCTTTTGAGGTGGGGCATTTTGTAATTAGATATTTGCAAGATGCCCCAGTTATCAAGGGGTAATACGCCTCAATTTTAATTTCTAAAAATAGTACGTATTTCTTACTTTTTCCGGATAAACAAATCGTGGGAGCTATCAGACTCATAGCATATGAACAAAATAGGAACTCCCATTTTGTCAGACCTTTAGACACATTAAAAAATAATTTATAGCATCATCATGTGATTGCTATTGTGATATCATTGATAGATATTTTAGGAAAATCATCAGAACAGCTATTGGATCTTCCAGCACCGCCATCACAAGCAACACCTCAAAAAATATGCGCATTCTAAGACCCTTGAATAGACACCATCAAAAGTTTTGGCCAAAATCCATCCTGTGTCAAAACACAGGATGGATTTTGGCCAAAACTTTCACAAACTACCCGCAATTAATTTAAAGAAAAAACTAAGTGTGGTGATTCTGACATCCCCAGAATATATTAACAATACGAAAGCTAATAAAAAAAATCAAAAAAACATCGAAAATAAGTATATCTTCCAAAGAAAAATAAAAAGAAAAAGTTTTAAAAGACATGAAAAGTAAAAAGCCAGCAAATTAAAGAACTAAACAACATAGACCTACAATTTTATACCTATATTTATCATCGGATAGATTGTTCTTTACTACTGTAAAGAAGAAATGAAGCAATAAAGTTCTGATGAAAAGATATCCGCAGAGGACGAAGAGAATAGATGTGTAGAATGCATGGAAAAATATTTTAATCAAGAGAGGATAAAGTGCTCTTCGTGCTCTCTTTGGCGGCATGATTTCTGTAGAATGTATAAACCGCTATGTAATAGCTGTTTATTCATGGAAAAAGGCTAGTAGAGAAAAAACTAGAAAGAAGAAATAGAGTTGAATTATAATAAGATAAGTTAAAAATGTGTGATTTGAAAGTTGATCTCTATTAAACTAACTTCTGAAATATTAATCATCATATAATTATAAGAGATTAATAATAAATTATAAAGTAGATATTTAGCTAAACTATAATATAAAAATATATAAAAAACAATTAAACACTAAAATATTCATGATTTGTTTGTTTTTGTTACACTGGGGCATCTTGTAATACAAGTAAGGCATCTTGTCAAGCAATGTCAATGCAAAACGCCCCACTTAAAGTTTTTAAAATACCATTATAGTATTTAAATGATCGTTTAAAAACGCCAAATAATTATGTCAAACCATTCATAAATGATTGCTTTTTAATTTAACGCCACAAAATTTAGCAAATGCTTTATTAATAAGGTTTTATCGATGTTTAAAAAAAAGTGGGGCGTATTGTATAGTTTTACCCTAAGCATATCATCAACGAGGCAACGCCGCCAGCATTCTGGCCATGTTACCCTCTGCCCCGGGTCTTTTAGATTAGTTTTATTTTAGTAATATAAGTTTTAGTATTTAGTATTTGTTTTTATTTTAAGTAGGTTAATTTTAATAGTTATAGTTTTTAGAATTAAGTTTTGATGTTTTATAAGTTTTGTTGTGATAATAAATAAACCTATACAAAAACTAAAATAACTTATACAAACATATTGAAATAACTTCAAGAGAAAGTATACAGATAAACGGAGTAATCAATGTCACCCTACGTCTGAGTACCTACGCGGCCGCGTCGTATCTACGCTACGCCCGAGACGTTTTGGTAGGTAGTTATTGTCTGGAGTGTAGGGTTAGAATAGTTTGAAAAAAAAGTATCTTTTTATGAGCGAAATATGTTCTATTAAGGTCGATTCAGACATACGGCGGGCGCGGGTCGGGTGCGGGTCGGGCGCGGTACGGGGCGGGAGTACGGCGTGTCTCGCCCCGCACCGCGCCCGACCCGCGCCCGCCGTATGTCAGTATCAGTATCAGTCGTATCAGCCTTTAATGATATCTATTGCGCGATAAAAATGTGTGCACTGAATAAAAAGTCATGCTGTATTAGCAAGGATAGAATCTGAGTGCCAAGTTTCGTTGAGATCCATTTAAAGTGCGACTTGTAGAGAAAAACAACAACTGAAGAGCTGAAACCAAAATAGCCGACTCTCTCTCACTTCATTCACTCCCTAGATCATTTGTAATCAGAAGATTACATTATGTGAGGATATACCTACTTATGTTCTCATATAAGTAAGTATGCTGTCAACCAATCTGGCCAGCACTAACAATTAAAATAATCATTATACCAACATCACTACACATATTAGTGCCGCAAATTTCGCCTCTAAAATTATAACGCATCATAATGATGAATCAATTAATATTGGCTATGGAATTATAATTAACATATTCAAGTCATTAAGCTGTCATGTGTGGGACTTGGTAAAAACTTACCTACTTAAAGAGGTAAGTTAGTTTTGTTTTCCGGCGATGCTTGTTTGGAAAATTGATGAAACTTTGTATTTACATTTTTGATTGAAGAAATCATTATTCAATTCGACGCGAATATAATTTTTTTTTATGTGTAACCACCTCATAGCAAATAAGAAAATCAAGAGAGAATGTTGTGAACAAACAAGTGAAGCCAACCAAAACTTCCCCTCGCCGTGTACAGACAATTACACACACATCCACGTACATCGAAACTACGCCTTGGCTTGTCAGTCGAATGATACAATTGAAATTTGTATCATCTGTGAGAAAATTTCAAGATTTTATTTCAGTGTTTTTTGACACTAAATTTTCGATACTGCAGTCAAGTATGTTTGAGTTACTAACCTATAATAAACGAAAATTATTATGTATCTGTTTTGTTTGGCTCTTTGTAATAAAAAAGGTATGTTTGTTAGTTTTCCTCGTTTTTTGTTTGGCTCTCTCTCTATGTTTTTTCACTTCTTTTTTGTTTCCACCAGGAGTTCTCTACAAAAATGTATAAAGTTGCACAATAATTTATTTTTCATCACATCTATTCGAAAAGGATTACTTGGTTCACCTTAAGTGCGCCCAAAGGAGGTGTTTTCTATAAGGAACTTTATAAGTGCGACGGAATGATCTTTGCCGCGCACTTTTTGAATTTGGAAGTATTTGTAATGTTAGTGTTCAGCCCCAAGAAAATGAATGAAAAGAATGTAAATATAAGTTTTAATTTGTTTTATTATTAGATACCATTTAATTTCAATTTAGTTGTTACGCTACTTTTATTAAATAATAATATTATAGTAAAATATGAGGCGCCTTTTGTTTTCTCATAGAGGTGATGAAAAGTATAAGTATAAATCGCCCGAGCCAAAAATATATTTTGCGCACTCGGGCTCAAAATATATTTTTGGCTCGGGCGACGTACTTTGAATCCCTCGCTACGTTCAGGATTCTACTAAGGAATCCCTCGTTACGCTCGGGATTCTACTCTAGAATCCCTCACTTCGCTCTGGATTCAAAAAAGCGCCCTCGCCGTAAAAATATTATTTTGCTCCCATATGATACAATCTACTATTCCGTTCCGTATGTACCCATTACTGACCCCTCAGTACATTACGCCTAGGTAGGTATAGGTATTTCGTTTCACATACAATTTCACTTGGAAATTATAAGGTATATTTAAATGAAGAAAAAATTCTATTACAGAATGAACAAAGAAATACCTAATATTCTTAAAATGTGCATATTTTTTCCCCTAAGGCACCTACTTACGCAAAGTATGATTATATTTTTTGCTTTTTGGTACACGCTTTCCTATACCTAGGGAGAGCATAATTTAAGTATATTACTTATTTATATTAATTTGAGATACCTATTCTTTATCTAAACTTGTCAAAATAAACTTACCGATTACAGCTAATTAAAAGCGGAACCTTAAAAGCAAAAGTAATTCAATAAAGGCATCATTTTGTACCATCATTAAGTAAGCCTTAACACGGCCCAACAAATCTGACACATGATTAGGGTTGCCACATCGAAAAAACAACGAGACAATCCATTATTGAGCGAGTGTTGCCAGATTATCGATAATAATTATTACAAAAAGAAAAAAGCGAGATTCATATCGTGATAAGTGTAAAACGTCTTAATGCGTTGCCCATAATGTTTTTATTTGTTTTGTATATAGAAACCAACTTATTTATCCTTGTGGTTAAATATCAAAACTAAAATTGTCAATAAAATGTTGTTCAATGTGTTTGTTAAAAGCGTTCGTAACTCCCTCACTTGGCTCTACGATTAAGTTGGTCGAAGTGTATTTCTGCTTGTAATCTCTTTCGTTGATCTTAATGCGACATCGCTGTCTCTTTTCATTCGCTTTTAGATTGATAGGAGTGAAAGAGATGTGATAGTAGTTAGTCTGTTTTGACTTCTGATCGCTCAATCTTGTTGTACAATATATTTTGTCAGTTTGTCTGTAGCTTGATGTTTTAATCGTCGATTGAAATGACAGGTGAGGCTGATTCCTTGAATTAAGGTATTAGATCAAAATGAACCATGAAAGGGTTTTAAATTGATGCATAGATAATGGCAAATTAGTTCGGTAGTTTTTAATTATATTATTTTTTGTACTTGTAGTGACTAAGTGAACAAAATCTCTGCAATAATAGACACAACATTTGGACGTAATACCTTTGAACGAAATTTGATAATAAGTGATACTTACTGCGGACAAAAAAAAGGAAAAAAGCCGTAGTGGTCTAGAAGTAATGACACCCGCCTTACAATCGTGAGGCCGTGGGTTCAAATCTTGGTCCCGTACCAATGATTTCTTTGGAATTTATGTACGGAATTTCACACCAATGGCTTTTCGGTGAAGGAAAACATCGTGAGGCAACCTGCATATGTCCGGAGATGAATTTCAATGGCGTATGTGAATCCACCAAAACGCACTGGGCCAGCGTGGTGAATATGGCCCAATCACCCTTCGTGGGTAGGCTTACGTCCTGCAGTGGACTATTAAAAGGCTGATACAGTACAGTACAGTATTGCGGACAAATAAAAACAATCTTTCAAATTCTTCTCCTTTTTGGCTGTCTGTAAAGTCGGTTGACGGTGTACGGACAATGATTTTACGCGATAACGTCAAAAGAAAACATTTTTGAATTAACAACTGAAACAAGCCGATCGCTTATGCCGATCGTGCCTCTCTGTCACTTATTCCGTGCTCTCGCTTGCACGCTCGGCTCAGGCGGAACATGTCACTTTTTCGTGCTTGCAGCCGGCGCGGCGATCATCGATTTTTAAGACGTAATCGTCTCAAAAATAGATATAGTGCATATTACGTTTACGAGTAATTTGTCAGTACCCGACAAACCCTTAGTATAATAATATTTTACCAAACATTGAAAATTTCTTCGTCTTCATTTTAGCCATAGGACGTCCGCTGCTGGACATAGGCCTCCCTTAACGATCTCCAATAAGACCGGTTGAAAGCAGCTTGCATCCAGCGCGATCCTGCGGTCTTGATGAGGTCATCCGTCCACCTTGTGGGTGGACGTCCTACCCATTTACCTATTGAAAGGACATGTCCACAAAATGTATGGAGGCTGGTATAATAATAACCAAAAATTCTAACCACAACACTCGTTACATTTCGAGAAGGTTCATATTTTTTTGAGTCTATTAGATCAGTTAAAAATAAAAAAGAGCCCTCTAATTTTTATAAAATTAATTTTGAATTTAATAAGATAAATAAATATATTTGGTTCAATAGGTAGTTTATCTCTATCAACCCTGATAAAGTAACCTCCAAATTATTAAATAAAAGCATTTTTACAAATTGGACACACTTTTTAAGTGTTTTATGTCACATTGTACCTACTAACTGGTCACACTGGTAGGCAGTACAATTTTTAATTTAAGCAAATTAAGAGATGAATGTAGAAGAATCAGCTACGAATGGAAATAAAGTAACGATAGAAGCACTTTATTATTGCTAAACTAGTAAAAATAAAAAGCTGTATTGTCATTTTTCATACAAAAAAGTCTAAATTAAATATTTTTGAAAAGCCCGTTAAACAAGCTTTCAAATGATGTATAAATCATCTTGGTTCGATTTTTCTCTAAATATTATACTACTTGTAGACGTCACCTTTACCAAGCACTAAAAATTTATAACTGAAGCGTATAGAAACGAAATGACAACCTTTTTGAAACGTGTTTGAACATAGATAGTTTACTAATCATCACAGATAATTATGTTGGTCAAACTGTAGTGAGCGCTGCACAGTGGGGCAATCAATCAACTCGCGCGGACAAAATAATGGCGCTGATGAATGTACCGCTTCCGCAAACAATTACCCTTTCTACCCCAACAAGGATAGGGGTGATAGTTTATTAGTTCTGTTTTTCGCTGTTGTACCGTAATTCAGTGGTTGGAATTTTTGGAATTTTATCGGTAGGTACTTCTATAAATCCTTACTAAGTATATAATGTTTTAAAAAATACAGTGTGTTTCTTGGTTTTTTCCTCTTTCACGCAGCAACAGATCAACGATTTGACTTGATTTTTAGCATGAACCTAATTTGAAAGACCGAAGTGACATAAGCATTTATCTCAGAAAAATTAAATGCGCCTCATAAGATAGCACTAAAATTAAAATCCCATGCGAGAAAAACCTCAAACAAAAGCTATTAGAGAAAATGGGTTGCTCTTCTGTGATAACTAAGTAAAAAAATTGGTTTATAGTATCATTTAATTTTGGAAGATTTTTTTTTTAATTAGCAGATGTGTCTGGTCATTTGAACTGCAAATGACCTGCTCTGCTTTATTATTAGCATAACTTAAAAGTCGTAGAATATACGTATCATACGTAAGAAAAGATTTATTATTATTATTGAATTTTAGATAACACGCAGCCACTTGATTCGTTCTGTAAAAAAAAACCTAGTTTTTCATGCTACCTATTACTCGTAAATGTATCTAGCATCTCTGTTTTTCGAATGACAAATAAATACTAAATTATATTATTTTCACATTAAATCCATAGCATGCTTGCTAAATAAATCTATGCCATTAATTCAACAAAAAGCCGGGTTGAAAATAATACTGACGGAAGCGCTCGCATACTCGTAGTTTGCCGATGTAAGCGATACGCATGATGAATGATACAAATTACACAATATTTATGGTCCAGTTTTGAATACGCTCGCACCACTGTGCGATTGCATCGGTTCCGATGTTTGTTTAAATAATTTGAGTTGAAAATTGTTGGATTGCAGGTTGTTTTAATGCAGTAGCTATGTTTGAATTAATTTTAAAATATTTATTAACATCACAAAGCTTTATTTAATTTTATTCTTTTTGCATATTATAGACACTATCAGGATATTACAAGCTCAATGTAAATATTTTTAACCGTCAGACAAAGTAACAAAAAAATTGTTACTTAATTCAAACAAAAAAAAAAATTGACTTCTGACAAAATGTACATAGCAATTGATGTTTTTTTATTTTGCAATTTTGCAGTTGTGTCCGCAGTAACAGTTGTTCATAATGATAGGCATAATATGGATACCTAGTCATAGCGAAAAAAGGGTAGTTAGTAAAAGTATTTTAGTTGTTAGGCGATGGTAAATATGAATTGGCATTTTTATTAGAATAAAACTTATATAATTTATTATAATCTAAACTAAAACGAAATATAATTGTACCATATACCTAAATATTTACAACAAAAATTATAGCCAAATAATACAATTAAAATTACGTAAAATAAATCTACACTATTTTCATTTACATTTTATTGTATACCACTTACTTACTTACTTATAACGCGGTCACACTCGACGCATCGCATTATTTTTTAAGCAATGTTTACTCGATCTTAACTCGACGCATCGCATTATTTTTTAAGCAATGTTTACTCGATCTTAATAAACAGGTAGAAACTTATCTTTTATAGATGATGGTTCGGAACCTTTCGTGCGGAAGTCCGACTCGCACTTGGCCGGTTTTTTTGCACACCGTACTTTAGCGCCAAAATAATGTCAGATGGTCAAGCGTCTAGTTAATGTGACCGCGTTGTAGTTCCCGATGCGTGCAGGATACACTTAAGTCATGCAACATTGATCTATAATAGGTTCAAAATTCGCTTGTTACCGTTTAATATTTACTTCTATACAGTGCAAACATATTTGAATATAATCGCATTACTCAAGTTGCATACAGCGCTCCATTATCATGAACAAACAGACAAATTGCTTTGATTTATCGTCCTAGCTTGTCACTGTAATTATATCTTTTGGGGTAGATTAATACTTAGCTTAGTTACTTAAATTGCGTTATTTTATACCTTTTATGCGAGCGACCCTTGTTAAAAACTAAATATATATAGTATTTAGCTTTAGTTATTAAAAGTATTAGCACTGTAAATAAAAAAATAACAAGAAAAAATGACCTGCAAGGGTTTACACGGTTAACAAGGGTTTTATTAATTAACAGGGTTACAGTCTAAGTCGACCTATTCCCGTTAAGCGTGTGTAGTTTACTACGTTTCTGACTGATTTGACTATTTTATTTATTTGTTTATTTCATTAGTACGGCATTAAACCAATTACACTAATTACTATGCATTAATTAACAGTAAGTTTAAAGTAATAACATTTCATGCACAATTAAAAATAAAATAAAAAACATTAATGTCACATAATTGACAGAAATAAATAGCGTAACGTCAAATAAATCACTATAAATAAAACTCATTCACACAGTCTTCTTACAAAACTTCAAACATTCAGACAGTATTACCTTCCATTCATCAGCAAATATGTCACAATTTGGGTTGGTGTCCAGAAGGGCGTTAAGTGCTGTAAGGGTACGTGGTACCGGAGACTTGGAACGCGCTACAGTGCGACTAAAGGGGGTTGCAAATAATTTTCGGTGCCTAAGACGACGGTAATCATTAGGGGCATATAGACGACACAATTCACTGGCAAGTTCTGGACTATCAATTTTACCTCTGAGGATCTTGCACATAGTCAACAATTGGTCATGTGACCTTCGGATCTCCAGGGAGTTGTACCCTAGAGTACCCAAAAGGAAGTTAGTTGGGTATTTATATGGATAATACCCATAAATTCGTTTGTATAAATACCTCAAAAATGCTTTTTGAACCTTCTCAAGTAAAAGCGCATAGGTGCTCTCATATGGGTGCCAGACACAGGCACTGATGGCAATTCGGCGACATTCCACGAAACTATAACTAGTCGCACTAAAATTTTTAATTTAGTGCAAAACTAGCAAAAAGCTATTCGGTGTTTTCTTCGAACTTAATTAAAACCGATTTTAGTCGTCCACCATAAAGAACTAAGTTAAGTAACGCCAGTTACGCCATCTAATGTTGAGTAGCAATATTAGTTCGGAAATAGTTCACTAGATGGCACAAAACATTAATTACTGTTTTTATTTTATCTGTGGCACATCTATAACTGCCAAGGATTTATTATTACATCCATGACAGCTGCTCCCAATATGTTGCCATATCGATAACAAGTGCTCTTTTCTATTATAAGTTTCAAGTCATACTAAAAATCTGTTACGATGATTTTGATTTGATTTTACTCCAAAAACGGCGCAACTCGCTTTATTTTGGAATAAGACTTTTACATTATTTATTTCCGTGGAATGCACTAGCTTTTATATCTATGATATGATTATAGGTTTGAGGTAAAATACAACTTGTAGGCTTTTATGGCAAATTTTGGTAAATTACTTTGGCAACACTTTTATTTACAATTAATTTATCAGTTCACATTTTCACAAAAACTGCAAATTCTTCGCAAAGAGTTTTTAATATCACTACGTTAGACTTTTACAAACATAATAAGAAACGCGCCAACAAAAAGCAAAGGGAGATCCATCGCTTGGAGCGATTCCACGCCAAGTAAGTAGATCTCTTGTTGATAAATCCTAAGTAGTCGCTAATTTTCTTTCAAGTTATTTGGATTTACAATAGTCTTTAATGAAACTTTTTCAGGTAATCAAGCAGACAAACAAGCTGGCGAGTTCTTGGCAAATCCGGCCAGTGAACTCAATGTTCTGCTGCAGCAGGGCGGTGCAGGAACCTTTAACCTCGTGGATGGTGCAGGAATGGCAGAATGTGTATGTTTTCAAATTGTTATTTATTTAAAAACAATTCCAGTATCCCTTGTGTAACATACTACCTAAATGAATATCACAATATGGTTTTAATTTGATAAATATTGTCCAAAGGTATTACAACAGGTACCTAATTTATTTATTTTTACATTCAATTAATAAAGCAAGTTACTTGAATAATCCTTATTAAAGGAAACATGTTAACTGCTAATATTTATACTGAATATGCTGAAGGAAAACATCGTGAGGCAACCTGCATACCGGGATATAGTAGCATAGTCCGGAGAAGAATTTCAGTGACGTATGTGAATCCATCGACCCGCACTGGGCCAGCGTGGTGGATGTGGTCCAATCACCCTTTGTGGGTAGGCCTACGTCCTGCAGTGGACTATTATAAGGCTGATACAGTACAGTACATACATATAGCATATATATATATATATAGCATTTAATAGTAGTACATATAGCAGTATATGTATACTATTAAATTAAGTAAAAATGAATGAAAATTTTTTTCACAGGGTTTACTGCAATTACCATCTGAGCAGACAATCCCTGCACTAAGTACATCAGGATAATGGGATCTTTCTACTAGGATACAACCTACAGCAAGACAACCTGCGGAGTCAGCCACAAGCCAGCCTGTAGCATGCCAGTTGGCACAAAGCCAGCCCACAGCGTGCCTGTATTCTGATCTGCCACAACCAAGTTGTGATAGATCCAGTCGGCCAAGATCAAATGAAGCATTAGTCCTTAGCTATTTTTTATGCATTTCTACATGGGTATCCAATGAAAGCACTTGTTAAGAGTAACTTGAAAAATAATGTGATGTCATTCTAAATCATACTAATATTGTGAATCTGTAAAGTTTGTTGGTTTGTTCCTCTTTCACACTGCAACAGAGCAACGGATCGACTTGATTTTTAGCATGGATATAGTTCAAGGGCTGGAAAGTGACATACGCTAATTTTTATCCCAAAAAAGTATGAGGTTTGTGTAGGATAGCACAAAAGTCAAAATATAGCCACGGGAAAAAGCTATATAAATCATTTTTAGTAAATCAGTGTTCACCTGCTAAATATCTAATTCTTAGATGGTAGACAAAACTAATACAATTAATACAACTCGACAAACCTGGTGTGACAGATTCCACATAAAAAATGAAGGTGTAGAATCTGTACCACCAGTGGGGCACCTTAGTGCGGCAGAGGGTAATTCACCAGATAAATTGATTATATTTATTTTTTATTTATTACACTACTGTTTAATTTATGTTGGAACAAATAATAAACCATATAAGTACATTTTTATGACGTTTTTATTATCTAGCACCTAATTAAACTTTGGCATATCAATCTCTCAATCTCAATGGTCTCTCACTATGGGCCTTATTAGTAAGCTCCAAGTAGCCCAACGAGCTATGGAGAGGGCTATGCTCGGAGTCCCTCTGCGAGATCGAATCAGAAATGAGGAGATCCGTAGACGAACCAAAGTTACTGACATAGCCCAACGGATTGGCAAGTTGAAATAGCAATGGGCAGGGCACATAGCGCAGAGGGCTGGTGACCGATGGGGTCGAAAAGTTCTCGAGTGGAGACCACATACTGGCAAGCGCAGCATAGGACGTCCAGGACGGATGACCTCATTAAGACTGCAGGATCGCGCTGGATGGAAGCTGCTTCCAACCAGTCTTATTGAAGTTCCATAGGGGAGGCTTATGTCCAGCAGTGGACGTCCTTTGGCTGATGGATGGATATCAATCTCGCTTCTAAATAGAAATCTTGATCTTCATCATGAGTCAGATGACACATCTATCGCTCCGAGAACTAGTTAAATATGCTGCAGTTTGTCTTCAGTACCATCCTCATTGTTATCTGAAATGTGATTTAATATAATTACTGTTTAATGTTTGCTGGAAGAAATAATACCTAAACCATATTAGTAGGCATATTTTCATGTTTTTATTATGTACTAGCTGACCAGGCCACGCGTTGCTGTGGCTAAATAAATTAAAATTGCGACTATAATTTGAGATTTAAACTATCCTATCTCTCAAGTTGGATCGAACTGCACATGGTGTGCGAATTTTATTATAATCGGTTAAGTGGTTTAGGAGTCCATTGAGGACAAACATTGTGACACGAGATTTATATATATTAAGATTAAAAAATATAGTGATTTTTGTTGGAACAAATAATAAACTATGTAAGTACATTAATACATTTTTATGATCTTTTTATTATTAGAAAAATTTAGTACTTACCTAATTAAATTTTTGGCATTTCAATTTTATTCAGCTTCCGACAGGAAATCTTGATCTCCATCATATCTCTTCTATTGCACCAAATGCTGATTCAATTTGCTACAGCTCATCTTCCATACCATCCTCATTGTAATCTGCAATGTGATATACAATATGATTATACAGATAATTATCAATCTTTATAAGTTTGTTAAGCTCCGCTAGCGGAGCAACCACTAATCCTTTATCCATGAGTTAATTATTGTAAGGATCTATCTGAATGTTGGATAATTAGGTAATTAAGGACTTATCAAATGGTTTGAATAAAAAGAGTTCTCTGTCATTGCAGTTTGTCAGCTGGCGTCATTGGGAATTTGATGATTTTAGGGCACAGTTGTGAGACGATTGCATTACTGTGACCTCAAGACATATGCTGATGGTTGGCTGGCTTAAGCCCAATAAACTGTCTAGGCCAACAACAGCCTGATAACTGCCTTGGGCAAAAAAGTGAATAGCACTAAGAATCCACAACAAATGATATTTGATTACAATACTCAGTTTGCTTATGCAGACATGCTGAATGGAAAACCATGACATACAACCTCTATAATTGTTTTGGGTTGCCTTCTCGAGATGTGCTTCTCAAATTAAGATCATTTATTAACTGTTGAGCTCCTGTCTTTGGAACTCTACAGTTTTTTCCTCTTCTATCAGAAAATAATTTGGAACTAGATGAACCACACAATTAACTGTCACTTGTTTAGTGAATCAAGCAAAAACAGGTGTTTGGGTTTTTTACTTACCTTTCCAATAGTTGCTGCCACAATAAATTCGTCCATATTTCAAGATTAATTGCGAAAATCGACGATAAAACACATGCAACTTCCTCAAACTAATTTTAATCGCCATGTTTTTCGTGACGACTATTTTGACATTTGACAACTAAATTTTAGACGTATATCACACTAAAATGTGGGCCGCCGAATGCACTTTGACCAAATTGAGTAACTGAAATCGATTTAGTCGATTCGACCTAAATTTAGTTTAATCGTGTAGACATCCGAATAGCAAAACCTAGTTTGACAGGACTAAACTTATTTTAGAGAAAACTAAACTATAAATGCGTGTCGCCGAATTGCTGTCAAATTTAGTTCGCACAAGAGTACTAAAAATAAGCTTTATCACTCCGATATTATTAAAGTCGCGGGAATTTCGGAGAATAAATTCTAATCGTCGAAAAGACTCCTTAGCTACAGACGTGAAATGGTCATGGAACGTGAGCTTTTGGTCGAATGCTACACCCAAATCCACAACGGTGGTCGATAGCGATATATGCTCATGATTAAGTGTGTATTGGAATTCAATTGGATGTCGCATTCTACCAAAATTCTACCAGACTATGAAACACCATATCCTAAATCTCACAGTTAGCACAGAGTTAGCACAGATATTATTATTCAAATACTTTTTATAACAGGTTAATTTTACGGACAATATTGGGTAGTGAGGTCATAAAACATTATTTTACATTATCTTACAAGTTTCAAAATATCTGAGCTGATAGCCGAAAATTGGAAATTTAAATTTATTGGGTTACAGGGTTAGTCGACCTATTCCCGTTAAGAGTGTGTAGTTTACTTTGTTTCTGACTAATTTGACTATGAAATACACGATAAATAAAAAAAAAACAGATATTTGAAATTGGTATTACTACTATATTACTATAATTATATAAAAAAATTATATATGTCGAAATCAACTGGTAACACAGGACGCAAGCGCCACCTTCTGGCGTTCGATGGAGTCAACGATTCACCGGCTGAGCGGAGCGCACGACATATTTTGCGTGGCTGTCGATGTCGGCCAGAGCGGTTGATATTGAACCATCGCGCGTTTCTATATACGAACCTAGCTATTGTTGTGTCGCTACTTATAACCTACCTTGTCAATTCTTTGGACAATACAATTTGTACGAGTGAATTATTTTGTTTCGTTGCTCCAACATTACCCACCGACGCCCACTGATAGAAGACCTGACATTATGGACTATGCTGATGTCGGAAGCCCACGATTTATGGACCCTGCTGATGATGAAGACCCTACTCCCCCGTCATCAGGCGTGGGATCAATGTTGGTGCAAAATGAGAAGAACAGCGAAGCTCATATTTGGCGTACCTTATTCGAACAACAAAACCAGAACATGCGAGCGCTGATCGAAGCCCTACAAGCACCTAAACCTGTCAATTGTGGCAATCTACCCACATTCGACCCTGAAAAGCAAGACACTGATGCGAGATCGTGGTGCGCAACAGCCGATGTTTGTTTCTCCGGAAATCCACCACGCGGCGGTCAACTTATACTAGCTCTCAGCAAGGCGCTCAAAGGTGAAGCATCGACATGGTTATCTCAAATTGCATATGAAGGTATGACATGGAGCGAATTGAAGGTACTTTTCGCAGCAAGATTTATTTCAACGGAAACATTAGCAGGTACCCTCATTAAACTAAACGAGCAAAAACCAAGCGAAAAAGAATCACTACCTGCATTTGCAAGTCGATTAATAGCATCTTTGACGAATCGTTGGAAGGATGTAAACAAAGAAAAAATCGCGGTAGCTACAGTATTGGCTCACCTATCACAGTTTGACCCGAGACTTCAACGTTTGGCGTTTACTACCAACATCGTTTCACGAGAAAGTTTGCAACAAGAACTAAACGCATTCTCGCAATTAAAACGCAAGATTATCACCGGTGAATCATCGAATGCACTCGATTTCAACTGTGGAAAGACCGGCCGGATAACTGTAGATTTAAATCTATCTACAGTTATCTACTAATATATACTCGAAAAAAGCAAAAAGATCATCTACAAACCACAGAAGACATAAAAAACGATTTTTGGCCAAAAAATTGTATAACCGACTTCAATTGTATACAGATTTTGTATAGTTTGCACGGATCGATGTGTCAGCGATGTATTAATTTTCACACTATTGTTGATTTTTCAAAAACAGCCGATTTCGATAAAATTTAAGTATAATGTGTCAAACAAAAATGGCGGAGTAATCGCGTAACATACAAACAAAAAAAACATTTCTAGACGAATAGAGAACCTCATTTTATGAAGTTGGTTAATAAAAATATATTCTAGATGCCCGAGCTAGTTGGCAGCGATATAATGTTTTAACTGTTTTATAAGATGGTGTGATATAATATCACACCATCTTATAAAACAGTAGGTACTTACGTAGTTAGCCAAGACTATAATTTTATAGTCTGGGACTTCCCAGACACTCGCCTTTACAGAATCATTTTCCTCCTTTCTAACTTGTTATTAAACTATTAGTATAAGTTACGGATTTAAGACAAATGTTAAATACGTTTACCTTATATCCAGACCTAGAGTAGAAAACAAAAATTGCCTAAATAGCAGCCCGGTCGAGAATCGATCCCGTGACATCTGAAGCAGAATGTAGAGGTACCAACTGCACCAGGTGTTTCCGCCATATGTAAAGTAGCCGCCAATTTTTTTTTTGTAGTGATAGCGAGAGCTAGCATTAATTTAGTAACTCATAACAAATGTATCGTTTAAATTATGCGGCACAATTTTAGCTCCACTTTCCAAGTCCTGGAAAGAAACCAGGACCTTGTCTTTCAAACGTTACAGTTTGTCAATGACAATTGGTCTTTTGGGTAGGACAGTGGCCTTCATATGGGTTAAAAACTGTAACATCATTCAGTAATCAGTCATCAATAGGCCCAATTATGAAGGCGCCATCGTAATTTAGCTAATTAGACTATTTCTGTTTCTTTTTCACTTTAGGCATTCGATAAAGCGAACACTGTTTACGTTAATATTAAATTTACAGTGGCGCCTTTATAATTGGGCCTAATATGTGATTAAATGTGATAGGACCACTTTACATCTTGGCCTTTTTGCATTTAACCAGTGGCCATGGATGTACTACTACATAAACAAACATCATCATGTTTGTAGGCAATTAATTCTTGCTAGCGTTTTGTTTTGTATGATGTGATTCTACATTCAAAAAATGTGTCTGCAAACGTCATCAGTATTGATAAAATTGTTCCAGGCGAGGGGTCGTGCAATAGCAACGATGGCTACAGCCAGAGAACACCCCCCGACGACAAGTCGCCCCCTGGCAGCGACGACGACACCCCCCGGCCAGGATCCGCCGCTGATAATAAGAAAAAACACAGGTATATCATACAGTTAACTTGTATCTTGATGACCTAATTAAGACAGCAGGTTTGCGCTGGATGCAGGCTTCTTACGGTTTTATTACAAGCTTTATTTTGTTTCACTTCACCAGTCCCGTTGTTTGTTTGTCGATCTGTAATCAAATCTTGCAAGTTAAATTGGGTCCACATCCGAATATCAGAATACCAGCGATGAGTGTTCGGTCCTTTCCATCGCTCAACATTTTATTGCTGAGGTGAGTCCATTTCGACACTTTTGTTTTTCATTAGTTTTAAAAGATTTTTGTACGTGTTATGAAGGTATATGTCGAATAAATATATTTCATTTCATATTTCACATCCCGGTTTCCAGTTGAGCTGAAATTCTGCATACATGACAATGTGTAAATTCCTTGACAATGCAATATTATGGTGACACAGCGCTGATGCACGCATGATGGAGCTGGAAGGTGGCCAAAGGAACTTTGCAATGAAACGGCACAACTTCATAGAGTTTGGGCACATTTGAATCGTCTTGACGAGTAGATTGTCTTTCAATGTTATCCAGGGTCTGATGATGGAGCTGAAATGTGGTACTTGGAACTCCGTGACGAAACGACGCAAACCCAATGAGTTTCGGCACGTTAGATAGATATATTTATTTGAGGAAAACAAAACACAGGAAATACAGGTAACAAATATTATAACGTTTGATTCGTCTTAGCGAATACTTGTTCAGTAAAAGCTTGTTTAAAAAAGGGTTTTATTTTAATTATCATTGTTTACCAGTGAACGTGTTTAGGCCATTTTTGCAGATTTTCACTAGAACAGATCCTAGGAGGCTTACATCCAGTGCAATATTGAGGTATTGATCGGGTAGTCTATAAGGTTTTTTTCAACATTGGTCCATTAAAATCAGACACGAGTACAAAGGAAGACGGACGGTACGGTTATTGAAAATCCTATGATTATGATGAGAACGAAAATATGATTCAATCACCTATTGACAGTGCAAAATAGTATATAATGTAGGTATTATAAAATAAGGCTTGTTTTTCCGTATTTTCAGGAGGAATCGCACAACGTTCACTACGTATCAACTGCACGAGCTGGAGCGCGCGTTCGAGAAGAGTCACTACCCTGACGTGTACTCCAGAGAAGAGCTGGCTATGAAGGTCAACCTGCCTGAGGTCAGGGTACAGGTCAGTGTCCATTGCTTTTTACATTTCTTTCTCCAAAAAGATTTCTGGTCGCAGGAAAGACACGACACAAACGACAGAAAAATAGGCACAGAAATATTTCTATATCTAACAACACAATACAACAACTCCCGTCAATTCCCAATCAAAATTCCAGCTCTGACACGCATTTATGCATACTGCATTAATAGCATATTACGCCTATGCATTTGTATGGTATAGTTTCCAAATGATTTTCTGGATTAACTTAGTATGTTCAAATTATTATATTTCACAGTATATTTGTATATAATTGTAAAATTTATAGTTAATACAATTTCTCTCAATGTATCTACATCATATTACCCTAATTCCACTGCTACACAATCAACTGAAACGCATTTAAGATAGCGCTATATTAAAGTAGCCGTGCAGAACTCTACCAAAACCACATTAACATTGCTTTCTCACACGACCTATTTACCATTACACTAAAAACTACATTTGCCTAAACGAAACCGTTTACCAACAGCAATTAAGAATCGACCAAATCAATAGACCCTTCAAATCGTTTAAGTTGGAATAAACTTGGTTATAGAGTGGGTTTTTTCAAAACTGGTTGGGAAGAATAAGGCTGACATATGTTGGAAGGAGCAAAGCCAGAGGGGCTTGAGTGGCGTAAGCCCTTGGGCTCATTATTGGCCCTTTTACCCTTTTCTCGAGGGTTCGATGTTTGCACTGTGTGCGCGTTTCACTTAATATTGAGTCAAGTTTGATTTAGAAACTTTAATATTGACTCGCCTGGACGATTTGCAATTTGATTGGAATTACAGTTGTCAATATGTCAAGTGCCTATTTCAATAAGTAACCATTTATGATTGTAGACGACCCGGTGGTAAAATAATAGAAATAACCTTCGTTTGTATAACATTTTCATCATCTCTGCTTTGAGGCTTCAAGATTGGTTTTCTTTAGAGATTTCAAAACAAATAAATACTTTAGAACAGTTAATAATAGGCCAAGTGCGAGTCGGTTTCGCGCACGATGGGTCTCGTACGGTATGGAAGCCCCCCTTAATATATTATATTTCAATTTATTTATTTATTTTTTAGGGAATAAACCTACAACTCAATATTCTGTGAATATTTCAAGCATCTTCCTGTTGCCATTATTAAAATCGAGCACAAAAATCACGTTTCTTGTTGGGAACCTCTTAAATATTTAGTTTAATTTAATTTAACTATTTATGCCCAAAGTATATCTACATTTAACTAAATATTATGTAAATATTTCAAGCATCCGTCACCAGTTACCGTTATTAATATACAGCCTGGGGACAGACAGATAGACAGACGGACAGCAGAGTCTTAGTAATAGGGTCCCGTTCTTACCCTTTGGGTACTAAACCCTAAAAAAGTTCGTTATGCTCAGCCAACAATCGAACCTGATATCATGGATTCACTGCTTCAGCTACAGGACGTCCACTACTGGACCATCCCTTCCTCTTTTCTTCCCTATAAATCCCCAATAAGACAGATTGGAATCGGCTAGTATCTGTATGTTCCATTTACCGTTAGTTCTGAGCTTTTAACATGAGTTACATACTCCTTGAATAAGAAAACTATTATCGTATTAGTGGATCCACATATTTTTAATCGTAAATTTTTCTACGTTTCTATCAAGAACGCTGTAGGTACAAAGTGGTAGGGTAACAAATGGTATAAAGCCACACGAAAACGACTGTAGTTTTAGTCACGCTTCATCTCATACTACCTATTACTGTTTGTTTTTACCGACTTCGAAAAGGAGGAGTTACTATGTTCTTTTCTATGTATTTTTTGTGTGTGTTCCTCGAACCGATTTAAAAAAAATCTTTTTAGTTCGAAGGAATATAGTTCCGAAAAGTTAACTTTTATAGAAATCGGCTGAGCCGTTTTTAAAAATCAACAAAAATGTACATGGATATCACATCTGTAGGTACTGTATCAGCCTTTTTTAATAGTCCACTGCAGGACGTAGGCCAACCCACGAAGAGCGATTGGGCCAAATCCACCACGCTGGCCCAGTGCGGGTTGGTGGATTCACAAACGCCATCGAATTTCTTATACGGACGTATGCAGGTTGCCTCACGATGACGATATCACATATATTATGTTAAAGTCTGAAATAAAGGTAGTATAACTAGAGTTTAAGTATAACATATGTTTGCTTCACTACGATATCGTGAACCTAGCCTAGCCTAGTCCTATCAATCAGCCGGGGTGCCGGCACCGGCGCTAGTTTTAACTCGATTACCGGCTGCCGGCACCGGCGGTCGCACTACTCGATACGAGTCCGTGTATCTATTCGATCGATTCGATTATATGCGAATATGTTGCTTCTCGATTTAGGTTTACTTAGCCGAGATCTCATACTTGATCTGTACTGTACTGAACCAGCCTTTGTAATAGTCCATTGCAGAACGTAGGTCTACCTACAAGGGGTTTTTGGGCTATAGACAGACAGACAAAACTCTTTATTTGCAACCACAATTTGAAAAATAAACACTATTTAGACATAAACGACAAGAAAATATGATTATAAAGTGGCGGCCTTATCACCCATGGCGTTTTCTTCCAGGCAACCTTGCACGAATATGAACTTACAAAAACTAGAAATAGTGGCCTTAACTAGAGATTAACAAATAAAACACCTATAAATAATAAACTAAACATACTTACTTAACTTAATTTAAGTTTTAAATATACTTACATATATTACGTTACGTTACGTTATAATACATAAATATAATTATACATCCTACTTCCTACTAATATTATAAACGCGAAAGTTTGTGAGGATGGATGGATGGATAAATGTATGGATGTTTGTTACTCTTTCACGCAAAAACTACTGAACGGATTGAGATGAAACTTTGCAATAATATAGCTTATATATCAGAATAACACATAGGCTATAAATTATAATGATATTGCGTCAAAAATCAAAATATCATGCGGGCGAAGCCGCGGGTTAAGACTAGTACGTTATAAAATAGTAACGAAAGGAAAAAGTAGCATTATGATTTCAGATAGATGGCCATATTCACCACGCTAATCCAGTTCGGGTTGGTGGACTGAATATGCCATCAAATTTCTTCTACGAACGTATGCAGGTTGCCTCACGATGTTTTCGTGCACCGCCAGAGGTTTGAATTTCCGTACACAAGTTCCAAAGAACTCATTGGTAAGGAGCATGGATTAAAACCTACGACCACCCGATTGTCATACGGCGGCTATTCCCGCTTAAAATTGTATACTCACTATTGGTTTTGTTTTACCTTCCATAAGTATTCTGAGAATAAGATTATATTTATTAATCATCAGAGATGGTTGTAGCTCTCCATATTCCTCGATGCATTTATTCGAGTACTAGTTTTTACCCGCGGCTTCGCCCGCATGATATTTTGATTTTTGACGCAATATTATTATAATTTATAGCCTATGTGTTATTCTGATATATAAGCAAAATTATTACAAAGTTTCATCTCAATCCGTTCAGTAGTTTTTGCGTGAAAGAGTATCAAACATCCATACATCTATCCTCACAAACTTTCGCGTTAATAATATTAGTAGGATATAAATTCTACTTAGCTTAGCATTAACTTAGCTTAAATTAGCAAGTTGGAACGGCAGTGGACAGGCTACATAGTTTGAAGAACGGGTGGCCGTTAAGCTCGTAAATTTTTCGAATTGGTACCACGTAGGTAGGTAAGTATCGGCAAGCGCAGCGTAGGACGTCCACTGACCAACCTGACCAGCGATATAATTAATTAGGACCGTAGTACGCGCAGGATGCAAGCTTTTTCCAATCGGAATTATTGAAAACACATATCGTGAGGCTTATGTCCAGCATTGAACGTCCTACGGTCGATGGGTGATGGATGGATAGATCTTCAACTCTGCGGATACTATTTTCATAAGAAAATAATAATAATGAATACCTTTAATACTACTAAGCAGCACAATACATTATGTCAATGCAAACTGTATTGTATCAGGAAGTGAACTTATTACAAAGATTATTATCTTTAAACCCTTATACTTTCTTCACAGCTCGCTTACTCCATTAAGAACAACAAAAGCTTATCACTTAACATCTCATCTCGTAACAAAACTGTACAAATTACTTCTTTATAAAGTCAGTCACACATAAACACTTACACTATCGTACTAACACCAGTATAAAATGCGCTATTTAATTAAACGAACAGCTTGCTACGAGGGTTCTACATATAATTGTAATTCAAATAAATCCAAGTTAGAAAGAACTTTTCGTGTATTGAATATCTCTAGAGCAGGAGCTCTACCTTGTTTGGTATATAAACCAGTATAAATAGGCACATCAATTCATTCAACTTTAAATTCGGAATGGGTCTCTTCCGTTTGGTTCTAAACAACCAAATTAGATAGAACTCCGTACCAGACAAAACAGTACAGCGTAGTAGGTCTGCGTTATTATATAAAGTGACCAATTTACAAAGGCTCTTGTAGCAGTTGAAGTGGGAAGGGAGAGGGGTCTATTTTATTTAGCTGTGCAATGCGTTAAGGGCGCATTAGTGACAAATAGACAACAATGGGAGAGCGATGGTAATCGAATTCGCTGCGTTGAGCACTGTGATGAGATGGAATGACCATGTTTACGAAATTTAACAGGATATTTTTGGTATATTTTTGACGTGTTAACGTCTTATAAACCGATGAACGCCGCCGGCTACACATTTTTGAAAAAACATGAATCATTGTCACGTTGCGCCTGAGCCGTACGTGTAAGCGAGAGCGCGGAACAAGTGATAGAGAGGCATGATAATGATTGGTCTAAGCGTTCCGCTTGTGAAGTTATCACCTACAATTATTGTCCGTAAACCTACTTTACAAACAAGGTTTTTTTTTCTGTATAAGTTAAATTGGAAATGCAACGCGTTTATAATGTCATTCCTTTTTCTGAGACTCTATTTAAAAATCAGTTTTAATAATAATATGTGTTCTTTAAACAAAAGGAAAAAGTATATGAATGTAATTATTTAAAAATCACTTTTACTAAAAACGTGATAACGTACGGCTAATCCTACGGCTGATTTATTTATCTAGATAGATAACCATTTAAAAAATAATACTGGTTGTAATCTTTACAGTTGAAGTTGACTTTCTTTTTGTAATATAAGAATGTACATTTTTAGTAGGTAGGGACCTACTTATTCATTTAGTTTTGAGTAATTTTAATTTTGAGCAAAACATTTTACTTTGGTATATTGTATTACACCCATCATGCCGAAAATCGTGAGCACCTATTTCTTAAAATTAATTTCTTTCATCATTGTTTTGCTTGATGATACCTACATCATTTTGTTAACAGCCGAATCTCCTTGCATTTGGTAAACATTGTCATAATTGTGGAAAATGGATGCAGTGAAGCAAAATTATTATGAGTGTGTGTATTATGAGTCACATTTCACCCGAGCGAAGCCGGGTTGTCATCTATACTCTGTAAAATTTAACTTGATCTCTGAGACAGTGACATTGACATAGAAGATTGACATTTTTAGATTTGAGATAGTGGTGGAAAAAATCGATTTTCAAATAATGTTGTAATGAAATCGAATGACTAGTTGAAGGTGACAAATTGGATTTTATTTACTTGCTATTATTTAAGATCAAGTATGTACACATGTAAATAATGTTATGATATTAATTAAATACTCATAATAATGTAACGATAGTATTTATCGACATTTTTCACTATTATCGATGCTAATGTAACATATGATTGGGTTTAATTTAATTACACATGTAAAAAATGTTATGATATTGAAATATACATTAAAATTAATGATAAATTAAGTTTTATTTAAAATATTGTTAGTATAAACTATCGATATTTTAAATAAAACTCTATCTAAAACTCTGTGGTCACGATTATTCGTCGCCCATCACTAATCGGCATGCCCATAAAGTATGTCATTGACAGGTACTGTCTGTACTGTTAAGACATTCAGGACTTTATAGGCGTGATTTTTCTGACAGCTGTCGCAGAGTTCAAGTTAAATTTTATAGAGTATAGTACTTAAATATATGCGAGCAAATAGCTACGAGCGCATTGTCACCCTAACCATCTCAATAGGTTGTCACTTATCACGGACACGCTCGACTTCGTCCAAAATGTGCTAATAAACCTTTTTATACTCCATTTGTGGCACCCCTAAATACTCTAATCATTCTAAATTAAACCTTATCATCTGCTGTTTACAAGCTATTTTAAATCAGAAAACGTTTAAACGATTATTTGAATTGTTATTTCTTAATTTTAGACCTTATACATTTGATGTTAGAGTCCAATTTGTGACAAGAAATGTAGACTTTTTTTAAACTGTAAAGGGATTGCAAATGAGTTTTAGTGTTTGTTTAGAGGCATGATATTGTTTTGTTCGCGTGAAAATAAGGTAATTACCCTACATGGGATAAGTGGTTCTTTATCCGTTTGCCTTCTAATGATAAAGAAAAAAATGTACTGTACTGTACCAGCCTTTTTAATAGTCCACTGCAGGACGTAGGCCTACCCACAAAGAGTGATTGGGTCATATCCACCACGCTAGTTCAATGCGGGTTGGTGGATTCAAATACACCATATAATTTCTTCTACGGACATATGCAGGCTTCCTCACGATGTTTTTCTTTCACCGAAGACAGTGGTGTAAAAATCCGTACATAAATTACAAAGAACTCATTGGTACGGGGCCGGGATTTGAACCCACGACCACACGATTGTTAGGCGGGTGCCACTACAACTGGACCACCACGATACTAAAAAATGTTAAGATATATTATTATGTATGATACATTTTTGTCTATGCTTTAAGTCTATGTGATCTTAAAAGTAATAAGTGTAAAACATATAAATCCTGACTACATAATTCATATGGAATCTTAACCTTTCACGTGGCGACGCCTAAATCATATCAGGTGAATAACTGTAAACTTAAGAAAAAAAGTGTAAAGCATTCAAATCTGTAAAGTAAAATAACGTATTGTACCCGGATGGAAAAAATGATGGAATTTACTGATCTATTTCATTCTTAATTCACTAACTAATTACTCTACATTAATTCTCAATTGCAAAAAAGTTTGATAAAAAATCAATTATTACTTTTGTATTTTTCCAGAAAAATAAATAAATTAATATGATGGGATAGTATTACACAAAAAGTGAAAAGACAGCAAAAGTGATAAATGTAGGTTTGAACCACTTAAAAAGGTAGGTAGGTATATTTTCTACTGAAACACTTAGCAATAAATACAGCACTTTCCTTATACCCTGTCACTATTGTATCTCTTAGCAAAAAACCTAAGTGGCGTTAACTACAAACCCCCTAATTACCGCCCGTTATGTAATGGAGCGGGTAATTTTCTCGGTAATTAGAGGAGGTGGAAGAAAGGGTTAACGTTGCTATTAGTGAAACTTACCGGTTTTTCTACCGTCATATTTTTATTGGAAACAAGATTTATGGAATTAAGGAATAAAATAGAAAATAACTGTAAGTTTACAAACCAAATGTAAGCTGTTTGAATCCAGCGTCTTCTATAACTTTAATTATGAGGTTGCATCTTCAATTTAATTTTAGTGGACGTTATACGACTCAACACTACCTATGGAGACTGAACGGATGTTAACACCACTAGGTTTCCTGGTGAAGGAAAACATCGTGATTTAATCTGCATACGTATTTAAAAGAAATTTGATGGCATACCCGAACCGCACTGAGCCGGTGAGCTAGATACATATCTGCAATAGCTATTCGTGCAGGCCTATGTTTTGCAGTGAACTATTAAAACACAACGCAACAGAACCATAGTAAAAATATACGTTACAGTTGTCGTTGTTGTCGTCGTTTCAGCCATTGGATGTCCACTACTGAACATAGGCCTCCCCTATAGATCTCCAATAAGACCGGTTAGAAGTGGTTCGCATCCAGCGTGAACTTTCAGCCATTGGATGTCCACTACTGAACATAGGACTACCCTATAGATCTCCAATAAGACCGGTTAGAAGTGACTCGCATCCAGCTTGAATTTTCAGCCATTGGATGTCCACTACTGAACATAGGCCTCCCCTATAGATCTCCAATAAGACCGGTCAAAAGTGGCTCGCATCCAGCGTGAACTTTCCGTCCACCTTGTGGGTGTCCGTCCACGCTGCGCTTGCCGGTACGTGGTCTCTACTCGAAAACTTTTCCATCCTATAGGTCGAAAAGTCAGTCAGTTATCTGTGCTATGTGCCCTGCCCACTGCCATTTCAACCTGCCAAACCGCAGGGCTCGCCGGGTTATGTCGGTAGGTAACTTTTGTTCTTCTACGGATCTCATTTCTGATTCAGACTTTTCAGTGCAAGTCTTGAAATACGAGTAAGCAGTTATTTATAACTTAGTTATATTACATGCGAAAATTATCTAGTTTATTCCATGTCAATATACAATAAATATGATTACATGTCAAATTCAATATAAATCGTCAAATGCTTGTCGCAGACAAGAGAACATGTCAAAGCCCCTCGCGCGTGGATCGTGACCCAAACGTTCCCAACACACTAGCGGCATTTCCACGCTGTATTGCTAATGAAATTTGCTGGATTAAAAACCATCCCGCACGAGAATCCCGACCCTTTCTTACGTACTAGATACTTACTATAATATGTTAGCAAATACTAAAGTGATGTAAAATACAAAGCCCTGTAATGGAACTGGCAATTTTCTCAATAATTAGAAGTGGCGTAAGAAAGGGTTAACAGAGCTATTAGTGGCTCTTAGCGGTTTTGTCCCGTCATTGGACTCGTTACATCGCTTAGTATAAATGGTTGAAAGAAAGGTGTTAGTTTAACTTTAGTGGCTACTTTTCATCAATTAAGAATTTCAGCATAGGCCCGAATTTTGTACCATACTTCTAAAAAGCGTAAAAATATGGTATAAAATGTCCTGATTTTATGAACAATAACACTTTTTTAAGTACGAGTAGGCACATAAAATAAACATTATATTTTCAGACAGAAATATTAAAATATTTGTCGATACCAATTAATCGGTTTTTTAGGGTTCCGTACCTCAAACGGAAAAAACGGAACCCTTACAGGATCACTTTGTTGCCCGTCTGTGTGTGTGTCAAGACTCTTTAACTCGGGAACGCGTAAAGATATCGAGTTGAAATTTAAACTGTATACGTATATCTATAGTCTCTTGCAGTTGTGTAAAAGAAAAACTTCTCAGTTATCGTTAAAAAAAGTTAGAGCCGTTTATGTCGTAAAAACAGCATATTTCGACACTCACAAAAATCAAAACTTACAGGGTACTTCCCGTTGACATACAACTATGAAATTTGGCGAGAGCCATTGTCTCAGAGTACACATACAGGAATAAATCTGAAAACTGTACATTTTTATTTAAATCATAAAAAATAGGGCCTCAAAATTCACAAAATATGGGTTCAAAATTCAAAGTGAGTATGTCGTATCATGTGAGGTTTCATATAAAAGAACTTCATTAGAACATGCTGAAACAGGTTTTAAATTATTTTAATAATGTGTAATTTTCGATGTAAGTATGACGAGAAAAGTGAAAAAAAAAAAACTTTTTTGTCGATGGTTATGGTATAGAGTATTTAACAACTTACTTCCCAATTTTGTGAATCTGGATTTGTACGGAACCCTTGATGTGCGAGCCTAACTCGTACTTGTCCGGTTTTTATTTAATACCATATCATATGTAGGTATACCTTATGAGTAGTATATACACAATACCCACATATTGTGAGACACAGCTGCATATGCGTCCACAAAGTATTAGGGTGACCATAATCCTTCATAATGTCGGAAATTACCCGGATCAGTTACGGATTATCATTAGACGCAATATTACACGGTCGATTATGCGCTATAATAAAAAAAAACATAACTAAACTATTGTCAGGGAGGTGTGTATTTAGTCTTTATTTTATTTGGTAGATAGACATATACTAACAAAATTAATTAATAATAAATAGTTTAATAAGTATCATCAAGGCCACAGAACTGCGCTGGATGCATGCCGCTTCCAACCGGCCTTGTTAGAGATCCATACGGAAGGCCTATGTCCTGCAGTGGATGTCATATGGCTGATAGATGGTGTAAATATTAATTATATTTTCTTATTTTCGAAAATATTTTAATTTTGTAGTAATTTTTTTATATTTCTGCCTGTACGATTTGTCACGTAGCCGAGTAAGAGCAGGAGTGAGCATTGAAAATCTATGCTTGTACGAACGTTACCTAGAGGATAGCATGCAATGCTCTGCCTACGTTAAAAAATAATCAATACCTAACTAATTCATTTCATTCAGTAGCAAAGATTCAACTATCAATCAACCAAATGATTCTTTAAGCTGAAAACAAACTATCGGATGCGGATGACGGACGCGGCTGACGGTCGCGACTTAGCAGTGTGCACTGTTAAAGAAGATATCATAATACTACGCACTGTCTGGCGCGCCAGATTTCTCTCGGACGTTCGAACGCTTAAGGTTAGCCCAAGGTGACGTCCGCGCCTTATGTCTGATAGTTGGCACGGGTCAGTGAACATTCATTATATATATCGGGACAATAGCTTTAAGTTTATTTTCAAATAGTGCTACTTAGTATAATTTCGAAGGACTAGGAATGGTAGTGGCAACATTCCTGGGGTAACTCTTGTGACGAACGCTGCTCATTGGTTCCAAGGAGGTTTCCAAGTGCATCGCATGATTGGCCGATGGGCTGGAAAATGCGATGATGACTTGACAGATGTCACTTGTGAGTTGTAAGGAGAGCTGGTTCGGAGAGGTTATGATGAACTGTGTTTAGAACGGCTCGAGTTGTGATTCTTGATAAAATGGTGGCAGCGTGCGTTACGCTGCAGAACGCCATGTCCTTCACTTAAAGCACAATTTATCTCCCCGCCCGCTTAACCCACGCCACGCCACACTGAAGTATTGTTGGGTCAGATGGCATAAAATCATTACCACATTGAAGCATCATAACTGATGCGGATCCTTTTATGGATTCGACATATAGATAATTAAATGTCACGACTGTCAGTCGCGTCCGATAGTTTGTTTTCAGCTTAACGTTTCTATCCTATGAAATGGGCAACATGGGCTTTAGGTCACCTGTCCTTGTAAGTGGACCTCCAATGCAACTTTACAAGCTATTTCGCAATTAAAAACCAAATGAAACGGAAATATCAGATTTAAAGTTCCGCCGGCGAGGTAATCCACACCGACATGATATGTAAGGAACCCACTATTAACTCTCCTTTATTCATTTCTTTATCCAAAACCCACTATACCTTGACCCTTCGCTATTGAACATACACTTTAACCCTTAAAACCTCCGAGAGTTGCAAGTAAAATGGCTGGTATATTATAGCCAATAATTGAATTAGGGTACCCTTAAGTTTAGTTGTTTCCGGTTTTTTCTAAACAGGATGGAGCTGTCAAATTTTAATCAAATTATTTCACAAAAGCAAGTTATGATTAAGATTTGAATTGGTTGAAAAATTATAGGTTTGAATGAAAGGAGTTCAATAATTCGGTTAGTAAAAGGTATTGTTGTTAACAATGGTAGGTAATGGTTTAGAAAAAAATAGAAGGTATTAGTCAATCATCATCATTTTCTATTTCAATTTTCCTGGAATATTATGTTATCCCTCTGATTTTAAACGGTTGTTTAAGCCATTTCAGAGGCCTCCAGGCGGCTTGAAAATTTTGACACCAAGGCATGCAGCCTATACAAACTTACTTACCTTGTCTCTCCATCCAACCATCAGCCTTATGACGTCATCTGCTCGACGTAGGCATACTTTTTCGATTGATTACTAATGTCATTCTTTACGTTTTATAATGATTCCATGAGATTATGTATCTCTTTTCAATCATTTTACTTAAATTGCTATTACCTACTGAGAAGCAAAAAATAATACAGTAACCTCTAGGTAATATTGCTAAGATAAAGATATTGTAGATGAAATATTACAATCTTCGTCAATCAATTTGCTACTGTCTATTATTGGTTACTTTTTACCCATTTGCTAATTGAAAACAAGCGAAGACCGATTTTTTTTTAAATACCCGTGGTGGTCTATTGTTAGTGAGACTCGTAGTACAATCTTGAGGCCGTGGGTTCAAATCCCGATTCCATACCAATAAGTTCCTTGGAATTTATGTACGGAATTTCACACCACTGGCTTTTTGGTGAAGGAAAACATCGTGAGGCAACCTGCATACGGCAGTAGAAGAAATTCGATGGCGTATGTGAATCTACCAGCCCGCACTGGGCCAGCGTGGTGGAAATGGCCCAATCACCCTTCATGGGTAGGCCTACGTCCTGCAGTGGACTATTAAAAAGGCTGGTACAGTACAGTACAGAAGACCGAATACATACCTACTAAGTAGAGACTGTTGACGTTTCTCCATCGTTCCATATTCAAGTAGTCTCGAATTTCGCGGATATTCTTTTTCCTATTCCAAATTCAAACAGCGTTATCGACCGGAAACACCCCGGAGGAATAAACGAGTGCAAATGATGTGATCGCGATAAACACAATTTCCCTTCTCGTGTCGAATTGGCGGCACGCCGCGGTTCCCACGGGTTTTTCCAAGAAAAATCATGTGTTTTGTATCTCTAAGACTACGATTCTAAATTTTGTGAGATCAATTTTAGGAGTACTAGATAAGTAATAATTATTTTTTGCAAAAAATAGCATGACCGACTTCACCCGTGTACAGAATAATTACATAGCATAAAACAAAGTCGCTTTACGCTGTCTGTCCCCATGTATACTTATATCTTTAAAACTACGCAACGGATTTTGATGCAGTTTGTTGAAATGTTCATTTGTATAATACACCTGTGCGAAGCCGGGGCGCATCGCTAGAACGCAAATATTATACACGGATCGATGTAACATTTTTCACATTATTGTTGATTTATCAAAAATGGCTCAGCCAATTTCGATACAATTTTAATGGAACCAATTTCAAAGTAGAGTATACTTTGATAAAATAAAAAAAGAATTATTGAAATCGGACTACTATGAAAAAAAATATGCTTGGTTATACTTAAAAAAAAACGCATCGAATTGTATACCTTCTCCGGTGGTTCGTCGGTCAAAAATACAAAAAAAATCTATTACTAGCGACCCACAGGTGAACAGGAGTATTATACATATAAACCTTCCCCTTGATTACTCTATCTATTAAAAAAGCAGCTTCAAAATCCGTAGCTGATCGTGCTTCTCTATCGCTTGTTCTACGCTCTCGCTTGCACGCTCAGCTCAGGCGGAACTTGACAATGAGTCATGCTTTTTCGTGCGTGCAACCAGCGATCATCGATTTATAAGACATACAATGTCTCGTCAAAACAAGTAAAAGCCTAAAAATAAGTTTGAAAAATCAGAAAAAGGCGGGTAGTTGAAGTACATAATTTACGTCGCGTTATATAAAGCTCGTGTACTCGACTGGAGCAACGTCGGCGGCGCTAATTAATTTATTGTGATGGCGATGGGCGGGCTGCTGTGGAGACGGCTTTATAGATATTAAGCTTGATCCCGCCAAATCATACAAGCCGTAGTGGTAGTAACACCCTCCATGCAATCGTGAGGATGGATCCAAATCCCTGTCCCGTATCAATGAGTTTCTTTGGAACTTATGTACGGAATTCCACACTACTGGCTTTTCAGTGAAGGAAAATATCGTGAAGAAACCTGCATACGTCCATAGAACAAATTATGTTCCTTAGTTCCTTATGGTGGAATTATTTTTTATTCATATTCATATTATTTTATTGATATCAAAATACAAGATACAAGTCAATACAAATCAAATCAATAACTATTGTTATTATAAGAATATTGTTCCTAAAATTTTAGCTTTGCTAAAGCAATGAACAATTATCTTAAAATTAAAAGAAAGAAAAAAAAATATTTCAAATGAATTATCAAATATTAAATTGTGTGAACATATGTCTTAAATTTCAAAAATTAAAACCTTAAGAAAAAAAAAACGAAATTGTAACAAAATAATAAAATTTTCCAATATAATAGAAAATAGTCTTTATTCTAAGTACCTACTTTCTTAAACGATTGGAGAAGCCGTTTCCATCCAAACTGAGCACACACCAAAATCCTTAATTAAATTTCGCACTAACACCAACTCCCGCCATACTTGCTTGGCTAAAAGGTTAATTTAGTATTTGTCAGCTTTCAAGACTCGCAAAACGGCCATAACTTTCACCATCTTTTCACAGAAAATGCAACCTTAATAACAAAATGTAAAGGCGAGATTTGAGTGCCAGAGCAGTTCTTGGCAGTATAATATAGTACATAGAGTTTGCAGAATCTTTCGTCGCCTTATATTTATTAGTCTTCATTAACATCCTTTGAGAGCGGCGAATTGCTAATTAATTCTCGAGCTTTGTCTTAATTGAAGTAATTATGTAATTAAGGGAGGATTTTGCGTTAATTTGGTATTGTAGATGGTGGAGTTTCTTATTCTTAAAACGTAGAGTCGAAATATATTTCAAGGTGATTATTTTATAATGGAAAGTTGAAATGTTTGGGCTGCTTAGAGAGTACAAATAGAAAATTATATGGTAAAATCCATGCTTGATTTTTATTATAGCTGACGACTGACTGTGGTTATACATAAAGAGCTCACCTATCTACATGTCTAATAGCTTGTGCATTTATTGATAACTAGCGTCCCGCCCAGGCTTCACACAGGTGTATTATACGCATAAACGTTTCTCTTGAATCACTCTATCTATTTTAAAAAACAGCATCAAAATCCGTTCCTTAGTTTTAAAGATACATAGGGACAGACAGACAGCGGGAAGCGACTTTGTATAGTATAAAACAAAGTCTCTTCCCGTTGTCTGTCTGTTTTGATACATAGAAATTTCTACGCAGTACCTATATCAAAAGCCAGTTCAGGCCATTGATACCCATTATTGGGACATGCGTGGCTGAGACTAGCCCAAGACAGGGGCAAAAACCAACAAGAAATACAAATCCCGGCTATCGTTGGAAAGTGGGGGTTATGGGCCATGTGTGGGTACCCCAATGTCCCGCTCCGAGAGAGCGAGGCGGTTTCGAGAAACTTCAAAGTTCTTAATTCGCCCAAAATGGGCATATTTCCAGTCTATAGTAAAAATCAGCCAAGTGCGAGTTGGACTCACGCACGAAGGGTTCCGTACAACAAAAATGCGTCATCTGTGAAAATTTCAGCTGTTTACCTACAGCCTGGTGACAGACGGACATCGGAATCTCAGTAATAGGGTTCCGTTTTTACTCTTTGAGTACAGAACCCTAAAAATGACTCGCTAACAAGACGTTTCACATTACAATCATCAGCCGTGTGTTCTGACACAGGCCGCTAAATTTTTAAGCAAGTAAATGTATCCATCAAAAAAAATGTTGCACAATATGTCGATGTGACGTTACGGACCTTCCCGCTAAAACTCCAACAAAAAGTTCTCAAAGTATTTCAATCTGGTACCAGTCCGACCGCGGCGGCGGCGCGTGGCGGCCGCGTGGCCACGTCTAATTACACCCACGCCACGCCACGCCGTCACACACAACGGCTAATTTGGACTGTTTGTACAGTATCCTGTTACACAATGCGAGGGGGATTTATTGACTCTCTTCTTAAATGGTTATGCAAGTAACAGACTGCAATTTTGAGGGCGATGGAGTCTTTGATTGTCTGAAGTCAAACTTAACATAAGCGCAACGTAACGTGGCATAGCGTAGCATCATATAAACTAAAATTTTGTGGCCACATTGTAGTATTATGCTTTATCTGACTTATATTCAATGTGCCTTCTTGGTGTTTTTTAGGGTACCGCGCCTCAAAAGGAAAAAACGGAACCCTTATAGGATCACTTTGTTGTCCGTCTGTCCGTTTGTGTGTATGTCAAGACTCCTTATCTCGGGAATGCGTAAAGATATCGAGTTGACATTTAAATTATATACCTATATCTATGGTTTTTTGCAGTTGTGTAAAAGAAAAACTTCTCAGTTATCGTTTAAAAAAGTTAGAGCCGTTTTTGTCGTAAAAAACCACATATTTCGATAAACCCAAAAATCAAAACCTACAGGGTACTTCCCGTTGACATAGGACTGTGAAATTTGGCGAGAAGCATTGTCTCAGAGTACACATATAGGAATAAATCTGAAAATTGTACATTTTTATTTAAATCACAAAAAAATGGGGCATCAATATTCACAAAATATGGGTTAAAAATTCAAAGTGAGTAAATCGTATCATGTAAGGTGTCATATAAAAAAACTTCATTAGCACATGCTAAAACAGGTTTTTAATTATTTTAACAATGTGTTTGTACGGAATCCTCGATGTACGTACTTATCCTGTTACACATTGGGAGGATGGTTTTATTAGCTTATATTCTTAAAATAGTTATGCAAGTAAGAGATTTGTAGGCAGTATAAAATCTTTGCTTTTCTGAAGTCAATGCTGCACCGGTTTGTTTTTCGACAAAAATAGCAAAACCGACTTCAACATGTTTATTTTAATAAATTCTGTTGTTACATGCACATATCGAGAATGCCTAGGCCACAAGATACGGGTGCTTTGTTGTACCTACCCAGTTTGGGGAATAGTGTATAAATGTAGAAGTTGAATAATTTGTATCTTGCGACAATAAATTATTTTGAATTTGAATTTTACAACAATTCTACGTACAAAATTCGAATAGTTCGCTCGGATTGATCTATGTCATTTTTAAATTACATATTTTAGATTTGCAAAAATTAACTAACTAAGCTTATATAACATTCACATGAATCCAATGTCGGAATATAGATAATAAACTGCCAGAGTGCCAACCAAGACAAGAAAAACGAGCCGAAACACGATGGGTCTACTTATATTGTTTGGTACAGGAATTCCTATGGTCACCTTCCGACTCCATCATCAGATCAGCTCCAGGGTACCATGACATTGCATTGTCACGCAAAATACATATGCTGGCAAAATTTCTGCTCAATCGAAAACCGGGAAGTTGGTCAAGTTTAACTTGCAACATTCCACCCGAACTTACATACATACATTGCAAGTTAAATAAAAGCTTGCGAAATAGAATTGTTAATATCGGAGTACGATGTATTAGTAAATTGTACAACAGCTAGTCTGGTAGCAATCTCATCTCGCTGATATGGTGTTGGATGTCATTCCGTAATCTTCACAATTTCTTTTCGGAGTTACATTTACCATCGTATCAGATTAGTAGGTAGGTACTGAACAATAGGTGTCATTGCGTTGTATTTCTGGCCATTTAATTGCCCTAAAATTAAAGCTAACACAGACGAAAATAAGCAAACACTATTCTAACAGTTACATTATAGTTGTGTAGTGCCGGCGCAAGTTTAACACGTTAGGCGACGTCGTAACTGAATTATACACGAGCTCACGCGCCACCGCCTAGGATAGCTGGATGTGGCTGGCTGTTACTTAGCTTTTTTTAAAATTGATTGTCTGTAAAGCCGGTTTACGGACTATAGAACATTTTTGGTGATGACGTCATAAGGAAACATTTTTGAATCAACAAGTGAAACAAAACGAACGCTTAGGCCGATGCTTCTCTATCGCTTGGCCGCGCTCTCACTTGCACGCTAGTCTCAGGCGGAACGTGACATTTCTTCGTACGGGCAGCCGGTTTTCATAGATTTATAAGACGTTATCACTTCAATAATATATCCCAATTCTAACACTATGTAAAATGTTGCCAAGTCAAGACTATAGCTTTCACTTAAAAAGTTATTTGATCTCTATACCTAGAGTCAAGATATGGTGGTCATGGATAAACAGAGTGTAGTATCTAAGGTGGTCTGGTGGTAGTAACACTCGTTTTTTACAATCGTGGGTTCGAATCCTGGTCCCGTACCAATGAGTTCTTGGAACTTAGGTACGGAAGTTCACACCAATGTTCTTTGATTAATGCAAACATCGTTAAGCAACCTGCAATTGTTCGTAGAAGAAATTCTATGACATAGGTGAATCCTCCAACTCGTACTGGTTCAACGTGGTGGATATGACCTTTCGTAGGTAGGCCTATGATCAGTAGTGGTCTATTAAAAAGGCTGATACATATTAAGCCAAGCTTATAACTATCTACACTCCCTAACTTTACTAGTCATATATCTTCAAGAATTGTACAGTGTACCTACACCTTTATTTCAGAATTAAGAACAACGTTAACAAGCCGTATAACAAATACTACATAACTAAGTGTGGTTCTGCCATTATATAATTTGTTTTGATGGGATTTCGACGACCTAGAAATTAGATAACTCGTATCAAACTGATGTTTGAATATTTTATTATTCTATCGCGCCAACTCATCCGATGATAAGTGACGTCGTGGTTGATGGTGAAGCACGCAGACTTACGTGTATTGAACACCCTGCCGTTTTTGTGTCTAATGTACTGTATCAGCCTTTTTAATAGTCCACTGCACGTAGGCCTACCCACAATGGGTGATTGAGCCTTATCCAACACGTTAGCTCAGAGCGGGTTGGTGGATTCACATACCTACAATATAGTCATCGAATTTCTTCTATGGAGATAAAATATGTAGGTTTCTTAACCTATGTTTTCCTTCACCAAAAAGCCAGTAGTGTGAAAATCCATACATAAATTAGAAAGAACTCATTGGCACGGACCGGGATTTGAAACTCACGATTGTAAGGCGGGTGTCACTACCGCTAGACCACCACGGCTTTGCATGTTTTTATGTCAGAGGTAAAACTGTTAACTACACTAGGGGCGGGTCGCTACTACACTAGCGACCTGCCCCGGCTTCGCACAGGTGTATTATACATTTAAACCTTCCTGTTGGATCACTTTATCTATTAAAAAAACCGGACAAGTGCGAGTCAGGCTCGCACATCGAGGGTTACGTACAAACACGTTGTTAAAAAAATTAAAAACCTATTTTAGCATGTGCTAGTGAAGTTCTTTTATATGATACGATTTACTCAGTTTGAATTTTGAACCCATGTTTTGTGAATTTTGGGGCCCTATTTTTTGTGATTAAAATAAAAATTACAGTTTTCAGATTTATTCCTATATGTGTACTCTGAGACGATGCTTCTCGCCAAATTTCATAATTCTATGTCAACGGGAAGTACCCTGTAGGTTTTGATTTTTGTGAGTGCGAAATATGCGGTTGTAACGACATAAACGTCTTTAACTTTTTTAAACGATAACTGAGAAGTTTTTCTTTTACACAACTTCAAGAGACCATAGATATACGTATACAGTTTAAATTTCAACTCGATATCTTTACGCATTCCCGAGATAAAGAGTCTTGACATACACACAGACGGACAGACGAACAGACAGACAGACGGACAACAAAGTGATCCTATAAGGGTTCCGTTTTTTCCCTTTGAGGTACGGAACCCTAAAAAAGCTGCAACAAAATCCGTTGCGAAGTTTTAAGGATATAATCATACATAGGGACAGACAGACAACAAGAAGCGACTTTGTTTTATACTATGTAGTGACTTTAGCAGTCTCTTCTAGCTGAACTAATCCAGCGCCAGATTAAGTTATAATGGTTAGTAATTGCGAGCTAACACGATCCTCGCTCCACTAACTGAATGTCGTGAGCGGGTTATCGAGTTTGTCGCTAGATATTTTTGCATTTACTCATGGAGATTAAATCGATTATTATTCGTGTTAGTTTGAAGTAAAACTTTGGAAAAGCGGCGATTCGATTAATCGATAAATAGACAGGAATTGAAAGTATAATTATAGAGGCATCTCTAGTTTAGGCACATTATTTGGGCTATTTAGTTATCTCGTTGTATGGTGTCATTTACTTACTTACTGTAAGTACTGTACTGTACCGACCTTTTTAATAGTATATTGCAGAACGTGGCCTACGTTGATTGACGTGGAACGTGACCAACAAAGGTTGATTGGACTATATCCACCACCCTGGCCCAGTGCTGATTGGTGGATTCACATACGCTAACGAATGTCTTCTAAGGACGTATGTAAGTTGCCTTAGTACGATTTTTTTCTTCACCGAAAACCCAGTGGCGTGACATTCCGTACTTAACTTACAAATAAATCATTGGGACGGGATCGGGATTCGAACCCACGACCTTAAGATGGTGTGGCGGGAATTACTAACACTAGATTACCTGCCACGGCTTACTATGCGCAAGAGCGCAATTTAGTAAATTGGTTTTTGGGCTCATTCATCTATGTTAATTGAATTGTTTATGGTCATTTTCAGTTTTTCTCGATGACGAGTTTTTTTCTTGACCTATATCACAAAACTCTGAAATGTTCTACTAATAATATCTAACTTAACATTTTTTTTATCTAACAATAGGGTACTTCATCCAAGCTCAACAATGAAAGTGTCTCATTTTCACGCCAAAACAACCCGCCATTTTGCGATAACAATAAGATGGCGGCTTGCGCAAGAACAGATTATCCGTCCAATTTCACAATTCAATACGGCTTTAAAAACTATTGAAATCGGCTGCGACTATCGGCGTTTATAAAGAAGGTTTACAACTTTAGTTTTGCTTAAAATTTAGTCCAAAATAAGTTTTATTTACAGAAAAATAAAGGTGCTTAAAACTGGTAACACAAAATGGCGGCGACATGGAATACTGTCACTGAGACTATGGGTTTCTTTACAAATTCTGGAGTATCAAGTTCTAGGACCCTGAATTCATTGAAAGAGGATTATGAGCGGCTAATTTGAAAGATTTGTTTGGATGTTTTGCTTTTAAATGGCTCAATTGGAGGAGTGTGAAGCCGCCTTTGAAGTGATGATGTAATTTCGAGGAAAGACTGCTTGGCTTAGTTTGTTTGGAAATGAATGAGGTTTACATATTATGCAAGGATAATATCGATGAGAATGAATGTAATGCCTATGTTATATGCGGAAGCTGAGCGAAACCAAGTACTTTAGAGTTCACTTTTGAGCTAAGCGAAGGGTCTACGTATGTATAGAGTAATTGGTAAATAAATAAGTTTGTATAGCCCTGGTGTCAGAGTTTTTAAGCCACCTGAAGGCCTCTGACATGGCTAAACGGTTAAAACAACCGGGACCTACAATTTAACGTGTCATCCGTGCCACGGTAGTGCTCAGTTGTATATGCCACCCGCGGTCACCCATCCAAATACTGACCGTGCTGAACGTTTCTTAACTTCGATGATCGCTAACGGACACTTGGTAAAACTACGCTAAAAGCGCTACTATGAACGGAAGCTAGTAATGGGTGAAACAAGGGATTGGTGACAAGAAGACAGTCTTTTTTCCAGCGCTGCAAACTCTACAAATCTACATTTTACGTCTTTTGTGAGAAAATAAAAACTTTACTTTAGCGAACACTGTCATTTTTATTGCTCATTATTTTTCGCCATTAAATATTTATATTTTTTGTCGTATATTTGTAAATAGTGTTTATTTTTCATATTGCGGTTGTAAATAAAGAGTTTTGTCTATCTGTCTGTCTGTAAATACCCCTCAAAATTGTATTGCATTAAAACGGTCACTTGAACTTCTGCTTTCGAATATTACGTTAATTTTAATAAATAAAATAAAATCAAAATGAAATAGCCTTTATTTCCCAATTTTTTTTTTTTTTTTTTTTTTTTTTTTTTTTTTTAAATATAATGACAATACTACACTACTACTACATAGAAAGCAATTGGATCATCCACAGACCCTTGAAGGTCTAAAGATAATCCAAGTGCTCAAGCCCACTGCCAGTTGGCAGCGTGCCCAGCATGCTGGCAGCATTGCCACGCTGAATGGCAATGCTTATACGTTGATTATTCCCAAATTAAATAATTACAAGTTAATAATAGTCTTAAATTTAAATATATTATTTGGGCACCCAAATTAAGTACAAGGCCTTCCTCCATGCGGTGCCATGAATATCGATCTTGGGAAAGTCGAGTCCAAGTCAGGCCCTCCGCTTCGACGACGTCATCGGACCATCTTCTCTTGGGGCGGCCGAGGGCGCGCGCTCTCTCTAGGATACCAGTGGACAATGCGTGCGCTCCATCTGTAGTTTGTAGCTCGTGCGAGGTGTCGAAATAATAATAAATATTCAAAAAAATACAACTTCACGTGATAAATTAGGCTGCACAAGATATTTCGATTTATGTTTGGAAGTTTTTTAAGACATTGTAATTTTATCGTAAAGTGAATGCACTGTTTGTTCTGTACTTGGTTACACTAAAACTTCTTCAGTGTGGCGATCTTACATTTCAGGTATGTTTACAAATAATATTAGCTTACTTAGATCAATATTCAGAAAATAATAATCAAAAGACATTCAAGGGCACCAAATTAAAATGTAATACTAATCGAAAAGCGTGACAAAACATGACTCCATTTAGCTAATACGCATTGTTACTTAGTTCTCACCGCATAGAAAAACTATACAGCCCTATCACTGTTCTACCAACTTATTTGTGAACTCAGTGATGGCGTAACAATCACAATTTCAATACAAACCTAACGCTTTTCTCTACATATCATTCAGTTTCATAATTTAATCGTTGTATCCCTTAGTTGGTAGCTCAGTCCCTTTTGTGTAAAAAACATAATGCGACAATGGAATAGGTTCGCGTTGTAATTATTTGTTCGACTTGGCGCATTTCACCCTTGAAAAGTTTGATACAGTGCTAATAGCTTTTACGAGGTTGGTGAAGTTGTGATGCTGTGGTGCATCTTTTTAACCGACTTCAAGAACGGAGGTTCTCGATTCGTTTTCTATGTAAATAGGTAGGTATGTTGCGCGATTGCTTTGCCAATTACGATTCTTTTTTGTTTGGTAAAGACTGTTCTAATTTGAATTCTACCGAAAGTGGCTTAGTCGCTTTTGAAAAAATCAACAATATTTTGAAAATTACTATGTTAGATAATAATACTATGTCTATGTTATCAAGACTACATCATGATAACATTTCAGCAAGTCAGTAAGTTAGATCGTGTCTATAGACCGGGTAGCTAGACTTAGGGTCAGAGCTTTATGCCACCTAAAAGTATCTGTCATGGCTAAAACTTTTATATTAATGTAGGTACTCCAACGTATATTAATACGGATTGTTTATCTAGATAAGTAACGGACACTAGGGTATCATTGTGCATATTTATCACTACGATCATATTTTACTACAACAGTTTACTTCAAACACGGTCAAATAACACATTCAGTTGGAGAATAAAAAATAAAGCGTCACAGTAACATCCAGTGTTACGTTTGTAGATCAAGATCTATTTTCAAACAAAGAAAAAATATTTTAACTAAACCATGAATCGAACGTTATAACTTTTTACTAGATAAGTTAAATAGATAGGTGTATGTACTTAGGTTTAGCATGTTTTGTTCAAAACCACAAACAAAAATCCATTTGAAATTCGAACGCCGCGGCAAATAAAAATCTCACACAATTCAGTTTCATTAAAAACTCTGCGCAACCCGCGGCCGGCAAATAAACTGCACATCGGCCACAAAGTAATTAATTTTCCTCTACAAAGTTGATTCGATTGCTGGAACTCGTTTATTTTTTATGACCAACAATGTTACTAACGATTCAATTTTATACGGTACCGTAAGTAATTTGTTTTCGATTGAGTTCTTTATTGAAAAACACCGCATTGTCGGGAATGGGTTTGACAAATTATACTGTGAATTTTTAGGGGTCCGTAGTTAAAGAAAAATACTTTGTTAATTACCTAATCTAATACGTCTTTAAAGCCTAATACGATGTCAATACTTGTATGAATGATCTTTAGCGCGATATATTTTTAGTTACTAGTAAATTAATTACTATGAGAATGTAACTACTTTGACTGCCTCGGTAGATCAGTAGTTAGTGACCCTAACTTCTGGGTCAAAGAGGCGTGGGTTCGATACCCACCCAGGGCAAATATTTAGGTGATGAACATTAGTGTTTGCTCTGTGTCTGGGTGTTATTTAGTTACTATCTATATACCTATGTAAGTATTTAAAAATAGGTATATGTAGTATAAGAAGCCGTGTGTAAGATGTCCAAAAATATTAAAAAAAGATTTAAAAAAAAACTAACGATTCATTTTATACAGTGACGTAAGTAATATATTTTCGATTGAATTCTTTATTGAAAAACACGGCATTGTCGAGAATGGCTTTGACAAATTATACTGTGAATTTTTAGAGGTCCGTACTTAAAGACATATGCCTTATTACCTAATACATACTATTTTAGATATTAATACGATGTCAGTACTTGTACGAATGTACGATATATTTTTAGTTTTTTTTTTTCAGTTATTTTTAGTTACTAGTAATTTAATTATTATGAGTAATGTTACTAACGATTCAATTTTATACGGTAATGTTAGTAATATATTTTCGATTGAGTTCTTTATTAAAAAACACCGTATTGTCGAGAATGGGTTTGACAAATTATATAGTGGATTTTTAGGAGTCCGTTCCCAAATGGATAACTTTTATGTATGCTATTTGTATGAAGTAGACTTACCGTGTTCTGACAAATAAGGTGTCTGAAATCAGGATTGGCAGACCATTTTGAGTTAACAGCTTAACACTACATATTTACGTGTAGCTGTAGGTACACTTACTTAGTAACATAAGGGCGTGGCTAATTATGTAAAATAATGAAGTATAACAACATGAAACATAATTAAATGCGTAGCAAAGTATACTAGTTATTGTTTATGTAATGTTCAGTGTTATGTTTTTGATATATTAATCTAACTTTTAATAGGAACTTAAACCCTGCATAGCATTTGGAAAATTCGTATCAATTAAACAAATAAAAGGCGGAAAAACAGGATTACATCTAAAGTGTGCAACGTCTCTCAAATAAACACGGTATTTGCTATGCACTATGCTTTCTTCTCAGGTCCACACTCATATAACAAACTAAATTCAATTTTGGCGTTTAATTCTCTGAACTATTTTAAATGTAAACAACATGTTACCTTATTCCTTAAGAGTGTAGACTACGACTACACTGAATCTCTTATTTTAAATAATGATTTTTTTTTCCTTTCATTTCTATTAAAAGTAAAGTTTGTGTTAGTTATTATGGTTTTTATAAATAATTACTTTGATTATAAGCTATGTAACCTATTAAAATCGTAATTTTTCAATTGTAAATTTAATAATTATAGTTAATTTTTTTTCTCATTGTTATTTTTTTATAAATATGTCATTTTTCTTTTTAATTGTATTTATATTAATAAGCTGTTAAAAATTGGGAGAAACCACTGGCTTTAGAAATACAGCCGTAAGACTAGTTCGGAGCCAGTGGATTCATTAAAGTGGTTGTCACCTGTTTGTTATCAATACTACTTTTATTATTATATAATAGTACTTTTATTATTATTAAAAAAAAATTGCCACCGTTGAGTTGATGCTCGTATTCTTATTTAGGAAAAATAAAAATTTGTACGGAACCTTCAGTGCGAAGCCCAACTCACACTTAACATTTTTAGTGAATCATTACAGAGGGATCAATTAGGGAAATTAATTTAAATTGAGTCGTGGAAAATGACATTTGCCTTTTGGATGTGAATGGGCTGATTCTGATTAAATCGCAGTTGATTTGATAATAGCTTATTTGTTGAAGTAACCTTGTTGAAAAGCTGTCGTTATTGTTAAATTTTTGCTTTGTCAGTTAACGCGTTACTAGTGAACCATTATCATAGGTGATGGTTGTTGAAATTGATTTTGTGAGTTAAATCATCCAGGATATGTATAATTCAAATTTTTTGTAATACATGGGACTTGTAATACCTACTGAGTACTTAATGGGACTTGATATACATCAACCTCGACGAAGCTCGTTTAAATTTAACAAATTATCAAAAGTCGTAAAAAAACAAACAAATCTTGTACTTTAGATATGTAAAGCTATACAGGGAGGAGAGCTGACGCCGACATTAATTTGACTATTTTGACTCACAAGTAGTACTAGTAACTACTGATTATGACCGCTATTTTGAATAATTTCAAAATAACTGTTTTGTTTTTTTGCTCTAAAATGATCGACTTGTCATTTTTGCTGTTTAAAAATATTGAAATCTAAAATGATGTCTTAAAAAATAGTACGTAGCTAATCAAAAATCTTTTTTTATTACATTCTATGTGAAAGGCTTTAAAACAGAAGGCCAAATATTTGATTTATTAATATTGGCGTCAGCTCTACACCCTGTATATCTTCACACATCTAAAGTGCAAGATTAGTTTGTTTTTTTTACGACTTTTAATAATTTGTAAAATTTAAACTGTAACTTTAAATTTGATTTGAAATAAGATACTACGAAAATCGAAAACTTACGCAACACAAACCAGCCTATCCCAAGAATTCCGCGCGTGTGGTTCCCAACCGTAGGGTGGCGCCCTCTGTTTATCGAGAGCCTACTTAATAACGACTTATTTATTTGCACAAAGGATCGGGATAGTAATTGCGAACGGATAATATGAGAACTATTAACTTGCGAGATGTTTGAGGGGCGTCGTAATGTTTGAGAACTGGAGGGAATTAAATTTAATTAATTGTCAAAAATTAGATGAGCTCAAATAGTTAAGCCATGTTTTCCTAAGTCACTTAAGCTAAGGATATCACAAATTTAATCCATTAAAACAATCTCGTGTCGTCCGAGTCACGGTCAGTAAGTTCGTACTTATATAACCTGGTGTCAGAATTTATAAACCACCTGTAGCCTCAGACACGGCTAAATGATTAAAACAACCGAAATCTACGATTTAACGTGTCATCCGAGCAAAGATAGCACTCAGTTGTAGATTTCATATTTGCTAAGTATTTCTAGAGCTACATTATAATTTGGCTACAGAGCTGTAGCACTTTTAGCGTAGCAGCTACGCCGTAGCTTGATTAGCCCAATCACCGAAAGCAAAGCAAAGGATGACACGGTCAGCTTTTGGATGGGTGACCGCTAGTTTTTTAGGGTTCCGTACCTCAAAAGGAAAAAACGGAACCCTTATAGGATCACTTTGTTGTCCGTCTGTCCGTCTGTGTGTATGTCAAGACTTTATCTCGGGCACGCGCAAAGATATCGAGTTGAAATTTAAATTATATACGTAAACCTATGAATTGTTGCAGTTGTGTTAAAGAAAAGCTTCTCAAATACCGTATAAAAAAGTTAAATCCGTATATGTTGTAAAAAAACGCATATTTCAACGCTCACAAAAATTAAAATCTACTTACGGGGTACTTCCCGTTGACATAGAACTATGAAATTTGGCGAAGAGCATTGTCTCAGAATACACATATAGGAATAAATCTGAAAACTGTACATTTTTATTTAAATCACATAAAAATAGGGCCTCAAAATTCATATGGGTTCAAAATTCAAAGTGAGTAAATCATAACATGTAAGGTATCATATAAAATAACTTCATTAGCACATGCTAAAACAGGTTTTTAATTATTTTAACAACGTATTTGTACGGAACCCTCGATGTGCGAGCCTGACTCGCACTTGTCCGGTTTTTTTAGCTATGTGACAGTCTTCTAATTGGTGTTATGTTCAGGTGCTGGAACCTGATAAGATATAATAAGTACATAATACATAGGTTGCCTGCCAGAGATCGCTTAAGGCCGCCTCTCTTGCACGTTGTTTGATTTTTTTATACGTGTATTTTTCTTTGCGTTAACAACAAATAATGTATCCATTTATCTATCTACATTTTTAAATACATATTTATATATATAATAAATACGTATACAAATCAAATCGTTATATTAGTAGAATCACCTATACATACCTATAATTCTACTGTACGATACGTGTGTATGTCACTGAACTCCTCCAAAACGGCTGGACCGATTTAATTTTTTTTTTTGTATGCGTATGAGTGGTGCCCTGGATGGTTTAGATTCACACATCTGCCCAACAGGTTCATCATTGTTCAGTTCACCGGGTCATCTAGTATTATCTAAATATTTATACATATTTAGATGATAACACCCGACAAAAAGCAAACACCTATTTTTCTTAACATAAACGCCTAGCTAGGTGTTTTCTATGTAAATAATGCCTCTTTTTCTTGTTTTCGCCAGTTTATACCTAATCATATATATTTTAGTCTTAAATGTGTACGTAGTGCTTAATTTTTGCTTTGTGGTAATAAACTCCGGGCCTCTTTAGCCAGGGTCACTAACCACTGGGCCACTGAGGTTGTATAGGTATTTCATATAATCAAGATCTCAGTGTATGATGTGATGATGATAAATGTTTTACCAAACTGAAAACAAACAACATATCAAAAGGAACGCCTATTTAAACCGTAATAGCTCATAAAATATCATCTAATGAATAGAATAAAAACCAACCAAACCACTAAACTTCATCTTAAAACCACAAACCATTTATTGTTCTACCTCACTTGTAATAAAGTCTAAATTAGCTTGCAATATCGCTCACAAGTTTTATCTCTACTCTACATTGAATTTAGTACTTAAACACTACTGAAATAAAATCTAATTTTGCCTGAATTCCGAAAATAAGTGTAATATTCCTCAGTACAAGATATTATGAGCTATAACTATAAACGATTAAGGTTTAAATTGGCGTATGGCGTGTGTGTATTTTATACAGTGACTATTAAGCGCCCTTTTCACGGGCGTTTTGCACGGGGTGAAGCGTTACGGCAATTGGAAATTAATGAACTTTACTGTTATACTGTTATGGTGGATGAGGGTAGTTGGGGTTGTGGGTGCAATAATCTTTTTTTTTTCCATATAATACAGTAGAGTAAAAAATATTGCTATTGTAAGTAAATACCATCAAATTGTGATAAAACATTATCCTTATCATTGCTACCTAATATTTATAAATCCAAGAGTGTGTTTGTTGGTTTGTTCTTCTTTCACGCAGCAACGGAGCAACGGATGGACTTGATTTTTGGCAAGGACATAGTTTGAACGACGGGTAAACATAGGCTTCTCTTTAAAAATTCTACTATATATTTATTATTTGGCTACTTTTTGAAATATCCTATAAGATAGCTTAAAAATAAAATTAGACGCGGGCGAAGCCGCGGGTAAAAGCTAATTTTGTGTACAATATTGTTTTCAAAAGTCTTTCTGAGCGTCTGGTGGACGCGACGCGTGACCAAAATGATAGTGTTTTTTTGGCTCAACGTATAAGCATTGCCATTCAGCGTAGCAAAGCATTATTGTATCTTGTAAAGGCACATTAAGAAAAAGCTTAAGTAACTTTAAATTAATATTAATAATAATTAACATATTATAAACTTTAAAATACTTGCTGTTGTAATGAATAGAACCGTTAAAGTAGGTACCTATTCCTTTGATAGAACGCGCTGGATGCAAACCGCTTCCAACCGGACCTTTCGGAAAACCGTAGGAGAGGCAATATATCCAGCAGTAGACTTCCTGCGGCTGACAATGATGATGATGATGATGATGAAAGAGAGTTTGGTATAGCCAAATAAATAATGATAGGCAAAATGTACTGTTTTTTATTTGTAACTTTATTGGAATAAAATTATTTCTCTAAGCCATAGGTAGGCACCGGGTCATACACAAAAATAAAAAAATAAGTGTTCACATGAGTTAAAGTCTATTTTAGGTGTCTTTATTGGCAATTATTACGAATCATTTATTATTTTACTAAGTATACTACTCCCCTTAGAGCTTATTTTCATCCTTTAATGTAAGGATTTTTTTATATTTTTTTTACTAAATTGAAAAGTCTCCTCCTGTAGACTGTTCGGAAGCCAAGCATTTCAATTTGTCGTATGATTAAAAATACATGTATACTTTTTTATTACATTTTTTTTATTTTATGTCATCAGTTATATAGTTAGGCATAATTTTAGGTACATATTAGAAAATAAACCGGTTTGATTTTAGATAAAAAGCCTATAAACAAATTGTTCGGAGATTATTGGTCACCCTCTGTAGACGCATATTTTAATTAAAAATTAGCAGAAACTGACCACATTAGTAGATTTGTTTTTAACTGTTGGCAACATCTTATTCTCTGTCATTTCCTCGTTTATAAATTTGTTACAAACACGGGTGCCGTTGAAAAATCGTATTTTTATCGAAATACACCAGAATTTCGAAAAGATCAGTAGTTCTCTCCTGTTCGAAGTGTATTATGGTAAGTACCGTTTCCAAAAATATATTAATATCATAACTTTATGCCTATAAAGGGGCGGTTTGCGAATATATTTCTGTTTAAATTATAACCTCAAAATATTGCGTGCCATCTTGAATTCAATAAAAAATGTCTCTACTGTAGACATCTTTCCTGTAGGAAAGGTTGTCTACAGAAGGGAAGTATGTCTACAGAAGAGACCTAACTATGGAATACAATGAGTCTACTGAAAAGATCTGTCTACAGAATTAAAAATCTTTGAATAGTCTATTATTTTAAAACTTTGTAGTATGTTTCGTTGTTACATAAAGATTGCTAATTGATATTTTACGCATTATTTTGTGACGATATTTGTCTGTATTGTTGCAAATTCTTGCACTGCCATCCAAAATGTTATGCTTAGAATGCATGACGCAAAATCTCGTTTTTCTGGTTTCAGTGTTAAAGATGCCCCGTGCAAGTAGATCGAAAACACAACTCTCTGAAGAGGAAAAAAAGAAGCGTAGGCGTGAGCAGAAAAAAAATGAGCATTCGTCGTATTAGGGCGAAAATGGATGAAGCAGCTCTCGAAGAAAGAAGAAGGAAGGACAGGGAAAGATACCACAGAAAAAAAGGAGACGGTCAAATCAAGACGATCAATGATTATACGCCAAGAGAACAAAGACGTTTGAGAAAAATATGGAGGGAAAAGGCAAAAAGGAAACGTGAAAATGAAAAAAAGAAAAAGAAAGAGCTTAATTTCATACCAGAAAGTACACCTTCATCATCTAATTCTTCGTTTTCACGTGCAAACGTGGGGAAATTGGTAGCATCACGTAATAGACTGAGACTTGTAGCAGAAAATAATTATTTGAAAAGAAGAGTTCTTGAATTAGAGTCTAAAATGGCTAAGTACAGAATGAGACAAGTAAGAGTAAGAAACAAACAAGATGTGCAAAAATTAGGTTCTTCTAAAACAATAAAAACCACAAAGATTCAAGATATGAGAAAAGCTATCCATGATTTCTTACTAGAAGATGAACATAGCTCGTTAACATCAGGAAAAAAGGATACAATTACGAAAAAAAAAATTAAAAAACAAATACGCTTTCTGAATGATACACTTTTGAACTTGCATAAGGCATTTGTTAATAAGACGGGTATACACATTTCTTACGAGACATTTCGGAGGCATCGACCTTTTTGGGTGTTATTTCCCAAAGTACACTCAAGAAATACTTGTTTGTGTGCCATCCACACAAATAATAATTATATTATAACAGCACTGCATAATTCAAAAGTTATCCCTTACAAATCTAGTTCTGTTCTAATGAAGTCATTGTGTTGTAATAATACACTGAAACTAGACTGTTTAGAACGAAACTGTCCTGCTTGTAAAAATAAAACTATTATGCTATGTGACAACTATGGTGAGGACGACACCATTTCCTACGAAAGGTGGATAACGAAGACGGTTACTGTTGTTATTAAAGGAAAAGCAAAGCAATGCAAGAAAACCGTCAAAGAAAAGGTGCACACAACAAAGAAGTTATTACTAAGAGTATTAAATAATAATTTGCCAACTTTTATGAAGCATGTTGCTTATATCATACATCAACACAAAGCCATTCAAGATGTCAAACAGAAACTAACTCCCTCAGATAGGCTTCTCCACATTGATTTCTCTGAGAATTATAATTCCAAATATGGTAAAGAAATACAGTCTGCACATTTTGGCGGTTCAAAGATACCATTGTCTTTGCATACTTCCGTATACTATTGTGCCAAATTAGATCCACCAAATAATTATTCCGAAACTACATCGTTCTGTACTGTATCAGAAAATGTGAGGCATGACCCAGTCTTGATTTGTGTGCACTTACAAGCATTAGTAAATAAGATTAGAGAGTTATCTCCTAAATTACAACACTTGCATATTTTGAGCGACGGACCATCCACACAGTATCGCAATAAATCGATGTTTTACCTGATAGCAACATACATAGCCAAAGAGTTTGGCGTTGAATCCATAACTTGGCATTATAGTGAGAGAGGACATGGAAAAGGAGCACCCGACGGAATAGGCGGTTGTATCAAAAGAGTTTGCGATAGTTATGTTGCACGTGGGCATGATGTATCTAATTTGGATGAGATGATGGCCTGCCTTGGCACCCATTGTAAAGGTATTGAGATCTATAGAATTGACGAGTCACTAGATTCTGAAATTCAAGAACTTTTAAACAAAAGCGCAACACAGCCTTTTAAAGGTACGCTAGGGATCCATCAGTTGTCATGGAATATCAAAGAGCCAGATGTTATCCACGCTAGACGGCTTAGCTGCTTGGTATGTGCGCCTCACAAAATATGTCCACATTTTGAAATAGGTCAAATCCAAATATTACAACATACAAGTTCCTTGGCATCTAGAGATTTGGCAACTCCTGATTCACAATCCCACAATTCTATTTTCGATTCTTCTCAAGAGCAAAGATCTAACAACTCTGGTGAAAATAGTAATATATCTTGGCCTAATTCTCCTGCAATCCCAGCAACACCCGATGCTTCAACTGCACCTAATTCTCCAGGTCTTACTGAGAGACTGACGCCCGATGTGCCAATTGGAACATTAAATCAAAGCAGCAGACCCAAAAAAATAAGACTATTTTTATCAGACGATTCTGAATCATCACAAGATATGCCTCTTAGAAAAAAACGGCCGATGGTTACAATTTGGGATTCGTCTGATGATGAAGATATTTTCTAAAACTTTTTATGTTACTTTTATAAATGTCCACAGTAGGATATGTCCCTTCTGTGTACACTATGTCATATATTTTTTTCTGAATCGATTAAGTCTTTTAATTAATATTTCGTCGCTGTAGAGCGAAAAGTCACTAAGTCGAAAAATCATGTTTTGAGATACGAGCGTTTAAAGTTTTAAAAACTAAAAAAAAAATATTGCTCGGTTTCAGTGTTGGATTTTAATGATTTTATCATTTCAAATTGTAGGAAATATCTCAAAGTTGAACTTACAGCTATTTACTTACTAGAAAAAGCTACTTTTCATGGAAATTTTAAGGAAAACAAAAAATTAGTTAATTTTTACTTTCAGTTTCCTGCCCATAAATGTGTTAGTTATTTTTCTTCCTTAATTAATGATTTCTCGCTTAACTGAAGCTCTTGGATACAGACAATAAACTGACTTAGTTATATTAATTCTTATTATCTCAAATACTAAACGATACAAATAAAAATTAACTAAGTGATATAACTATCCATTTTGGATTATTTAAGTAGGTAAATTGTAGGACACGTTTTTAAGAAACAATCAGTGGACAAAAATAACTTACCCAACTTTATTAAATAAGTAAGAAAAAAAAACTAGCGATAGGTACCCTACTATTTTTCACTATTTTTCTTTAATTCAATCTTCATTAGATTCCTCTAAAACGTCTGGCTCACACAGTGCATCTTTTACATCTATGCTGGTAGGTAGAGAGTGATACCAGTAACGTAACTCTTGTGGAATAATTCGCTTGGTACACAGATTTATCAGATCTCTTTTTTTGGCTTACTCGGTGATCATCAGTACGACTTTCGTCGAAACCGGTCTACTGGGGACCTTCTGGCGTACGCCACCCACATCTGGAGTGAGGTCATCGAGAAACACGGAGAGACGCTGGCTATCTCCTTGTCATTTGACAGAGTCTGGCATGAGGGCCTTATTGGCAAGCTTCCTTTTTACGGCTGCTGATTTCTGCGCTTAGATATTTGATTTCTTGAGGAATCGGTCAATACGAGTAATTGTAGATGGTTGTTCGTCTGACCAAATGGCTATCAATGAAGGTGTTCCTCAGGGGTCAGTGCTCTCTGCGACGCTTTTCCTACAGCATATTAACGACTTGCTAAAGCCTGGTATTTTTGGGTACGCAGACGACAGTAGTCATGGAGAGCTACACATCCGAAGCAAGAACGAATGGGCCACAGATCGAGTCACTCAGAGAGGCTATGTTTGAACGGCTCAACTTGAGTCTGGAGGCGGTATCTGAATAGGGTGCTGCTAGCCTGGTCAAGTTTAATGCCTCGAAAACTAAAGGCTGTTTGTTTTCGGCCAAAAAGAGGCCCTTCCAATTGTCTCCTGCTTTCCGTGGTGTGTCCGTTCCGGTAACTAACAGTCTGGAAATATTAGGTGTTACGCTATCATCGACTCTCACCTTTGGCTCTTTTATAGAGTCAAAAGCACAATTAGCCTCAAAAAAACTTGGTATTCTCTCTAAGGTGAGACGGTATTTCACACCTGAGCAACTGATTAGTCTTTATAAAGCGCATATCAGGTCTTGCATGGAATACTGCTCTCACTTTTGGGATGGCTCTGCTGAATACCAGTTGGAGGCTTTGGAGTCCATTGAAAGGCGAGCCAGGCGGCTGATAGGCAACGAAACCTTGACTGAGTCGAAGCTGCAAAGTCTCGAGCATCGACGTAGGGTGGCGTGTCTATCAGCCTTCTATCGGATACACTTCGGTGAGTGCGCCAGCGCAGGAGTTGCACAATCTGATCCCACCTGCCCCTTTCTTCTATCGTACGGCTAGACAGATGCGACCAAAGCGTCACCCTTTTATGGTCGACATCTCACGCGTTAGAATCAAGCATTTTGAGTCCACATTCCTCATACGAACTGCCAGAATGTGGAACGCTTTGCCTGAGTCTGTCTTTCCGCTAAAGTACAATGTAGGTGTCTTCAAATCTCGAGTAAATAGGTATCTTCTAGGTAAGCGTGCTGCATCCTAGACCGCATATCTGCTTAACATCAGGCAGAGTGTGTAGTCAAACGCAAACCTATTTGAAATAAAAAAAAACATGCCCATCGTATTATTTTAATTTTTAACTCCATTAGTCGATTTGCACTATCGTATCGAGTACATTTAGTGCACAGATCTTTCTTTGGTCAAAAGAATACGCGCCAAACTTACTTAAACAACATCAATGTACGTTGAAGTTGTCAAAAAGATCAGTAAAAGCTTTTAATGACCGCTTAAAACTATATTCAATAGCTTATTAAATAAGGAAAAAGGTACTTAAAAAGATTTGGGAATTTCATTCTTTCGTTAAGTAGTGCTAAGGTCCTTAGGACATCAAACCGAAATTCGCTAAATAGAGTTAGTTAATTTTCGCTCTCATATTTTAAGCGAACAGTGTGCTCTAAAATTAAGTAAGTTGTTTTAGTGATCTTACGAATGGATACTGGTCCAGATTGAGGCATTGAAAAGCAGTGAAAAAATAATTAAAGCTACTTAGGTATGAAGATGATATACATCTACGTGAACAAAAAATATTTAAATAAATTAGGTAGTTTTTCCTTGTCATGAAATGAGTCAAATGACATATTTAACCAGTTTCAGAATTTTCTAAAACAGGAACTATGGCACGTATAGCTGCAGCGATAAGACTGAAATTTGGAGAAAAATACGACGATTCCAATGACGTTCCTAACTCAATTCGGCCATTTTACGACTTAGTGACTTTTCGCTCTACAGCGACGAATTTTGTTTAGATGTTGTACAACACTCTTAGCAATATTGTATTAAAATGTGAGTTTTGACGTTATTCCAAATGGTATGAGTATGTTACGCCTATTTTTAATATTTCATGTGGACAAAACGATCTCTTCTGTAGCGTTAAAAAAAAAAAGACGAATTATGTCTAAAATATTGATAACTGATCTCTTGTGATATGATTATAAGAACTTAAAATACTTACTTTAAATAAATACAACTTTATATAGTAATGCGTGAACTTTTATTTCGTACACTTTTCAACACCCAATATTTGTGTATGACCCACCTACCTAAGTAGGTATACTTGTTAGACATATTTTAAGACATTAATTTTCTTATTTACAACACCTACAAAAGCAGCAAATCTTTTTTTTATTTTTTTCCGAAGTTTCGCTACAAAAATGCGTATTGGTTCAGATGTACTTTTTTAACTTCAGCAACGAGGGTTGTTTTGTTCAGCAGTTTCAAAATGATATCAAGAATTGAACTCTGACCAAATCAAACTATTTTCAACCATAATACAACAACTTTGAAGTTTAAATAACTAAATATCCTTCCCTTCACAAAGGTATAGAGAAAAATGTATCTTTAGTTGAAGGAGGTAGTGTTGGGATTCCTTTGTTAGATAGATCTATTTCCCATCACAAATGGTCTAAGAGCCAATGAAGATCGACCTTCACCGATGTGATAACTAGATAACATATTTTTTTACCAGTCATTATTTATTTACAAACAAGCCATGGTAGCCAGTTGAAGTGCCGATGGCAAAGGCAAAAGCAAATTATCGAAAAAATCAAACTTATTATCCTCATACTGTTGAACACTTTTTTAAATGCAAATCATCTTAGGCGTGTTTAGAAATAAATAATAATAAATCTAAAAAATATGTCTCATTTTGTTGTGACATCGGTGAAAGTTGATCTTCCCCGGCTCTTAGACCGAAAGATACAAAGAATATTATTCTTTTAGTTGTAGGAGGCAGAGTTGGTATCCTTTGTAAGTTATTTTTTAAGCGGTGCTTGTTTTGCGTGAGTTAATTTAGTTATGAAATGTAGATTACAATAAATAATAATAATTAATAATTTATTTGAAACTAATAATAATATGCTGATCATAGTATTTTAGTCTTAACCAAAGTGACATAAAGATAACAATTTAATAATATTGAATATACTTGATTTTATATAATTACAATTATAAGAATATTTTCAAGATACTAGTTTATGTGGTTGCATTTGAATGTACAAGTATGAATTAATTTTGACTTTATTATCCATCATTAATTATTCTCTAGCCGCCGCTGTAGGATTCCCTGTGTCGCGGTGGCTAGTTCCTTTTCAAATTTTTCAAAAGTGCTATGTTAAATGTTTATAAAATATAATTCTAATGTATACATGCGTAATTAATGAGAAATGAATATTGTGTATTCCAAGAATACAAAAATAAAAAGTTTAATCTAACCACGTTAATTAGTTATATAAGAAAACATTAGTAGTATTAGTATTAAATTTAGTAAATGTTTTTTAATTTTATTATTGTAAGATTTCAAAAAAGATTCACTTAGTTTGAGTGATATATGCTTGGTAAAAAACGGTATTATGAAAAAGATCATTTAATTACAAAATTAATTATGCAGGCTTTCCTGCAAAAACAGCGCTTCTGAAATATTATTGATTTAGTGTAAAATGTCAGGACCACTTTTCTGTAAGCAATCTATCGTATAGTGTTTAGAAATAAATAAAGAATAATAATAATTAATAAAAAAATATCTCTTCTGGTTATCACATCGGTAAAGGTTGATCTTCATCGGCTCTTCGACCAAAAAGTACCTGCAGAGAAATATATACCTTTAGTCGAAGAAGTTAGAGTTGGTATTCCTTTGCAGGTAGGTTTATTTAAGGGGAGGTTGTTTGCCGCGAGTTAATTTAGTTGTGGATTAACTCAGTTTGAGTGATTGATGTGTGGGGATGGTTCGAATGTTTAGTGTTAGGGGACCATTTCACGGTGATTTAGTTGGATCAAACTATCGGTTAATCTATCGTTTGGGTACTATGAGATGCAGTTACAACACATAGGTGTTATATAGATACAACGTAGGTATTCATTAATAGTGTAGTAATGCTGTAACCATATATAGATAGACATTTATTTTCAGTAAGGATATTTGGATTTTTACATACATTGGTATCCAAAAATATACTATGGGCAATACCCTACGAATCACTTAAATAACAAATAATTAATTATGTACCAAACAGAAATGGAATCGACAAAATGTATGAAACAGCTGATTTTTTCTTGAATTCCGGGTTAGCCCCATAGTAAGAGTTGTTCATAATGATGGTTTGAATCACCTCCTTTTGGCTTAGGTAGTAGGTAAATAAATAAAAGTTTATTTATTGATAACAAACAGATGACAACAACTTTAATGAATCCACTGGCTCCGAACTAGTCTTACGACTGTATTTCTAAAGCCAGTGGCTTCTCCCAATTTTTACAGCTTATCAATATAAATACAATTTAAAAAAAATGACATATTTATAAAAAAAATAACAATGAGAAAAAAAAATAACAAAAATAAAATTAACAGGTAGGTAGGTATACCTGTTCTGGATAACCCTGTCGGTATATATTTAATTTATTTTTGAATTGTAGGTACTTTTCGCCTTTTTAATAGTACATAGCTGAACAGTTTTGCTCATAGCCCATTTTTGCGCTACCTACCCTCTTAAAGCAGCTCAGCTCACGGCGTTAGCTTAGTTACGGGTTGGCGAATTCATATGTACGCTATCGTACCTACCTACACATATACATAGTTTTTTTTTACTACAACGCCATTGATGAGTATTTTTAAGAATTAATATTTTCAGCAATTGTCGTACTCATGATTGTGAAAAACAACTTTCATTGTAGACTGAAACTGTTAACTGTGATTAGTACAAAAACCGAGGAAATGTCTTTTATATGAAAATTTTATGGACCAGCAATATCTGTGGTTTTATTTTCAACAGTTAGTCTTTGTAAAATAAAAGCCTTTATGGAGCTTTAATGATGTGTAAATCATATTTTCATCTGTTACTTACAGTGTGAGTGTAGGTACAAGGTGAATTTAAGCATGTATTTTTTATTCGTGTAAAATAAAAATATATATACCTATACCGAATCACACAAGTCGGTGGATGTGAAGTTAGCTACAAGCTGCTCAATATCCAATCCTGACTGAAGCTCACATAAAACTGCGCGTTGATTGGATATTGCGCGGCTTGTAGTTAACTAACTTTACATGCGCCGACTTATATGATCCGGCCTGTACTTAGATACTAATTTGTAGTCCTTTTGTTGTATATTTATTTTTGGTTCATTTTTAGGGTTCCTTACCTCAAAAGGAAAAAAAACGGAACCCTTATAGGATCACCTTGTTGTCCGTCTGTCCGTCGGTATGTACGAGTATGTCAAGACTCTTTATCTCAAGAACGCGTAAAGATATCGAGTTGAAATTTAAACTGTATATGTATATCGATAAATTCTTGCTGTTGTGTAAAAGAAAAACTTCTCAGTTGTCGTTTAAAAAGTAAGAGTCGTTTATGTTGTAAAAAACCGCATATATACTCCCAAAATCAAAACCTACAGGGTACTTCCCGTTGACATAGAAATATGAAATTTGGCGAGAAGCATTGTCTTAGAGTACACATATAGGAATAATTCTGAAAACTGTACATTTTTATTTACATCACAAAAAAATAGGGCCTCGAAATTCACAAAATATGGGCTCAAAATTCAAAGTGAGTAAATCGTATCATAAAAGGTGAACTTCATTAGCACATGCTAAAACAGGTTTTTAATTATTTTAACAAAGTGTTTGTAAGGAACCCTCGATGTGCGAGCCTGACTCGCACTTGTCCGGTTTTTATAAGTACATTCGGGCCAAATAAAATTGAATCTGCAACAAAAACTTTGCAATTAACAAATAGATTACAACTTTTCCTATCACATCAGTAATTATTTATACGGCTTGTAATTTAGCTTACAGCAAATTACGCCTCATTACAGCGCCAAAAACCGCCATCACAACTTAAAAACATGTTTTATTGTTATTCTGTACCCCAAAACTCGTCACAAACAAACCGACCTACTAATAGGCCTCATTATTAAAGACCGTTTCACAACCAGCCTTCATCACAATGCGTCTATCACCGACAGTATATCATTACGTCAAGTCGGCCCTCCCCTTAAGTGTCCCTAAACGTTATTATTAATTTTACTTCAACCACTTACAAGTGAAAATCGACTTAACCCAATAAAGGATAAGGCACAAATTGGTTCGCCAATTCTCTGTCTTAAGTGTCCTTTCGAAGTTACTTATTGGCTAAGTTGGTCCACGGCCTGCATCTAAGATGGCGTTTGATCTCTTCTCTTTCTTCCACAGTCGTGCCCCCATCTTTTATCTCCGTTGTTTTCTTGTGTAATAGAAAGAAGGCGAAATACTTTTTGCTCTTGTTTGTATAGGGGATCAGAGTGAGAGAGTGAATTAAAGTCAATTGCGTTTGTTGAGCAAATAGGTTGGAGCGATCGATGGAAGTGTTTAAATTGAATTTTTTTCACCCTTGATCTTTACTTTGTTTTCTTTTGGAGTCTTTATTGGAAACGGCGGGGTTGTTACATCAGAGTTAGGCTGCTCTCTCACTTAGACAAGCTAAGATGTTTTGGGTAAAGATATCTTTTGATATCCACAGGTTCAGTTATTTTTATATTTTATTTGTTATTTTTATAAGACAAGGCTCAATTATAAAGGCGCCATCGTAATTTCGTAATTATAATAGCTAATTAGCATATTTCTGATTCTTTTTAACTTTAGGCATTTGATAGAGAAAACACTTTTTACGTTGCTATTAAATTAACGATGGTGCCTTCATAATTGGGCTTATAAGCCTCCCTTATAGATCTACAATAAGACCGGTTGGAAGCGGCTTGCATCCAGCGCGATCCTGTGGCCTTAATAGGTCATCGGTCTATCTTGTGGGTGGACATCCTACGCTGTGCTTGCCGGTACGTACTCGATAACTTTTCGATCCCAGCGGTCATCAGTCCTCCGCGCTATGTGCCTTGCCCATTGCCACTTCAACTTGCTAATCCTCTGGGCTATTTCTGTAATCATGCTTCTTCTTTAGACCTTTCCATTTCTAATTCGATCTCGCAGAGAAACTTCGAGCGTAGCTATTTCCATAGCTAGGTAGATACCTTTACTGTACTGTACTGTACTGTACCAGCCTTTTTAATAGTCCACTGCAGGACGTAGGCCTACCCACGAAGGGTGATTGAGCCTGATCTGTGCGGGTTGATGGATTCACATACGCCATCGAATTTCTTTTACGGACGTATGCAGGTTGCCTCACGATGTTTTCCTTCACCGAAAAGCCCGTGGTGTGAAATTCCGTACATAAATTTCAAGGAATTCATTGGTACGGGACCTGGATTTGAAACCACGATCTCACGATTCAAAGGCGGGTGTCATTACCACTAGACCACCACGGCTTAGATACCTTTACGGGATGGCTATAAAGTAATTTTCATCTGTGAAAATATAAGTACGTACTTTTATATTTATAAGTGGGTACTTAGGTAGGTACGGTGTACTTTACAGTAAAATGTAGGTAGAGTTTTTAGAAGAATGAATTAAGATATTTCACATCAGCATAATTGAAAGCGACGCCAAATTTCTCCCTCGAAGTTTTGATAAACAAAAGAGAAAACAAAAAAATTCCATCAGAATATCGTCTATTTTCCAATTTTCTCGCAGGTTGTTCCTCAACCACGTACGTCTGTCCGCGTTCTTTTGTTTCCTTTTTGCGATGTCCACTCGTTATTGGCTGTGACAGGTGAGATGGACGCGTGTGTCCACTCTGAGCTTACTCTGTGGTTTGGATAGACGATATGGCATTTTTTGACCGACGAACCACCGGAGGAGGTATACAACGTGGGTGTCTTCAAATCTCGAGTAAATAGGTACCTATCTTCTAGGTAAGCGTGCTACATTCTAGACCGCATATCTGCTCAACATCAGGCAGTATGTAGTCAAACGCAAACCTACAAGGAATAAAAAAAAAAACACTTCGACGCGTAAGTATATATTTTTTTTATGTATATATAACCACGCATAACTTTTTTCATAGTAGGTACTCCGATTTCAATAATTCGTTTTTTGTTCGAAAGAGTATATTAAGAGTATATACTTCGAAATTGGTCCAATTTTTAATAATGTGTAAAAAGCATAATTTTTAAATTGTGTACCTATTGGAGAGTCCATCGGCTCCTGAAATACAATTTCTAACTAGTTTAGGAGCCTTTGGGTCAATTATTCAGACTATTGAAACTAATAAACAAATTTTATTTTTATTTATTTATGTTTTATCGAAATCGGCTGAGCCATTTTTGATTACCTAATCAACAATAATGTGAAAAATGCTACATCGATCCGTGCGAAATATTCGCGAATTCTGTACACGGGTGAAGTCGGTCATGCTATTTTTTGCAAAAAATAATTATTATCCATAAAGTCTGACCGCTTAACTGAGTCCTCGCCTGCGCGGTACAGGGGCGCGGGAGCGGTTAGAGTAGATACATTTAGACATTTTATTCAATGTTGTAATAACAAGAGAAAAAAAACACGGATAAAAAAGTTAAGACTCCTATTATCAAGTATATCAAGTGGCGGACTTATCGCTACCTTTCAATAAGCAATCTCTGTGTATTTATAAAAAATGAACAAGATTAAAAAAATGCTTAACGCTCCTTTTTAATTCTTTACTTTTACAAGATTATTCAAAACGGGTGTAACTACTAAGCCGTCGCGTCGGGGTGTAGTTCAGATTTGAGAAAAAAACCAACAGTTACCTATAATAGAATGCGACTGCCTCGGTAGCTCAGTGGTTAGTGAACCTGACTTCTGGGTCAAAGAGGCGTGGGTTCGATCCCCACCTAGAGCAAACATTAGTGTGATGAACATAGGTGTTTGCTCTGTATCTGGGTGATATTTAGGTACTATCTATATAAGTATGTATTTAAAATACCTATGTACCTATATGTAGTATATCAATCTCTGGCAACCATATCACAAGCTTTGCTTAGTTTGGGGTCAGGGGCAGTGTGTAAGATGTCTCCTAATATTTATTTTATTTATTTTGTCGACACCATTGAACGTTTCACCAGATTTACATTAGCGCTCAGTTATAAATGTCACACCCATCCGAAGACACGCGACATACCTCAGTGCCGCAAGTCGAAAGTGTTAGACCAGCCCCCATACCGCCTAAGCAATAGCAATCGTAATAGCAATCGTTTACGACTTCATTTTAGTCATTTGGCACCGCCTATATGACGTTAGCCATCAATTGCTTTGCGCGGATTGCGAAAGCAATCGTTGAATGAACAACTTTGATGGCTAACGTCACATAGGCGGTGCCAAATGACTAAAATGAAGTCATAAACGATTGCTATTACGATTGCTATTGCTTTAGGCGGTAGGGGGGCAGTATGTTGCCAGTGATGACTTATGGCATTAAAACGTGGTCTCTTATGATGGGCTACTTGAAGCTTGTTATTAAGTAACAAGCTTCAAGTAGCACAACGAGCTATGAAGAGGGCTATGCTCGGAATCTCTCTGCGAGATCGAATCAGAAATGAGGAGATCCGTAGAAGAACCAAGTTATCGACAAAGCCCAACGGATTGGCAAGTTGAAATGGCAATGGGCAGGGCATCTAACGCGGAAGACTGATGGGCTAGAAAAGTTCTCGAGAGGAGACCACGTACCGGCAAGCACAGCGTAAGTTGTCCACCCACAAGGTGACGGATGATCTCAGCAGCATATTACTTTTTTTTTTATTTCGAATAGGTTCGCGTTTGACTACACACGGCCTGATGTTAAATGCCTGCCTTTGCATTGCGCTGGATACAAGCGATTTCTAACAAGTCTTATTGGAGATCCATAGGGGAGGCCTATGTCCAGCAGTGGATGTGAATGGATGGATCCGAAGACTGACAGTACCGAACATTGTTTAACTTAGGTGACATCAGATAAACTGGATAAGTGTGACGCCGTCTCCTAACTAACCAAATCAGCGGTCGGTAACTCAGCGGAAGCAGACGCGCCTCACACCTGATTTCCATGCCTTCCTGATCGCATCAACCAGAACCAATACTGACTACAATTTTCATTCTAAAGATTTTTGTTTTGATACACATTTCCTCTAGGGGACATCATCGTTCTCAGCTTTCTTCATCCCACTGCTGGATCCTTACAGTCCTTAGTTATACGCCCCTTTTTCCAGTGCCTCGGTTCTTTGCCAATCAACCCACGATATTGAAACAAAGACGGCAGTTGCTCACAAATTAGTGCGTATTGAATTTATTTTTTTCATAGATTAGGTATATTTTAAGGCACCACCAACGTGTATCTTCCCCTAAAACTAAGCATACGTCTAAAAACTTTAATCATTAGGCAACACTCGTCAGTCATCACGTCTCTAGTGCGGTCTTACACCGGAGAAAAACTTAAGAAGTAACATCATTCTCTTCCATGCTGTCGTTGATTTCACAAATATCTTCCGCGTCGTTTGCAGAACCTGTTTTATAAAGCTTAAAGATTCTAAGACTCAGATTTATCTACTCGAATGCACGCAGTACTTAGCAGACAAATATCACTGCGTTACTATAGGTTTCTTTGAAATTAATTCCGTAGTTTACAATAACGTGTAGTAGTTACCTACGATATCTGCCGTCGATGTTACAGTATCATAAAGTACTTTCACCCAAGACAGTTTCAAATAGGGAAAATGAATGAAGTATCAGGGAAAATCTTTTGAAACTTTTTTTGAATCTGTCTTTGACCCATATAGCATTTTTGATTGGTCGCAAATCTTCAATCCATTAACAAGTTACGCAGTTTCGTAATTTTCACGAAAAATTCGGCCTGTGTGGGGTTTGTTTTCCATGGTGGTAACAGTTCACACACAATTTAAACCGGACGTTTCAAAAACTATTGCAAGAACACCAGATTGAAGGCTGCACTTAGTCTACCACTACAGAATTGTACCTTAAAAAGCCAGACAGTTAGATTTCCATAATTAATATTACAGTGTGAACACTCCAGTACGTTGTTTCAGTACTTTTGACCCAAACATTTAATAATTTGCTTTCAAATATAATTTCAGTGACGTATCACCTCCAAAGCGCGAGTGACACGCGCTTTTAAAAAATAATACCTGTTTAAAATGGACATCCACAGAGCTGCGCAGACCACCAAAATTGTTACTAAACAAATTCGATTTATATTCACAAAACGTGTAAATTAACGACGCTAAGTCTTCCCTCTTATTTAGACACGCTTACTATAAAATGCCTTTTTTTTCATTCTCAACAGCTAAGAAAGAAGTAGGTATATTAACATTTCTTTTAAAAATTAGCAACTTTCAATAAATTAATGAAATGATTTTTATCGCGCTTCACACACTAGGTGTATAGAACAACAATTCCAACAATGTAATATAGTTGGCAAAATATGATAAACCACTTTCAATGATTAGACGTTTTCGCAGATAGCGTTTTAGCTTAACTTGGACAAAGTATCTGGGCCGGAATCCCAGAGGATGCAGGTTCAAATCCTGCGAACGCGTCAATTTTTGAAATGTTTATCACAAAAAGAAAGTTTCAATAAATTTTACTGTACTGTTCTTTTCATGGTTCTCTTCTGAACATAAGCCTACCCGCGAAGGGCGATTCGACAAATTGTCACAGCAAAACCGTCAAATCATGCCGCGCACAGCTCTACCAAACCCTAAATCCTGGCGGGCCGCGTGCTTCAAGACCAATTAGCCATCAACAAAATGTTTAACCATGCTAAAAAGTCTCCTATTATATAATAAATATTCTTTACATAACATATATGTATAATAACGTAATCATAAGCTTGCTATACTGAGCGCCACACATATCGGTGGATGGGAAGTTATGCGCAGCGTTCTGCGCAAAAGCCGAAATATAGGTACGCGCGGGAGCCAGAGAGACGAGACGCCGGGGCACACCCACCCGCTAACCTCCTGCTTCCCGCGCGCTCCCTACGCCCGAGCTCACTACTGCACCATTTGTATAGGCATTGTGCACACATGCGCAATAATTAGCGAATCACGGCGAAGTGTCATCTGCAGCTAACTTCTCATCTGTCGATTTGTGTGGCGCTTAGTATAACACAAAGTGACAAAAATACGAAGTCAATGTTCCACGACTTGACACGCCTAAACTACCAAAACACACCGCGCACAGCGCTACCAAACCCAAAATCCCAGCGGGCCGCGTGCTTCGGGACCAATTAGCTAACAATTTGGAACACGAAATGTTTACTACTATATATATTATGTCACTCATATGATGTTATTTTAATATTAATCTTACCTATGCTCTCCTTATTAGGACCGCAGGATCGCACTGAATGCAAACCGCTATCAACCGGTCTTATTGGAAATCATTAGGGGAGGCCTATGTCCAGCAGTAGACGTCCTATGGATGAAATGATGATGATGATGCTCTCATTATGATATGATGAACTTGCTATCACAACGCAATAGTTTAAATATAGCAACATTTCACGAATTGACACACTAAAGTCACAAAATCACACCGCGAGCCGCTCTACCAAACCCCAAATCCCAGCGGGCCGCGTGCTTCGGGACCAATTAGCCAACAATTTGGAACACGAAATGTTTAACCACTCTAATTTCACCCCAATAACACGTTAAACCCCCCTCATCCCTCACCGCTCAGAGATAAGAAAATCGTAATAAAAATTAAATTTGAATGGTTGGACCTAATTTGAATGCGATAACATTGGCCTTGTTAACTTTGGCCCGCTTTTACTTAGTTCGGATATTCTTTGTGATCTTTTTAAGCGCTCCTTAAAAAAGGAAAAACAAAATCCTTTAAAGGTCTCTCTATTTTTTTTAAAGGCTATTTGTTGTCGGTTTTGGTGTAGGTTTTTTTAATGTAGAATAGGGCTACATTTGGCCACCAGGTATGTGCAAAAATGAACTTTACACATTTTTGGCTTCATAAGTCATGTGTTCTTGAAAATAGACAGTCTAGTGTCATTGTAATAATTATTTCGGTAGAGCAAAGTTTTTTTTTCACGGATCTTTTACTGTGCTTGGCGAAACATAATTTGTATATTTTTTATATCATATTCATTTTATTCATAAAAAATATTACACGTCATTCAATGTACGTTATATAACACCAAAAACAAATACATTCAAAATTTTAGAATTAGACATATCATCATAGCATATGATATCAATAAGATTTCTATTCTAAAGAAGTTTTTTCTAACTGGGTCTAATTTTTTTTATATCTGGTGCACGGCATTGCGCCCAAATAAGTCGATCAAAAGAGCACAGCTGCGAACATATCCACTTTCCCGAAGCCATTCGAGCCATTTTCAACCCCTTGTAACTTCGTTCTGGATAAAGTTAGACATCTGAATAAATACTTTCTTGTTGAGTATATCTGTATGTATCCTAAATATTAACATTCATTCAAATAAATCATTATCATACAAAATTACACAACAAATTGAAACGCAAACGTAATCACAGAAAAACTAACACATGTCACGCCAAAGTCAATTTAATACTCGATTAACGCTAAAAGACTCCGCACAATCGCAAAATAATTTAATTACAACCAATCCAATGTAACAAACAGCGGGATCGAATCATATTTAAATCAACAACCAATCACCGCGAGCTATTCGGATTCAGAATACTGCATAGAAAAGCAACAGAGATACGGCTTGTAGGTTAAAAATTACTAGAATCTTCGACATTTGGGTGGATTTGAAAGTGAGCACATGTTATAACTCTACTCTAAATTAATAGATTTTCTTGAGTTTCCTAACGCACGAAACTTTATCTAAATCAAAATTTGAGTTCATTTTTATCTAGTGCAGACCTCAGCTTGGAGTGATAATGGTACCTATTTATTTAATTACAAATAATTTACTATCTGTCATTTGACATTCCTGTTTCATTATTTCTACTCCAATGTAATTTTATATTTATTCAATTTCATTTCAATTGTAATTTGTAATGTATGTGTTTTGTTGGACATTCATTTAATCATTCAATATAGGTACATATACTAATTTTATTTATACTTACTTCTTTTTAACTTATTACCCCTTTAACATTAATGAAAGTTTTATAATGCAAGACAAAAACGCTAAAGAAACCAAGAGCAACCAAAATACATTTACTATCCAAATGTTTTATATTTTCGTGAAAGTAGTTTCTCTATTCAATTTCCTAATCAGTGTTTTGAATGGGCAAATCTGACAGATGTCATATTTGGGCGCCATTGTTAGTGTTTTGACGTTCGTTTTTTGAAAAGTGACAGTTGGTGCGGGCGGCTCGTGTTTTGTTTCGTTTTATTCAATCTCGGGAGTGAAAACTTGACGTTTATTGGGCCGAATGCTTCCTCCCTAGTTTTTTTGTACGTAGAATGATAATCCTGCGGGGAACGTCTCTTTCTTCATTATTTTTTATTAGATCATGTTTTGTTTCATTTGTAATTTGGTCAAAGATGTTACGTTATATAATATGGCCAGTTTGTGTGATTCTACCATTATCAAAAAAAAATTAATGAGTCTATATTGGGAACGATGACCGATGTTAGTTAAAGAATTTCGGCTTTTTGGCTTATCATAAACATAAGCTTGATCATTACTAGCATGTACCTTTATTAAACAATAAACAAAACATTTGGCAAAAGCTAATCTATTTAGACAAAAAAAAAATTCAAATTATCAAACCAAACCATACAAATTAATGAGATATGAATTCAATAGAAAAAAAAAACAGTACTTCCGTACTACCTTTACTTAGAGCACTTACAAGCAATACTTTAGTTTCGCTAGTGATGAGTACTTAGTGGAAGAAAGATATCGATATTTTTGTCAATATCAATTATCGTTCACAACTCAAAAAGTGCCGCAAAACAGTAACTACTCAAAATTGTGTAAACAGTAACTTAGTACAGCTTTTAACACTTTTTATTCCAATTCTAGAGCGTTCTAACACAAACTGCACAAAGCCTACCGGTAATAAAATCGGTAAAGGCATTGTTTCTCTAATTAGTTGAAACGAGAACGCCCGCCTGAGCATAAAATGACTAATTCACGATCATTAATAAGTGTTTCCGACGCACGCGAACTAACTTTACTTTGAGTTTTGCTAGTGATGGGATAACGGAAGAAAGTTATCGATGTTTTTGTCGATGTAGATATTTTTGAACTTTAAAGCGCTGAATGTGATAGGTGACTGATAACACAATTCAATTCTTATTATTTTGTTGTATTTTAAATGATGGCGATTAAAATTACATTTTCGACACCTATTCAAACTTTAAATAATCTAAATACCTAATGTTTGTGCTAAATACCTAATTTGCTCTGCCACGATCTACTTAAAAGCAAAAGTTTTAGTATTTTACTTTATCGTACCAGTATACCAGCTCGCGCTAATTAAGTCCCCAAACAAGCCCATTTTAGTGAGCCTATTCAATTATTCATACAGTCGATAAATAATAATCTTATCTATAACATGTTAAAATTTTATCGTGGAAACTAACGTTGTAGTAAATTGTTGGACGTAAATCACTCACGTATTTTACTAGTCGTAGCGACAGTGCCTTACGAAAAAGGTCCATCCGCTAGCTAGTCAGCTTGAAAAAGACTACCTCTAGCATTCAATACTAGTCGCTACAACTAGTAAAATATATGAATAAACTAGTTTTTACCCGCGGCTTCGCCCGCATGATATTTTGATTTTTGACGCAATATCATTATAATTTATAGCTTATGTGTTATTCTGATATATAAGCTATATTATTGCAAAGTTTCATCTCAATCCGTTCAGTAGTTTTTGCGTGAAAGAGTAACAAACATCCATACATCCATCTATCCATCCTCACAAACTTTCGCGTTTATAATATTAGTAGGATTCTCGTTATACGGAGTAGGATAATCACGGAGTATTACAAATGGAAGGGCGCCGGCTGCACACACAAAAAATTCACTTGAGCTGAGCGTGCAAGTGAGAGCGCGGAACAAATGATAGAGAGCCATGATCGGCCTAAGCGATCGGTATAATTCATTTGTTGATTCAACAATGTTTTCTTATGACTTAATCAATAAAATTATCGTCCGTAAACCGACTTTACAGTCAACCAATTTTTAGGGTTCCGTACCTCAAAAGGAAAAAACGGAACCCGTATAGGATCACTTTGTTGTCCGTCTGTCAGTCTGTGTGTATGTCACTCTTTATCTTACTCTTTATCTCGGGAACGCGTAAAGATATCGAGTTGAAATTTAAACTGTATACGTATATCTATGATCTCTTGCAGTTGTGTAAAAGAAAAACTTCTCAGTTATCGTTTAAAAAAGTTAGAGTTGTTTATGTCGTAAAAAACCACATATTTCGACACTCACAAAAATCAAAACCTACAGGGTACTTCCCTTTGACATAGAACTATTAAATTTGGCGAGAAGCATTGTCTCAGAGTACACATATAGGAATAAATCTGAAAACTGTACATTTTTATTTAAATCACAAAAAAATAGGTCATATAGGAATAAATCTGAAAACTGTACATTTTTATTTAAATCACAAAAAAATAGGTCCTCAAAATGACAAAAAATGGGTTCAAAATTCAAAGTGAGTAAATCGTATCATGTAAGGTATCATAAAAAAAGCATCATTAGCACATGTTAAAACAGGTTTTTAATTATTCTGAATTTGTACGGAACCCTCGGTGTGCGAGCCTGACTCGCACTTGTCTGGTTTTTATTTTGTTAAAGACAACTCTATGCAACTGTGTCCCATCACTAGTCTTAAATTTACCCTACGAGCAATAAAAATTAAATAAACGATCGCGTCGACCCGTTACGAACTCGAATTGTTTGTTCCACGATACTTACAGTTTGTCACGACTCTGTCAAATCAAATCAAGCACTGTTTGTTTTCTTCACAAATTGCGCCACACTAATTGATAAAATTAGTTAAAAATATTTCTATTTGAGTGACTATACTACAATTTATTATTCATATTGAAAGTATTGTTCGATCAAATCTGTTCATCTCCACACCAACTTACACAAATCTAGAGTAAGTAAGTACTTTCTAGGTCTTCCTGTAGATATTCTAGGCCCAACAATACATTAAGTTATACTGACTTAAATTATAATTCATCTATAAATAGTCCGCATTTTTGTTAAAGTATAGTGAAAAGAAAAAAATTAAGCTAGTGTAAAAATTACATTGGTTTATCGCGGAAGCTTTTAATCAATCGAAATAAATCCGGGAGTTATGCAACGCTGAACCAGTTAACAATAATAATTAAAGAAAAATAATAAATGTGTCAACATTGGAAACTTGTTCCAGCTCACTCCTGGACATGTCTCCTCCTTCTTCAGAGAATCGGGAATTGACCAGTGTTTTCACGTTTTAGGGTTCCGTACCTCAAAAAGAAATAAAACGGAACCGTTATAGGATCACTTTGTTGTCCGTCTGTTTTTCTGTAGAACCCTAGAGAATTCTCCGTACTTGATTGATAAAATTTAGGTTCCGGGAGAAAATTCCTTTCACCCTTTTTTAAATTGTAAAATTGCTATATTTTTGATGTCATTCGCTGAGTTGAATTGAGAAATATTGCACGCTCGTATATCTTATTTTATTCAGACAAGTTTTAAGTTTATGTATTCTTTTCAGCCAAGTAATTGCGTAAAAATATGACTATTTACAGGCTTATAACTTTAAGCCTCTTATTTGTCATATAAAAAACTGCAAAAACTTACGACGTTTCATCCTAGAGATTACAAATACAAGTAATTTTATTTGCCTTAAAACACTTTTAACCATATTCACTTGTCCATTGACTCTGAACTAGTTAACAACTGTATCTCAGAGCCAATGGCTTCTCCCTTTATAATAACAAGCAACAAAAAGTTATACAAAACAAAAGTAAGATTAAATTTAGAAAAAACAATTTAGACTATTTATCGAAACATGTACCTAAGAAAAAAAATATTAGTAATGTAAAGCATAAATTACATCGCATCATACTTATTACGAACCACATAATTTTACAATTCAAAACCTAAAACATTCATTTTTGTCAACAAACATGTATGCGCGCGCGCGCGCGCGTGTGTGTGTTTGTGTGTGTGTGTGTGTGTGTGTGTGTGTGTGTGTGTGTGTGTGTGTGTGTGTGTGTGTGTGTGTTTGTGTGTGTGTGTTTATTGAACTAATGTAAAAGTCAAATAACATATCTTTAATCCCACCATAGTCATAATTACTGAGACATGAAAATATTGAAGAACTAGTTTTACCCGCGGCTTCGCCCGCATACGCAATATATCATTATAATTTATAGCCTATGTGTTATTTTGATATATAAGCTATATTATGGCAAAGTTTCATCTCAATTCGTTCAGTAGTTTTTGCGTGAAAGAGTAACAAACATCCATACATCCATCCTCACAAACTTTCGCGTTTATAATATTAGTAGGAAGTAGGATTCAATCACTTACTGATTGGATAATATTCAGAGGTACATAACAGCTTATTACTTTTTTATGGTCGAGTTGGCGCCTCACGATTATCTTAAGAATAAAAACGCTTGCCGATACGTGGTCTCCACTTGAGAACATTTCAACCCCAGGAGCAACAGTTCGTTTCATTTATCATGAGTGCATTTTTTAAACCTTAGTACCTAGTTAGATTTCACAGTATGTCCATCGCCAAGAGAAACACTCGGTATTTTGTAAACACAGCTCGTACGTATCATAAGTCTAGACCGTAGTCTAGACTACCAAAATTATTCATACAAACTTGCATAAAAGTCACGTGGGACATTCATCTCTACATTTAACTCGATTGTTTATTCGCATTCGATTGTTTTATTCGTTGTGATGTATTCGATAAGGTGGGTTATCGCCGGAGCGATACATTTGTTAAGTGAACGTGTCGTGCGGCGCACGTCGTTGGCACCGACCGACACCATACTTCATACGTCGTGAAAACAGGGTTGCCACTATACAAAGAATTTTCACAAGCTAAAACCGAGAAGAAAAATCTTAGAAGCAAGCTTTTATTACTTATCTGCTTTTATTCGATAAAATTATTTTACGCTAAAATGGCAAAACCAACTTCATTCGTGTACAAAATTCGAAAAGTTAGCTCGAATCGATGTAAACCATTTTTTCGATTATTGTTTTTCAGAAACAGCTCATCCGATTACAATCACATTTAAATTACTACCTCTAAAGTATGTTCTCAACTAACAAAAAAACAATTGTCATCAAAATCTGGATCCCAAACGCGATGGATTGAGTCGATTTATTACGGAGTTCTTATGACATTCCAGCTTCGTCATCAGCTGAATAAAAAGATGAAGTACTTATCAAGACAAATCAAATAAACCTAATGGTTCGATGTAGTTTCGTAGTTTCATTAAGGCCGCAGGATCAAACTGGATGCAAGCCGCTTCCAATCGGTCTTATTTGAGATCCATTGGGTAGGCCTATGTCCAGCAGTGGACGTTATATGGTTGATGGATGGATGAAATCTATATACCGAGTGGTCACAAGTATTAAAAGCCTTTTGAAGGCCTCTGACACGGGTAAGTGATTACAACAAAAGAATTTACAACTCTTTGAATTAACGTGAAGTTTTAGACTGAAAGAACTCTACTATTTGAGCCAGTGCAATACTGTACTACTGCAGTGCTCAAATTTTAAAATTAAAGTTATTACTATACTAATAATAAATTCTAGTCCATGAAATGTACGAAATATTTGAAATTAATCCTAAGAAATTGGCTAAAAAAACATTGCAGAACAAAAATATATCTATTTGTCAAAATAATTCTGCCAACCATATGATCAAAGTAAAGCAGTAAATAACAATCGCAGCCAATGTCTGTCCTGTTCTTGCCACAGTGACTCTACAGTAAGACTTTCAGCCTTATTGATAATAGTTTTATTAGGTCTAACTTAACCATTGTGTGATAGATTAGATGTGCTTTAGTTTTTGCTTTTCGTTTGAAGTCTAGAGGTCTTCAAAGTTATCCACTTTCCTGTGACTTTAAGGCGCACATCAGTAAATATTGTAACGTTTCACGCCCTGCTAAGGTACAATTCTATATTAACTGATTTCTTGCAGCTGCAATAGACCAGAGTATCGCCGTGATACTATCGGTTCTTATGAATATATATTTCTAAGAAAAACATGATCTACCTATTTAGCTAGTGAATTAACGAACTGTAACTGTCTATGGCCTAACTCAGGTTACTACATAACTAATCGTGTCACAGTAAAACGTGACTTTCTCAAAATTTTTGAGTCTTAAAATTTCACAACCTTTACTTACGCTCGCAAAAATTTAATATTGAAATGACTATAGGCTGAGCAATATATTTGATGTAATGATAAACATTTGAAGCTAATAAAATATTAATTTATTTATATTAATTATACAGGACTTTTATATCAATTATCATCCTATTAGGAGCTTTTTCTGTACATCTAAACTAACAACTTTTGTTCTGCGTCTTTTGTCAAAACTCAAAAAAAAAATTGGTGTTCCATAGACCCATTCACCCGTGACCGTGACAAATGTATGGAACAGCTGATTTTTTTTTTGAGTTTTGACAAAAGTCGGAAAACAAAAGTTGTTAGTTTTGATAAACAGAATAAGCCCCTAAAAGGATGCTAATTGATTAGAAATAACGCTGTATATTATGTTCTGAATGTACTGGCTACGGACTAGTTTTACAACCATCTAATGCTATGATAGATCTAATGCTGCCTACTATCGGATACACTTCGGTGAGTGCGCCCAGGAGTTGCACGATCTGGTCCCACCTGCCCCTTTCTTCTATCGTACGGCTAGACAGACGCGACCAAAGCGCCACCCTTTTATGGTGGACATCCCACGCGTTAGAACAAAGCGTTTTGAGTCCACATTCCTCATACGAACTGCCAGAATGTGGAACGCTTTGTTTAAGTCTGTCTTTCCGTTAAAGTACAATGTAGGTGTCTTCAAATCTCGAGTAAATAGGTATTTTCTAGGTAAGCGTGCTACATCCTAGACCGCATATCTGCTTTACATCAGGCAGTGTGTAGTCAAACGCAAACCTATTTGAAATAAAAAAAAAAAAAAAAAATAGATATTTGAAGATATCTTTGAATTTGTGTTTCGATGACTGAAGACCATCAAGTCGATACGATTCAAGTCCCAGCTAAGTCACGCCAAGTCCTCCAAAATCAACACTACACAGTAGACAAGTCATAAACCCTAGTCGTAAAGTCACAGCCATCGCCAGCGCTCGCATATCGTCCCGTTTGTTCGCAGTTAAACAAATTTAATACTTTTGACAGGCAAGTTATCAAACTTCGCATGCCACTGTGCTGTGTCGCTTTTGACAACCTGCATGGTGTTTTAGAAGAACTGAGGTTCAGTAAATGAGCAAAGGGTATTTTGCGAATGTCTCTCCGGGTTGATTTAAACGAGTCTTAATTTATATCACTTAATAGGTAATAATAATTCGTCTTCCATAATAAAGTAGGTACTTTCTCTGCGAGATCGAATCAGGAATGAAGAGATCCGTAGAACCAAAGTTACCGATATAGCCCAGCGGATCGGCAAGTTCAAATGGCAGTGAGCAGGGCATATAGTGCCACATAGGGCTGGTGGAGTCGAAAAGTTCTCGAGTGGAGACCACGTACCGGAAAGTGCAACGTTGGACGTTCACCTACGAGGTATACAGATGATCTCATCAAGACCGCAGGATCACGCTTGATGCAAACCGCTTCCAACCGGTCTTTCTGAAGATCCAAAAGGGAGGCTTACGTCCAGCAGTGGACGTTATATGGCTAATGGATAGATGGATGGAAAATTAAGTAAGTTTTTATAGGCCGGGCGGCTAGCCCTGGTGTCAAGGTTTTTAAAGCATCGTGTGAAGGCTTTTGACATGGCTAAATGGTTAAAACAACCGGGACCTACAATTTAACGTGTTATTCGAGCTACGGTAGCCTTCTACAATACAACCAGACAATTGAACTTTTATCAACAAGCGTCGATGTATTTGTACAGGTGAACTCACTGAGAGAGTTACCTTAGTATACTGAGCGCCACACAAATTGAAAGATGGGAAGTTAGCCGCAGATGACACTTCGCCGTGATTCGCTAATTATTGCGCATGGGTGCACAATGCCTATACAAATGGCGAAGTAGTGAGCTCGGGCGTAGGGAGCGCGCGGGAGGCATGAGGTTGGCGGGCGGGTGTGCCTCGGCGTTTCGTCTCTCTGGCTTCCGCGCGTACCCATATTTCGACTTTTGCGCAGAACGCTGCGCATGACTTCCCATCTTTCAATTTGTGTGGCGCTCAGTATATCTGTAATAAGCTTCATTATTCATCTACAGATTTAACATCATTACCACCAGTGGATTGCAGTTTAAAAAATTTCGGTAAAGTGTCCAGCAGCTGCTTTTAAAACATGTCTAATGTATATGAGCTATGAAAAGATGCGTAGTGAAGTTGTGTGTCAAATATAAGTGATTCCCTCGAAGAGTGGTTTTCCTCACATAGATGACGTCTCGCCGTTACGCTCTCAGTTTTTACTCTATTTTTTGCACATTCTATCAAGTTATGGTCTCGCAACAGCGCACACTTTCACGTGTTACGGTCTCAATCTTGCTTGTTTTTAGAGGTTGGAGATAAATAAATAATTTTGTTTGCTTCTGAGAAGTTTCTTAAAGTAATATGTGATGTGTTACTATCAAAAAGACAGTCAGATATTCTAAAAAGCTATTAGACCTTCACTATGGGCCTTATTAGTAAGCTCCAAGTAGCCCAACGAGCTATGAAGAGGGCTATGCACGGAGTCTCTCTGCGGGATCGAATCAGGAATGAAGAGATCCGTAGAAGAACCAGTTACCAATATAGCACAACGGATTAGCAAGTTGAAATGGTAGTGGGCAGGGCACATAGCGCGGAGGACTGATGACCGGTGGAGTCGAAAAGTTCTCGAGTGGAGACCACGTACCGGCAAGTGCAGCGTAGGACGTCCACCCACAAGGTAGACGGATGTTTTTATTAAGACCGCAGTATCGCGCTGGTTGCAAGCCGCTTCTAACCAGTCTTATTGGAGATCCATAGGGGAGGCCTATGTCCAGCAGTGGACGTCCTTTGGCTGATGGATGGATGATTAAACCTTCATATTCATGAGTATAACCTAACTATAACATAACCTATCCGGGTTTTGGAATAAAGCTATGCTACTTGGTCATAAGCACACTTTTTCCAGAAGAGACAAATTAGGGCATTTGTACCACAATGCGCGCGCTGATTAGTTGATTACCCACCGAAATTTATTTTAAACCCACGAATTTGATATTAGTGCAATAGTTCATCTGTTAGGTTGATTCTAGTTTGCGACAAGAAATACCCCATGTCTCGGTAGAAATCGAAGACAGCACGCGAACACCGTATCCACCTTCACCCTTCGAATATATCATTTCACACTACTATTTGACACCACATATCTATTCAAATAAACAAAAATAACCTCTATCCTGATAACAATAAAAGTTATTCTGTAGTATTGTAGAATTAGATTGAGTTCGTGTTTCCCGGTAAAACGTATATCTCCAAGTTTATGGTTGGCTTCACGAACGTTTAGCAGAGATTTATTGTGTATACGCAGATCTTTTATAGGTTTTGCGGTTTAGTATGATTCGGTAACAGCTTAGTAAGCATCTTATTAAATTGGAACCACTACTGTTTCCCTGAACAATCATGTAATCTTCAGAATACAAAAACTGTATTAACAAAAAAATTGTATCTGCTTGGGAACAAATTATGAAGAATGTAACAGGCGTCAAAGTGACAAACAGTATGGGTATTTTAGTGGTCAAATCATCGCCGCTTTGGTCAGCTTGAGATCTTCTTTCTGATACGGCAAACTCCATCATCATCTATGTGTTTAATAGTAATGTTAAAAGGTATCTAATTGGTTTGCCGATTTGCAGTGTTTTAAGCTCAATAAATGAAGTTCAGTAGAGTGACGGACCACGAACCTTGTTCTGCGATATACTCTGCAATGCAATTCAATTGTATAATTGTTTTTATACCAGCCTTTTTAATATTCCACTTCAGAAAATAGACCTACCCACGAAGTGTGATTGGGTCATATTATCCATGCTGACCTAGTGCGGGTTGGCGGATTTACATACGCAATGGAATTTCGTCCTCGAAATTTTCCTTCACCGAAAAACCAGTGGTGTAAAATTTCGTACACGTGCCACCAATGAATTATTCGGAATTTATCCATAGAGTTAATTGATATGGAGCTAGCTTTGAACCTACGACATCAAAATTATAAGGCGGGTGTCATAACTGCTCACAATGTAAAATGACAAACTGTTTTACGTTAACTTTTCTGAAAGTTATTTTGTCTCTTTTCCAGGTGTGGTTCCAGAACCGTCGAGCGAAGTGGCGTCGTCAAGAGAAGATGGAAGCTGCTCGACTGGGGCTGTCAGAGTACGGGTGCGGCGGGGGCGGCATCCCGCGCCTCAGTGGGCTTGGCTTGCCGGTGGATCCCTGGCTCGCACCACCACTGCTTACCGCGCTACCTGGTAAGATTTACAGTGTAGCTTCATTCCTGAAATGAACAACAAAACAAATCAATCGATAAAATTATGGATCATAAGATTTTTGGAAGAACTAGTTTAGCAGGCTTGACTTATTGTGCCGCTTAGGGTGTATCTATAAATCTACACGGTATGTCAGTGTAGGTCACATCACCCCCATCTAGAATTAGAATTAGAACTTGTCTTATCTATGATTCTCCGGCTCGTACTTCCGATGTTTAGCCATGTTCCCTGTTGAGGACCATTCATCAAAGACATCGGAGTCGGCTGCCCATTTCAGATCAGTGAGCGGTACCACTAATTTTTCGCTGAATTCCAGCAATACTAAAAACCAGCATATATCCAGAGAAGATTTAGTTAGATTGAAAATCCATACATAAACTTACTTTATAAGATTCAATAGTTGTTGATTTGAAATCATGTCTCAGCGACGTCACGATCATATAGCGAACGTTATTCCATTAGGTAGGCTATCCAGCATTTGCTTGGTTACTGAGTAATTCTTGAAGTGTCATCATCTGTTCTCTTGTCTGCAGGTTTCCTGAGCCACCCGCCTTCGGGCTACCCGTCGTACCTGACGCCGCCCGCCCCCGCGCCCGCGCCGCCCGCCCCGCCCGACCCGCGCTCTACCTCCATCGCAGCTCTCAGGATGAAGGCCAAGGAACACGTCGAGAGCCTGTCGAAGGGACTGCAGATGGTGTAGAAAATAGTCTTAGTTAAGAAATACTTTAAGAGCTGGCGTTATTGAAGTTATGTTGCTATCTTAAATAGAAGTTTTTAACCATTTATCCGTGTCGTTCGAAGCCTAAACGGTATAACGGAATAGATGATGACAGGTGACTCGAAGTTCGAATGACTCTGTGGTGTGATCGCACAGACTACGTTACACTTCGTCGATAGTGCAGTTTAAACTAAAAACTGCACCTTACATAACTTAAAAGAGGCATCAAAGTGCGCTATGGTGGCAAAATTCTAGACAAAACATGTACTCGTAATATAAATATTTCAGCAAAAAATATTACGTTGAAAATGGGTGACTTTAAAGTCTAGGACGAGTTTCTGTTGCCATTAAAATAAGTAGATTTACCCACTCTACCTCTATCACGAAAAAAGGCCAAGGAACACGTCGAAAGCCTAAGGGGTTGTAGATGGTATAGAATGTAGAGAACATTTAGTTACTCGTAGTTTATGTCAGGCAAACTTTCCTGCGGCTTTTAAACATTGATAACGGAAAAGGGATTTTTGTTTATAACTGGAATCCACGAAATGATGTCAAAGTCAAAGTAATTTTTTTTTATTCCGTAGACACAATACAGGCACTTGGAATCGTCTAGTTACAATTTTTAAAAGTTCTAAAAAAATGTAATATACAAAAACATTCATTTACTTATTGTTGGATTAATCCAATAATCGACACAATTGTGTCGACCTCATTGGAACTGTCCAACTCTTACTTATGGTGCACTGCAAAGACTTGGTCTCTTAGAGCTCAGCAATTTGATAAGCTGACAAACCGTAAATGGAACAGTATGCAACGCTACAAGACACAAAATGACTGAAAAGAGCCTGGGTTACGTTGGGACGACTACGATTATAAGTTCCTTCTGAGCGGCACAACACATGATTTTAATTAAATTATATGTATAGTGGACTAAGGCTTAAAACCATACTTCAACCATTGTAAATCCTACAATGATATTTCCGATACAATTTTGATAAACTCTATTTTTACAAGCTATTATTTACTTTCACCTGACCCTTTGTTTGTCGGTCTGTAATCAAATCTTGCAAGTTAAATTCGATACACTTTTCGGTTTCTGATATGAGCTGAAATTTTGCATACATGTGTAAATTGCGTAACAATGCAATATTATGATGACATGGTGCTGATCTGACGATGGAGTTGGAAGGTGGCCAAAGGAACTTTGCAATGAAACGACACAACCTCATCGAGTTTGGGCTCATTTGAATCGTCTTGACGAGTAGTTTGTCTTTCAATGGTAACCAGGGCCTGATGATCGAACTGGAAGGTGATCATAGGTACTTTGTAACGAAAGGACGCAAACTCATCGAGTTTCGGCTCGTTTGAGTCGTCTTGGCGAGTACATGTTCAGTAAAAGCTTGTTTTAAAAAAGGGTTTTTTATTTATTCTTGTTTACATTGCACATTAAACTTTCAAATATAAACAGTATAATATCTTCAAACGTTTTGAATAGTTTTTAACTAACGTTTGATTTAAATTAATTGATGTATTATTATTTTTTTATAAAATAATATGCAATAATGATTAGAAAAATACACATGAGAAAAGAAAAGTATTTTTAAGTATTATCATGTATACTGTAGACTTAATAGTAACTTATTCGAGTCGAACGTTAAAGATAGTGTATCAAAGCAATAAGAAATTGTAAATACATTTAAATAAGTTTTTACTAAGATTATACAGTACTTTATGATAAAAAATAAGACACTAGCTATGTTTAAAATAAATATTGAAAGACATATGTAAATTTGACGGTTTTTATGTTCATTTATATTTCAGTATACGCAGGTTTATAGTCTAACCGTTCAAAAAACACGATTTATGCAACTTAAATATTGCCATTATACATTATACATATTGCCCAAATTAAAAAAATATTTTCATCGATAAGCCCAAAAAAAATTCTCAGACATCTGTTACATTATTATTATATACTACGGGACTAATCGCGCACTAAAATTACGAGATAAATATAAACCTTCTCATCCCGACGTTTCGGCCGAGTTGCATCAGTCTACCCGTGACCACGGTACACGCAACTCGGCCGAAACGTCGGGATGAGGAGGTATTTATTTATCTCGTAATTTTAGTGCGCGATTAGTCCCGTAGTATATAATAACAATCTGTTATAAATTTTGAATATTAAAATTTATCAGAGGATGTACTTAGTTATTCTACAATTTCTCGGTAGTATTAAATCTAAACTGTGAATTCAGAATCTGAAGTCTGAATTCACGAGGATTATAACCACTTTGGTGGGTAGGCCTATGAGCAGCAGATGGCTATTTAAAGGACGGTACATATATAATCTACACGTCCATGTACTTGAAAGATAATATGTGAACTGAATCTCAAACTTCATTGTTTTTTTAATTGTATCAATTATAATATTTCTTTGTGAAACTACTTACTCGTATCAAATATGTATACAGATAATTTTAATTTAATATATCTGATTTGTTATTGCCAACTAATTCAGTGAAATTAAAAACTTAAGCGATATTTTTAATTTCACTGTGTTTTTGTAGTCACATAGAAATTAAATAATCTTGTGTAGGTAAGTGAAATCCTGTAAAAATTAAGATTTGACTAAAGTTTGTAGCGATTTTTATTCCCAGTGCTCTGTGATGTAAATAAAATTAAAAATAATTTATGAAAATTGTAAAAAACGTGTGTAGTAGGAACGCGTAGGAATTAGATAAAAGATTTATTATCGAGTACTTATAATAATGAGAGATAAATAAATGTGTTCTTTCTTATTTTTTGTTTTATTTCATGCAAAACTTTAAAAAATCTTTTTGAAAAATACAGAAGCCTTATGAAGCCGTATGGGTGTGTATAGTAAACGAATATTATTATTATCGTTTCCTACATTATTGTTAGTGATGGTAAAATGATACTAAATGGACATAAATCCGAACAAGACATCTATAAAGATACAGGTTCATATCCTGCATTCACGACAAAATTTTCAAATTGTTTATAACGTATAATTGACCATAAACAAGATTATTTTTTGCAAAAATTAGCATGACCGACTTCACCCGTGCACAGAATTCGCGAATATTTCGTATGGATCGATGTAGCATTTTTCACATTATTGTTGATTTATCAAAAATGGCTCAGCCGATTTCGAAAAAATTTAAATAGGACCAATTTCGAAGTATATTTTTTCTAATAAAAAAATAATTATTTAAATCGGACTACTACGAAAAAAGCTATGCGTGGTTATACATAAAAAATATATAGAATCACTAAATAGGAAAAAAGGTTTATAAACGGCTTTTCAACCAGCAACAGCTCTCTCATTCAAACATAAGTAAGTTTGCGTTAACTGGCATTGAATTAAAATAACCAATAAAAATATTTCAATCATGTAAAATCAACATCTCGTAGCATCATCTGAATAAAGGGGGTCACTGACAGCCCGCTTGGTCGTGGCTGTTTGCAAGAAAACGAAACTATAAAGCATGTTCTGTGGCATTGCAAAGCCACAGAAGACACTAGAAGAGCTAATGGATTGAATGACGCTTCTCCATTATCATCAGCTTTGTCACCCATATCGTCATCATCTCATTCACCATCCAAGCCACGGCTTGGGCCGTCACCCGGCGGGGGAGATCAGATTTGGCACCCGGGCACCCCGGAAGGGGTGTGCCCTGTGGCTAATGGGTTGAGCTGGTTGATTATTTGGAGAGAATCTAATCGATCTTCTAACAGATCCTGAGGGACAAGCGGTAGAGCCACGCTCCGTTACTTTAAGGAGCTGGGCTGGCTCGGGTAGACGCTGGCGCTGGTTGGAGGGGGTAATGCACAAAACATCCCATGCGCGACGTCAGTGCAGGACTTATCGCCCCCACACCGAATAAGAATCTCGTAGCAGTGCTACGCCGTAGCAACGTTAGAAATACATCAACGTATTATGAGAATATTGAATTTTATTTTTCCCTGTAAATTATATTATTTAAGTGTATACACGTTGTAATATTAATCACTTCCAATATGAAAAAGCGTAATTTTTTTTAGACAAGTGACTAATGTATACTTGTTTCATATCATCTCAAATCCTAACACTGCATCTAGTAAAAAGTGCTATAACTAAAAATTTATTTGAAATAGGAAAATCTTTTCAAACTTGCGGTAGACATAGTTGTCGTAATATTTATGTTGGAATTACCTTGATTGCACTCGACTGTCACCATTCATTAAAGGATGGCTGCATGCGAGAAGAAGACATGAAGACAAATTTAATTAACATAATATACTTAAATAGCCTTAACTTTACGTGAAATATTTCTCTAAACGACAGATATATTCTAAGATTTGTTATTTTACTCATCATTACTACAATCTCACAATGGTGTCAACAGCGAAAACACGAAAAAGATACTGTTTATTACAAAAGTTTCGTTAACTCTCCACAAAAAGCCTAAAAAAGCTTATTTTTGTTATTCACAGTTGGTCCTTTTGTAAAAGTTGTTTATGCTGTATATACATATATCCTTTCTATACCTCAAATAGTCCCTGTATTTTGCAATAGTAGAGAGTTGGTTTTTATATAGTAGAGAATTTGGTTTTTACGAATATTATGAATACTATATTTTTCCCGCGTGATATATTATTTTTATGTTTGTGGCATCCCATAGGAATCTTAATTTTTTTCGGGATAGAAAGTAGCTTATGTCACTTTCCGTCTTTCAAGCTATGCCCATGCCGAAATTCAAGTCAACCCGTTGTTCCGTTGCTGCGTGAAAGAGGAACAAACCAATAAATCAACAAACACATTTTCGGATATTTAATATTAGTAAGGATTTTCAATAATGTGCCAATATACATGCGAACTTAATAATTATTTTTTTCAAAAAATAGCATGACCGACTCCACCTTTGTACAGAATCATTACAAAGTATAAAACAAAGTCGCTTTCCGCTGTGTGTCCCGATGTATGCTTATATCTTTAAAACTACGCAACGGATTTTGATGCAGTTTGTTTTAATAGATAGAGTAATTCAAGGGAAATATTTATATGTATAATACACCTGTGCGAAGCCGGGGCGCATCGCTAGAACGCTAATATTATGCACGGATCGATGTAGCATTTTTCACATTATTGTTGATTTATCAAAAATGGCTCAGCCGATTTTGATAAAACTTAAATGAGACCAATTTCAAAGTATATTATTTCCAATAAAAAAAGAATTATTGAAATCGGATTACTACGTACAAAGTTATGCGTGGTTATGCAAAAAAATATACGCGTCGAATTGTATACCTCCTCCGGTGGTTCGTCGGTCAAAAATGCAATCGAGATAATAGTAAGAATGGTTCGCCGATGTATAACTCCGTCCATTATTACGGCACCGGTAGCTATCCGTCACCGCTATCTCAAAGGTCATAACTTGAGCAACTTATTCTAACTTACTTTCCTACTTTAGGATAATGGTGACAATTGCTAAGGTAGAAAAAGATGTTAGTATTAGGTTATAAAAACTAGATTTATAGATTAAATTTTGAGGCCTGAAAATAGTTTTTTTTTTTCATCTACATGTCATCTACTAGTGAATAAAATAAAAAAGTCATTTATTCTACTACGGTTAAAAACTAACTAATGGTATAAATAATCAACTATAACTATTTATCCGTAGAAGTTGCCTCTTCGGCATAGGCCTCCCCTAGTCCCCTCCACTCTTCTCTATCTCTTGCCTTTGTCATCCAGTCAGGTCCAGCTCTATCTGTGAAAATATCTCTCCATCTTTTCCTCTGTCTTCCTTGCTTTCTTTTTCCGTCCCGTGGGGTCCATTCCGTTACTCTTTTAGTCCATCTTGAGTTCTCAAGTCTACAAATATGACCTGCCCAATTCCACTTTAGTCGGCGTATCCTTTCTTTAGCATCCGGTACATTAGTTTTTGATCTTACGATTTGGTTACTTATTTTGTCTGAGAGCCTTATATTTAGCATGCTCCTTTCCATCTTTCTCTGACAGATTGCAATTTTTTCTTCGTCCTTTTTCCTCAAAGACCATGTTTGGCATGCGTAGAGAGGGCGCTGCAGTGCTCATGTTTACAACCGCTCCGTTATATTTTGTAATTTAAATTAGTTAATCAAAGTATTTCATCAAAATTCTATAACACAACGTTGGAAACAGTGTTGCTGAACCGCAAGATCAATAAAACAACGGAAAATACCGTGTTAAATAGGATCTTTTTCAAAATACGATCTGTAACGGAATTTGAAAGAAGAGTGAAATTGGAAAGGAAAAGTGAAAATAAACAGTGGAAAAGCAAAGTTGCAGTGAATAATTGTTAATTCGAGTGCCATTGAAGTGATAGAAAGTGATTTAAAGCATTCTAGGTATTATAACCTTAAAAGATTTGCAAAATAAACACTGATCACTCCAGCATACGAAAAAGCGACATCTACCGACAAGTGCTCGAACCACGTACTTTGCGCTTTACAAAAATCACTAATCTTGAAATAGTTCCGCTACTTGTCACCAGAGCTACCACATCATAAATATTTTGTGTGCAGATTTATTTTTAAAACTTTTACATTTATTAACATATTCCTTTAAATCACGAAATGGAGGGAGAAATAATGAAGATTTTACAAAAAATTCAAATAGATCTAAACAACCAACAACAAGCCATGAAAGATATGCAAGAAAATATTACAACATCTATTAATAAAAATATAGATGAAAAATTCAAATGCGTCGAAGAAAGAACGAATAGATTAGAAGAAAAAATCGAGCGACAACAGAAAACCATAGAACTACTCGACAAACAACTAAGGAAAAGAAATGTTGTATTTTTTGGTATCGAGGAAAAGGAAAAGCACAATGATGATTTAGTTAACTTGATACTGGAAATTATTAACGACAAAATGGGAATAAAATTCCAAGAGTGGGAAATTGAAACAGCCTCCAGAATAGGAAGGAAAACAGGTAAAATAAGACCAGTCGTTATTACCATTTCTACCACTAGTAGAAAACTAGAATTGCTCAGAAACAGCAAAGCGCTTATGAATACATCTATATATATCAAGGAAGATTACCCTACACATGTACTACAGAAACGCAGAGAATTACAAGAAAGTCTTAAAAGGGAGCGGGCGGCGGGAAAAATGCTGTTTTACGATACGACAAACTGGTAATAATAGACGCACAAGACTCGTCTAGTCGCAGCCAAACAAACAAAAGATTTATGTCGGAATCACCGGAAGCGGTTGCACTTCCTAAAACTATCCAAAATGAGAATCCAAAACATGTTTCGAAAAAGAACAAGCCACAAAGTATTTCCAAATTTCTACAGCCGTCAAAACTGTCGCCCACACCTCACAACATATCTCTGGTCAACATTAACGGCGAAGTAAACCAAATTTGAAAAAACTAAGCGGCACCTCTCCACCTTCTCCAAGACGGCCGGTCCCCGCAGAGAAGTCAGACCAACACTCCCTACAATACCCTATTCCCGGTACTAATCATCGAAATAAGCGGCAACAGAGTCTCTACATAGCTTCTATTAACACAAGAACTCTACTATCAGACAGCAGAATTGTAGAGCTTTGTTCATCTGTAAAGTCACTGAAATGGGATATAATAGGCATCTGCAAAACCAGGCGACCTAAAGAAACGATAGAAAAACAATCAGATTTTATTCTCTGTCACATATCAGCATCTAATGGAAGAAATGGAGTGGGCTTCTTGATAAAAAAGTACCTAAAACAAAATATAATTAGTTTCAAAGCTTTTTCAGACAGAGTCGCAACGCTAGAAATACAATCTTCGACGAATATTGTCTGGGCGTTAATAATAATATATGCTCCTACAGAAAAATATGTAACAGAAGAAATAGAGCTTTTCTACCAAACTATAGAGTTTGCCATGGAGTCCACACGCTCTAAAAACATCATCGTTCTGGGAGACTGGAATGCGCAAATAGGAAAAATACAGAGAGGTGAGGAGCTGATACTAGGAAAATATGCTTTCGGTTATAGAAGCCCACATGGTCAAAGACTGGTAGAGTTTGCGTTAGAGCATAATTACAAGATAGTGAATAGCATGTTTAAAATCATGAGTCATAAAAAATGGACATGGCAATCACCAAATGGGAAATGCTATAATGAAATTGACTACATACTTACTAATAAACCATCACAGGTCAAAAGCTTCGACATAATACATAACCTCAACTTCAACACAGATCACAGAATGATAAGATGGAGGCTCCAAGTAAATATACAAAGAAATAAAAAAAAATCAATTCCAGGCCTTACACGAGAGACCTACCAATTCTATGTGAAAATGCAGCTGAACGATGGGAAAATATATTCATCGAAGCTATAAAAAAGAAGAAGGCGTACAAAACAAATATAACTCATTAGAAAACGAATTACAGAAGTTTTTAAAGCAGTTGCCAAAAAATGAAAACAAGAAAAACAAATTACTTTAACGTAGAAACGGAAAAATTGCTAGAACGGAGAAAATACTTGTATGAAGAGAAACGAACAAAAATTATTAGGTTGGAAATAACTAAAATAAGTAAAGAAATCAACAAAAATATAACTCAGGCGAAAAAAAGTCATAGAAAAAAATACATTAGAAAAATATATAAATAAATCAGGTGCTCTACGTAAAGCATACAAAATTTTGAATGATAAGTTGGAATGGACTGTTCACTTAAAAAATAAACAAGGTAGAGTACTAGAAAGACGACCCGACATTATAAACGAAGCCACTGAATTTTACAAAGAGCTCTACACCTCTACAGCAACCATTGGACACCGAGAAACAGAGGTCTTTCCAGGCGATAACCAGTATGACGATGGAATTGAGGATATAATCCGCTCTGAAATATCATATGCAATAAAAACTCAAAAAATGGACAAAGCTCCAGGAAACGACAATATCGTAAACGAAGTCCTTAAATCACTGAGTCCAGCACTACAAAAACCACTCCAGATATTGTTCAACAGCATCATAGAGACCGAAACAACACCAGAGCAGTGGTCGAAATCCACCATCGTATTGTTACACAAGAAAGGCGACAGGTACGCTCTAGGAAACTACAGACCGATCAGTCTGATGACTAATCTGTACAAAATATTTTCGAAAATTATGTTAAATAGAGTAACGCAAATATTAGACTGAAATCAACCTCGAGAACAGGCAGGATTTCGCAAAAAGTTCTCAACGGTAGACCATATACAGGTTGTTACCCAAATGATAGAGAAAGCTAATGAGTATGGAAAGCCCTTGTACATGTGCTTCATCGACTATACAAAAGCATTTGATTCCTTGACCCACGAATTTATCTGGAAAGCGCTCGTGGAACAAGGTGTAGATAAAAAATATATCAACATAATCCACAGCGTGTATTCCAGAGGCCAGGCCATGGTGAGACTAGGGCGAGAAGGAGAAACATTCAGAATAAACAAAGGCGTAAGGCAGGGAGATCCGATCTCGCCAAAGATTTTTTCAGCCGTCCTAGAGTCTATATTCAGATGTTTACGATGGGAAAAAAAGGAATAAAAATAGACGGAGAGTTCCTAAGCCACCTTCGATTCGCAGACGACATTGTCTTCTTTGCCCAATCTGCGCCAGAACTAGAGACGATGATCAGTGATTTGTCTAAAGAAAGTACGAAGGTAGGCCTAATAATGAACGCCACTAAGACAAAGATACTCACTAACAGCGAAAACATCGACATTATAATAGAAAATAAGAAAATAGAGTATGTGAATGAGTATGTTTATCTCGGACAGTTGGTGTCATTCGAGGACTGCACAGAAAAAGAAATACATAGAAGAATCTCACTGTCATGGAAGAAGTACTGGAGCCTAAAAGAGATTATGAAAAATAAGAAAATCAAAATGAGCATAAAAAGGAAAGTATACGAAATTTCTATATTACCCTGATTTACTAGTGAATAGGCCAATCTTAAATAAACAATCCAACAAAAACATTTTCATGTAAAATGGGGCTAAGACGAGATAGTTTGCACTATCAAAAAGTTATCAGATCAAGTTCAAGTTTCTATCTCCACAGGACTTAACTCTAAAAGCCCTTGCTTCACAATCTTTACTCTTATTAAGGACATGATATCCAGAGAATTTCGTTTATCTAGTATAATCCAAATCCAAGTTATTAGGGTTCAAAAAATCGACGAACTGCTTCGAGAAAAGATAGGTAGTGCCATTGCATTTTGACTACCTCAGTGGCTCAGTGGTTAGTAACCCTAACTTCTGGATCAAAGAGGCATGGGTTCGATCCCCACCCAGGGCAAATATTTATGTGATGAACATAAGTATTTGCTCTGTGTCTGGGTGTTATTTAGTTACTATCTACATAAGTATGTATTTAAAAATAAGTATATGTAGTATATCAGTCTCTGGCAGCCATATCACAATCTTTGCTTAGTTTGGGGTCAGAGGCCGAGTGCAAGATGTCCCAAATTATTTAAAATATTTATTTGTTTATTGCGCTTCGCTTCGCTTGGCTCGTCTTGGCGGGGCACGTAAATCTTCGTGATTTATCTTTGATCACAACGTCCCTTACCATGAGGCAAGTTGGTTGTCGAGCGCGAATTTATTCGCGAAAAAAGTAGCTTTTTATCATGTGAGTATCATAAAATCCGATCGTTACGTTTCTAAACGTTCTTCGAAGTAAATCAAGAGATTAAATTGACAAAAGCCGGAAATCGACAATAAAAATCAGTTCTCTGGGATTTCTATACTAGGTATACAATGTGTTTGTCTACTGGTGTCGGAGCCTTAAGCGGTGACATATATGGCAAATTTCGAACAACTTTTACTATGGGACCAACTCTGAAAACTCAAAATCAGCTTGTCCATTTATCGTATGGAACAGCAGTTTTTTTACGTTTTCACAGTTGGTCTCACAGTAAAAGTTGTTCAAATTTTGTCATAGATGTCACCGCTTAAGGCTCCGACACCGGTAGACAAACACATTGTATACAATACGGATTTATACACCAGTGGCTCTTAGGTTAAATAAAATATTGTGAGCCAAATTGGACGTACGCAACTTGCCCAAAAAACTTTCTTGCCTGAAAAAATTCAATAGCGTATGTGTAAATCCATTCCGCTGCCCTCATGGATAGGCATAGGCCTACCAGATCACCAGTGGATAAAATACAAGTAGGTACAGTAGGTACAAACAAAACACACTGTTAGTGCGGCAAGCAGTGGAGCTTAATATATATATTTTTTTATTTTATTAACCTATACTGTCCTGCTCCTGGGCAAAGGTCTCCCCCATTTCCTTCCATGAGTCTCGATCCATCGCAACTTCTTGCCAACCCCTCTCGAATGAGTCACGCTCATGATCCTCACGCCAGCGCTTCTTGGGTCTTCCCTGGCTGCGTAGTCCGTCAGGCGCCCACTCCGTGACGGTCCTGGCCCATTGATCGGGGTGCATCCGTGACACATGTCCCGCCCAGTCCCACTTTAGTTTGGCCGCTTTTTGGCCGACATCAACTACCCCTGTCATAAAGCGCATTGTGCTGTTGCGGACTCTATCAGTTCTTCTGATACCAAGCACGCTGCGTTCCATTGCTCTTTGGCAAACCCCATGTTTGGACCTTTGTGAATCGGTCAGTGACCAAGTCTGGCACCATAGGTTAGGACGGGCAAGATACATATGTCGATTAATTTGCGTTTTAGTGATATAGGCAAAGTGCCTTTCATGTACTCCTTCATAGACCAGTAGCTTTTCCAAGCATTTTCGACGCGACGTTCAATTTCCTTGTCTTGGCGGTTCTGGAAGGAAACTATCTGGCCTAAGTATACGTATTCATCGACAAAATATAGTGCTTGCCCGTCTACTACTACCATATGTTTTATTAAATAAATAAATATAACAATTTTAAAATAGAAAATAATGCACCTGCCGCGAACAAATCTGATGTAACATGTAACAATATTACGAGGGGTGATCCAAAAGTAATGATAATCAGTTATTTCTACTGCACACAAAAATACAAAAAAAATATCAGTCACTTGCTTGAATACAGACTGTCAAGGAGTGAACATCAAAATGGAAAAACACGAAATCAGAGCTGTCATTAAATACCTCTGCTTGAAAAAAATGTCTACCAAAGACATACATAGCGACTTGGTGGAAACATTAGGGGACTCTTCTCCTCCATATTCCACAGTTGCACGCTGGGCTAAGGAGTTTAAGCTGGGAAGAACATCGACGGAAGACGACACCGCGAAGGACGCCCATCGACGTCCCTCACTGAAGAAAATGTGAAAAAAGTTGAAGAAGTTGTATTGGAAGATCAAAGAGTGACTATCAGGCATGTAGCTGAGGTCACAGGGATCTCATATGGCAGCATTCAAAGAATCCTTGCGAATGAATTGCATATGAGAAAGGTCTCCGCGCGTTGGGTACCGAAAATGTTAAACGACGAGCAAAAGAAGAAACGAGTCGACATGTCAAGAGCAAATCTCGAAAATTTCCAGATAGACAAGGATAATTTTTTGTCACGTTTTGTGACCATGAACGAGACCTGGATCCACCATTTTGATCCTGAAACAAAACAACAATCGATGACATGGAAACGATCCGATGAACCGACGCCGAAGAAATTCAAAGTGTCAAGCTCAGCAGGGAAGGTTATGGCGTCTGTTTTTTGGGACGCTGAAGGAATAATCATAGTGGACTACTTGGAAAAGGGGGCCACTATTACAGGCTCCTACTATGCAGAACAAATAAGAAGATTGCGGGAGGCTATTAAGGAGAAAAGGCGAGGCAAACTGCGGGCTGGAGTGCTGTTCCATCAAGACAACGCACCGGTTCACAAAGCTGCAATTGCCATGGCTGCCATTCAGGAAGCGGGCTTTGAGCTGGTGGATCACCCCCCCTATTCACGAGATCTAGCCCCCAGTGACTTTTATCTCTTTCCACGACTCAAGGAACATCTCCGAGGCAAGAAATTTGACGATGATAGCGACGTGATGGCCGCGGTTGAGGACTTTTTTGAGAGTCAAGATAAAGATTTTTTTTCTAAGGGAATTTTAGGTTTAGAAAAGAGATGGACTAAATGTATAGACTTGCTAGGAGACTATGTTGAGAAATAAATTTATTTTTTTATTTTATTCATTGTGTTTGTTATTGATTATCATTACTATTGGATCACCCCTCGTACATAGTTCATTTTGCATACTGGATCAATTAATATAAACAAATCAAGGCTAATCAATGTTTATTTAGTCGAAGAGCTGTTGGGACATTTAGGTATACGAGTAGGTATAGTTACTTCTCTGTAGTGTAAATGCCTTTTCATTATATCTATTTGAAAAGAACTACTTGGTTCGCCTTTAAGTGCGCCCAAAGGAAGTGTTTTCTATAAGGAACTTTATAAGTGCAACGGAATTATCTTTGCCGCGAACTTTTTGAATTTGGAAGTATTTGTAATGTTAGTGTTCAGCGCCAAGAAAATGAATGAAAATAATGTAAATATAAGTTTTCATATGTTTTATTATTAGATACCATTTAATTTCAATTTAGTTGTTACTCTACGTTTTATTAAATAATAGTTTTAGTAAAATTTGAGGCGCCTTTTGTTTTCTCATAGAGGTGATGAAAAGTAGAGTGTACCACTCGGGCGCAAAATATATTTTTGTCTCGGGCGACGTACTTTGAATCCCTCGCTACGTTTAGGATTCTACTAAAGAATCCCTCACTTCGCTCTGGATTCAAAAAAGCGCCCGTAAAAATATTATTTTGCTCCCATATGATACAGTCTACTATTACATCGCCCGAGCCACGTCTTTTCAGGCTACTTTTCTTTACATTCAAAACATTGAACGTCAAATTTTTTCTGGATTAAATACAAGCTGTTGTTTTGCAAAGAACAGTGAGTTTCGGAGATACATTACAATCATCACTGTGAACAGTTTACAATGGGAAGCCCGAAGTCGTGAAATAAATTGGTAACTAAACACTTTAGAAAAAGTTGATCGACTCTCGTAAAAAGGTATCCGCTGCTTTATTAGCGCTTTTGGGTTGGTCTTATGGTAAAAATCGTTAGTAATAATGTGTGTAATGTGATAGGTACCTTTGACAAAATTTACACTTTTCAAAGTAAAATTCTGTAGGAAAATAATAACAATTTTAACACAAATAAAACAAACATAGTATGTACTGTATTTTCTCAAATGGAGACTATGTAGCGGCAAGTTCAGCGTAGGGCATCCACTAACCAGGTGGACAACCGAATTAATTAAGACGCTGGATGCAAACCGCTTCTAATCAGGCTTATAGAAAATCCATAGGGGAGGCCTATTTCCGGCAGTAAATGTTCTAGGGCTGATAAATTACGATGATAAAAATAATGTGAATTCACCTGTACAAATCTGATGTAACATGTTACAATATTACTCAGTTCATTTGCATGCCGGAGCGTTTAGTTTAAACGAATCAACGTTAATTAATGCGACGTTTAATGGACACAGTTATAATTTAGGTGAGGAGTTTCTGGGTAATTTTGTTACTAAATAATTATTATAGCTGCGCTTAGTGAATTTTATGAGTGCAAGCGCGAGAGATAGATGCAAAATAATAATCCTAGAAAATTATGGGTCATATATTCGATGACTGATGTTTGAAGATGGTATTTATAACAGAGCGCTACCTGGCATTGATGCTATTTTAAAATATACTCGTATTCCCCAGTTGTTTAATTATCCTAATCGGAGGCCTTTTGACGACTTACAAACAAAATTTTTAGAGCTAAATAAAAAATGGCAAATAAATAAAAACCAGTAACCCAGAATTACAAAATTTTCTAAAAGTAAAATGTTTATAAAGTGATTTTTTTTTTATCGGGGTTGTGCACTTTCTGAGATGGGTAAAAAATGTTAAACGTTAACGTTAAAAAACGTTAACCAGATCGAAAATTCGTAAGACAGCGCAAGGCGCTCGTTTAGTGTGCGTGTGTGATTTTGTATTTAACCACATAAATGATAGTAGGTACTTAATATGTTCAAGTTTTCTGCGGCACTCCCGGAGTGCAACTCGTTGTTTTTTTTCCCGGCCTGCGAGCTTATTTTAGTATCAGTATTTTCCTTCAGTAACTATAGTAACCATCATCTCCCGAACTACACAGGCGGGCCAACCAACAGATTAGCGCTAACCAGATGTAAGCATCGCAACACGAGACCCGCGCATTAGCGTTCGGGACATTAACGTAGTAACGGAGTAACGACTAACGGCGGGCACTCGTTACTTTCCTTGATGGGGGAATTCGTCAAGTTTTGGGTAATTAAGTGTATGAATAAATTAGTTAATAATAATAAGCAAAAATAATTGAAATCAAGGTAGTGTTTTCTGCGCTTGTATCTGTATTAGCTACAATGCGATGGAGCTGGGGGAAGTGGGCTTGCTACTGCACAGCGCAACCCATTAATTCCAAAACCATTCACTTGCGTTTTACTGAAGTGGCACGAGACTTAATATACAAATAAATAAATCTTTATTTCTCTATAGTTACAAATTATACATACAATTTTAATTATGATCTAGCATAACAAAATGTACAAAATATACTGTTGCCAAACTAGGCTAGTGCCTGTGTTTCGGCGTGCAGCGACCTCCCTACAGGGTAATGCCATAATCAAGTACTAATTACTATACATTTTAACAATTGTTATGAAAACAGTTTTAATAATTTAACAAAATGCCTACCTAAGTAATCCTACTAATATATACACGTTGTTCCTCTATTTATGCAAAAACTACTGAACGGATTGAGATGAAGCTTTGCAATAGTAATGTATATACTTCAGAATAACACATAGGCTATAATTTAAAAAAAATGTTGCGTGAAACGAAGTTCGCCAGGTCAGCTAGTATGTCATAAGATTTAGGTAATCATCAAGAATACACAGCAACAGAAATACAGTCCAAAAAAAAACGTAAATTGCCTACTTACCTATCAAAATGGTTGACCACAGATCTCCCTACATAAGACATGTCAAATCGACCTAGCATGGGTCCTTCTTTTGCAGTACTCTCTGATTAAAACTACAACTACTTGTAACGCCATTAATAATAATTAAATGATCAGGCAACACTGCATTCTGCAATAAGTACCAACGTTTCGTAAAAAATCATTTCACGGTAGAAATTAGGTATGCGTATTTGCTAGTGTCTGCGCAAAAGAAAAGCGTCGTAACTGAGGTCGCCCGTGTGTCATTTCGTTACGTTGACGACTCTGCTCTGTCATTGCTAGTATAACTAAAAGTGTTTGATAACTTGGTAGACACCAATTCGGTTTTCATCAATAGACTTGCGTCTACCAAGTAGTCGGTATCTTGGCTGCTGATTAAAATATTATAGTTAGTTCACCGTAACGCCACGACGGTTCTCTTTTTGTACAAACTCTACATACAAATGTCTTGCGCGTAAAGTAAAGAACACTATCATATTATGCGAGAGACTAATACTGATGTGTGATCTCACAGGGTACAACTTTAAGTGTTATTCAAGGGGTATTACGGCGTTTCGCCCCGCAAGCGGTTGGTCCCGCGGGGCGAATCGCCCAAGACTCTTTTTGAAGGTCCCCATTCGCCCCGCATTGTTTGGAGCGGGCCACTTTTTTATCTGTACATTTAAGTAGAAAAGTAGTCAATGGAAAAAATAAACAATTGCATTATATCGAGGGCATCATTCTGAGTCCTATGGGGGTATATGAAGAAAAATGCATTCGTTTAATGATGATTGATTGATTGATTGATAATAGGTACAAACAAGTGAAAGTTGATTAAATTAAAAATTTTAATATTTCCAACGAAATATGCTAATAAGATTTCTACCGCAGCTAACAAAAGAAGTTATAACTATAAAACGGCTGAACCGATCGTGATGAAACATATCCCGAACCATTGCTAGAAAATCTGCTTCTGAATAAGAAACAAACCGTATCCAAATCGGTTCATCCGTTTCAGAGTTACGGCGTCACGGATTCACAGCTACACACAGAGAAAGAAGAAAGAAAGGTGTATTTTTAAAGACGTGGTGTAAAGATAACGAACATAAATATCCATCTTAAAAAAATACTATAGGAAAGAAAAAAACCTATAGTAGCAGAGTAATTGCGTAGAATTTTGGAAAATAAAACGGTTAATTTAAAAAAAAATTAAAACTTCGCAACATAAAAAAAAATTTTTTTTTCAAATTTTCGAATTTATCAGCGACAACACCACATTATCTTTAACAAATTAAGTAGCCAGACTAATGTTCTAGTAGAGTAATTGGTTAGTTTTTTTAATATATGCTTAAATTTTGAATAAATAAATAAAATGTCACCTAAAAATGTAAGCTGGCGCTCGAAGCCAACATCATTTTTCTCTTTTGCGCCGGGAGTTAAAAACTGTGATCTCTTCGGTAAAATTTTTCATATTGTACTTTTTTTTAGATTCAAATTACATTTTTGTACAGAACAGTTATTTACGGGTATATTTCTCAATAAATAGGTAGGTAGCTCTATCTATCGGCGAGTAGCATTACAAGCAGTTCGCTGCAAAATAAAATGTTTGGAGAGAAAAAAATATAATTATACTTTTGATGTAAGAAACAATATTTTTGTCAGATCCGTTTTAATTGCGTAGTTCTTCGATAAATTATACAGAAATTCTGTTTTTTTATTTTATTTTAAATTAACTGTATAAAAAAAAAAATTAATAGGTATGTGCCTACCTAATTTCAAATTACCTATAGTGACCAACGTAACTATGTTACTACTACTTACACACTTACGTTTCATTTGAGAATAGCGAAAAATACTTAGCTGTTCCATAGAAAAATTCATAGTCCATACTGAACTTTGTACCTTAACTTTGTTATTAACATCCTGTACTGTATGGAAGCATGAATAAATGAAATGAAATAAAATGTATAATAGAATAGAACAGCTATTTTTTCGCGATTTCTGATAACAAAAGTTGATCATAATGATGACAACAATAACATTCTAGAGCAGGTCTTTCTTGACAGGCGTGTAGACGTACATTCTGGATAAACATTAAACTGGCTTAGAAATAAGTACACTTACAGAAACCTACAAAACATCCCCCTCCGTCACCGTCGGGCAAAAACAGCTTCTAAAACCAATTCTAGCCGTAATTCCTCAATTGCTAAAAGACCGTGCGCTCTACAGAGACTTAATAAGGTGGTTACATAAAATACTCTATAAAGACTCCAATAAGCAATCCAATAAAGCTCTGGGGCGGAGGAGGGGGTAAAGAGGGGGTGCGGGAGGGAGCAGAGGAGGTGAAGAGGTGTGTGGGAGGGGTGGGGGTTCAATATACCCTCATATTTCGTGCAATTACGGCAAAACAAATGAGCGCTAACGAAATTCACCTCCAGAGATAACGGGAAGGAATAGAGGTGGTGTAGAGTAGCGCCTATATTTATTTAAGCAGCATATTTTTAATGTACTAAGGAACACGTCGTGGTAGACCAGGATCGGACTACGGACGGATGCAACTCGGTCGAAACATCGGAATTGTGAGATAATTTTATTCATATTTTCGGTGCGCGATTAGTCCAGTAGTAAGTAAACATAAATATTATGTGGTGAAATCGCGAAAGCTTTTAAATTACACAGAACAGCAGAACTGTAAATTAAGCAACAAATGTTACGGTTGCGTTAAAGTATGTGTACTCAATGAATTTTAAACTAATAAATATTTATCTAATACAAAATTATCATCACTTCATATTATTATTTATAGAGATTTTCACTATTTCAATATATTTTGTAAACCTAATTTACACATATTTATATGTATTATACAGGGTTACAGGCTTAGTTGACCTATTCTCGTTAAGCGTGTGTAGTTTACTTTGTTTCTGACTAATTTGACTATGAAACACTATATCCTAAGTCTCACAGTGGTCGAGATATTTGAATTCAAATACTTTTTATATAAGGTTAATTTTACGGACAATATTGGGTAGTGAGGTCATAAAACATTATTTTACACTAGTTTTTACCCGCGGCTTCGCCCGCATACGCAATATATCATTATAATTTATAGCCTATGTGTTATTCTGATATATAAACTATATTATTGCAAAGTTTCATCTCAATCCGTTCAGTAGTTTTTGCGTGAAAGAGTAACAAACATCCATACATCCATCCATCCATCCATCCATCCATCCTCACAAACTTTCGCGTTTATAATATTAGTAGGAAGTAGGATGTAAAAATCAAATAAAAATACGACTTACACGTTTCAAAATATCTGAGCTGATAGCCGAAAATTGGGAATTTTATAAATACCAATTTCAAACATTGGTATTTTTTTTAATTTAGGGTAGTATATTTCATAGTCAAATTAGTCAGAAACAAAGTAAACTACACACCCTTAACGGGAATAGGTCGACTTACCCTGTAACCCTGTATATTACTAGCTATTTTTTTTTTAAATTTCCATAAAAACAATTAAATATTACTTTCTTTGCTTTCCTGACATTAAATCAGACAAAGAATTATATTTAAAAACAAAGTTCATTTTATATAATAATATGTTGTAGATGGTACTTAATCAAATGATACGTAGACACGTCATATTATTTTCTAATTAGTAAAATGAAAGTTCTTCCACTCTAAATTAAATATTTTTGTAGGTAACGTTTTTCCTAATGATAGATAAAATTATTAGCTAAAATTAAAAAGCATAATATAGCACTAGTACATTACACCCCGTCTTTTATCTTGGATGAAATCTCTTTACTTTCAAGTTTTTGTTAACTGACTCCAGTTTCAACATAATTATTTTTTGTAACTTCACAATCTAATCACCAAAGTTTTAAAACTTTGGTGATTAGATTGTGAAGTTACAATTTTTACCAAACTCTTAATTTATACCAAACTTTTTATCACAAACTTTTTTCAGCGTGTCCCACCCATTCTATGTTCCGTCGAGCGCCAAAGGGCTGTGTGTCGGGTGTTTTAGGTTTTTTCAGCGGCTTTGAATTGCAAATTTAACAGTCGCGGGTCGACAACGCTCGCGGCGGTGCGGGTAATTAAAAATCAGACCGCGATCGCAGCGCTGGTTGGGTCCCGTGGCGAGTAGGAAAACTAAAATAAACTTTAACTTTACAACCTTTTCAATATTGAAAAAGCGTCAGTAAATAATAGTAGTATAGCGCCTATTTAAGAAACTCGTGGTCTTAATATTTTTTAAAATATTGTTTACCTGCTGTAACAGTTGAGCCAATTATTATTAACAGATCGCGATTGCGGCGCTGGTCGAGTCCCGTGACGAGTACCGAAACTAAAACTTCAACCTTAATATTTTTACAGTTCTGAAACAGCGTTTTTAGCAGTAGTATGGCGTTCATGTAAGGTAATATAGAATATATTTTATTTCTTAAATATTGTTTATTGGTTTGTAACAGTTGTGCCAGTGATTTTAATAAATCAGACCGCGATCGCAGCGCTGGTTGGGTGTCGTGGCAAGTAGGACAACTAAAACTTAAACCTTAATGTACGTAATACCTTTATGGTATTGAAACAGTGTTATAGCGTTTGAGTGAGATAGTAATAGAATCTTTAGTATATTTTTTAAATATTGTAACAGATTTTCTGACTATAAAAATGGACATATCAGTAATAAATAACAATACTTTTTTTCTCAATTAACTACGACTGGTATCGTATTAATAAAATTGGGCCAATCGCATAGCGGATATAAAATGTGGTGAGTTGTGTAACTAATACCTACCTCACGTGAGTTGTAGAATTAATATTTGATAATGTGTAATTTATTTTAATTTTGTAAACATTCAAAACTCATACATAATTTCATAAAACTAAATATAATCCAACAAGTACGACAATTCCTTACACTTATCATAAAATCGAAGTGGAGCAGTGGTGGCGATCGCAACATTACAGGCTCCCGTGGTGAGTAGCAAAACTAAAATCTTAAGTAATAAAATAATATGATACGACTTTCAAACTTAATGTGAATTAGCGTCGATAAAATATTAACACTTGATTAACACGAAAAACATTTCCGGAAAAGCAAGTGTCAAAATACTGAATAAAGTACAAATTTTTGGAGCAATAGTTTAAAAAAATCGTATAAAAAGATTAAAAGCGACATCTAGTTGTATCAGCATCAACCTGGTGAAGTGTATGAAAATCTGTGCGCCATCTGTTGTAGAGTAGTAGTACATATCAGTAAGTACAATGAAACTTAGATGGCAGCAGCTGTGAACATTTTTTTATGAAAATTTTATGTAAAGTAGCATAAAGTGATTTAATTTTACTTTAAACTTCGCGAATAGTTTATGTATTGCATTACATATTTTATTTATCTTAACAAAATTTATTTGTTTTATTTGAAATGAATTTTCAGCCAATTAAAAGTAAATACTGGTTAGTAGTAAGTATACAACTTACTACTTGTGGGTGAAATGTACGCCGGCGTCATTTTCATTGGCTGAAAATTCAAACATTCAGATCAAATCTAAGATTCATTGTACTTGCTGCTATGTACTACTACTCGACAACAGATAATAAATATTGTATAAACAATATGAACAAAAATTACCTGATTCTTAAATTATAAAAATAAAATGTAAGTATAATAAAATAAGGAAGTAATTAAGCATCCTTTATGCTTATTTGGAATTCTGTAACGGATTTTTTATTATCAAACTTCAAGACGGAAACACGGAAATCCGACGAAGAACCAACGTTCAGGACGTCGGATCCGCTGTCATGAATCTTAAGTAGAGTTGGGCAGGACACGTGGCCAGGCGGAGTGCCGACAGGTGGAGTAGGGCAGTGACGGAGTGCTGGCCGAGGCAAGGCTAGCGGAGTGTTGGTTGTCCAGATGGCGAGACGATATTGTGAAAATCGCGAGTCGATCTTGGACACAATTAGCACAGGACCGAGACAAATGAAATGAAATATCTTTATTAGAATAAGAAGAATAAGAATAATTTATTGTTTTAGAAATATTTTTGACAATTATTGTTTTGAATCCATTGGCTCCGAACTAGTATACACTGTATGACGTGTCGTGTCGAAAGGGACTCACCTCAGCTATAAAATGTTGAGTGCTGGAAGGACCCAACACTCAACGCTGGTATTCTGATGAGCCCCTTATTGAAGGGTATGTGTAACTATAAAACATAAAAATACTAAACAGACAAAAATAACTAACCCGTGACAAAGCGCTTAGATATCAAAAAACATCAATAGAAAATTTATAAAAGCAATAACAAAAAGATCTACAATCAATCAATAATATGTAAAATTATTATTAATAAACTACACATATTACTTTGAGCAATCAGATTTTTTTTAAACTTTGCACACCTATCAAAAATCGATTACAATGCATTTATAAAAAATAAATAAAAAATAAATTGATGAATCCTAAGTGTGTTTTTAGTTTTTTTAAACTATATTTATATTATTAAACTTATACATTTCCCTTGTTTTCAATACTGTAGGTATTAAGCCATGTATTCACTGAGCAACAATTGTTTATAAACTCTGTGTCAGAAACAAAATCTACGTGTTTCCGAAACAAAAAATAATGTTTCAGAGACAATTTATTTTTGTAGACATTATTTTACATTTATTATTGACTGCCTCGATAGCTCAGTGGTTAGTGACCCTGGCTCCTGGGTTAAAGAAGCGTGGGTTCGATTCCCACCCAGGGCAAACATTTATGTGACGAACATAGGTGTTTTCTCTGTGTTTAGGTGTTATTTAGGTATTATATATATAAATAGGTATGTATTTAAAAATATGTATTTGTAGAATATCTCTGGTCTCTGGCAGCCATACCTATTACAAGCTTTGCTTAGTTTGGGGTCAGAGACCGTGTGTAAGTTGTCCCCTAATATTTGTTTATTATATTTATTCGTGTTCATTGGTATATACTTATTAGTGCTCTCCAGGAATTATACCTACGTATTGTTTCAGAAATTTTGTATCCGAGACATTGTTACTCAGTGAATGTCTTTTCATCAACTTTACAGTGTTGAGTTTTGAACGCTTGCCAAACATAATATAGCTTTGTAGCTAGGAGACTTGACATAATTGTAATCCATTTAACTATGGAACCAACCCAGATATTTTGACGACCACACACCACAAAACAATCAACTGTTCTCTACGAAATCCATTGAAATTTTGCGTTGAATAGTTTTTTTTTTACAATTCCAGTGTAGATTCCATTGTAAAAGTAGTAAGTAGGTGCCTAACCATTGAAATAACTTATGAAAATATTATTATGGAACTCACACTAGGATATCATAGTACCTACCCATCCTTGTATTATACTTATTCGCTCCTTTCGCTACTACTTTATAACGTATGTAGGTATATGTATAATTATATATTATAACGTATATATGTAAGTATATTTAAAACTTAGATTGAATTAAGTATGTTTAGTTTATTATTTATAGGTGTTTTCTTTATTAATTTCTATTTAAGGCCACTATTTCTTGTTCTCGTCAGTCCATATTCGTACAAGGTTGCCTGGAAGAAATCGCAATAAGGCCGCCACTTTATAATCAATTTTTTTGTCGTATATGTGTAAATAGTGTTTTATTTTTCATATTGTGGTTGTTAATAAAGAGTTTTGTCTGTCTGTCTGTCTTATTATAAATCCGAAAGTGTGGTTATTGATTTCATGGTGTATTGGTTTGTTCCTCCTTCACGCAGCAACCGTTCCTCCGGAGTAACTTGAATTTTAACATGGACCATGGACATAGTTTGAATGACGGAAAGTGACATAGGCTTCTTTATAACCCTAACTGCCCAAATACCTGCACACTTCAGGATCTTTACGATGCCTCCCCTCGTGGAGTGGCAGTGGCAAGGCACTGGGAAAAGACCTTATAAATTCTCACTTCAATATTATTTGGATCATCGACACGAAGAAGAAGAAGAACCCGAAAAAAAATCGTAGTACCAGTTGATAGGCAAAACACTTTTATTAGCTTATTACCAACTTATCCATACCCGGTCTAGGTGAAATATTAATAGATGATACTTAGGTGACATTGGCTGCAGACTTTCATGCATAGAATAAGGAAATCATTATTTATAGGAATAAATGTCAAAACCGACTACCATCGTGTACAAAATTCGAATAATTCACTCGAATTGATGTATACTATTTTTACGTTATTGTTAATGGTAAATAGGATCACCTTGAGAGTATAGCGTGCTTCACCCTAGACCGCACATCTGCTCAACATCAGGCAGTGTGTAGTCAAACGCAAACTTATTCAAAATAATAAAAAAAATATCTTTACGAACTAAAAAAAAAATTGATTCGGTTCACAAATGACGAAAATATCGATAAACACACACAAATAAAATACATATAGAACCTCCTCCTTGTTGGAAGTCGCTTAAAAAAGGGAAACGCCCTACTACATAATCACCGCAAAATAGCGCTGAAAATGCATATAAATTGAATAATAGAAACTAGAGTAATTTCCTATAGGGAAAACTTAAAAATCAAAATGTGACGATGGCGAATCCGCGGGTTCGCGAAGCTAGTCAAATTTATTGATAAGTACAAGTTGATTCTTGTAAGTATACCTTTACTATGGGACCATCCCCATAACTTAGCTGAAAAATTGCAAAGTGAATCTTTGAAAACGAATAAAAGACAGATTACCATTCTATAAAACTAGTCAATGATATCCCTAAATTATAGGTCCCGGTTGTTTTAATTGCTTAGCCAAGTCAGAGGCACTCAAGCGGCTTAAAAACTCTGACACCAGGGCTAGCCAGAGCCACCCCAGGGCTTATACAAACTTATAGGTCCCGGCACGTAAGTTGAACAAAAAAATATCACTCTCTCCCTTTCGTTAGCACAGAAAACAAAAGAGAGGTAGCTATGGTTTAACGTTCAAGTTGATTGCCGGCTACTATACTTACCTTAATCGTCACGTCACTGACGATTAAGGTAACGATCAGGGCTATTGCCGGTAAACTGTAGCCAAGAATTGCCAGAGATAGAAAAGAGTAGAAGAAGTTGGAAGAGGCCTATGCTCAGCCAGAGCAAACGGATACCGATTAGTTATAAGATTTAAGTCCAAAATGTTTGTAGTATCCGAAATAAAGGCTTTTATCATTATATATTATATATATAAGCGCAAGTCAGGTCTTGCATGGAATACTGCTCTCACCTTTGGGATGGCTCTGCCAAATACCAGTTGGGGGCTTTGGAGTCCATTGAAAGGCAAGCCAGGAGGCTGATAGGCAACGAAACCTTGACTGAGTCGAAGCTGCAAAGTCTCGAGCATCGACGTAGGGTGGCGTGTCTGTCAGCCTACTATCGGATACACTTCGGTGAGTGCACTCAGGAGTTGCACAATCTGGTCCCACCTGCCCCTTTCTTCTATCGTACGGCTAGACAGACGCGACCAAAGCGCCACCCTTTTATGGTGGACATCCCACGCGTTAGAACCAAGCGTTTCGAGTCCACATTCCTCATACGGACTGCGAGAATGTGGAACGCTTTGCCTGAGTCTGTCTTTCCACTAAAGTACAATGTAGGTGTCTTGAAATCTCGAGTAAATAGGTATCTTCTAGGTAGGCGTGCTACATCCTAGACCGCATATCTGCTTAACATCAGGCAGTGTGTAGTCAAACGCAAACCTATTTAAAAAAAATATTATTACTTATCTTTATGATTTCCCTTGTTTTCAATACAGTAGGTACTTTCAATTTTCATCGTCTTCACAGTGTGGAGTTTTTGAACGCTCGCCAAACAGAATATAGCTCCGTAGCTAGGAGACTTGACATACATTATCTGGCGTAAAAATCTTTCATAACGCATTTTTAATGGAGCAAAATAGCTGGGCACATTAAAGTCTTTTTCAAAGAGTGACTGGTATAGGCCGAAACAGATTTCTTGGCGGCTGAGATGATTGCTACAAGCTACGCGAGGTCAGGGTTTCCATGCGCCAGGATTATTGATGTGAAAACGTCTTTAGCGGCTTTGTGCACTTTTTGGGCTGGGTAAAAAATGTTAGCCGTGCTGGTCTAGTGGTAATGACACCTGCCTTACAATCGCGAGGTTGTGGGTTAAAATCCCGATCCCGTACCAATGAATTCCTTGGAATTTATTCACACCACGGGTATTTCGGTGAGAGAAAACATCGTGAGGCAACCTGCATGCGTCCGTAGAAGAAATTCGATGGCGTATGTGAGTCCACCAACCCGTACTGGGCCAGCGTGGTGGATATGGCCCAATCACCCTTCGCGGGTAGGCCTACGTCCTGCAGTGGACTATTAAAAAGGCTGTTACAGTACAGTACAAAAAATATTAAATTCGCGTCAAGAAAATTCGTAAGACGACGGGAGAGTAGACCATTGCGTAATATCCCCCTCTCTTTCTACCGCGCGGCAAACGAGTGTACATGTGTGATATTGTATTTTACCACACTAATGATAGTACTTTAATACTAATAAGTATTGCAATTCGAGCGGAACTATGCCCTAATCATTCCAAAATATTCAAAAATTCATAACGTTACTGATCAAATTTTCATTTCTGGCACTCCCGGAGTGCAACCCATTGTTTTTATTAGGTAGATGTGACCCAATCCTTTCGTTCGTCTTATTTTATTTTCATTTGTTAATTATTGCCTCAAAATGTCTCGAGATGTTAACGTTTTTAACATGTTAACATAGACAGTGGGCTCAATTATAAAAGGCTTTACCTAAGTACTTAAAAGATCTAAACTTACCAAAAATATACCTGTCTTTTTCATTGCGATCAGGGACATGAACACTTTAAAATTATATTTATAACTGCTAAAATGTCTTCAAAATTGAGCCCACTTAAACTCTTAATTGACTCGCATGAGATATTACAAAATATAAATAGTATGGCGTATAAATAGTATTGATATTACAATATATTTTAATCAAAAAAATATTCGGAGATATTTTACACATGGTCTCTGACCCCAAAATAAGCAAAGTTTGTGACATGGCTGCCAGAGACTGATAAACTACCTATACACATTTTTAAATACATACTTAGGTATACAGGGTTATTTCTACTCAATTAGCATCCTTCTAGGGGCTTATTCTGTACATCAAAGAGTCCTGCGTCGTTTCGCCCCGCAAGCGGTTGGTCCCGCGGGGCGAATCGACCAAGACTCTTTTTGAAGGTCCCCATTCGGCCCTAACTAACACCTTTTGTTCTGCGACTTGTGTCAAATCTCAAAAAAAAATCAGCTGTTCCATACATTTTGTCGTGGTTGAACGATTTTTTTTCTATGGAACACCCAATTTTTTTATTGAGTTAAGACAAAAGTCGCAGAACAAAAGTTGTTAGTTTTGATGTACAGAATAAGCCCCTAAAAGGATGCTAATTGATTTGAAATAACCCTGTATAGATAGTAACTAAATCTAATTAAAACAAAAAAACTAATTATAAAAAAACAGGCGGCCTTGCCAGTAAATGTAATCTTTTTTCTCTTAAAAATAGAGATGTTTATCATCAAACACTCATAAGAATAACTCTTCATAAATATCAAAATACTAATTTAAATCTCATAACATTCAATTAACAAAATCAATTACACAACATCCATTACCCCGTCATTCTTCTAAGAAAAACACGCCGCCAGCCAAAACCAACGAATAATCAACCCGAACCAACTCAAACATTCAAACACCAGCTATTTACACGAGATTCCTTACAAACCTCCTCACAAAATGATAAAAAAAAACCCTCCTTACAGAATGACAAAATCCAACCGACAAAATGATGGAATTTCTCAGAAAAGTTCCTTACAAATGTAGAACCGCTAAGCGCCAAAATATGAAGTTTGTCTGAATGAGTCTAAGTTGTTCAAACATATAATGTAATTTGAACACGGAGAGGGGGTGGGGGTGGGGGTGGCTCAGAATTTAATATAGCCAGCGCGCGGGTTAAGGCGACGTGCAAATAAAACTCTATGAAACCGCACCCCTGAGGTGTTAAGGGGATGCATGAAGCTCTGATGTTGAGTCATTTTAATATTACTATGACCTGTGCGACCACGAAAAGCCACGAAATGAATTATTTACGACGTGTTAAAAAGTGACAGGTATATACTTTGCCATGACGCTATCTCGTTTTGACACGTCGAAAGCAATATTACTTCGTGCGCATCCTAGCCCGGCTGGCTTGGTGTCTGATAAAGATGACACGTGGCCAGAATGCTGGCATTTACTTTGGCCAAATGTATTGCAATTCAGCGAGGTCACGCCGCCAGCATTCTGGTCACGTTACCATTTGTACTGTACTGTACCAGCCTTTTTAATAGTCCACTACAGGACGTAGGCCTATCCACGAAGGGTGATTGGGCCATATCCACCACGCTGGCCCAGTGCGGGTTGGTGGATTCACATACGCTATCGAATTTCTTCTACGGACGTATGCAGGTTGCCTCACGATGTTTTCCTTCACCGAAAAGCCAGTGGTGTGAAATTCCATACATAAATTCCAAAGAACTCATTGGTACGGGACCGGCGATTTGAACCCACGACCTCACGATTGTAAGGCAGGTGTCACTACCTCTTGACCACCACGGCTTATCATCATTGGCTTTACCATCTACCACGGGTCTTTTTGATTAATTTTATTTTTATTTTAGTGTAAGTTTTTTAAGCATACGTTTTTATTTTAAGTAGGTTCAATTTAGTAATTTAATTATTTCAAGTTTTAGTTTATGAAATATTTTTTAAGTTTTGTTGGATTTACAAAATATTGTGCAAAAAGAAAAGTCAAGCTCACTAAATAAAAAACATATCACTATTAATTCTCCAACACAGTAGACCTCGTGGCACATCTCTTTAATTGAATACTAAACTTAATTTTTAATGTAATTTGTTGGACATTCACAAGTATACACAATTGTATCTATGTTGAGAAATAAATGAAATGAAATGAATCTTCATAAGCGTATATCTCGACTAGTTCTTGACCGTATTTGTTCATACCTATCTACTCGCAAAACTTGCAATCAATATTAAAAGATCTAGCCAAATATTATCAAAATCGGTTGATAAATAGCGCGACAGCATAAATAAACTTATACTCGTTCTCCATAAATATATGATCTTTATTTTTGTCTATTTCGACAGAGCAAAAATGACATTTTAGTCTTTAAATAAATATTTTAACCGACAAAACGGAAGAGGTACTCAAGTCGACGCGTATAGATTTTTTTAAATATGATACTTACAACTTTTTACAGAGTAGTCCGATGTTGCTAGTTCTTGTTTTATCGGAAAGGGAAGTTAGTTAAAAACTAATTGACCAATTTTAATAAAAATAAATTTTATCAAAATTGGTTTTGATTTGTTAAAAACGAACTAACCAATTTCGATAAAAGTTATGGAAATTTATTTTATCAAAATTGGTTAATTTATAAAAATAAATTTTATCAAAATTGGTTTGTTAGTTAGTTGGTTACTAACCAATTTTGATAAATTAAATAACAATACATTTTATCACAATTAGTTCGTTATTTTTAACATATCTAAATCAATCTAAAAATGGCATTCTGGGGTACATTCGAATTTTGTACGTAGAGTGCAATGTTGTAGTAGATTGTGCTATTTTTGGCAAAAATAATTATCATGATATATCTAGAAAACATCTTTATTTGCATTGTATGTTTATTACATTAAATTGATGTATTTTTTGATTTAATTTTTATTTTTCAGTTTTCTTTTAATATAAAATTAAATTTTATTTAACACGTTGGAAGACGTTAGCATCCGAGATTCAATATTTCTTGTCCGGTTGCTAACACATCTTTGTAAATTTCATATATTTTGGTGTCAATAAAGATTATTATACTATTATTTTCCTGGCTTATAAAAATGCGTGAAGGGACTTTTTGTTGCAAGATAATAAATATAGCTCCGGTAATCTAGCTTTTTTTTTATTTCAATACGCTCTGCGGGAGGGCGGCTATAGTACTACCAGTTAGCCTTCGCCTTAACAGTGTGTCTGCGTATATTTTTACAAACGTTATTACTGCGGTGCAGGTTTCTTTATTAAATTGTCGACCGGCGGGATTAGCGGGCTCGGGTGCGGGGGGGTTGATTCGAGTGCCACCAAATGTCGACTCGTAGATTTGGCTTCTGTTTTCGGTAGTCTAGTCGTACATAAGATACCTAATTACTTTATGTAGGTACCTACTGTTTTTTTCGGCTGAGCAGCACAAGCGGCGCAAATATGCTAACCTAGGTAGGGGTTACATATTTGAGCCATTTGGAGTTGAGACTTTGGGTCTGTGGGGGCCGGGAGCTCATCTCGTTTTCAAAAGTCTTTCTGAGCGTCTGGTGGTCGCGACGCGTGACCAAAATGCTGGTGTTTATTTGGCTCAACGTATAAGCATTGCCATTCAGCGTGGCAATGCTGCCAGCATGCTGAGCACGCTGCCAACTGGAAGTGAGCTTGAGCACTTGGATTATCTTTAGACCTTCAAGGGTCTGTGGATGATCCAATTGCTTTCTATGTAGTAGTAGTGTAGTATTGTCATTAATTAAAAAAAAAAAAAGTTTTTTAAGTTTGTAGCATGAAAGTTAATGTGCTGAATGTTAAGTAATTGGGAATATCTATTGTTTATATACAATATTTTAATTATAATTTTCTTATCTTATCCAAGTAAGATGGATTTCCTAAACTCGGCTATATACCCGTATTAAAAAAACGAAAGTACATACCTACTTAGGTTTTTTTTACATCGCTTTTTCGTGTGAGTAATTCATAAAACGTGAATAAATTAATTATGAAAAAATCTTAATTTCCTACGTTTTTTTTTAGTTAATTTATGCGCGTCTTAGGTATTTATGACACGATGTGAAATAAATAAATAATATTTTCATCTTAATTTTTATTTTAATAGATTCATCATTTTTTTATATTTGCATCGTCATCGGTCTTTGAAAGGTGTGCAAAGTTTAAAGAAAATCTGATCGCTCAAAGTAGGTCAAAATCAAACCTTTGAGTTTGATTGTTGATTTTTTATTTTATTTTAATTATTTTTATTTTATTATTTACAGTAAAAATATAGCTTTACAGATTATACAAAATCCAATACGCTACATTTTATACTTTACCTAAAAAACTATATACATAACAGGTACTTAAAAATTATTCTAAAAAATATAGGAACACAAGATATCAATATATCAACAATTCAAAACATATTTCTAATTAATCAGTCTAAACAATTGCATATAAGTCTTATGAATAAACCTTAACCTTATTATATTAGTTATTACTTATTAATTTTTTGGCCGTAAGCAGAGCAGCATCTTTCTATGACGGTCCAATTATCCGCGAATAAGTCCAATTGAGGATACGCTGTCATAATCCGGTTCAGGTGTTTTTGGACCCGGAAAATTGGAGATTGTTGTCGCGCAGCTGTTCGTGCCGGGATGGGCGCGAATAGCGGCTCACTTCCATCTCGAAATCTAGAACGCTGCTCAGGCACACATAGGCGACTTGCCTCACATATAATGTCAGGGCAGTCAATTTCAACACCATTGAGATCTGTTCACATGTTCTTCGGGACTCTAGTGAATTAAATCCAAGCATGCCAAGGAGAAATTTGGTGGGATACAGAAACGGGTAATAGCCATACATCACTTTGTATAAGTAACGTAAAAACCGCTTCTGTACCTTTTCCAAAATTAATATATGTATGTCGCCTCATGCGGGCTCCACACGCAGGCACTTACCTCTAACTTAGATCGTACCAGGGCTGTGTACAAAAGTTTAATAGCTTTGGTATTTTGGAAGTCCTTGCAGTTTCTGGTAACAAACCCTAATTTTTGGAAACAGTCGGTAGCGAGTGCTTGATGGTTGGTTACAAGCAAGCAAGCAAACAAACATACAGGTGAAACTAATAAAAGCGTGTTAAAAAGATAGAGCACGACAAAAATGCCCTAGAATGATAATAGGTACTGGGTAACTAGTATAGGTAACTACTTAAATACTTTAGAAGAGAATAAACAGCAGTTGATAATAGAAAAGATGCATCATAATATGATATTTATTACCCATGTCACTAAAAACTATCAGATTACGTCATCAAATATACAAAAACATTCCAAAACAATTCATTAAAACGCCTACGCTTCATAACGACCTAAATACCTTTTCCATCGTACCTTTAAGTTATAAAACGAAAATTTAATAAACTGCCATCTTTACATCAAAGTTAGCACCAACAATGGCCAATTCCAAATCAATGATGGCAAAAAGAACAGAATTATTCCGAACACCTTTTGAACTGCGAACCTATTCAGGGTTACACAATACGCTACATTCAAATCGAATCTGTTAGTTGAAAGGCGGGCTACTGACGGGCGAACATGCTCGGAATGCTCACGAACATGTTGAGCAAAAGACAGAGTAATATAATAGTTAGAATCAAGGTCAAACAATCTAGGTCAGTGGATTGGCAAGTTGAAATGGCAGGGCAGAACACAAAGGACGAAGGACTAACGACTAATGGGTCGAAAATATACTGAGTGGAGACCAAGTACCTACCGGCAAGCGAAGCGAAGGTCGTGAACGTGGACAGATGACTTTATAAAGACCACTTGATCGTTCTGGATGCCAACTGGTCATTTTGGAGATCCATAAGGGATGCATATGTGTAGCAGTTAATTTCACATCAATAAATGTTATTATCACTCACTGAGCATCTGGAAAACCGCTGTTATAATTAGCAAAGTTTAGGTCTATAAAAGGAGTCTAAGAGCATTAATTGATCTTTCAGACATTCTATGGTGTCAGCATAGTAGGTAGGTATTTAAAGTATTAAGATAATTTTGACTTAAATTGCACATGTTACCGTTAATCGTAATCGCAACTATTACCGTTTTTATTTTAAGTTATTTCTCGTTACTGCCAAGGGCGCTGTACGAAACTATATGGATTTCATTGGAAGAAACTCCTAGGTTTATTTAGTTCAATGATTTAGAACACGACACTTACTTTAGTTTAATATGTTTGTTACCTCTTTACAATCAAATACACTAGTTAGCATCTGATTTTGCGAATGTCACAAGTCTTTCCATTAATGTTGGGCCATGAATGTCCGCCCTAAAGTGTAAAATTAATAAAAACCGATGAGCGTCGGTTGAGCGGCTCCGAAAGAGCATCGCGCGCGGGATATTAACCTTTATCGACAATTAAATTCTATGTCGGATGCCGGCAGATTCGCACAATACGCCCGGGATGGAGCTCTGTAGGTAGGGAGATACTGGCCTAACTTTTCTCGGCACAGACATATCTATGATTCATACTGTACTGTATATACTGTATACTGTATCAGCCTTTTAATAGTCCACTGCAGGACGTAGGCCTACCCACGAAGGGTGATTGGACCATATCCACCACGCTGGTCCAGTGCGGGTTGGTGGATTCACATACGCTATCGAATTTCTTCTACGGACGTATGCAGGTTTCCTTGCTATGTTTTCCTTCACCGAAAAGCCAGTGATGTTAAATTCCGTACATAAATTCCGAAGAACTCATTGGTACGGGGACCGGGATTTGAACCCACCTCACGATTCTGACGTGGGTGGCACTACCACTAGGTGGTTTAGTGGTAGTGATACTCACCGAAGGCCTAATTATGTCTAAAATTTTGTTACTGTACTATCGTTTGCGTAGTTGCATATTGGAGCGGCAGATTTGTTGCGGCTGAAAGAAAGCAAGAAATAAGCTCAATTAAAATTCTTCAATAAAGGCTTTCCCACTCTTTAAAAAAAACAAATATTTTTTACCGACTTCCGAAAAGGAGGAGGCAAGTACTATGTTTGTCTGTATGTTAGTTTTATGTATGTTCATCGATATTTTCGCCAATTGTGAACCGATTTATAAAAATATATTTTATTTCAAAATGGTACACTCTCGAAGTAGTCCCGTTTAAATGTTATTGATATCGGCCGAGCCGTTTTTGATAAATTAACAGTGATGTACATGGATGGCACATCAAATTGTGCAAATTATTCGAATTCTGTACAGGGTTGAAGTTAGTAAAACAATATTATTTTTTTAAGTCTCGAAGTGTCAGGATTTCCCGGGACTCTGATTGTACCCTATCTCGTGACCCGGGACTTTAAAACATTCACTTTAAAATGACCGTGTTGTAGTAACTAAACCGTCCACTATCTCCCAACCAAACTGTTCAACCCCCACCCCCTCCCCCCGGCAGCGGCGTTAATAATAATTTATTAATATAGTTTAGCATCGTAATGGAGCGACCGCGACAACTTATCTAATATTCGTAGAGAGCAAATACTCGTGGTTGCTTCTAGGCCAGGAGCTGGGTAAAGAGAAAAATTAAATCTTCAACAATATAATTTAATTTAACCCATTGAAATAGGTCATGATACTTTTATACGAAAGCCTCCTTAGTTACTTTTTTTGATAGCTATTTAAGTGAAACTCGAATATATCCAACAGTAAACATCGTATATTGAAATCGTAATTCCACATGTAGGTACTAAAATATTTATTTATTAACACAGCTGATTGACAGAAATTGCTATGGAAAAATTAATTGAAAAATTAATTACAGAAATTGCACAGCAAAGGAGAACATTGTGAAAAATGCTACACACCTAGGTGTGCGAAAACATTCAAAGATAAGTATTATACAGCCATCCTGCATGTTTCTATACTGTACCGTTCACTACTAAACATTGGCTTACCCACTATGGGTGATTAAGCCATATCTACCACCTTGGCAAAATGTTGGTTCATACATTCATATACCTACGTAGATACGCCATCAATAGTAGATTGTATCATATGGGAGCAAAATAATATTTTTACGCCGAGGGCGCTTTTTTGAATCCAGAGCGAAGAGAGGGATTCTAGAGTAAAATCGTCAGTAGAATCCAGAACGTAGCGAGGGATTCAAAGTACATCGCCCGAGCCAAAAATATATTTTGCGCCCGAGTGGTACACTCTACTTTTCATCATCTCAATGAGAAAACAAAAGGCGCCTCATATTTTACTATAGTATTTTTATTTAATAAAACGTAGAGTAACAACTTAATTGAAATTAAATGGTATCTAATAATAAAACAAATGAAAACTTATATTTACATTCTTTTTATTCATTTTCTTGGCGCTGAACACTAACATTGCAAATACTTCCAAATTCAAAAAGTGCGCGGCAAAGATCGTTCCGTCGCACTTATTTGTTCCAAATTCAAAAAGTGTGCGGCAAAGATAATTCCGTCGCACTTATAAAGTTCCTTATAGAAAACACCTCCTTTAGGTGCACTTAAAGGTGAACCAAGTAGTCTTTTTCGAATAGATGTGATGGAAATTTCTTTTACATACGTAACGTAGGTTTCTTTATGTTTTTTTTAATGGAAAAGCTAGTTAATATTAAAATCCGTATATATAATCCGAAAGTTGGTAAGCTCCAAATAAATATATAAGAAAAAACAAAATTATACAGAATAAGTTTTGTGGCCTAGCTCCTGGCCTAGAACGTAGCATCGGAGCTCGATGTCGAATATTAGTTGCCATTTGCAGCACCCAATAACAACTACGTACATACTCGTAATTACTACGTTATTATATTACAGGATTCATTGACGATGTTATTAATTAAAGTTTCAAGATAAATAAGTTTTAGACTCTGATATAATTTAGATAATTTGGTTTAATAAAGTTGTTGCAACTGACATGTCACATTTGTGACATTGAATAAGTATTCATTTTTACCTTATTATTAATAAATTAATTATTTATTAATATATCTGTATAAGTATGCTTGTAGTCTTTCTGCGAAATCGAATCCGGGCTAAGGAGATTTACAAACGATTTAAAGTTACTGACGTAATTTTTATCCTAGAAGAATAGGATGTTGATATTTCAGTGGGCAGGACTCGGTTCAACGAACGGATGACCGATGATGCCAGTTCTCGAATGGAGACATTGACAAGTGTAGAGTGTAGGGCGTGTACCAACAACATAGACTGACGACCGAATGTGGTCTTGACCGTTATAGACACGATCACTGGGTAAAAAATCATTATTAGAATCAGTCCGTGAGTATAGTATTTTTTGATAATCTATTATCAAAAAATATTAGACACGTGTTTTTTCTTTTGTCAATCAAACAACAAATGACAAAGATAAACCGTGTCAAAGTATGAAAGTGGGGGTGTTAACGTCATCTCTCTCACAGAAGTCTATAACTCAAAACATTTGTATGGCATTTGTGACGTCAAGCGTCGCTTTAACAGGTTATATCTTCATATTTAATTGATTAATTGACAAAAAATACGCGTTTAATATTTTTTGATAGTCTATTTGACGGACGAATTATATTTTTAGTCGCCATGCATATTAAATCAACTATACATATTAAAATAACTCTCTTACTTAGGAGATTAGGCCAGCGTGGTCTAGAGGTAGTGACATCCGCTTTACAATCCTGAGGTCGTGGGTTCAAATCCTCGGTCCCGTACCAATGAAAACGGAATTGATGTACGAAATTTCACACCACTGGCTTTTCTGTGAAGGAAAACATCGTAGGCAACCTGCATCAAATTTCTTTTTTAAAAAAAGAAATTTGATGGCGCATGTGGATCCGCCAACCCGCACTAGGCCATCGTGGTGGATATGGCCCAATCACCCTTCGTAGGCCTACCTCCTGCTAGTGAAAGGCTAGTACAGTACTTAGATGATAAAAATGAACTGCAGTTTATTTTAGAATGATACATTGATATGTACCTACAGTCTACTTCAAGAACATCGGAGAATCGCCTACAAATAAAATAGAGGTGACATACTGCACTGAGCAGTGAATAAAGCTTATTTATTATCTTTTCACATCGCCTGCCAAACGCTACAGTTGTACATCGATTTGTCTAACGAGAATGTTTCTACGGTTGGCACCTACGTATGTAAACAATGGAAATGTCAATGTGTTCAGTGTACGAGCCATAAATCTTGTTAAGAGGCAATCGATCTGAAGATTTGTTTTACACTGATTTTGTATTAGCCATCGTTTGCGAGTTGAATTAACAGCAGTGGACAGGACATATCAGAGTACGTAGAGCTATTATTGGTCGACGGAAAAAAGAGACAATAGGCGTAACTGAGTGAAAAGTCTAAAATAAAATTAGTCCGTGAGATATATTTAAAAAAAACCGGACAAGTGCAAGTCAGGCTCGCACACCGAGGGTTTCGTTCAAATCCAGAAAATTTCAATAAATTGGGAAGTACGTTGTTAAAATCTCTATACTCATCATCATCATCGACATAAGTTTTTTTTTTACTTTTCTCATCAAAATTGTTAAAATAATTAAAAACCTGTTTTAGCATGCATTCATGTGCGAATGAAGCTCTTTTATATGATGCCTTACATGATACAATTTACGCACTTTGAATTTTAAACCCATATTTTGTGATTTTTGAAGCCCTATTTTTTGTGATTTAAATAAAAATGTACAGTTTTCAGATTTATTCCTATATGTGTACTCTAAGAAAATGCTTCTCGCCTAATTTTATAGTTCTATGTCAACGGGAAGTACCCTGTAGGTTTTGATTTTTGTGAGTGTCGAAATATGCGGTTTTTTACGACATAAACAGCTCTAACTTCTTTATATGATAACTGAGAAGTTTTTCCTTTACACAACTGTAAGAAATCATAGATATACGTATACAGTTTAAATTTCAACTCGATATCTTTACGCGTTCCAGAGATAAAGAGTCTTGACATACACACAGACGGACAGACGGACAACAAAGTGATCATATAAGGGTTCCGTTTTTTCCTTTTGAGGTACGGAACCCTAAAAAACAATAATTAAACTTTCTGTTTGATTTTGTATTTTATAAACCCAGAAAAGTGTTGTTTTTCAGGGTTTCGTGGTTAGCCCCGTAGTAAAGTTTGCTATAAGATGTCGAAAAATACGCTTCTCAAAGTGCAAATACTTGGCAAAACAACAGCATGTACGATAATATACGTAATTCTTGTCTCAAAAACCACGTGAAAAAAACTGGCCACATCCACATATGATTCACGAAACGTAAGTAGATGCGTCAGCTTACTACTGCAGAACTGGAGGCACGGCTTATTATAGCAGCTACTTTATTTGTAGCGTCTACTTTTATAGTATTGTTGTGATTTGCCAAACGAGCAGTGATAACGTGAATCAGGTGCTATTTTCAGGTGAACTTGAGATGATTGCACCGCATTTAGAGCAGTCGGTCAGTGACGCGATTGTTGGATTGATACGGTGACCGTAAAAGGGTCGCGGCATTTCATTTGGAAATCAGCGTAGTACTTAGGGTTCGTAGCGTAGTTTTACTAGATGTTTGTCAGTGATCAACGAAGTTAAGCCAGGTTCAGCACGGTCAGTCTTTGGATGGGTGTACGCGAGTGGCATTTACAACTAAGTGCTACCTACCATGACCTGGTATGGTATGACGAACCAAAGTTACCGACATAGCCCAGCGAATTAATATGGCAGTTGGCAAGTTAGTATGTTGAAATGGTAGTGGGCAGGGCACATAGTTCAGAGAACTGATGGTCTGTTAGGCAGTAAAGTTCTCGAATGGAGACCACGCACCGGCAAGCGCAGCGTAGGACGTCCACCGACTAGGGGGACTGACGATATAATTAAGACTGCAGGAACGCGCTGGATGCAGGCCGCTTCCAACCGGGCTTATTAGAAATACATAGGGAAGGCTTATGTCTATTGTTGATTGTAAGATTTTTCTACCAAAAATATACAATCAACAATATATACAATCGACTTCAATAATTGGAATCTTTGTATAGAAATCGTATTCGTTGTTCGCTAGATCCCATTTTTAGATTAAATTCCGATTTTGATAAAATTTAAATTGGACCACTTGTAAATATGAAAATGATCTACTTAACAAAACTACGTGTACGTATTAACAAAGTAAAACCGTACTGTCGAATTGCGGACCTCCTTTTTTTAAGCCGGTTGAAGTTGTTTACCTACTAGGTTCATCTTTGTAGCCCATAAATTGCAATGAATGAATGAATGAATGAATGTTATACGATAAGGTAGATGTGCTAAAAGTATGCAATGGAACACGCTTATGTAATATGTACAGACGCAGCGTGGAACATTTGGTTTAGGCGAGGAATGTCCAATTCTGATAATGCCCAAGTAGTCCGGGAATGCCCAATTCTAAGAATGCTCAATTCAGACAGTGGCTGGACTGGATTCTAGGAATGCAAAAACTAATCTCAAAATAGCAAACATAAATAAATTAATAATTTTACAGATGGCCTGATTAAGAACGCACAAAATATACTACAGTAAGCCGCTTCCAACCGGTCATACTAAAGATTTATAGAGGTGGCATATGTCCAGCAATGCAGGGCCTACGCTCATCATTACACACTTTTATCTGCTCGCTCTATACTAAGCCAAAAAAGGTCATTAAACCATTATGATTATGAACAAGTTTTACTCTAGAAGTCTAGACCAACCCGGAATTAAAAAAAAACAGCCGTTTCATACGATTTTTGAGTTTTGTGTGGGTAACTAGGTACTTGGTTTTTTCTCGGCTTGTTCGACATCAGAGATCGATTCGAAGCTGAGTAGATGTTTACGTAATCTTGAACATGTGTTTCTGGGTATAATTTGTTAAATTACACATGTGTTATGGCGACTCAAAGATTAATGAGTGGATATAAAAAATAGAAATATATAATATTATCATAAGCTAATTATTGTAGTTAGTGGTCATTGGCGACAAGTTGTTGATATCTTCTTTCTTGATACCTTGATTAATGCATGTCACTATCGTCATGAAAATATTTCTTTGACTCTACAAAAATATAAAACTAAAAATTCATATTATTCTAAAACAAAAGAAAAAGCCTAAATTAAAAGAGTAACCACCAAAAACTACGTCCATAGATTAAGAAGTCCAAAGATCCGACCAAAGCTAAAAGCCAAGATGCGATCGCGTAAGCACCGTAAGCTCACACGTTAAATAGACAAGCTAGATATACACCAAAGATTTCTATGAAAATCTCGGCCGATAACTGCGTACTCAAAGTAAATTTAGACGAAAACGACGCCCAATCGCCATGTCATGCCGAATTCCTCATATCACGTTACTGGGGAACCCCTTTACATTCAATAACAGAGGTTATACACCTCATAACCTCAAACAATATGATAGTTCACCCAATTGATGCAATAGTGAGTGAAATAAGAGCACAGATTCATTCAAGAATCAAATTCAGGCTGAGTCAAAAAACAAAAAGAGCTAATTTAAATAATAGAGTTGATGTCCCAATGTAAGAAAACTAACTAATCATAGTTGAAGGAACAAATTCAAATGACACAGTTGCGTTGAAAGAACGAAACGAAATGAATGATCGCCCTGAAGTTGCAGTCAAAATGCTGCGCGTTCGTCCAGTGAACCAAGAAAGCTCCGCTTCTCAAATTTCTGATTCAGCAAAACATCCTAAAATTAAACTAGTAAACACACGTCACAACTACGCAGGAACACGCGAGCAGACACGAAAACTAGAAAACGAGAGCGCGCGATCCGGGAGACCGAAATATTAATAGCCAAGTCGCCGGTAGATATTTACAGATATTTTAGGAAAGACCACGATGAAACATTAACTTATTATCGGTTGCTGAGTCCAGGCGCCTCAAGTTAAAATTAGAAGACGGTTTTGGAGGCGGGATGCTGGTTTACTATTTATGGTAATGCTAGCGAGCCAGTGCGTGTGGGGTATTATGGAATCTAAATTTGGAATCGTACCGATGCAGGGAGGCGCGCGCGTGCCACTTCACCACTACATATTTTTTGTTGGAATGTTCAAATGGATATTCTACTGTGTGACCTAGTTATAGACAGGTGTAACTACTGATGCCTATGAATGTAAACCTACTGTCTATTATTAATCTTGTGTAATGCTATACCATGTGGCAGGAAGTAAGGTCAGGAAACTTAAATCAAATAACCAAAGTCAACGAATGTATAAAAAAGAAATAATGTAATTAAAATAAATAAATTAACCGTTTATTTATTAATTACATTTGGCGTGAGATCCATAACGATCCCGTGTATAATAATAAAAATAAAAAAGAAAAATTAAATTTATATAAATTTTATACAATAAATTACATTATAATAGATGGCGTTATATTAGATGTTCAGTTCTGTCAGGTATCACTAGGTACAACGTACAAATGCTTGCGTTCCGACTCGGACAATAGAACCACAACACACAGCACTAGAATCATGCAGCAGCAGGTGCGCTCAGCGAACCGCTTAGAAGCACTTGCGGTGGACGATGCCGGGGCCGGACTCGTCGTACTCCTCCTTGGAGATCCACATCTGCTGGAAGGTGGAGAGGGAAGCCAGGATGGATCCACCGATCCATACGGAGTACTTCCTCTCGGGGGGAGCGATGATCTTGATCTTGATGGTGGAGGGCGCGAGGGCGGTGATTTCCTTCTGCATCCTGTCGGCGATACCGGGGTACATGGTGGTACCACCGGACATGACAGTGTTGGCGTACAGGTCCTTACGGATGTCGACGTCGCACTTCATGATGGAGTTGTACACGGTCTCGTGGATACCGCAGGATTCCATACCCAGGAAGGAAGGCTGGAACAGGGCTTCGGGGCAACGGAACCTCTCGTTGCCGATGGTGATGACCTGACCGTCGGGAAGCTCGTACGACTTCTCGAGGGAGGTGGAGGCGGCGGCGGTGGCCATTTCCTGCTCGAAGTCCAGGGCAACATAGCACAGCTTCTCCTTGATGTCACGCACGATTTCCCTCTCAGCGGTGGTGGTGAAAGAGTAACCCCTCTCGGTGAGGATCTTCATGAGGTAGTCAGTCAAGTCGCGACCAGCCAAGTCCAGACGGAGGATGGCGTGGGGCAGAGCGTAACCTTCGTAGATGGGGACGGTGTGGGAGACACCATCTCCGGAGTCCAGGACGATACCGGTGGTACGACCGGAGGCGTACAGGGAGAGCACAGCCTGGATGGCGACGTACATGGCCGGGGAGTTGAAGGTCTCAAACATGATCTGGGTCATCTTTTCCCTGTTGGCCTTGGGGTTCAGGGGAGCCTCAGTCAGCAGGACGGGGTGCTCCTCAGGGGCGACGCGCAGCTCGTTGTAGAAGGTGTGGTGCCAGATCTTCTCCATATCGTCCCAGTTGGTGATGATACCGTGCTCGATGGGGTACTTCAGGGTGAGGATACCTCTCTTGCTCTGGGCCTCATCGCCTACATAGGAGTCCTTCTGGCCCATACCGACCATCACACCCTGGTGACGCGGGCGACCGACGATGGACGGGAAGACGGCGCGGGGCGCGTCGTCACCGGCGAAACCGGCCTTGCACATGCCGGAGCCATTGTCTACTACGAGCGCAGCAACATCGTCGTCGCACATTTTGGCGGTTGTGTGTGGTTCGGTACGCGGTGGATATTGACTCTACGGCAGCGAGACTGCGAGTGCGGCTGACGGCGGCGCGGGAGTGTTATATAGGCGACGCTGGGCGCGACGGCGCGCGCCTTACATGGCGAGCGCGCCGGCCCCCGCGCACGCGTTCTCCCCCGGAATTAACCGCCTGTACATCTCTTTACACACCTATTTGTCGTCTCCACTTCACTTTACGACCCTTGGGTACTTTATTCTAAGGGTATTTCCATCCCTCGGTTGGTTAATTCGCCCCCGCGAGACGAAACGGGCGCGCGCCGAACCGCCCGCCTTGCGCCATTTCAGGCGATGGGCGGACGCGGTTCAATCTAATTGTGATGGTTTATTTTCAAGATTAATTAATTGAGACAGGTTTTTGATGGATTATAGCACTTATTGCCTGATTTAATTTTAGAACTATGGAATAATTTAACCTAGGTTAATTGTATTTGTTTCGATTTCATTCATAAAAATAATTGAATATTCTCTAAAAAATCCACAATTATCTTTTCAAGCCATAAAATTTGACAATTGTCATCAATACTGGCCTAAACTTTTTTGCCATAGTGTTCTTAATACTTAGAGCATAAAGTCTAGATTCGCATAAAAATTGGCTACTTGCATATGATTTCTTGGAGTTTGTCGACCTAGCTAGCTTAGTAGGTCAGTAGTCGACTCTAAATCTAGAATCTGAGTATTGTTCTAAGTAATTGAATAATTTGAACAAAAATTATAACATGCAGAAAAATTGTTTTACAAACGCTAATTTCACTTACAGTTTTTATATTGTGGTTTTTCAACGATAAAACGTTTAGCATTGATTCTTCTAATCTATTTTTTTATATTTAGGTATATCAATATTAGTTCAGCATATTTTGGATATCGTATTGTAATAAAAAAAATAATTGCTCAAATAAAATATCTCAAGTAAGTATTAAATGATTGTGGATGACTGATTTAAAATTCTGCCAGCAGAATGACAGGTAAAATTTTTTTTAAAAGAATTTTTCATGAAATAGGCATATACCTGATTTTTTCCAAAAATATAAGCTAAACTCGATTTAAACAAAGTCACCTAATTGTTCTGCACTATTTAAGCCAAAAAGTGGTGAATAAGACCGTCATTATCATCATATTTTGACTTTTATACAGATTTTTATCTGAAATAAAATTATTGAATTGGAATTGAATAAACAATTCTTACCATGAGCCTAATCTGAAACGCGAGAAAAAAATCAGCTGTTCCATAAAAATCCCGACTCGGAATACTTTAAATTTCAATTTTCATCAATTAATTTTCCTTTGATTTCTTTGACTCTATCAGCCCCCTGGAAGCTTCTAGCGCTCAGAATAGGCCATTACTATTTGCTTTGAGAAAATCTCAAGATTATCATTGTCATATCACCCGTAGAACGTCCACTGATGGACATAGGTATATTTCCTCTAAATTTCAATTAAGACCGATTATAAGCAACTTTTAGCCTGATATTTACTACGCTGTTCTTGGTACATTGTACATAAAAAATACACCATAAAAGGTTATCCAAAACTGATGCACAAAGCCGAAAGGAGGTGATTTGGGCCATCATTATGAAAAACTTTTACTCACAGGCCATTCCGGAATTCGAGTTAAACAATCAGTATTTCATACATTTGGTCGATTACGAGTTGCAGTTTTGTAGGGCTGAACAGCTGATTTTTTCTCGAATTTTGAATTGGCCCGATACTAAAAGTTTTCAGTTATGGCAGCCTTAATCACCTCCTTTTGACCTTTTAGCGGATAACCCTGTATAGCCTAGTCAGGTAAGTCTCACTTGGGTTTACCAAAATACAGGCCTAGCTAGCGTTTTAATCCAGTTTGAGTTTTATGTCCGAAGAATTTTAAAGTTTGTAAATTCGTTCCTTGTACCTTACGTGACAATTATATACCTATCTACATTTTTAGATAATAAATATTTCCATTTCAAATTAAAAACTTTGAAATCTCGTCGGTAGCCGTTATTCGTGGTACCAGTACGATTTTCACCTCACTGGATTTTTGCTGAAAGTAAACGTCATGAGAAAACCGGCGTACGGTCTGATACAAGAAATATGGTGTAGTTATATCGATCTACCAACACGCACTGGGCCAGCGTGGTGCAGCCTGACGCCGTCGCCTTTTGTGTTTCTGTGTGTTATGCTCAGCAGATGATTTATTAAAAAGCTAGGACAGTTAATTATACTGTACTGTATCAGCCTCTCAATAGTCCACTTTAGGCCGTAGGCCTACCCACGAAGTGTGATTGGGCCATATCCACCACGCTGGCCCAGAGCGGCAATTGCAATTTCTTCTACGGACATAATGCAGGTTGCCTCACGATGTTTTCCTTCACTGAAAAGCCAGTGGTGTGAAATTCCTAACATAAATTGAAAAGAACTTATTGGTACGGGACCGGAATTTGAACCCATGATCTCACGATTGTAAGGCGGGCGTTACTACCTCTAGACCACCACCACGGCTTAAAGTAAGTGTATAAGTTAATTATATAGTAGAATATTTATTTTACTGTAATATGAGCATCTTTACAGATTTTCAATAAGACTGGTTGGATAAAACTTACAGTCGTAATAAAGTAAATAAAAGTAAATATATTTGTCCCACTTTTGGGCAGAAGTCTTATGATGCGCTTGTCGGCACACGGTCTCTATTCAAGAGAGCTGCGCCCACATCATCCTTCCATTCTAAGCCATCCGTTTTTCGTGCTACGCGCCCTGCCAACTGTCATTTCAACTTGCAATTTTGCAGCGCTACGTATATTTTATAATAGACAGACTAATCTAAATTAGTCACAAGCATTGTTGTCACCAATGTTCTATTACCGATCACAGAGATAATTATAGTCGCCATTCATCAATTGAACTGAATCGAATACCAATATCTATCTTTGCCTACGGTTTTACTATTAGACGTGCCTTTCGTCTGTTGCTTTGTAGTTTGTTGCCAGGTGCTGCACACTAAATTGCGAATAATCTATACAATGTGTTTGTATACCGATGTCGGAGCCTTAAGTGGTGACATATATGACAAAATTTTGAACAATTTTTACTATGGGACCAACTCTGAAAACGTAAAAAAAATTGCTGTTCTATGGACTTTAACAAAAAAACCGACAAACACATTTTCGGATTTATAACATTAGTAAGGATTATCTACTAACAAACTAGTATCACACTCTTGCGCATTTAAAGCGTGTATCGTGCCGCAAGTGCGCCGGAGTGCATTGGCCAGTTATTTCCGTAGACAGGTGTTCCGTCGCTTCAGGAACTCCGCGCTGTTCGTTTATGGTGCCCTGGTATTTTGGTATGGGAAGTGATGTAATGTATGTGTGTATGTTTATTTGGTAGCAGAGTGTAGCGTTGGTTCATCTTTTTTTTCATGATTTCAGGGTTTGTTTCATATTAAAAGTTGGTAAAAATGATGTTTCTAATGTGATTATGTACTCGTAGGTACTTAGTTTCAGTATCATATTGTAGGTATCTAAAGGGCGTGTCAGTGCAATTGTGGTGAAGCACATTGGCCAGTTATTTCCATAAAGAGATGTTCGTCGCTTCAGGAACTCAGAGCGGTTCGTTTATGGTGCCTTGGTATTTTGGTATAGGAAGTAGTATAATGTATTTAAGTATTTAAAAGTGAAGCGTTGCATTAAAACTTTTGTTTTTCTACAATTTAAATTGACAGCATAGTTAAAGTCAATTAAAATAAATCTAGTGCGTTGTTTCAGTATAATTTGTTTTTTCATGAACATATTGTATAGAGCGTTATTGCAAGTATGTCGAAGTGCATTGACCAGTTATTTCCGTAGACAGGTGTTCCGTAGCTGCTCTTTTATGGTGCTCTAGTACTAAGGTATGCGTTTAGTAGTAGAGCGTTACTTTGGCGATTCTTTTTTCACGATTTCAGGATTAGTCCCGAATAAAAGTTAATTATATAAGGATGTACATGATGTATGGTTTTTGGGTCTTCCATAAACACAGTGTACGAAGCGTTAGTGCAAATATGCCGAAGTGAATTGACCAAGTTATTGCCGTAGATATGTGTAGCGCTTCAGAAAATCAGCGCTGTTCGATTATGGTGGTGGTATTTTGTTGTGGAAAGTGATGAAGGCTCCTGATATGTCTAAACAACTGCAACCTACCATTTAAAGCGTCATCCGAGCCACGACAGCGCTCAGATGGAAATGCCACCCGCAGTCAGCCATCCGAAGACTGGCCTTGCCGAATACCTAAATTAGATTCGGTAAGTGATTTATCACTATCACTATATAGTATAGAACAAAGTCGCTTCCCTGTCTGTCTATGTATGCTTATTATTATTATATAATACGGGACAAATCGCGCACTAATTTTACAAGATATCGCGAGAGTTTAAAAACAACTTATGTATGCTATGCTTACTGTACTGTACTGTATCAGCCTTTTTTTTTATAGTCCACTGCAGAACTTAGGCCTTATTTAGGCATTATTATGTATGCTTATATCTTTAAAACTACGCAACGGACTATGATGCGTTTTTTTTTAATAGATAGAATGATACAAGAGACAAATTTATATGCACAATACACTCATGCGTAGCCGGGGTGGGTCACTAGTTTATATACATAATTATATACTATTGATTTTATTCAGTGCGTGAAACAGGATTTAAACCGAGAACATTTAAATAGTCCGAAGTGATAGTAAAATATCCACAAACAACTAGTGGTAGTTAGTAGAAGGTCGAAGCAACAGATGTGAGTCCGCGTTGGTAGCGCTTATGCGTCTGGCGATTCGAAGGCGGGCCATAGAATAGGCGTGATGACTGACTAAAAAAAAATGTTGAGTGAAATACCCCACCCAATCAAAAATCACAAACAAATAAATCCCAAGCCAGTTTCGTCGAGATTCGTTGAAAAATGCGACCTATATAGGAAAATCAACATTCAGGCAGACGATACCAAAATTGTCGAGTTGAACTAAAGACCATCAGCTCGCTTCGTTCGAAAAAAATATAAACCGTGGAAGTCATTTTGTTGTATTATAAACCCACGAATATAATATAATTTATTCGTAGTAATCAGCGACTTTCAAGATAGACACCTAATCGTACAAAATGAAATGTCGCCGACCAATATCAACCAAACATTACAAATCCACCAATCAAATAACTAGTCTTCATTAGACTGGCGTTGCGGTCGCGTCTCAAAGCAACGAGGTAAATATGGTGAACTGCGTCATTCTATCTTGCCGAAATTACTCGGTTTCAAAAGAAATAACGAAAGGCATTGTCGCATACCACCGGTAAGTAATAAATATCTTTCTATGTGATTTACAAGCAAAAGCAAAATATTGAAATTGAAATCATTTTACAATGTAAACAGAGTGGAAAATTTCTCTTTGGTCAGTTAGGAATGTCGGATAATGTATGAGATCGAATATTGACTCGTCAAATCGATTAACTTTAAGGTCAAAATTGATTTTGACCCGGGCGGCCGGCCATGTAAAGGAATAAGGTCGCAAGGTCAATGTGGATCGAACTACTAGTTTTAGATCGATTTAACAATATGGAGCAGCATCACGTGATGTGTTCACATTTTTAACCGACTTAAAAAAAGGAAGAGGTTCTATGTTCGTCTGTATTTTTTTTTTATTTCTGGAAGAGAAAAGATCGAATTTAGCGGTACTTAAGTCTGCCAGCTGATATTTAATAGTGTAATTGACTTTTGTTTATAACTTCTGCAATGGAATGAACGATAAAAACTTATTTATAATTACATAAGTCCACCTATTAAAAAGAGTCAAGATGTCAATAGATTAATCGAAATTTCAGTCAGTCGGATTTATCATGTGATAAGAAATGACGTCATCCTAGACTCGAATCAATTTAGGAATCGAATCTTTTCATCATGTATTTTGAAATCCCTATTTCAAGTGACAAGTTCACTCAAAAGTTGTCTATGGTACAAATTGTATTTTTCACATTTTTAAGTCTAGGTTTGTATGAAGAGGCTCCTTCTGTGCCCTGTGTAATAGGGCCTATTCTGTGGTAGTAATATTTATTTTTACAACGAATGTTTATGATTTGACAAACAAACAAAAATTACAAAGATAACAATTCAGTGTTGATAGCGCTCTTGCGTCTGGCGGTGCGAGGGCAGGCCATGTATATGTTCTAAATTAAATAAATTATAATTTTATATGGGTCTTGTATTGTTTGTCAGATATTATGGATTGCTTGACTCAAACAAATTATACAAAAAGAAATGGTTGCCTATAAAGTCCGACGATAATTTTACGTCGATTGTGCCTCTCTATCGCTTGTTCTGCAGTCTCGCTTGCACGTTCAGCTCAGGCGAAACATGACTGAGTCATGCTTTTCCGCCGGCGTTCAGCGAATATAACACGTTACGTCACGTCAAAATTTTAAGGCGTCGAGGGCTACCCGATTCGGCTTCAGCGTTCGGCTTGTTTCAGTTGTTGATTTTACAATGTTTTTATGACATTATCACGTAAAATTATCGTCCGTAAACTGACTTTACAAGCAATATTTTTCATTTATGACCACAATCCAGTCCACTTTTAAACAATTTAAACAATCCAGATTGAATCTTTATTAGATTCCTTTGAAAATCTTTCATTTATTTCGTTAACATAATCAATTAAGTCAAAATTAAAGTTACAGTCAAATTCATCATCAGTAGTTAGAAGCGCTTGAGTTAGTCTTTGTGGTTGCAAAATTATTTTTAATTCCAGGTTAAAATAACATGTTTTTTAATTTAGTTTGAAGTCTGTGTTTAATAACAATATGTAGGTAATTATATTATTGTCAAACATTTACTAAATCGATAAATGTTGAATCGATGTTTTATGTACTTATAATTATATCGATTCGATTGTCTTGATCTTAACATTTGATATTTCATACATTAAACATTGATTCGATTGTCTTGGCAGTTGATATTTTTACATTACCTATGATTATGGAAACCAACTAAATATTTCGGTTCTTTTTCTGAATTTTGTAAACATGAAATGGGAAAAAATACTGAACAAAATTCAGTATTTTTCTAAGTTTTCTTTAGTTGTCTTCCAAACCTTTCGTTTTATAGTCAAAGTCAAAGTACAAATATATTTCCAAAAGGAAGGTTGAGCAGCCGCATCTTGTGTGTTGCAACTACTTTTTTTTTAACTACCGGTAAGTGAACCGCTTATATTATGTTTTTGAAAACCATATTATATCTATTAAATCGCTTTACTCCTGGCCCCACAACAACAACGCACATCGACAGTGAACTTGTAGTATTTATAAGTCCCACCCCACAACAATACGGTGCACTATGACGTAACCTGTAGGCACGAATAGAATCGATTGGTACCGAGACAATCGATCGATTAAAGCATTCATCGAGTGACAATGTTGAATCGATGTAGGATATTTGTCGTAATTTGTTTTGTTTTGGCAGTTGAAGTTCGCATGTGTGGTCGCAGTCTTCTTTATATTGACTGCCTCAGTGGCCCAGTAGTTAGTGACCCTGACTTCTGGATTCTCTGACAGAGGCGTGGGTTCGATCCCCACGCAGGGAAAATATTTATGTGATGAACATAAGTGTTTACTCTGTGTCTGGGTGTTATTTAGTAACTATCTATATAAGTATGCATTTAAAAATAAGTATATTCAGTATATCAGTCTCTGGTAGCCATATCACAAGCTTTGCTTAGTTTGAGGTCAGAGACCGTGTGTACTGTATCAGACTTTTTTTAATAGTCCACTGCAGGACGTAGGCCTACCCACAAAGGGTGTTTGGGCCATATTTACCACGCTGGCCCAGTGCGGGTTGGTGGTTTCACATAAGCCATCGAATTTCTTCTACGGGCGTATGCAGGTTGCCTCACGATGTTTTCCTTCACCGAAAAGCCAGTGGTGTTAAATTCCGTACATAAATTTCCAAGAACTCATTGGTACGGGCCCGGGATTTGAATCCACGACCTCACGATTGTAAGGCGGGTGTCACTACCACTAGACCACCACGGCTTAGTAGTATAGTACTTAGTAGTATTATAAAATATCTAATAGGAATGGCTGATGAATAGTGTAGGCCGAATATGATTTTTCGGCGCCTGTGAAGGTAGCTACAAATAAAATAAATAATAATAATAAATAAATAAAAGTTTATTTGTTCCAAAGGACGCTTAGGCTAAATTAAGTACGTTGCTCTCTGCACTAGGTCTCCGAGGAGCCTGTGTTGCAGAGTACAGTTTCAAACTTTTAATCCTATATGAGCATTCAATCCTATATTTTACTTGAGGTATTTAATATTTTTATTTATCTACATCTAAATTTTGTGTTATCTCTTACAATACCTACTGTAATAGTGTGTGTGTATGTGTGTGTGTGTTTGTGAGTGTGTGTGTTTTCAAGTGTATCAGCTGTTCATTTGGCCACTTATCACTTCATCGTCTCCAGTAACCTCTCCGTCTTGTCGTAATCCATGGTTAACAAAAAATCTACTGTCCTCTTATTGCACTCAAATCTGTTGGCATTTGCAATTTCTATAACTTTGCTGACTTTATTATATAGAATCGGACCTAAGTGATTTATGCTCATGGCACCAAATTTGGTTCTGGACCCAATATATCTAAACACTATCTTTTCTTCTCTTTTGTGAGGCCTCGGTCCAGCTTTCTGTACTGACTAAAAATATTTGAGGATTAGGTTTAGCGCAGCTTGTAGCTAATTTCATAGCTGGCAAGATGCTGATTCTTCCAACACACTGCGCTTGCCGACGCATAGTATCGTCTCGAGAGCTTTACACAAAATAAAACATATTACGAGTACCTCATCGACTTGGCATTTTTAGGGTTCCGTACCTCAAACAGAAAAAACGGAACCCTTATAGGATCACTTTGTTGTCCGTCTGTCCGTCTGTCCGTCTGTCCGTCTGTGTGTATGTCAAGACTCTTTATCTTGGGACGCGTAAAGATATCGAGTTGAAATTTAAACTGTATACGTATATCAATCAATGGTGTCTTGCAGTTGTGTAAAAGAAAAACTTCTCAGTTATCGTTTAAAAAAGTTAAAGCCGTTTATATCGTAAAAAACGCATATTTCGTACTCACAAAAATCAAAACCTACCGGGTACTTCCCGTTGACGTAGAACTATGAAATTTGGCGAGAAGCATTGTCTCAGAGTACACATATAGGAATAAATCCGAAAACTAAATATTTTTATTTAAATCACAAAAAATAGGGCCTCAAAATTCACAAAATAAGGGTTCAAAATTCAAAGTGAGTAAATCGTATCATGTAAGGTATCATATAAAAGAACTTCATTAGCACATGCTAAAACAGGTTTTTAATTATTTTAACAACGTGTTTGTTTGTACCTTCGATGTGCGAGCCTGACTCGTACTTGTCCGGTTTTTTCTCTATACAAATACTAAAACAACTCCGTCTACAGTTGGAGGTCTTTATACAATGTGTTTGTCTACCGGTCACAGCCTTAAGCGGTGCCATCTATGGCAAATTTTGAACAACTTTTACTATGGGACCAACTCTAAAAACGTAAAAAAAAACTGCTGTTCCATAAGATTTTTTAATAGATATACAGGGTTATTTCTAATCAATAAGCATCCTTCTAGGTGCTTATTCTGTACATCAAAACTAACAACTTAGGGTCTACGACTTTCGTCAAAACCTTTAAAAAAAATGTTTTTCCATAGAAAAATATATTTCACTCGTGACAAAATGTATGGAACCGCTGTTTTTTTTTTTTTAGTTTTGACGAAAATCGTAGTACAAAAGTTGTTAGTTTTGATGTACAGAATAAGCCCCTAGAAGAATGTTAATTGATTAGAAATAATCCTGTATATGCTAAATGTATTTAAATTATACATTTAATTATACTAAATCGTACCAGATTCCCGCGATACGGGCCCAGCCTAGTGCGGGAATCGTCATTATTTCTCTAGTGTATATAAAACACCCATAAACATAAGTTTAATCTTAATTAACTTGGTTATGTACCTAATGTTAACAAACAAACAAACACAAACAAACAATAACACTTTATTAGACAACCACATTACCTAAAAACAAATTACAGGGACAAAACAGTACAATTTATAGGTTTCTAACTGGCGGCCTTATCGCTTTAAGCGATTTCTTCCAGGCAACCAAGTACGGATAGAAAAAAGAAGTTGACAAAAAACGTGGCCTTAACAGAAAGAAGAAATTCACTTATAAACAAACACTTAACAAAAATAACACTAATATCTACCTAACATACATACCAATAAATTATACACACATACATAGGTATCTTATAAACTACCTAATATTACATAATATAAAATAATAATAAACCTACATACACTATTACATATAATTGTACTTAAATAAATATTATAATATAATTATATTACTATACTTCATTATTTCATTATCGTACATAAATAGGAGAACCAAAAAAAAATTAAAAAAAGAGAAATAGCTAAGATGACAGATAATGCGGTTTACCTTTACGTTAACCTTTGTTTATTAAATAAATATATTTTCATTTTCATTTTTCAAAGACTTTCGACCAAAAGTATGATATAGCTGTTTTTTTTGCGTTTTCAGAGTTGATCCCACAGTAACAGTTATTCAAAATTTGCCATATATGTCACCGCTTAAGGCTCCGACACCGGTAGACAAACACATTGTATAGGTATCATAAAATTTAGATTTGCCCACAAATCTACTTAATTGCTTCACAAAAAGTAATAAATAAAATAAAATAAAAAATAAAAATAAAAAAGCCTTTTTATTTCCAGTAAATTTTTACATTTCTTAAAGTCTATGTATGTGTTAGTTTTAATTTGTTTATTTCTATGTTATTTATTCTCTTATTTAGTTAAACAAAAGTACAAAAAGTAATAGCCAAAAAAAAACCTACGTCATAAAATATCTATGAGCAACTTGCCAATCCTCGACTTTCAAAAATATAATTTGTCCTTACTATTTATTCAAATAATTTACCCACAAATTTCAATACAATGCTATCTTTGTATCTATTCCCATCGTAATACCATAAAGTAATATTATTGTACAAATCAAAAGACTGGTTGCACATTTTTATCCATACTAATTGCCGTACTAATTGATACGGTAGAATTTAATCTGCCATGTTAGGGTGCTTTTCCACGTGGAGCTAAGCGAGGTCAAAGCTAAGCTACAAAATTATGTGACCATTTCCTGCCTGGATTTGTCTTCAAATCCCGAGTAAAAAGGTACCTTCTAGATAAGCGTGCTACACCCTAAACCGCATTTATGCTTAACATCAGGCAGTATGTAGTCAAACGTAAAACTATATGGAAAAAAAAACATGCTTTAATGATGTACTACGATGTGAAACGTGGTCTCTTACTATGGGCCTTATTAATAAGCTCCAAGTAGCACAACGAGCTATATGTAGAGAGATATGTTCAGAGTCTCTCTGCGAGATCGAATCAGGAATTAGGAGATCCGTAGAAGAACCAATATTACTGATATAGCCCAGCGTATTGGCACGTTTGAAGGCACTGAGCAGTGCATACTGAGGACTGATGACCGATGAGGTCGAAAAGTTCTTGAGTGGAGACCACGTACCGTCAAATGCTGCTTAGGACGTCCACGCACAAGGTGGACGGTTGATCTCATTAGAACCGCGCTGAATGCAAGCCGTTGCCCGCCACCAACCGGTCTTATTGCAGATCCATAGGTGAGGCCTGTGTCCAGCAGTGGACATCCTGATGGATGGATGGATGGAAAGATATGCTACGTGCGTAGTAGCATTGAATTCTACTTCTTACTAATGTTATAAACGCGAAAGTTTGTGAAGATGGATGGATGTATAGATGTTTGTTACTCTTTCACGCAAAAACTACTGAACGAATTGAGATGAAACTTTGCAATAATATAGCTTATATATCAGAATAACACATAGACTATAAATTATAATGATATATTGCGTATGCGGGCGAAGCCGCGGGTAAAAACTAGTATTCTATATATCCGCAGCTACATATCTTCTATTTAGTTGCATGAATTGTGTCTACGAGTACATTAAATAAATACTTTTTTGAGTTCAGTACACTTACAGGAATTTTCTATATTAAGTTTATAAAATACTAGCTGCGCCCCGCGTCGTTAACTCGAGATAAAAAGTAGCCTATGTGTTAATCCAAGATCTAAGCTACCTCCTTACCAAATTTCATCTAAATCTGTTTAGCCGTTTGTTTGTGAAAAAGTAACAAACATCCATACATACAAACTTTCATAATTTTTAAAAGTTTATGTACAAAAACTACATAGCTTAGCTAAGCTAAATGGAGAAGCACCCTTAAAATCTGCCATATTGTATTATCTGCCGTACCGAGTGGTCACGCGCAACCCTTATCGCGGAATCTTTTTGTGCCACCCCTGCGATTTATTACCCTTTAAAAATGGGAAACCCAAGGATTTTGTAGGGAAACCTTATTATTGATTTAGTAAAATCAGGGTGTAATCTAACAAACCATGGCAAGTATTAATAGACAAGTAGGTAAAATTAAAATAATCTTATTTAATAAGATTAGGAAGCCGTGGTGGTCTAGAGGTAGTGACACTCGCCTTACAATCGTGAGGTCGTTGGTTCAAATCCCGGTCCCGTACCAATGAGTTCATTGGAATTTATGTATGGAATTTTCACACCCCTGGCTTTTTGGTGAAGGAAAACATCGTGAAGCATCCTGCATATATGGCCGTAGAAGAAATTTGATGGCGTATGTGAATCCACCAACCCGCACTGGGCTAGCGTGGTGGATATGGCCCAATCACCCTTCGTAGGTAGGCCTACGTAATATTGTTCATTTTAAGCTCTGCATTAAACTGTGTCCTATACTACTGTACTGGGATTTTTAATAATTCACTGCTGAACATAGGTGACACACGTACCTATAAACATGGTTATCTAGAACTGATGTACCTACTAAGCTGAAAGGAGGTAGACATCATCAACTTTCACTAGGAGGGCAAACCGGAATTCGAAAAAAAAAACAGTTATTCTATACAAAATTTCCACTCTGAATCGACAAAATGTATGGAACAACAGTTTTTTTTTCTCGAGGTCATAATAAAACTTTAATTAGCTCCTGTGGACATGTACGGTTAAACAAATACGCGACGATGGCAAATTAAATCACAAATCTCACGCTCCTGTCAACAACAAAGATTAATTTAAGTGATTACTTGAATACAGAAGGGACATATCAATATTAGTTGTCTTGTCTTCTTACCTAAAGCAAAAAAGACCTAAAGTTAGAGTCAGACCACATCATTCTATACTGAAGAGTAATTTGGCCTATATTCATCCCCCCTATGTGAATCCATTAATCGAATTCACGTAATATGCCATCTATTTTTATTTCAGTGATAGGACAGTGATAGGCAGATGCCACAGAAAGAGAGAGGCCTATACCCAGAAGTGGATACAGTAATGAATGATGATGATGGTAGGACACAGTTTAATGCAGAGCTGAAAATGAACAATATTACGTAGGAATACCCACGAAGGGTGATTGGGCCATATCCACCACGCTAGCCCAGTGCGGGTTGGTGGATTCACATACGCCATCGAATTTCTTCTACGGCCATATGCAGGTTGCTTCACGATGTTTTACTTCACCAAAAAGCCAGTGGTGTGAAAATTCCGTACATCAATTCCAAGGAACTCATTGGTACGGGACCGGGATTTGAACCCACGACCTCACGATTGTAAGGCGAGTGTCACTACGTCTAGACCACCACGGCTTCTTAATGTTATTAAAAAAGATTATTTTAATCTTTTTTCGCAAAAAAATGGCAATACCGCCTTCCATCGTGTACAAACTTCAAACGTTTCGCCCGAATTGTTGACTGCGGCTGATTTTTCAAAAACGGCTCAGCCGATTTCTATAAAATTTAAATGGGGTCACCTCGGGAGTATACCCTTTCGAACCAAAAAATAATTTGAGGAACATTCACAAATAAAGCATACAGACTAAAATAGAACCTCTACCTTTTTAGAAATCGGTTAAAACATTTTAAAGATGACAAACGAAGTACGTACCTACCTAATTGTAGGTGCAATATTATTTTGCACGAGTAACGAGTGATACTGATCTTCAGTGCTGAAATACAAGAAAATAACAAGTAAATCCACATTTTTACGCATTCTCTGAGCGAGACAGTTTCCGCGGATTACTTGGTCCCGTGCCAAATGTATCGACAACACTGCTACGACGTAATTTTAGCGATTAGTTGCCTGTCCATGACGTCATTAAAGTAATTTATTGCTTGTTACATGACGTCATGTGTCTGTTAAGCTTTTGAAGTTATTTTTTGTCTGCCAAAAGTTACATTTGATTAATTCGATTTTCGCTAAAACTTTAGTTAGGGTGTCGCGTAGAGTGAGTGTCAAACTATCTTTAGGTATAGACTATATATATATATATATAATAAAATAATTTATATATACTATTATTATACATCGGACTATGAGAACACTATCAATAGAGCACTTGAAAATGTTATGAATTGGTTTAACGATAATAATCTACTAGTAAATCTGGATAAAACTAAAGCAATGCAATTTCATTTTCCACAATCAAAGTCAAATAATATCACAATTAAATATAAAAATACATTTACAGAACAAGTGAAAGAGATAAGGTTTCTAGGACTGATCCTTGACTGTCACGGTAATTGGAAAAGCAACACAAATCACTTAAGTAAAAAAGTTAGTAGGTTTGTTTATGCACTGAAGCGATTATCAAAAGTAGCATCACAGAAAGCAGCGATATGTGCTTATCATGGAAATGTGGCTTCAATTTGCGTTACGGATTATTACTCAGTAGATGCTAAAAAAGTCTTTATAAAACAAAAGAAATGTATTAGAGCACTAGTTGGAGCCAGACAAAGACAAAGCTGTGTCCCAATTTTCAAAAAACCTAAACTACTACCGTTAACATTGATGTATATTTTGGAAGCGTGTCTTTTTGTAAAGCAAAATTTAGAAATATTTGAAAAAAAAGTTACACTGAAACTACGAAGAACACGAAAAGCTTATTATGTATTACTTCCCTAAGACTCTAAGACGAATTTTATGTCAAAAGTATTTATGTAATGTGCACTAAATTATTTAATCATTTACCAGATGCAATGAAAGATATGACATGTAATAAATTCAAATTTAATTTAATTAAACTCTTACTTGACAAATGCTATTACACAATTGACAAATTCCTAAAAGACAAAAATCTTGACATTTCAAATAAATAGTAACATTGAATTGAACACATGACATTTCTTAATAATATTATATTATTGATTAGGTATATAACAATGTTTAATATTGTATGCCCAAGAGGGTAGCCGTTGATACTTCTTTAATAAATAGACCACCATGTATGTAAACACAGCTGACAATAAATGATCTTGATTTCTTGATTTCTTTCTAAGGAATGGCTATTTTGGTGTACTACTGAACGATATTTAATCATGAAAAATTGCATTAGTATGGTACGTATTTTACAGAGTACGTTTAAGATATTATTATTTAGGCTATAAATATAGTCACACTTCATGGGTAGGCCTACGTCCTGCAGTGAACTATTTAAAAAAAGCTAGTACAGTACCAACAAAAATATAAGTCTATGTTTAGCAGACTATCGACTATTGAATAAAAAGTTGGTACAGTACAAAAATAACACAATCAACATATTTTATTTTTGACTAATAATATGTAACTGATTTCTTTCAATTTCCTGTACAAATATTTGACTAGTTTTTGGAAATCGTTTTAAATTATTCGTTAGTACATAATTAGCACACTTCATTTATATTTACGAGAGATCTACTGTATTAACAATGAAAATCAAGTGTTAAAGAATACATATTCAAGATCCCGCCAAAACGACATTTTGCAATGGCGCTGGTGTGATACGTCACACACTAGTAAATAACGTTAGTTAATAGCTAGTTTACATCTGAAAATTGACAAAAAATACTTTAAAAGTAACTTACAGATCCAATTATATTACTCCGAAAACACAAAACACAAATTACACAAATAACAGTAAATCGAGAAATTCTCGTTTACTAGCATGTGACGCTACCAGAGTTGCCACCCATCTTAGAGCGTTTTTGTCACAGATAAAATATCAAAAAAATATATTATTTTATATCATGCAATTTGCGAAAAGTATATTTCGGCGACAGGAACCTAAATAATACAAATAGAAACCATTAATTACAATTTATTGATTAAATACTAAAAATGGAACGATTACAACCAAAAATAAGAAGTTATTTTCCAAGCTCAAAACAATGATCTGCCATTTCTCTTTTTTTTTTTAATTAATTTTACAATCAGCTTATGTTTCAACTTACGCAATATTTTGGCGATGATGAAGCCCCTTGTCTTGTCATTAGCTCATGTAATTATTATTTTCACACAAGTTTCACCTAAAATAAATTAATACTAATGTTTTATTTCAATAAGTTATTTACCACTTCAAAGTTCTATAGGTTTAATTATTATTTTTTAAATGAGATTGTAATTTAAATTGTTTTATGAATGTACGTCGACAGGAACGACAACGCAAAGTTACTTCACTAGCGCCACTTGAACTAATTTATAATTTAAATATTTGGCGCTAAAATTCAAACGACCGTCTTATAATAGATTGATTAATTCATTAGATTATGTCTAATAATATATTGATAAAAGTAAGTAAGTAAGTAAGTTCATGTAGGCCGGGAGGCTAGCCCTGGTGTCAGAGTATTTAGGCCGCCTGAAGGCCTCTGACATGGCTAAACGGTTAAAACAACCGGGACCTACAATTTAACGTGTCATCCGAGCTACGGCAGCGCTCAGTTAGAAAATGCCACCCGGTAAAATACAGTAAATCGTCCGTGACGACCACACGGCCATTCTGCTCAAATCGCGACTCTGCGATTTTAACAGAATACGTGAAAATAACATGTCAAATGCATCGACAAGGACCATCAACACCTTAACTAAACTATTTAAAACAAAATTAAAACAAATAAATAAAGTCTAAACAAAGAAAGAGCGTAAAACTATTACACCTTACAATGTTACAAACACAGACAGTACTGGAAAGTTCTAATATAATATGGTTATAAATAATGAATTTTTCCATGATTTTTCTATTTGTTTTTCATAATGTTCAAGAATAAATTTACAATGTCTTAGATAACTTCATTTTTATCCTCTTTATAATTAATAATATTCACATGTCATGTTTGGTACCTACGGAATTTATTCGTAAATGAAACGTTACGCCAAAACTGCATTGTGTGAGACACAAATAAATTTCGGAAGAGAATCTATTTTTTTTTTGTTTTTTGTTGTTTTTTTTTTTTTAACATTTTACGACCACACGGTCATATGAATCTGAATTTGTTGTTCAATAAACAATGCAAGAAATAATGTAGCGTTACTGTCTTAACCCATTAATACATTTTACTTTCTAAAGCGTATGCAACCAAATTATTACGTTAACAGCTTGATTGAATAATGAAGAAAAACACAAACATCAGGAAATGTGTCTAAATAACAATATAACTCAGCCCTAATATTAATTAATAAGATTGCATAATAATTATTCACAAATGGGGTAATAGTAATAACAATGTCAGTAAACTATCACTACCATAACGTTACATTATATGTTAAAACATTTCAAAATCACAGTTATTATTTTAACTGTGAAACATCAAGTGTAATAATTAATAGATAGTTCAATGTTAATTTCTCAGTGCGAACAATAGATTAATTAGTTAGTTTTGTTACGAAGAGAATAAGGAAATTTAAGATGCATGGAGTTGTAATAGAAAATCAAATAATGTTCGATACAACAAATGGAAGTAACACTGCCAGTTCTGTTGTCTTGTTGTAAGTTTAAGTAACAAAAAGGAAAAGTAAAACACGGCTAGATATATTCAAAACGCGGATAGATATATTCAAATTCAAATCAGAAAGAATAAAGGAAGTGAACCACCACTCCCAAGCTTACACCATTCCGGTTTCTCGCTCATCAAATCAGTAGAGAAGATGAAGGGAAAGATAGCACCAACCAAGTCAACCCCGCCAATCCAAGCTTACACCATTCCGGTGTCTCGCTTATCAAATCAGTAAAGAGGATGAAGGAAAAGGAACCACCGATCAAGTCAACGACTCCAAGCTTACACCATTCCGGTTTCTCGCTCATCAAATCAGTAAAGAGGATGAAGGAAAAGGAACTACTGACCCCAGGCTCATCACATGACATCTTGCCCAGGAAGCCCAAAGTTCAACCATTCCGATCTCTCACTTTGGCGAATCAGTAGGAAGGAATAAGGAAAGAAGACAAGGATAAGGAAGTAGTAGAATCACGTAAAAAAATCATACATATATCAGCGCAAGCGTTGCGAAAATACGTTAAATATTACCGGAAAGACAACAGATATGGCATGTCTATCTTATTCAGCCGGCTGTTCTCGATATATTAAAGATTATAACAAAGACATCCAAAGGCATAAGAGCGGGTTAAGATTAGAACGAGATTTATCTGAACTTTATCTGTTGATCATTTACAAAATATCATCCGTGTTCTACATTTTAGCTCTATAGGTAATCACTCAATAAATTATCTATATGCTTAGTAAAATCATGGTTGCGAAAATTACATCAGTTTCAAAAATAATCTACGTGGAGACTCGATTAACCGGACTAACTAGTGTCGTTGAGCATTCGGATATTCAAAAATCCGGATATTGGAGTTTCCACTGTATATACTGTTCACATAAAATTTAAAATCAGGGTTTACCTAGAATTTTTACCTACTAGGTTGCATTTAACATAACATCAAAAGAGCGGCAATATAAATAAACAAAAATTACACTTGACACATTAACTTAAAGGACAAGAAAAGTTACATTCACAATATTTGCATTACTGAAATGAAACATCATCTTATCCAAGAATCGAATATCTATCCTAAACAGATTATTTCTGTATTTATTTTAGTATTTTAATTTAGTACAACTTACATGGTTATAAATTTTTTTTTGAAAATATGAGCAACCTCAAATATTTTGTATTAATCCAACCAAGCCACTAAAACAATTAGAATGTAAAACTGCTCGACCATCCCTGAATGAGTTAAGTCCTTTTAAAATCATTGAAACTTTTGCGACATTTTTTTTTTTTATTTCTATTGTTTACATATGTTATAAGGCCAATAATTAAATTCTTACTAAATATAACTGACAGCCAAGAAATGGTTATTAAGTAGATTAAAAGGCAATTATTATCTTAAGGATTTTAGAACGGCGTATCTACAAATAATAATAAAAATAACAACAAAAACAAAATTAATATGTCGCCTTTACGGGAAGGTGACAGATTTCCAACAAACGAACATAGTAATTAAGTCAAAATTATAAAATTCAATAAGTGATGACATAACAATCGCAGATTTATCAGACGGGGTGAGCGAATATAAATATTGATAGAAATTCTGATTTGGATTTGCTTTCCTTAAACTTACAATTCAGGAATCAGTGTCTCATTTTTACTGTAGAGAAGTTAAAAGCAGGTCTAACTCAAATGCCAACTTTAACATTATAATAAGACATAATATGAGCAATAATGGATCTTTGTTGTTGTTGTTCAATGTATATTGCTGAAAATTGCGCAAAGTTATAAGAACGAGCGATTTGAATGTAAAAGAGCAACTTTAAGTTATGTTAAGAATAATAACTTGAACTAGGTAAACAGAAGAACAAAACTCTGAAAACTAAAATCATTTCAAGTACACACCTATATAATAAATTAAATTCTACTTTGGCGTTCAGCCCTACATTGTTTTATTTCTGAAAAGCAAGGCTATGACAGAACTGAATTACTTATTACAGGCATAAACTTCTTATATTTCGACGAAATTACGTATTCACTAAGTTATCTTATTTCTTTTTTTTTTTTTTACAATATAAAAAAAAATCAAAAATATTTTATCAATTGGTTCTATGAATTATATTTAACCAATTATATTTTAGTGAAGTTTAATAATTTCCTTTTTAATTTAATACATGAAAACACACCCGTTATACTAAGACTTAAAATGTGTAAAAGCCCTGTTAATTTCCAGAGCAAAATTCTATAAGGACCCATGAATTTAATTTAAATCTTATTAAGTACATTGTTAAAGCTTGAGAAAAGCCACTGGCTGAAAATTACATAATGTGAAATCAGTTCACAGCCAGTGGATTTATGTATTTGTTATCTTTTAACTCATTTGTGTCAAAAATCTAATGTCTCTACGCCTAATAAGGAAATGACAATCAGTACTGTTTATACGATCACACCTTTAAAATATCACACAGCTTCGATAAAATCAGTTTTTCTAAAGATCTAAGGTGAAAACCTTGTTACTTTATGTGAAGTCGGCTAAACAGAACTCTTTGGTTTCCATTTTACATTTATTTATGAGCATCATAGATGTAGTGATTAGTATTTGATCTTGAAATATTGTAATACATTGTTTTTACATTCAATTATTTATCAATTATAAGGTCTATAAGTTTTTAATGTTTGGGCATTAATATCACGATTTATGATAATGATAATTATGTGCTAGTAATAGTAGACTGATAATAAACATCTTTTGATATTTTCCTCTATTGCATTACACAGTTACAGCTCTATTTACTGAAAACTAAATATCACGGCAGTCTAGGTACTGCAGTTAGTTGACTAGGGCAGTGGTTCCCAAAGTTGACTGGACTACAACTCATCTTAAATAAGTTTACCGTATGTTATAAATATTCTGTAAATGTATAATTTTAATTTTGTTGTAATGACTTATCTAAGCACATGATAATTGAAATACAAACTCGTTACACCACCTCTAGGAAAATTAACCAATGCCAACATGAAATAACATTCTTTTGCTCGATCGGTTAGTGTATTGTTCTACAGGCAGGGCCCATTCAAATATTTGCCGACGACTCGACAGTGGGTCATGACCCAAAGTTTGAGAAACCCTGGACCAGGACGTTTCCACTAAATTGATACCAATATATTATATATAAGATTAGAAAGATAATATTATAGCAGTACAGATAGTTCAGCCATGACAGGTTGACCCTATTTTATTAGAGGCACTTTATATCAACATAATTAATTTTCAGTTCTTCCATTGCAACAACCAACATAACAGTAAAATTGTAATATTATTCTAGATTAAAAATAATTTTGTAAGATAGTCAGCCAACAGTTACTTTGGCATTATTACAACAATCAAAAATAAACATGAACAAAATAAATTATTTAGCCTTTACCTATTACTTATTCATAACAAATAAAATCCACTGTTAAATATCGGCTCTCTGTCCTCGAGGAAAGCGAAGCTGATCATGTTGCACGGGGAATTGAAGACAGTACTCAGCTCAGACAGTACCTATGCTCCGAAGCATTCTTACATTGCTCTAGTGTAGTACTGCAGCATCACTTCCGAGCCTTCAGCGTAGAACTGCATTCATTTTTATTCTCTGCCAGAAAAACAACTCGCATTAGTTCTATAACAATATCACAACATATTATAAAGCAGTCTATATTTCTGTGTCCCTTTATTTTCTCTTATATGGCCTAAACTATACAACAGATAGCAATGCAGGTTCCACTATCTTATAAATTATTTATTTCAAAAGGTTTATACCAATAATTTATTCATAGCTGAGTGGAGCCGGGCCAAGTAGCTAGTTAATTATAACTCTAAATTAGCCGAAAAGAAAATTAGGTCTTCTAGGTTTCATTGTGACTTATTGTCTGTTTGTGAGTGTTATACAAATTGATCAGAGAATGCTTATGAAGGAAAACAAAGATAAATTATATTGTCATAATGTAAAGACCACAGAAGTAAACCTTATGGATTGTCAACAGCATCAACTGGCATTGTTATGCCAGCGACTGTGTTCTCAGCTAAAGACCGGCAGAAAACTCTGTAACAAGACTATTGCAATTTTCATACTTTACCTATATCAAAAACATTTCCTCGATGCAACACGAGAGTGTAGCACTTTAAAAGTATTTACAGGCAGCCACAGCGGCATGTAATATTTAGTTTATTCGTTTCTAAATCACAAATCAGATAAAGGACAAAGTTGAGGTTAGAAGTGAAATATTACGATCTCGTCACATTACGTTGCCAATTAACAAACAAAACACATCACCTGGCTTGTTTTCTTGTGAAATAGCTCTGCATTAATATCTTCAAAGGTTTCTCAGTTTTTCCTTAAGTTTTCTCCATGAGAAGTTGCAGTGCAGTAGAAGTACAGCCCTTCAGAGGTCATGATGGATATCCCCCACCGCTGCTTTCGGCGACAGGAACCTAAATAATACAAATAGAAACCATTAATTACAATTTATTGATTAAATACTAAAAATGGAACGATTACAACCAAAAATAAGAAGTTATTTTCCAAGCTCAAAACAATGATCTGCCATTTCTCTTTTTTTTTTAATTAATTTTACAATCAGCTTATGTTTCAACTTACGCAATATTTTGGCGATGATGAAGCCCCTTGTCTTGTCATTAGCTCATGTAATTATTATTTTCACACAAGTTTCACCTAAAATAAATTAATACTAATGTTTTATTTCAATAAGTTATTTACCACTTCAAAGTTCTATAGGTTTAATTATTATTTTTTAAATGAGATTGTAATTTAAATTGTTTTATGAATGTACGTCGACAGGAACGACAACGCAAAGTTACTTCACTAGCGCCACTTGAACTAATTTATAATTTAAATATTTGGCGCTAAAATTCAAACGACCGTCTTATAATAGATTGATTAATTCATTAGATTATGTCTAATAATATATTGATAAAAGTAAGTAAGTAAGTAAGTTCATGTAGGCCGGGAGGCTAGCCCTGGTGTCAGAGTATTTAGGCCGCCTGAAGGCCTCTGACATGGCTAAACGGTTAAAACAACCGGGACCTACAATTTAACGTGTCATCCGAGCTACGGCAGCGCTCAGTTAGAAAATGCCACCCGGTAAAATACAGTAAATCGTCCGTGACGACCACATATACATATTTTAGTTTAAATAAAGTGAAATATGTCTCTATCAGGCTATTATCTGTAAGGATTACCACAATCAATAGTATATTTTCAATGTTGTCAAATAGCCTATTGCCTAGCGAAATAAATTTATTGTATTAGTTAACTATGTCACGTGCAACTTACCAGCTACCACTGTTTCTTTATATAAGTTGAGTATAGGCTGAATACAACGTCTTAGCGGGTATGATATTAGCAAAAAGCAGCGGATAACCCAATCCTCGCGCAGCTGTTCAGTGCGCTTCAGTCAGGATTGGGCTATCCGCAGTTTGTAGCTAACTTCACAGTCGTCAAGTTAGATTCGTTCTATACCAGCAATATAATTTATCTTTCTGTACGTACATCAGTAGTGTTTACCATTGCTAAGGGGGTGTGCACACGCAAAATGCACATCGCGTCGCACGCCGCGTGCCTGCAATCAAATAGCTAATTCATAGATAGATGGATAGATAAACACTTTATTGTTAACACTAAAATACAATTCAGAAAAAATACACAGAAAGGAAGAAAAAAAAACAAGCGACATAAAATAGTGCAACAAAGGGCGGCCTTATTGCTTATAGCAATCTCTTCCAGGCAACCCTTAATTGACGATTTGATGTCCGCTCTATCTACAATAAACATAAGTTTCAAGTTTCTACGTCCAGTGGTTTGGAATGTAGGTCATATGTCAGCTAGTTACTCACGTCGATCGGATAGTTAATCTAAATTAATACCTTTCATTAATTTAGATTAACTATCCATATCATGTGTGACCGGCCAGCTCCACCACCACTTTTTATTAGTTGAGTACCTACAAAACAATGTATCCTTCTGTACGTACGTATCCAGTATTTGCCCTTGCTAAGGGGGCATGCACACGCAAAGTGCACATCGCGGCGCGCCGCCGGTCGCGTGCCGCGCGCCTGCAATCATGTAACTAATTGACGATTTGATGTCCGCTCTACACTGCACGACAAAATACAAACCTATTTTGTTTCTTTTTCACTTATACTGTCCCACTCCTAGGTCTCCTCCATTTCCTTCCATGAGTCGCGATCCCTTGCAACCTCTTGTCAACCGCTCTCCAATGAGTCAAGAGCGTCATGCCAGCGTTTCTTAGACCTTTATTAGCTGAGTCGTCCGTCAGGCACCCACTCCGTGACCAGGGGCTTCGGCTTCGCTTTTTGTCCTGCTCGCGCCAGTTACTCACGCCACGAGAGCGAGCGGGAGGAAAAGCGAAGCCAAACGTCAGAGCGCTTACACAATAAGGCCCCTGGCTAATCAATCGGGAGACATCCGCGCCTACGGTTACCATCTGACCGGATAAAGCCGGTCTAGACCGGATTTTTACGTGTTAGACCGGACTCCGCCCGGATATTACGTCAGACCGGATTTTTGTCATACTTGCATGTTCCCCCGCCCGCTCAAGCGACGGGTGCCGCACGCACTGAGCCCGGATAGAAACAGACTTTCAGTGGAGTCAGTGAGAGCCATATTGTTTCCGCAATATAACTATAAACACGTGATGTGTAAACAATTTTATTGCGAAATAGCTGGAAAAAAACAACTTTTTGCATGCGGTTGATAGCAACCAAAAATATGGGTCTAAATAATATATGTAATTAAAAACGTACCTACTTAAATACTATGCTTTTTATTTAATACAGGTGCGTGACCGGACTTTTTTTCAAAATCAGTATTTTTGGACATGCCAGACAGGATTTTGCATTTTTAGGCCTGGTAACCCTATCCGCGCCCCATGTCCTACCCAATCCAATAGTTTGGCGGCTTTTCGGCTGACTTCAACTACCCCTGTGATAGAAAGCAGTGTTATAATAAAATTATAATTAAAAAACATAAAGAGTAATAGGATTTCAAATGAAACGCGAAATATTTAATAATGTAATAGCTAGCTATCATGTATAATTTTATCATCCGCTAGTTTTTACTCGCGGCTTCGCCCGCATGATATTTTGATTTTTGAATATCATTATAATTAATAGCCTATGTGTTATTCTGATTTATAAGCTATATTATTGCAAAGTTTAATCTCAATCCGTTCAGTAGTTTTTGCGTGAAAGAGTAACAAACATCCATACATCCATCCATCCTCACAAACTTTCGCGTTTATAATATTAGTTGGAGTAGGATGATGAGCGCTGCTGCTACGAGCTATGATATAATATTTTATAAAGTCCTACGCCTCCTAATTTCGTCGTGCCAACAAAATACGTAAAAACATATTCCTTTTTCAATATGAGACCACGGTATACAGTGCACTTTTACGAGTATTAGGAGTATCTTTTGAAATCGCTAGGTTCGTCTCTACGAATAAGTTCGTATAGGTTGGGTGGCTATAGCCCTGGTCACAGTTTTTAAGCCGCCAGGAGGACTTTGACATAGCTAAACTATTAAAGCATTCGGGACTTGCAATTTAACGTGTCATCCGTGCCACGGTAGTACTCAGTCGGAAAATTCCACCCGCGGACACCCATCCAAATACTGACCGTGCGGAACGTTGCTGAATTTCGGTGATCGCTGACAAACACCTAGTCAAACTACACGTGAGTGTAGATACTAAAAATAAATAATGAGTGCCAATAATTATGTCCTGCACTGTACACTACTAAATCTAATCCTCCGGGACGATCGTACGGAGGGCGTGTACTTAATTTGTCCTGCATTGTTGCTCATAGGCCCCTAAACGCAACGACGATGTAATATAGCAATTTCGCACTGGTGTTACGATGACGTTTTGGAAACGCTCATTCGTCAACTTCTTTTCTTTCTTCTTTTCTCTCTTTTATTCATCATTTTTGCTATCGCAGAATTAGTTTTTTATTTACAAGTTCCATTAATCAGTACAAATTAAAAAACATTTAGATGTCCTTGACATTGGGTTCCAAAATTGGTACTTAGCCACGTTGTACGACATACTAAGTACCCTCCAATCAGTGTTATTATTGATACGGCAATTGCTGTACTCTAATAAGATAATTCAAGTTGTGTTTCTGGAAAATACGGCAGGTTCTAAGATACCTATTGAAATTTCAGGCTGTCGTAGCACCTAGGGAGAGACAGCCCCTTGCTCTAGGATTTGCGATTATGGCACTCAATTTTTGGCAAATTTTCCTCCAAATCGGCCCAAATACAGCAATCAGAAAGTGGAGATACGCCAGCCCATATTTTTTGATAATAACACTGCCTCCAAGTAAATTCTTCTAAGTAGTCCTACCTCTGGAAATACGTACGCCCCGTTCTACTTACAGGCGCCCGCATATTCTCTGATGATGGAGTTTTTACTGAATTACTCCCAAAACACTTGGGAATTTGGCGAATAAAACATTTAAAATATAAGTTTATAGAGCGTTTTTTCTGCACTAGTTTGAAAGTGACGCTTGCTTCATTAATGGTCCATTCTCCGCTGTGAACGTATTGACACACTACTGATCACTTGAAGCCATGGTGGTCTAGTGGTAGTGACACCAGTTTTACAATCGCAAAGTCGTGGGTTCAAACCCCTGCGCCGTACCAATGAGTTCTTTGAATTTTATATACGGAATTTTACACCACTGGCTTTTCGGTAAAAGAAAACATCGTGAGGCAACCTGCATACGTCCGTAGAAGAAATTCGATGGCGTGTATGAATCCACCAACCTGCATTGGGCCAGCGTAGTGAATATGGCCCAATCACCCTTCGTTGATAGGCCTACGTCCTGAAGTGGACCATTAAAAAGGCTGGTACAGTACAGTACATAACAGTACTGATCACTTTATTGGGCACTGACCGATACGGTAGAGCGTTTTTGCTGCACCAGTGTGAAATCCCCACAGTAGTGATATCCGCGTTACGCGCAACGTTTGCTCCATTAATTGGCCATTCTCGCCGGGAACGTGTTAATACACTAACTGATCACTTTATTGGGCACTGATTTATTTTATTACTCTTTGTTATCACTATTGGTTCAGCAGTCATTTCGTTCGTAATTACCGATTTCACAATTTTAAGACTTATTTACATCATCATCAGCTCAATAGGTATTGGGATGGGTGACTGCGGGTAGTGTTTACAACTGAGAGCCTTTGGATGACTCGCTAAATTGTGGTTGCTGGTTGTTTTATTCTTATCAGAAGCTCAGAGCAAATAAAAATATAAAATAAATAAATAAATAAAATAAATATTTTGGGACATCTTACACACGGCCTCTGACCCCAAACTAAGCAAAACTTGTGACATGGCTGCCAGAGACTGATATACTACTTATACTTATTTTTAAATACATACTTGTAGAGATAGTAACTAAATAACACCCACAGAGCAAACACGTATGTTCATCACATAAATATTTGCCCTGAGTGGGGATCGAACCCACGCCTCTTTGATCCAGAAGTTAGGGTCACTAAACACTGAGCCACCGAGGCAGTCTATATCCAGAAAGAACGTCGTTGAACAGTCAGGTGAGGCCGGTTTTGTATACATGTGTGAGTGCGCCGCTGTTGCACCGCCATAGTTTGACTGACAAGGCAAGGCGTAGTTTCATAGTTACCTGGATGTGTGTGTAATTGTCTGTACACGGCGAGGCGAAGTTTTGGTCGGCCTCACTTGTTTGTTTACAATATTTTATCTTTATTTTTTTATTTGGTCTGAGATCAGAAGCTTTCAGAAGGGAAGAAAATTAGTCATACGTTATCGCCACAGCCTCTAAGAAAATTCGAAGTCAAGTCAAATAACATAGTCTTTCTGAGCGTCTGGTGGATGCGAAGCGTGACCAAAATGCTGGTGTTTATTTGGCTCAACGTATAAGCATTGCCATTCAGCGTGGCAATGCTGCCAGCATGCTGGGCACGCTGCCAACTGGCAGTGGGCTTGAGCATTTGGATTATCTTTATACCTTCAATGGTCTGCGGATGATCCAATTGCTTTCTATGTTGTAGTAGTGTAGGTAGTTTTAGCATACAAAGTAGTATTGTATCATATTGTAGTTAATAAAATTATTTATTATTAAAAAAAATGAAAATTCGTAGAGGCTGTAAGTACCTAACTGATATTTAGCTAGCTGCACAGACGCCAAAAGTTTGATTTGAGCTATACGGGCTTACCGTGTGTTTTTCTACACAACGGGCATATTAGATGTTGAAAATTACGCAAATTGAACAAACCTTTTACAGGTCCTGTAAGTATCATCAACCGCGCAAGTTAAGCCAGTCAACTCCAATTTAAAAGTCGCTGAATCATTTTATGCAGGGGTGTACCTTGTGAAAACCCACGAATACTTCACTCAATTAAGAAAGAAAGAAAGTTTATTTATTAACTGAGTAAGAAATCGGCACAAATTGTGCACGAAACAACATTATCGTTAGATTCATTCACATCAGTTGGATTAACAGCGGGCCCCCAAACTCGGCTAAGCCGGTCTCTTGGTGGCCCATTCCAAATTAATTGCCAAGAGCTGAATTGGCGCGATTATAGACTATTATCATACCATATCAAAACTTGATCTACATATAATTGACATAAAATTTTGGTAAGTGAAATTTAGAAACATTAAACAAAACATAGTAGGTATAACAAAGACCAAGCATATTACTAAATAAAATTATAATGTACATAGTTGATTAAGACATTGCTTTACTTTAAATGAAGGCTAAAAGAAAATTATTCTAGCTGAATTGAAATTTAACATTATTTACTATCAACAGCTCAATCATACAATTTGGAGTGATGATGTGTGTGTAATTATTAAATGAGGTTTGTTTAAATGGACTACTCCTTACTTGTACCTATTTGCTAATCCGAAAGTATGTTTGTTGGTTTGTAACTCTTTCACGCAGCAATAGAGCCACGCTCGACTTGATTTTTACAAGCATAGGATATGTAGCAGACCGTTGCAGCTTCACAGTAAGATTCGGCTAGATGAAAGTGAATTTCACTACGGAAACCAGCGTGGTTTTTGCACATTTTAACTAAGTAAAGTACAGGTATAACTCACGTGAACACACAATTTTAGTAGAAAACTGCTACTATAGTTTCAATCGCATTGTGCTATGCGAGACGGGCCCGCGCGCTAGTACTCCAACCTTGAGAAAGATCGCCAAATGCGATTGAAACTATAGTAGCAGTTTTCTACTAAAATTACGCGTGACGTGAGTTATACCTAGTATAACTCACGTATATATACTAGGTATAACTCACGTCACGCGTAATTTTAGTAGAAAACTGCTACTACGAGTATAGTTTCAATCGCATTTGGCGATCTTTCTCAAGGTTGGAGAGCTTTACTCAATTAAAATGTGCGAAATCCACGCTCGTTTCCATAGTGAAAGGAGTTGTACCTAATTTACTAGGAACTCAGTATTAAAATTCTAACCAAGATCATTCAATTTTTCTAGGAATGTACTGAAATTTTAAAGCTCCATGGAGTAATAAAAAATAATATATAGCCCCGCATTTTTTTTTAATTGTCATTTTAAAAAAGTATATTTTAAATTCAAAATCATATTTTCTAAGATAATCTAAATAAATAGGGCAAATAAGCGCTAGATATCCCTTTCCGGGCTAAATCATTACACACCAAGGTTCACCTACAGTAAACAGTCCTAGATCTATCTCCAAAAGGGCTAAGGTGGTAACACTGATCGAAAATAAAAAATTAATTAATCAATATCTTTTGACATTGACATTTCTATTATACTTTTTTTTTAAATTAGCTTTGAGATTTTTCAGATTAGTGTGTTTCTTTACGAGATATCCGTTCCGTTTCACGTTACATACCCCAATTATATATTATCGATTTTCTAAATTTCGCAGGGCTTTAAAAATATTTTTTTATTAGATAATAATTACATTTTGAATGCTCTTTATAAAACAGCAATCATTGATCTGGTTAGAATTTTTATTTATTTTAATACCGGTAACGGAAAAAATCCTTTTACTTACTTAAAATGAAAGTGAATTTATTGATTTGGCTATTATTTTATAACTCTTTACGTAGCAGGGGAGCAACGCGCGACGGACCTACTTGTTTTTTTTTTCATGAATATAATACAAGCAGTTTAAGGTTGGAGGTAGAAAGTACGTGAAAAAAACTAAACGCTATTTTGTTATAAATAATATTCTACGGACGTATAGTAACCGAATTACACCGGTTTCAGAGTTTGAGAGCAGTGTGTTAGTGAGTCACACGCCCACACACAAACCGTGGGAAAATGCTAATTGTAGTACTGTGGCGGCTACAGTTGCATTGTTTTTACATTTTATACAAATTCCAAGAAAATATTAAAAATATACTATTAATAGCTGATGCCCGCGGTTTCGCCTGCGTCCTATCCCATACATAGGAACTGTTTACTTACCTATGTAACTCCGGCCTTTGAACTAAGTATACATCTGTCTCTATAGTATACATTTCCTATGCTCGCTAAAAATGAAGTCAAGCGCTCAGAGCAAATAAAAAAATCAAGAGAGAACGTCGTTAAACAGTCAAGTGAAGCCGGTTTTTTATACATGTGGTGCGTCGCCATAGTTCGACTGACAAGCCAAGGCGTAGTTCTTACTACCTGTATGTGTGTGTAATTGTGTCTATACACGGCGAGGCGTAGTTTTGCCGGCTTTACTTGTTTGTTCACTTCTGTCTTTATTTTTTGACCGAGCGTAAGAGGTATCAGAGTCTATTGGGACGAGCCGGCACTTGGGTGTATGTTTGTATGTATATTTGTTCGACGATAACTCAAGTACCGTTCAACCGATCTCTATTAAATTTAGCATGAACGTAGTTTATATTTATAGAATTTTTAAGTTCGAATATGAGCATCTTCTTTTCAGTGGTTGCGAAGATACGAAGGCCGTGGCAAAAAGAGGCAAAACGGCGTGTCTCTCTGCAGGAGTTTCAACATTTGTTTAAAATAAATCGCTAACTTTCGTACAAATATTACCTACTGGGATTTGAAAAAAAGGTAAGATTTTTTCAAATCCCAGTAGGTATACCTACCTATGATATTAAATAGGAATAGCGCGAGGTTCAAATCCGGGGCGGACTACTAGTTCATTTAGTATGAGGTCGAGCGTGGCTCTGTTGCTACGTGAAAGAGTAACAAACAAACAAATATACTTTCGGATTTTCAATACAAGTAAGGAGTAGTTCATTTAAACTAACCTCATTCAACACAATATGCCCTTTGTGTAGAACAACACACAGTAAGTATAACACGGTCACATTAACTCGACGCATCGCATTAATTTTAAACAATTTTTACTCGATCTTAATAAAAGAAAAGAAACTTATCTTTATAGAAGATGGTTTGGAACCTTTCGTGCGGGAGTCCGACTCGCACTTGCTCGGTTTTTTATTGCACACCGTACTTGAGCGCCAAAATGACGTCACATGGTCAAGCGTCTAGTTAATGTGACCGCGTTGTATAGCCCAAACCAAACTTCTTGGCGGCTATGAAGTTAGCTAAAAGTTGCGCAAATCCCAATCTTCACGCAGCAGTAAAATGAGCATCGGTCAGGTCAGGAGGCTTTCTCGTAGCTTGTAAGTAGCTAACATAACAGCCGCCAAGAGCTTTGACTCAGCCTATATCCATGTGTATTTCAAGCATCTATTCGTTTTTTAGGGTTCCGTACCTCAAACGGAAAAAACGGAACCCTAATAGGAGCACTTTGTTGTTCGTCTGTCCGTCTGTGTGTATGTCAAGACTCTTTATCTCGGGAACGCGTAAAGATATCGAGTTGAAATTTAAACTGTATACGTATATCTATAATATCTTGCAGGTGTGTAAAAGAAAAACTTCTCAGTTTTCGTTTAAAAAAGTTAGAGCCGTATATGTCGTAAAAAACCGCATATTTCGACACTCACAAAAATCAAAACCTACAAGACTTTCCGTTGACATAGAACTATGAAATTTGGCGAGAAACATTGTCTCAGAGTACACATATAGGAATAAATCTGAAAATTTTTTATTTACGAGTAAATCACAAAAAATAGGGCCTCAAAATTCACAAAATATGGGTTCAAAATTCCAAGTGAGTAAATCGTATCATGTAAAAAAACTTCATGAGCACATTCTAAAACAGATTTTTAATTATTTTAACAATGTGTAATTTTCGATGTATGACGAGAAAAGTGAAAAAAAAAACTTTTTTGTCGATGGTTATAGTACCTATAGAGATTTTAACAACTTACTTCCCAATTTTGTGAAATTTTCTGGATTTGTATGAAACGTCGATGTGCGAGCCTGACTCGCACTTGTCCGGTTTTTTTCTTACATTCGATATCAATTATTTCAAGCCAACCAAACCAAATTACGGCCATCCAAATCAGAGCTATTAATACAATCAACCCCTCATTTCGATCCAGACATAATCCTTTTGTGTGTCGCAGCGACAATAACAATATTATTGTAATAGACGGCAAGCGACGCTGTTGACACAGACCTGTGGGAAACGTCCAATACTTACCATAGATTATAAAAATACATTTTTGGTTAAATTACCACCAAAAGGGTTGAATTTCAAAGTTATGATTATATCAATCTCCAACATAATAACAAAAACATTGCATTGGGAAGCTAAAGAAGACACTAGCAAAGCTAACGAGTTGCATGACGCCTCTGCATTGGCATTATTATCAGCTTGTCATCCACATCGTCATCATCTTATCCACCATGTGAGCCACTGGAGCAGTTGTGCCAGCGGCCCAGAGCCACGCTCCGTTTAAGGCAAAGAACTTGGGGAAAACTCCGGAGAGACGGCCCTACCACGGATTCCTCTTAGCTTCACCAGGCTGGCAAGAGCTGACTACTAAAGTCGTTAGGTAGCGGGATTTTAGGCTATTAGTTTTATTTTTCATTCATTGAAATGCGAAACAAATTCCGTTCCGGAGATCGAATGCTTCAGTCCAAGAGAGAATGAAGACACGCGTTGCGTTTTTGTAACTGCCATTTAATCTGTGGCTGAAGTCAGAGGTTGGTACGCGGTCGCTGTCGCTGCCAAGTATGACCACCTGTCGGCTTGTCGGTCCGGATAGTTGGTCTAGTTATGTTAGAGATAGAATGCATGTAGACAGTGTAGACTCCTATTCTAACCGCTCTACCACGAGCTCGCCGTTGTGAGCGGGGCGGCGCGGTAAGAAACTAACGTACTAAAAAGTTCGAATGACGCCACGACAACGACGCCCCGCTCTGTGCGCTCATGCCTAGTAGTCTCTTATACTTATGTAATATATAGTCTGTCATTGCGCAGTGAATTCCGTGTCGGTCATGGGATGATCTGATGTCAGAGGTTTGAACTGTTCACCTGTCATTTTGTCTGTTCCGATTTGGTTTGGATAGATTAGTAGGTCTACTTATATTGGTCTAGTTGGTGTAGGAATACCCTCATATTTTACGCTAAACCACATTTTTCCTTATTTATTTAGTACGTAGTCCATTCTTAAAATTGCGAAGCGAATTCCGTGTCAACTATGGAATGGCCTGAAATCAGAGGCTGAATGAGACCATTTGCCGGCTTGTCGGTTTAGTTAGTTGGTCTAGTTATGTTGGGGATAGAACGCATCTAGAAAGACTGTCTTATATCCTGAGCTGAAGTAGTCGTGGTTTCTTACAACGAGATCATATCAGGAGTGAAAAAATTGTAATAAAACAAAAGTTACAGACATAGCCCTGCAGGTTGGCAAGTTGAAATAGTAGTAGGCAGGGCACATGGCGGATGATGCTGTGAAGGTAAATAAATTAAGACAAAAATACTTATGAGAAAAAAAATATGATTAAGACTTAAATCGAGACTAGGTGGACTGATCAACTAAGTAATTACGCCGAAACACGCTGGATGCAAGCCGCTTCCAACCGGTCTTATTGGAAATCCATAGTGGAGGCCTATGTCCAGCAGTAGACGTCCTATGTCTGATAGATAGCTAATAGGATAGGCTGCTCCAAGTAGCCATCTCCGAGCACATCCCTCTCCATTGCTCGTTGGTCTACTTTGAAGTTACTCAAAAGGCCCACAGAACAACCTATAAAGCCAGACAGTAAAAAAACCCTCCACATGAAATATTCCACAAGTTCATTCCAAGGAACTAAATTCATATATTTGCCCGCAAAAGTAAGTTCAGCGCTCTACAACTAAGTCATAACATTTGAGCTTAAATACAAATAGTTATGAAAACGAAACTCATGAATAAAATTATACAACACAAGTAACGCACACCCAAGAACGTAAACAACACTCACTACGAAAATATTCTATTGACGAAAACATTTACATGTGGCGAAAATGGACAGAGACAGAGATACTCCTGAAAGAATTCGCTGAGGAAAAAACGGGACAGGAACACTGCATCGCGGACCATTTCAGGCGAAACTTTGCTTCACATCGTGATTGAAATGTCTGAAAGTCTATTTATATTGCTTAGCGAGTTCGAAAGCTATCACTCAATAAATAGAGTAGATATTGACTTGTACAGTGACGTAGAGTTATTTCTAGGTTTTACGAAGCGTTGAACAAATTTCATTTTAACCGTCGAAAACTAGTACAATCAAAGTACAATATCAATATTGCATCGCAGTAAATAAGGATTTACTGTATTCCTATTCGAAATTCGAAATTCTGAGTTGGCTGACAAAAAAAGAAAACAGCGCTGTTCGATTTTCAAACTCGATTCCAAAATGAATGACTCAACTTTTCTTGTCTGATTGGAAAACCGAAAAATAGAAACTAGGTATGCAGGTAAAAAGAAGAAAACAAGTTCACTAGTTGCAATCGTAAGCTCTAAGTTTAGAGTAGCAAAGTCGATTTTAAAGCGAAAGTGTAGTGGAGAAGTATTATTAGACTTGTTGCAGAATGCGACGGCTTATTTGGTGAGAAGAGACGAAAATGCTCGCAGTGTAGTCGAGCAGCTGATGAACCAATGTATTTTAGTTTATATTTTTTGTACGTGTATATTTTTTTTTCGCTATTTAAATCTATCAACTTTGTATAATAAACGTATTTTTTCCTTAGGGCGGCAATGTTCTCTCAAAAAGGGAGGAATTCGCTGCAGGCCTTTGAGACATTGGGTCCGTGGGGGCCGGGAGCTCAGTCTTTCTGAGCGTCTGAGGGACGCGACGCGTGACCAAAATGCTGGTGTTTATTTGACCCAACGTATAAGCATTGCCATTCAGCGTAGCAATGCTGCCAGCATGCTGGGCAGGCAGCCAACTGGCAGTGGGCTGGAGCATTTGGATTATCTTTCTTTCTTTATTATTTCTTTGCAAAAAAACTACAGTTGAATTTTGATGAGATACTTAAGTAAATCAACATATTTATGAACTATTATCTATTTTCTATCATTTCTATTAGTATTATGCAGGTTTTTACTATTATCTAGAGTCTAAATATGATAAAATCATAACAGCGTGTATATAGCTATCTAAGTATGTATGGCACATCTTTTTTCTATGCCCTAGGCGCATTGACTATATTATAGCAACATTGCACCTTGCTATTTTTTGTAGAGTTTTTTTTTTATGTAGATTTGGCCACCAACTCGCCTGATGAAAAGATAAGTTGTAGCCGAAGATGGAGTATGTAGACCTAGAAGATACCTATTCTTCTCATCCAGAGTATGTCCAATAGGAGAAGCGTCGTAGCTGAGGTCGCCCGTGTGTAAGCGTGTGGTTAATATATTAAGATTAGTTAAGAGATTGGTAATATTGGAAAGATAGTAGCATAGCAGTAGCTAGTATTAGCAATCCCACTAAATCAAATGTCCTAATCTTTTGTATTCATTTAATATTCGAAGTGACCATTCAAGAAGCCGGATAATATCGCTCGAGATCTTTATGATTAGCGGATATCGGATTCAGGGAACAATAACGAATCTTATTCGTAATAGCGAATGAAAGAGATGCGCCATTTCATACGCTCATATGCAAATTACTGGAGTAAGAATGAGATGGAAAATAAATAAGCAATCGCGCCACCACTGAAGTTCGATGTCTGAATTTGGGAACTAAATAGTACGGCCACCTAAACGGAAACTAAAAAGTTTACGTAAGATGACAACAGATGACGATGACCAGGCTTAAAACGCGCAATAATATTTTGAATGACGGATGCGGCGGGATTTTTAAGATCCACGTCCGAAAAATATTTTAGTTAAGGTATTATAATAATATTCAGGTAATCTATTAATATGACCTAATCTTGTGAAATATCGGTATTAACCCATCTTTGCCCGTGTGCTATTTTGCTAATTTTGTTACGTTGACAACACTGCTCTGTCAAAGTTAGATTGCTAGTACAACTGAAAGTGTTTGATACTTGGTAGATACCAATTCGATTTTAATCAGTAGACTTGCGTCTACAAAATAGTCGGTACCTTGGCTGCTGATTAAAATCTTATTGTTAGTGCACCGTAACGCCACAATCTTTTTGCACAAACTCTAGTTGGGAATATTTTTGCATAAGAACTTATACGAATTATTAGCTAAAACACCCTACAAAACAATACATAAACACTATACATAATAATATACTAAATATATACTTATTAAGAAAAAATCCGTATTGATACCCTCAATACCAATAATACCTACTAATCACTACTTCAAGTCTTTTTTAGAAATCTTACAATAATAAAATTAAAAAACATTTACTAAAATTACTAATATTACTAATGTTTTCTTATATAACTAATTAACGCGGTTAGATTAAACTTTTTATTTTTTATTCTTGGAATACACAATATTCATTTCTCATTAATTACGCATGTATACATATGAATTATATTTTGTAAACATTTACCATAGCACTAAAATTTATGTGAACACCGGATACCAGACGCCCGCGCACGCGCGGGCGTCCGTTGTCGGGGGCGCGCGTATTCCCTGAAGAAAGCGTACTAACTACTCTGAAACCGGTCGGACGCATAGCGGCTCGACCGCTCAAATAATCGTGAGTTGTATCCGGTGTTCACATAAATTTTAATAATGAATCCTCACGCTAGTTTTAATGAAGTAATTTACCATAGCACTTTTGAACAGTTTGGAAAGGAACTAGCCACCGCGACACAGGGAATCCTACAGCGGCGGCTAGAGAATAATTAATGATGGATAATAAAGGCAAAATTAATTCATACTTGAACATTCAAATGCAACTACATATCCTAGTATCTTGAATATAATCTTATAATTGTAATTGTATAAAATCAAGTATATTCAATATCATTAAATTGTTATTTTTATGTCAATTTGGTTATGACTGAAATACTATGATCAGCATATTATTATTAGTTTCAAATAAATTATTTATTTATTAATGTGCAAATTGGGCATTTTTATGGTGCAGACATAGAGGCAATACACGAGGCAATACGAGCACCGCAGCTGTAGCTAACTTCACATATTTTATACTATATATAACGGGACTGAACTCACGTGTGGGGATAGTCGTAACGACTATAGTTTCGGTCGCATTCGGCAACCTTTCTCAAGTTGGCGAGTGCTAGCACGCGGAGCCGTCTCGCAATGCACTGAACTTCACATAGTAGGTATACAAGTCGGCGATGTGAAGTTAGCTACAGAAGCGGTCCTCGTGTCGTGGAGAGTGAAGCCGATTGCCTCGGTGGCTCAATGGTTAGTGACTCTGACTTCTAGATCACAGAGGCGTGGGTTCGATCCCCACCCAGGGCAAATATTTATGTGATGAACATGAGTATTTGCTCTGTGTATGGGTGTTATTTAGGTACTATCTATATAAGTATGTATTTAAAAATATGTTTATGTAGTATATCAGTTTTTGGCAGCCATAACACAAGCTTTGCTTAGTTTGGGGTCAAAGATCGTGTGTAAGATGTCCCCTAATTTTTATTTATTTATTAGAAAATTTTGCCTACTTACTGAAAAATACTTCAAAATGTACTTATAATCGCCAGGTTTACTTTTTAGAAATCTACTAGTTAAACTTGGGAAAACTTAAGCTACCAGACATGTATTAAGTATTAATTCTATTTTTACATTAATTATATACTTCATTATACATTTTTACCTAGGTTTTTCAGTTAATTTGACTTTCAATATTATGCTAATTGTTTGCGAAAAATCTAGCTTTTAATGTGTCTTTTAAATGTATGATTCAATGCGAAACCAAAAACAATAGGACTGTCATCGACTTACACATTTAGAGACGGCTGCTGAAAACTAAATTACATCTAAATGCTTCGGCTACATTAGCGGGCGAAGATTCGTATCGTGTTGGCGAGACAAAAAAATCGTGTTCGGGTATAGGCGATGTTCTTGTCTACATTAAGGCGGGCGAAGATTCGTGTCGAGTTGACGCGATGCATCGTGCCATCAATGAATCTTTTTTCTTCTTCATTTCTTCTACTGTGGTAGGCCAACTGAGCATATTTTTAATTCGAATCCACGCATCATGTACCAAGTGTTTCTTTTTAAGGTTAGGGTCACTAGGATTCCATATAATACTCTCAGTTTCATAAAATTGAATTAATACACTTTTTCGTTACTCCACTCCATAGTGTAAAAAATTAAATGCAAGTCCGTCTCGCTTCAAAGTCTGGACGACACTGAAATGACGTAGATGTAGCCACCTAAGCGAATATTGGCGCGACAAATCCCTTCGATTCGCGCCAGTTTACCGACAGCTCCCCGATACTACATCGTCTTCGCCCGAATACTACGCGATGACACGATGAACTCGGCCACATTTATCGCGTTAACACGAATATTCGCCATAGCCCGCTAATGGAGCCGAAGCATAGGGCCTTCGCTACGTTAAGCGTACGCACACGGCGCGTGCACGGAGCGAGCGCGCGCTCCGGACTTCCGACGCGGGATCTGCACCGCGGCGGGCGCCTGACGCTGCATCTAGTGGTGCTAGAAAAATTTACACCCACCGCATGCGCCCGCGCCGCGCACCCGCCATCCGCCGTGCGTGTACAAGCTCGATGCACGCGTCTGCGCCAGAGAGCGCTGCTCCAACATATCTTTCAATACATACACGCGAGGCGGGTACCCGCCGCTTGCGCACGCTTAACGTAGCGAATGCCCTAAGAACCTACAAGTTGTCACCCTGGCAACTCTGCGACGTTCCTGTGCACCACCTGGTGCTTACTTCGGTTTTTTTCTACGCTGTCATGTTCGGCTCTGGGGCCTTATTTTTCAAGTTCGAACGACTGAGAACGTATACGGAACTGACAAATTGTATGAAAATGCTCTAAATTAGCTATAAAAGTTGCGAATGCTCCATACAAGTTCCGTATACGACTAAACCATGCAAAGTTGAAAAATCCGGCCCCTGGGGTGCGTTTTTTGAACTTCGAACACCTAGGACCCATATTTATATTTACAGACGACTTTTTTCTCGAAATCTATTTGTACTGTACTGTACCAGCCTATTTAATAATCCACTGCAGGACGCAGGCCTACCCACGAAGAGTGATTGGACCATATTCACCACGCTGGCCCAGTGTGGGTTAGTAGATTCACATACGCCATCGAATTTCTTCTACGGACGTTAGCAGTTAGTAGTTTACTCTTAAGTCTTAACTATACTTGATGGCGCTGACGTATTGACTTTCTCTGTCGATGGACGAGGTGTTTTGGTTTTTGTTTATGTTTTCCGGAGATGTAGTGTTATTATGAGTAGGTACAATACAAATACATTTCCTGACTCGAACAAAACCCGTTGCGTTAAACGTTTAACGCAACCTTGTTGGAAGTCGCATTAGAAGTTTCACTTCAAAAAGCTTGTAATAGGTTATTTGACAACATTTTTCAATGTTGTCAAATATACTAATCCTCACAAATAATAGCCTGAAAACGATATAGTTCACTTTATGTATAATTTTCGCAAATTGCATGAAATAAAATACGATATTTTTTTGATATTTTATCTGTGACGAAAACGCTCTAAGATGGGTGGCAACTCTGGTGGCGTCACATGCTAGTAAGCAATAATTTCTCGAGTGATTGTTGTTTGTGTAATTTGCGTTTTGTGTTTTCGGAGTAATATTATTGGATCTGTAAGTAACTTTTAAAGTATTTCTTGTCAATTTTTAGATGTGAACTAGTGTATTTACTAGTATTAACTAACCGCTATTTACTAGTGTGTGACGTCACAGACCAGCACCATTACAGAACGTCGTTTTGGCGGGATCTTGAATATCTATTCTTTAACACTTGATTTTCATTGTTAATACAGTAGATCTATCGGAAATATAATTGTAGTGTGCTTATTATGTACTAACGAATAATTTAAAACGATTTCCAAAATCTAGTCAAATAGCCTATTGTAACAAATAAAAGCTTGTAAATATATATTTATATATTTTTTTAAATTAAAATTTACTAACCACATACTCCAGGGTCTGTGCCCTTTGTCAACTAAGATTTACAATTATTTTATTATAGTTACTGTACAAAGAGTAGGTAAATATATAATGTAAATATATAATATATGTGTAAATATATTTAAAATTAAGTTTGTGTGGTTTTGACGGTTTGCGAAGACAGGGAACTGCATAAACGATTCAGTTTTGTCATAAATTAACTGGAATTATTGATATCTAATTTGTTACAATTTTGTACTTACGAACTACTTTTGTATTATGTCAATGAACAAAATTAATTGAGATATTCAATTACATAGGTAGGTCAAAGGTGAACACGATGGAAATGCAAAACATTATATTTTTATCCTTATTAATAATATTTATCTTTATTCAAAAATATCATTTACACATCACACACGAAGGTGAACAGAACAATTTTAAATGTACGAAATTTATTTTTATCTGTATTGAAAACATTTTTTTTTTCAAACAAAAACATTATTGCAAAAAACCTTTACACACATTGAAGGTGAGTAAACATCACCTTTTTATTGATTAGTAATTTTGAGTAAAGGTTTTTCTGTGATTTCAAAACTGCAAAACATTGAAATAAGAAAAGTGTCAAGATTATAAAAAATTAGGTGATTGGTCTCTGGTATCGATAACCAGTACTTATTTCAAGTTGTTGGGACAAAGTAAATGATATTTAGGACTGTTGCTTTTAGTCAACGCGCACTAAATTAAAATCGTTTTGTGTTTTTTTTTTCATTTACAGATAAGCAAATTACTCATCTTAAGTGTACAAAAGCTCGTTTTGCGGCTAGTAAAAAGAGAACGAGTGACACATACCGAAAAACCAAAATAAATAGTGGTAAGACGAGTGCATAAACTTAAAACTAAGACAAAAAACAGTAGAACCAGTGAGTAGTTATTTTTACCACAAATGCCAGCGTTAATGCTTATGGCGCTGTACTTAATCAGCGATTTGTTTTTTATCATTTATTTCAAATATCCATAGATCAACAGTGTAATTTTTTTTAATAACCAAATAAATATTCTTTTTTAGATGTATCCAGCAGGCCAACATCCTTCAATACACTGAAGAAGAAAAGATTAGACGTACTAAATTTATTTTTATCCATACCTACTGATAACATTTTTATACAAAAACATCAATTGCAAAAAACGTTTATAAACATTGAAGGTGAGTAAACATCACCTTGTTAAGGATTATTTATTTATTACTAGCTTTTACCCGCGGCTTCGCCCGCGTATATTTTACATTTTGTTTTATCCTATGAGAACATTTTTGACTGACGAAACGGAGGAGGTAGATACCTACTCAATTCGACGCGTATTTTTTTTTACCACGCTTAACTTTTTACTTAATTTTCCGATTTAAATAGTTATTTTTTTACCGGATAAAGTATACTTCAAATTTGCTCCCATTTAAATTTTATCGAAATCAACTGAGCTATTTTTGATAAATCCTACTTCCTACTATCCTACTTCCTACTAATATTATAAACGTGAAAGTTTTTGAGAATGGATGGATGGATGTATGGATGTTTGTTACTCTTTCACGCAAAAACTACTGAACGGATTGAGATGAAACTTTGCAATAATATAGCTTATATATCAGAATAACACATAGGCTATATATAAATATAAATTATAATGATATTGCGTCAAAAATCAAAAAATCATGCGGGCGAAGCCGCGGGTAAAAACTAGTTAATAATAATGTGAAAAACGCAACATCGATCCGTGCTAAACATTCGCAAATTCTGTACACGGTTAAAGTAGGTCATGGCATTTTTTGCAAAAAATAATTATGTTTTACTGGGATAAAAAGTAACCTATGTCATTTTCCGTCTTTCAAACTACTATGCCCACTATGCCCATGATAAAAATCAAGACAATACGTTGCTCCGTTGCTGCGTGAAAGAGGAACAAACCAACAAATACACTTTCGGATTTATAATAATTATATATTATTAAGTAAGGATTAATCTCTACTAAACATTTTTGTGGGGTCAAAACTGCAAAAGATTGAAATATGAAAGATGATGAGATTATAAATTTGTAAACATAATATAAAAAATAAGGTGTTCATCTCTTGTGTCGATGGCCAGTATTCATTTCGGGTCGTTGAGTCAAAGTAAATGGTACGTAGGCAGTTACCTTCAGTCAGCTCACACTAAATTAAAATAGTCTTGGATTTTTTTACCATTTACAAATAAATTAATCATATTAAGTGTACAAAAACTCTGCGGTAATTTATAGATACAGTATCTAGTGTTAATGAGTGACATACCAAAAAACTAAAATAGTGGTCAGTCTCGGGCAAAAACTAAGGTAAAAATTAGTTGAATTAGTCGTCATTTTACTACAAATGCGCACGTTTAGCCTTAAAATTCCGTATTTAGTAATGTTTTATCATTTATTTTAGTTGCATCTAAAAATCGATATTGTAAAAACTAGTGTAAATGTTATTTTTTAGATGTATCCAGCAGGCCAACATCCCTTGTACCCTTACAGTGAAGTAGAAAAGCTCACAGTTTTACAAAATGTTGGTATCACTGAAGCGCAGTTGAAAAATGACGTGAACTCTATCAAGGAATGGGTCCAAAAACCACATTTGGCGGAAGCTGGAATTAGTAAGCATTCCAAAAATATTTTTTCAAAAAACTTCGTTTTTATTTTATAGTAGGGGAGCCCAAGCGGGGATTTCGGGATTTACTAAAGCGCGGCAGATTAATATACAGGGGGATACCTTGTACCCGGTTAAGTACCTCCACAAAACATGAGGCCCATATATAAGGCCGCCCGTGAAGGATACAGGGTCAGATTAGTAAAAAATAATTGACCATCAGAAATTCTCGAGCGCGTCAGATTAAGGTAGGGTGAGTTAATTACATCCTAAAAAGTGTATATTCCACTAATCTGACAATTTGAGATTGACGTAAAAAAAGGGGAAGGCAACAAAGTTGTAAAAAAAAAACGTCATCTCGACATTCTCGAGCGTAGCTAAATTTTTTTTTATTTTGAAGGAAATAATTCAAGAATAATGAAAAATATATAATCTGACGATTTCCGCAAGCCGAAATAACAAAAATTCGTCTATAAAGTTAAATGCGTGCAGCTGCGTGATGCCTACATTTCCTTCTCCGCGTTTTTATTCCTCTCTCACTCTTTCTCTATCTATTACTCTCTCACTCCGTCCCCACTCTGGTTTCTGTTGCCATGACAGCTGATCATAAAGACTCGTTTGTGGCATACTGTTTACAACGTGATTAAAAACAATAAGAAAAAAAATTTTTTTGAAAGTGGTTTTTTTGGAATAACTTTTAATCGGCTTTATTGATTAACTTCAAAAACTAATCCGCCTTTGAGCTTGAAAAACCACGTCGATCGCCACCAAGCTGGTCAAAATCGGTTGATTCGTTCGAGAGATATCGTGAACGAAAGAAACCCGAAAAAGTGTTTTTTCGGCATTACTCCGAAATTTGTGGTTCGATCAATTAAAATTGCAAAATTACTTATGAGGATGATAAAACTGCGTCGAGTAGTGCCTACCGCGTGAAAATTGGTTGATCCATTCAAAAGTTATTGCGGTTTGAAAATTCCAAAAATAGTGTTCTATGAAACTTCTATCAGACTTTCGAGCTGGGAGAGCTCAAATGCATAGAAATATTATTTCTTTGAACTCAGCGAGCTCAAAATATCACATAAATTATATTTTGAGCTCAAAAATGTCATAAGTACAATTTCAAGCGCCCAGGAATGGAATTAGCGGGAAGTTGCAGGGATGGCCTTAAAAGTGAACCGTTTTTCTAATTTTTTTTTGTCAGATCAGGCGAATCCCTCTAGATAATCGCCAGATTATGAGTCAGTACGTTTAGAACATAAAGATGAACCATATATATCTTAATCTGACGCGCTTGAGTATTTCAAAATGGCGATTTTTTTTGCACATTATAAAAATGGCCGCGAGTTTGCGTCTCATCGAAATCGTCAGATTAGTGAATGAGAGCTTTTTTTTGGTGTACTTAACACTCCCTAAGAAAATCTGACGCGCTCGATTAATTTTTTTTTTTTTCATTTTCAACCCTTAAATACAACCACCCACATCATGCAAACGATCAGATTATCATACGTACATTATTAAAAATACGTAGGGAATTGATGCTATCAATATCTGATGCGCTGGAGGATGTCCATGCAACAGTTTTTTTTTACATATTTAAAAATCTATAGCCGCTTCCCCCACCGATGTAAAGGTATATATCATATAACATTTTTTTCTTCTTAACATCTTAGCTTTGCATCCCAATAGGTCTCTACGACGCTCGAGTAAATCCCCATTTAGCCTCGTGGGCTCCCCTACTATTATATCTTAATTCTAATTCTAATTTGAAGTAGGGGCGATAAGTCCTGCACTGACGTCCCGCATGGGGTGTTTTGTGCATTTCCCTCTCCAGCGTCTACCCGAGCCAGCCCAGCTCCTTAAAGTAACGGAGCGTGGCTCTGGGCCGCTGGCATAACTGCTCCAGTAGCTTAGATGGTGAATCAGATGATGGCGATGCAGATGCCAAAGCTGATGATAATGCAGAAGCTAATTTTGTATATTTTAATGAAATGATAATTTTATATCTTATAGTTTACTTCTTCTTCTTCTTATTCGACCTCTTCATTACTAAAGGTAGTGCCCGTTTTGAAATGCTTTGACGGAATCAGTGACGACGCTGCTTTCACGCCGCCCTATCGTCGGGTTTCTTCTCAAAATTATCTGGCTGCCTACGGGCGATGTGACCAAAGTTTACAACAAGTTAAAAAAATTGAATTTCCTCAAGCAAACAAAGCGATTGCAAAAGACCTTATTTACCATCCCTTTTTTAATATAAAGCATGTAAAAAGACGCCTCACTACCACCCCTACACTGTCAAATTTCCTTCGATACGTACAAAGCGGTTTGACTCAACATTTCTGATTCGTACCGCCGCCGGGAATGGAACAGTCTTCCTGCTTTCCTATTTCCTAAGAATTAAAATCTAAAGCTTTTCAAGATCAGAGTGAATACTCGTAGGTATCTTCTAAGTCTGCGTGCTTTATCTTCTATCACAATGTCACTTACCATCAGGCGAGTTGGAGGTCAACCACGGGCTTATTCACGTTAAAAAAAATAAGGACGTCATATCAGTCCTATGCCTGAGACGATGATTACAAAGATTACAGATTTTAATGAAATGAAACTTGTGTTTCCTTCAGATTCGAATGCGGCAGCGTTCCATCTCCTCATGTCAAAAGGATCGGTGGAGAGAGTCAAGCAAAAGATCGACTACTTTTACAGTATACGGGCAAGAAGCACTTCAGACATACGTGACATCACCGAGATCTTGACACACCAGCATAGAGCTTTGTTTCATACACAGTAAGTCATTTTTTTCGTCTTGTCAATAATGGTTTTAAAATTTTATTTGCTCCCAATTTTTGGCCACTACAAGCCCGCAAGATGCAAACGAGGTTGTGGCCTTGTGCAGATTTTCTATCGGGCAGACACTCGGACACTATGAGCATGTCAAAATAAGCAGGTGTCGATTGATTCATACTTTGTTAAAAAGCTTCACAATTACTTTGTAGCCTGGCAGCATCTGGATATCTCTATTTGCCTAAGTTACCCTGTAGCGGCTCATTTGGGTCGGGGTCAGTATAATGATTTTCACATAGGCTGGGGAAGGTCGTTTTCTTCGGTGGAACCTGTTCTGCTGCTCCCAGTTAATAAAATATTACTGTAAACGTATAAACTGCGGATCACCCAATCCTGACTGAAGCTCAATTAACAGCTGCGCAAGGATTGGGTTATCCGCAGCTCGTAGATGTTAATTCGTCCCATACTCCATACTATTATTTGTACCAATATTTTTTCTGTTTATTTTATTTTCACTACTTTGCAGCGTCATCGCTTCTGCTCCAAAGCTATTCAATGGTTCGCGTGTTTCATGTACAAAAGTTTTTGACTGGAACAAGTTCAAAATGGAAGACATTGTTTTAAATCTGGCCATAGTAAGTCGTGTTTTATTTATCGAAATAGATGTATGAACTTTCAAACACTACACTTATGTTAGCTTCACTTATTAGAGAGGAGTGAAGAGGAGGAGGAGGAATAAAGGAAGGGTAGACATAAATATGGTTTGGGCGATGGGTTGAGCAGACGGGTAGTCTGTGAGAGTCACCAGCCGGTAATTAACGGCACAGTGTGTGTAAATCGAGGAATTTATCAATTATTATCAGTTGGTAAAAGCTCAACGCAGGTTTCTCGGTGGGTCTTCTCAGTTGTCTTGGGCTTTTCGAACCAGTGATAGTATAATTATTATTATTCTTCATGGAGACCCTCTCGGGCCCAAAAAACACGATAAGAAACGTTCTAATTACGGTTGATGAGCGTATTTTGTTAAGCTTTGATTGATATTCAAACATTTTCCAATACTCATCTCTGATGTTAATGGAATTGGACTGTAACTTTGATAGATCTTAATATTATACAATCACTTATTGGAAATCTCTAAATTCGTACGTCATATGACTGAAATGATGATGTTGAATCAGATTTCAAAAGAATGTATGTTTTACAGAAATGCGAACCTTCGGCATGGATGGGTGACCACGATTGGCATTTCTAACTGAGCACGTGGCTCGGATGACACGTTAAATTGTAGTTCCCGGTTGTTTTAATCGTTTAGCCATATCAGCTTCAGGCGGCTTAAAAACTATGACAACCGGCATTTACGAATTGACTTACTTGCAGATAGGTGACATTCGCTACGCGAACGATTTTTCATGTGGAGAGACCTGGATAATCGACGTGGACCACGCGCCTCTCGGTCAGATCATGAAACTGAACTTTCTAGCGCTGGCTAGGACGTTACGGATCATAGGGGTAAGTAAAGTATAATACCACCCGCCAAATCTTTACTAATAAGGTGTCTGGTTCAGCCCACCGTCACGTATCGTACCATGACCGTGATATGAACGAATCATTAAACGGTGTTATGTATTAAAAGCTAAAAAAATAATAACTCAAAAATAAAAACGTGGGGCCTTCACCTGGTAGATTTCATAATGTACGTCACGCCCCACGATTTTATTTTTCAGTTATTATTTTTTAGCTTTTAATACATAAAACTGTTTATTTTAAAAAGTTTTTTACCAATTTCATTTTTGTGTTTTTAGATTTTACTTTGTAAAAACTGTTTTTTACATGAAAAGCCCTTTCATTTAATACCTACCTATATTAATGGGATTGAAAAAAATATAAGTTAGGTATTCGCCATTTTGTAGCGGCGGCCATCTTATATTTTGATTTTGTACAATGCTTTTTATTTTACTTGTCAAGCTTTTTCATTTAATACCCATATTGATAAGATTAAAAAAAAATTGGCTATCCGCCATTTTGTAGCGGCGGCCATCTTGGATTTACAATTATATTGAATATACATGATTGTATTGTCACCAGAACCAAAGGCGTTTACCAAAAATTCAGATCAATTGGTTGACAGACAGAGGGTGAAATTTCAATAATTATATTTAACCCAAGAAAACAAACGGGGTAAGCTAAATTAAAAGAATATTCCTTGTATTGAAAAGTATGATATGCCCACTAGACCGTTCCGTCACCAATCAGCACCGTCGCGTGTCATGCACGGAGCGTTCCGGCACCGGCAACATTCTCGACGACTATTATTGACGTATTTTGATGATACGCTGTAGTGGGCATAGTAGAGCGTATCATGTTGTTTCTGTATCTGATATAAAGAAAAAAAAAGAAGAAGGAAGAAAAATGAGAGAAGAAAGAAAGAAAGAAGAAATAACAATTCACTATATCAATGTAACTATACTGTAAAATTAACAGTGGGTCCAAAACTTGGCTAGGCCGGTCGCTTTGGGGCCATTACAAATAAAATTAGTCTGATCGATTTCGCGCTTTAACAGGGGTATTTTCAAATTTTAAGAATAAAATAAAATTGGAATCAGAATTAGGTGGAATAAACATACAATACATTGGCTTGATTTATGTATCATTAATTAAATCAGATGATTGAACCCATAATAAGAATTAAATCAATATCAAGTTTCAGACAATGTTCCTATCACGGTCATGGTACATACGATATGGTACGTACGTTATAGTGGGCAGACACATTTAGCTCTAAAGTGTGTTTATGGAATTTATTTTTACTCTTTCACTCAGCAACAGAGTAAGTCATCGGGTTGATTTTGATAGTGTTAGTTTTGCCTCGACAATTTTGCTTTCGTTTGACCGGAGGTTGATTTTTCTCTACAGGTCATATTTTTAACTAATCTTGATGAAACTTGGTCCACGGGTTTTGATTTTGATTTTTATTTGTCATCGGCATTTTTTTATTGGGTTATTTCCCCCAAAAAAGAGGAAATATTCCCCTGTTTTGGCTATGGATATAATTATCAACCTATTTTGATATTTTTTGCCAAAATTCTTTAGTACCAAACGAGATTTGAAAATATTAATGAAATCAGGTAAGGGGGAGTCGAGATATAGGCTTATTTACTCACACGTTCAAGAAAAAAAACTTTTTGGCGGTTTACGTCCACGCAATTGCGGAATTATGTCGGCCATATACGTCCGAGAACACTTGAGTGTCCTAGAAATGTTTACCGACTTACTCGTACGTCCGAGCACACTCAAGTATCCATCGACCGAAATTTGCAAAAATCAACTTTGTCCGGTTATAAAGATTCAGTTAAAAAGATGCAAGATCTACTGTTTGAAGAACTACAACTATTTTGATGATTTATTTACAGGAAACATTAGGTATGAAGATACTAGTCATCCATATAATAAACTGTGGAATGTCCACAACAGTCCAGGCTGTCCTGAACATTTGTAAGCAAGTCACAAGCAAGAAGATTCTAGATCGAATTACGTTTCACCATAGTTTGAAAAGCCTGTATGAGGTCCTGCCTAAAGAGTACATATTTGAGGACTATGGAGGATATTTACCGTCTGCTGAAGTGTTCCAAGGTAACTTTTTAAGTTATATTATCTGAAACAGCAAACGTTGTTTTTGCATATAATAATTATTTTTTGCAAAAAATAGCATGACTTCACCCGTGTACAGAATCATTATCATTACATAGTATAAAACAAAGTCGCTTTCCGCTGTCTGTCCCCATGTATGCTTATATCTTTTAAACTACGCAACGGATTTTAATACAGTTTGTTTTAATAGATAGAATAATTCAAGAGAAATGTTTATATGTATAATACACCTGTGCGAAGCCGGGGCGATGCGCTAGAACGCAAATATAATGCACGGATCGATTTAACATTTTTCACATTATTGTTGATTTATCAAAAATGGATACGCCAATTCGGTAAAATTTAAATAGGACCAATTTCGAAGTATATTCTTTCCAATAAAAAAAGAATTATTAAAATCGGAGTACTATGAAAAAAATTATGCGTGGTTATACATAAAAAAATAAATAAAATATACGCGTCGAATTATATACCTCCTCCGGTGGTTCGTCGGTCAAAAAGAAATTGAGAGTCACTATAAATAAAAACAGCCTGCGATCTATACTCACACACATACACAAAAAACACTCACAATAAACACAAAAAATCACAACATTTGGTCAATCCGTTTCTAGTTATTTTTCTCAGACGAAAGCTTTGGTGTTCCATCTTCTTATTCGATATATTCACTGCTGAAGATCGTGTCTAGCCCGGATATGAGCCACTGCTACATTATGTACTTTCATGTGGTTCTGTCCTCACCACAGAAGAAAGAGAATCTTCAGTTCTGTGGATCTCAAGTCAGATCTTAATGGCTTACCTGTACAGGGTTACTGGTTATCAATTAACATCCTTTTAGGGGCTTATTCTTTACATCAAAACTAACAACTTTTATTCTGCGACTTTTCCATACATTTTGTCGCGGGTGAACGATATTTTTCTATGGAACAACATTTTTTGTAATTTATAATATACGATAACTCTGTATGGTATAGGTATATTTACATTATAAAATGAAAAACTGATTTGAGGTCGCTGTACGCGGGCAAACTACCTAAGAGGCCGGTGACATTACCCCGTTGGATAGCAAGGCTAAGTCTTTGACCGAGGTAAGCACCTGCCCTTAGGTCGTTTGCTCTTTCTATTAATTTTTTGATAGATCTCTATACAAGCGCCAGGCGCTAGGACCCCACGGACCTAAAGTTTCTACTCCAAAAGGCATAAACTTGTATCCATCGCCGAGCGATTCATATTTATGCCTTTTGTGGTTTTCGGCCGTTGTCGCCGCCGCGCCTGCCGATTTAGAGGTGGAAGGTATGTAAGATGCCGCCAACGTATCGACGCAGGTAGCATCCCACACAAGCAGTCTGCCACGACTCCATGGAACTAACGTCATACTCTGTATAATAATTATGAGTTCTGAATCCCTAATCTGAATCTAAAAAATAACTTTTTTCAGACAAAATGGAGAAATTTTTTGCTGAAGAAAAAACCAAACAATTTCTGCTGGACTGCTGTAAAATGGTCGCCGATTTGAGTAAAAAGCCAATTACTGAATACGACGAAGACAATCTTCCTGGAAATTTCAAAAAACTGGAGTTAGATTAATTTGTATAGTACTAATTAAATTTAACTCGGACCCTGATTCAGCTACTAGAGACGGAACCTTTGTGAACCTTGCGTATTTGCAACAGACTTCAAAAAATGAGGTAAGGTCGAGTCTTGTAATTGCAACTATAAATATTGGAGTCCTTACGTCACCGCTTGATAATTCTATATTTATAAGTAAAATGTTTTTTTTTTCAAAGATTCGTTATTAAGTAAATTTAATGTAGATTTACATCATCGTCATAAATATAGGAAAGCTGTAAAGAATAAAAACCTATTTAATAAATTTCTGACACAGGCACAAATAGTTGCAATTACCAGTCCTGGCGGGTAATTGCAACTAACTGCTTTTTTACTTTTTTTTTCTGTGGGTGCTGCTACCGTTAAATTGAAAAAATATGACTTGTTCAATATTTCATAAGATTTTGATATCTATGCCTTGGTAATAAAGTTAAATTTTGCACAAAATTACTTTTTAGCCATGGGACGGGTAATTGCAACTATTTGCCTACAAATAGTGTTGGGAACCTTGTTGTGGTTTTATCGATTGGCATGGTAGCAACATTAAAAGTCAGTAATACAGTTTTATAGATGTTTATATTGAACGTAATCAAAGCACGTCATCGGACATTAATAATTATTTAAATTGACGAAACTTAAAATACTCACTTCTAACTTGTAATTAAACTTATAAATTCGTAGCTGTTGATTTTTTTTTCGCGAACATTTTCAACAGCTTCTATTATTTATTTCTTTGTGCTAAAGAGTAGGTCGTATCTTTTTTACGTTTATATTTTGGCATTTAGAAAATAAAACAAAAAGATACATAAAAACTAGAAAACAGGTCATGAGTTCATAGAAGTAAAACAATATTTAAAAAAAAAGTAGTACATTGAACAAACTAAGGTAACCTATGTATACCTAAATTGCCCATGATTCATGAAAATAATTCATATATTATTCAGTACTACACAAGTGGATCAGAATTTTTATATTTGTCTCAAAGAGCGGCACTAGTTTCAAGTATATAAACGAACTATTTAACTACTGCTGGTATGGCTAGTATCACTTTCGATAAAATATTTTTATCGTAGTTGTCATTTTCACTGTCGCATAACTAGCATTATCATACTTCATACAAAAGCGGTCGTATAATTGCAACTAACCTAAAAATTTAGAAATAGTTGCAATAACCTAACTTTTGATTTTTAGTCTGATAAATGTAACTGAACCCATAACTTGGGCTAGATTTATCGTGGAATGAAACAAATACGTAAAAAACAACTTACCATGGTAGATAATCACTCTTTTTATGAAGAAACCTACCAAAAGCCCTTATAAACAGAATTAAATACTAATTACGCTCCGCGTGTACGCCACGTCACTTCGAACAAAATGACGGTTTGACAAAAGGACATGTCATTCACACAGTTCAATAGCTATCAGCGTCATCTTTGTTTTTTCATTGGCCCTTAGGATAGAAGAACAATATAACGCCTGTCGTTGTTCGAAACAGTGACGATAGATGGAGTTATTTAAATTAGTCGCAATAACCCGATAGTTGCAATTACAAGACCCGACCTTACTCAATTCGTCTGCATTTTTAACCGACGAAACGGAGAAGGCTAACAAAATTGCAAGTCGACGGAAACATTTTTTATAACACGTTTTTATTAGTTTCACCTTATGTATTGTATGTTTGCTTGTTTGTTAGCTTGTAACCAACAAGCCCCTTTGAGCTCGATTTTGACCTACTTTAAGCGATCAGCAGGCCAATCGCGTTAATTTTAAACAACTACGTTCCATCTGTAACTCAGTTAAAGTTCGGTTGCAATTGTAGTTAAGTTTCGATTCAGCTTCAAGGAATTAGGTATTGCGCTAAACATCACACACCAACCGTTCATTTGACACCGGTTAAGTTCCAACTCTGATTGAGTTGCGTTTCAACTTTGGATCAAAATCGGAAAACTATTTGAATTCTGTACACGGTTAAAGTCGGTCATGCCATTTTGCGGGAAAAATAATTATTGACAATAGACAATATTTTATTGTCTATTGTGCGTATCGTTAGCGATTACTCCGCCAATTATGAACCGATTTTGATTATTATAGTTTTTTTTGTTGATTATATTATAGAGGTGGTCCCATATAAATTTTATTGAAATCGGTTGAATTGTCTTTGAAAAATCTAGTCTAAAAATGTATACATCGATTCAAGTGAACTTGTTCAAGTGTTACGGTACTTCGTAACGTTTATTTTTGAAAACTCGAATGAGTTTTAGTTTACAATAGTTTAGATTCTTATGATCTTAATAGTGGAATTGGTCTGATAGCTACACAGATATCTAAATAAATAATGCAGGTATAGGTAGTGTTAGGCACTATACCTAAATCAAACATTACTTATATAATAGGTACATTATTATTTTTTACAATTTTTTCTATTTTTAACATTATCATGAAAAACAATCCCTAAATGATTACTGACATATTTTTTCAGTTATTATTTTATGAATCAAACTACTGAACCGATTTTGATCAAACTATGCGATCATTCTGGTGGAGGTGAAATGGGATGAAACGAGCTGTAAAAAGGACTGTAAATTAACAACGAATTATATTTTTGAATATATATAAAGTACTAAAAAAAACACTGTGTATATTTTCTGCTGCGCTACGACACAGCGAACATCTGAAAGTTCACTCAAGACCACTAAATAAGGTGCGTAGACCTACAACAAGCGCATGCCAACAAAACGACCAACGCAAACTGAGCCTTATATTTTAAACAATAAAGTCCATTACTTCTGAAACATTTGCTACCACCGACTAGTATAAGAAGATCCTTTCAGTGGTCAAATAAATAAAGAACCAGAGGTCTAGTGGTTCTGGACATTTGTCGCGCTGAATCCGGCTAGGAACGTTTGCGTGGGCATTCCCCCACGTTGTGTAATTGTTAGTTAATCTGTGGCCACGCTGGATAGTATGACTCAATCTGTTACCACGTGTGTGACTGACGGTGTGTGGGTGTGTTATGTTTGTGTGTGTGCGGGGCGGGTAATACGAACTTAATCAACGGTTAAGATAGTTCACTTTTAAAAAAATCTGATAGACTAAAATACAATCCATATTTCTTTATTTTTAATTTTTTTGTTTCTTGGACTCATAAATCTTTCAATCATCTAGCTATTTTTGCTGTTTATTTAGGGAAAAGTGTTGAGATTACTTTTTACAAAATGGAACCAGAGAAGCATAATAAAACAATATAGCTTTATGAAAAAGAAAAACCAATTCTCAGTGACAAACTCAAAAGAATTAGCATTTTGAAGTGGCGCAACCGAGAACCGCGAAGGCTCGTTGGATATTACAGCCTAGAAAAGCTTACTTCAAATTATCGACGAAGATGTCGATTTTGACGTGTGGATACAACCGAGCAAGACTGTGTTGCAAGAGGTTAATTCGAAACTGGGTACAGATCTGTTCACTCACGAAGGTGCGCCCCTCCATATTTATTGAATGTAGTTGTACGACAGTGTAACCCTCTAACCTAAGTGATCATATTTTTTTTTTACTGTCTGTACTATTAGTACTATTAGCCTCTACAGGCGTTGTGTACAAACGAGGTCTACGCGTATAAATGCAAACCAATAATTTACTGTGGAGGGGCGCGACTTCGTGAGTGAAACGGTCTGTACAGACTTGCTGACATAGCTGCGAGGTCGTAGTGGTGGATATGGCCCATTCACCCTTCGTGGGTAGGCTTACGCTCTGCAGTGGACTACTAAAAGGCTGATACAGAATAGCACATACCTATTTTCGTATCTTAACGAAGATAAATGCACATTGGAAATCTAATCAAATCAAGAAATTAAGCTTATATTTTATTTTGCTAAAGAATAGTAAAAATGTGTTTCCTTTAAAAAAGTACGATTTTACGACTTTAATAGAAGAAAATTTTGGTAAATACAATTGTGTTTGTATCGTGTCATTTTCTTCAGTTCTGTCTAACTGGCCGTTTACATATCTTAACCGTCCGTTAAAATGTTCGTTCAATTGCGTTCCTAAATGACGTCACGCCGACTCCCGCGCACGCCGAAGTTTTCAGTTTCAGTGTAATCTTAGCACTGGCCCAGAACGCACTTTTTATCGTTTTTTTTTTCACAACGTGCTTGGTTTGTAATTAGAAAAAAGTTAGCATCATCTGGGATAACTACAGAGTTGATATTTTTGTGGTCGAAACTTTTTTGTTGCGTGATTTAGAAAAAACTTTAGTTGTTTTTTTATGTTGGATGGAATAGTGCACATGATGGATGGAATGGAACGTATTTTTTATTTGCAAAGATTGGTGTCTGATAGCAAGTGGAGAAATATTGAGTGACTTCGCGTCTTCGAAACTATTTTGGGAGTCGTGTTTGGTTTAGTGTCGATGTAATCGCCTCAAAGTAACGTCTACGCCGCAGTTTATACGGTTTATTACGGTCGCTGTCGGGTTTCAATCGCATTGGATGAAGTAGCTCGTGGCCACGTCAAAACGTGAGGTTCATTATCATTAACAAATCGTTCAAACACTTGAAATCTAATCGCGATACAACGAAGAATAAAAATAAAATTAATACTTATTTCTACTAAACTTAACTGTATTGTTAGACAACGATAAAATCTGATTGCGCAAATCACCGCCTAATGATGCCGACAGATCGCATGTTGCAATAATTTGCCTACATATCTAAGAATATAATGAAATAAATAAATTCATTAGTAGATTTTGTGCTCCGAATCTCAAAATGTACTTATATACTTACAAAAAACATTTCATAGTAAGAAGGTATAAACTCAATCCAGAAGCACATAATTATGCTCTCAATTTATGTTAAAGAGTCGAATTTAAGTGTAATTCAATCAAATAATTATCACTGGACTTTTATTATAAAGGATAAAACATTGATTTCACTAACATTTACGATGAATGTGGTCTGAAACACCCAAATGAGACCTTATTTGTACAATACGTTCGAATGGATTTTCATAATACGATTGGATTACGACAGCGTCAGTGATTATACTGCTGATAGATATTTGATGACCAGATTATTCAAATCTGAGTAGATATAAGTAAACTCATCGACATGGATAAACTTTTACTATGGGACCAACCTCTAAATAGCAAAAGAAAAATGTCCCATACAAAATTATCATTGACTGCTATCGACAAGATGTTCGATCCCGCTGATTTTTATGTAATTTCTGGGTTGGTCTCATAAAATTAGTAAGTTAGTTTAGTTGTTATTAGTAGAAGTTATGGTTAAGTCATAACGACTAGTACCTATACTATCTATGAAAAAGATACAAAAGAATCGCCTGTGAGTAACAGTATATCTCAAGAATGAAAAAGATTTTTCTCCAATTTCTCCAAAATTGTTCGTCTACAATGTTAGTTTATTTATAAGGTACAGAATGTGTGTAAGTATTTCGGAGATCATGTAGCCAGTCTATTGATAAACATTGCACAGCGACAGGCGCGCAGATTCACGTGCTTCCAACCATTGATGTAGCTAGAAATTTTCTCTAGTCGGGGGCCGACAGCAACTGCCTGCTTTTGCCAACTCCAGAATAATAGAACTTATCATTGACTTTCAAGTAGCGCTTATATTGCAGTTTGACTAGGTGTCTGTCAGCGATTATCAATTCATCACGGTCAGTCTTCGGATGAGTGACCTAATTGGCATTTACAACTAAACGCTGCCGAGGCTCGGGTGACACGCTTAATTGGTAGACTTATGTCAAGCAGAGAATTTCCTATGACCCAGAAGAACAAACAAATCACTGGTAGTTATACAGATAACTCGTATATTCGTATATACATCAATCTGCTTACAATTTTTTTTACTAATTATGCAATTTACATTGAGTCATTCATAACTACTCGAATAGCCCCCGCGCGCAAGTCTCCGGCCAAATGATAGCCAGGGAAATTCGCTGGAGCAGGAACCATCCCGAGCGGGAGGCACCTCCTCTCTCCTTCAAACGGCGTCCCAGGTCCTGGACGAATCGCCTAATCTCGCAAGGTCCAGCAGTTTCGACGGCAAAAGGGACAAAATCGTTCTCTGGTTTAATTATTGGTCAGAACAGATACCTGTACCAGCCTTTTTTTAATAGTCCACTGCAGGACGTAGGCCTACCCACGGCGGGTGATAAGGTCATATCCACCACGCTGGCCCAGTACGGAGTGGTGGATTCACATTTATTTATTATCACATTTAGCCTTCGAATTTCTCCTACGGACCTTGCCTCACGATGTTTTCCTTCACCGAAAAGCCAGTGGTGTGAAATTCCGTACATAAATTCAGCCTTTTTTTAATAGTCCACTGCAGGACGTAGGCCTACCCGCGGCGGGTGATTAGGTCATATCCACCACGCTGGCCCAGTGCGGATTGGCGGATTCACATTTATTTATTATCACATTTATCCTTCGAATTTCTCCTACGGACGAAAAGCCAGTGGTGTGAAATTCCGTACCTACATAAATTCCAAAGAACTCATTGGTACGGGACCGGGAATTTGAACCCACGACCTCACGATTGTAAGGCGAGTGTCACTATCTCATAACCACCACGGCTATAGGACAGATACCATTAAGTACAAGCACTAGTAAGTATTTAACAATAAAATTTCAAACACACGTGTATAATTTACATCTGCTTCACATTATAAAATATAAAAATATCGCATAAAAACGAGACATTTATTGCTCTATTTATTCCAATTTGTCTACAAATATCACTATTACACAGCAAAAAAAGCTATAGTGAATGGACCGACAATCGAGCAATGTCACAAAAAAATATCGAGATGACAAAAGTTGTATCCTCTCTATAGAGATCCCACACATTTGCGACAAAATTGCGGATGAGTAACTCGATATAGGTTAATAAAGTTTACTGTATGATCTGTGGGGTACAGTCGGGAAAAAAGTAGGTCAAAAATAAGTAAAAATATAAAAATGAATATACAATGTTGAAATTCAGAATATCTGAGCCATTGAAATCAAATCTGTTTTATTGTAACCTACCTACTATTTGGCCACCAACTCGCCTGATGGAAAGCGAAGTTGTAGCCGAAGATGGAGTATTAATATTATTAGGAAACAATGACAGAGGCAAGGCATTCCAATCCCTGATGGTCCGCATTATGAAGGTAGAAGAGAATCGCTTAGTACGAGCAGGTGGTATGTCGACTAAACTCGACTATCTAGGGATGGTATATATGCGACTTCCGGCTTGTTCTGTTGTGAAAAGGAGATGAAGGAATCGTGGAGTTCGAGCGTACACTCTGATGTCAAATATTATTTATTTATTCATACACAAAACAAATCACAATCGTTACAAAAGTTTAACTTAAATATACATATACAGATCTGGATTGTTATTCAAACACATGTGTACACAGAAAAAGTAATTAAATGAGAAGACATGGAGGCCTTTGGTTTCCTTAAAAATATTAACTGCAAATAAGTAAATGAAAAAGAAAGTAAAAACTGGATATAAAGGAAGAATAACTAACAAATATGAAGTGCACTCAGCAAGCGAATGTGCGTACTCTTTGCAATCTAAGTATCAGACATGTTTTTAGTAGCCAGGCACAACCAGAGGTTGCACTCGACTTGACGGGTTTGGTATAGAGGATATCTTTAACTTATGTAAATTTTGAAGTAAATATATCGATGTCAAACTTTTTATTAACAAATTCGTTATACTGACGAGCCATTCTCACAAGGGGATTGAAAAATGATATGTTATTTTTGTGACTATGTAGAGTAAATACATTTATTTGATTGGATCTACGTGCACTGTACCTACTGTTAAAATTATTAAATTAAAATATAAAACAGCACGAAAGATTGATAACTGATGTGGTACGAAAAGGTTTGAATAGAGACCACATGCCAGCGAGCGCAGCGTAGAGCCACATGGAGGCATAATTTGACATGGTTAAAACCGCAGGATGGCGCTGAATGCAATCTGCTTCTAACCAGTAGGTACCTATTCTAGGTATACAGGAGATGTCTATGTCCAATAGTGGACGTTATATCGTCGAAACGATAATAACTCTTAAAATCCTTGCAACAGGCATAATAGATGGGTAAAAAATAAAACGTTTGTTAGATAAATAGTAAAAAAATATTGGGCATGTATTTTTGTTTCTGTCAGTCAAACAATAAATGACAAAGGTAAAACCTTGTCAAAGTTTGGGAGTGGGGGCTCAGGATGTCACTTCTACGTCAAAATTGGTATACTTTTGGCGTAAAAATGACGTTACGCGGAACTTTAACGGGCTATATCTTCATTTTTTTTTGACAAAACACAAATACGAGTCTAATATTTTTTGATACTATGTCATTTTTCTTGATAGACCTTCTGATACGGAGCGAATCTATCTGATGGATTGATTGCGTTTTTTTAGTCAAGTAGTCTATTTGCCTCACAGAAGAGAAAGTTCTTCTATTCTGTGACTAGCCTAGCATATACGTCTTGGAGCTTCTTTTTCTGACCGTACCTAACATTTTTTCCTGACAATAAGACCACAATATGTCAATTTCTCGCCATTTGGCGCATTGAGTCTTTCTTGAAAGGCGCGGTGGGTGACATCGATATCCTTTTTGTGGGATTTAGGTTTTTTTGGGATTTGGAAAACGCGGTTTTTGGGTTATTAAGTTTCTGGGCGTGTAGTACAACTTCCGATGTTTGAATTGATACGTTATATGAGATTGTAAATAATGGTTACAGCATCATTTTAGCAAAAAAAGCGATATCAGGGTTATTGTCGCAATAATGAGTACAATATCTTTACAAATATTCTCACTTTTATTATAAATCCGAAAGTGTATTTGTTGGTTTGTTCCTCTTTCACGCAGCAACGGAGCAACGAATTGACTTGGTTATACAACCAAACCGCTCTGTTAAAAACTTTTATAGCACAAGCAGACATGATGGTTACCATTATAGGCCGATTACATTACTGTTTGGTGATAAAAGATAAAACGCCTTGGTTATAGAAACGTTTGTGTACTTGGGTTGTATTCTATAAATAATAACCCACCAAAAACATTGTGTAAAAAACTAGCCAAGTCTCGATGGAGCTGCTTGTTTATCTCTAAAAAGTAATGAAATCTAGACAAAGTCGTGACGAGTCTAAGGTTCCTTACTGCGATTTCTTTATTATTAGTAAATATAATAAGTAAGTATAGTTAATATTGTGTGACTTGGCCGTTGAACATTCTTTATACGTTAGTGGGTACAAGTCAATTTTGTTTACACGTAATGTTATATCTGTTGTAACTACCTATGTTTGTTAAGCGAGATAATAGCCCATACTGGAATTGGTAATTGGACGCTAGTGTCTCATTTTAGGCTGTCGTTGATTGTACAACACATGCATTTAGCATTGAAAATGCTGACTTCTGCTCTCTTCTTTTTGGAGCGTCAAATCGACCACCGATCTAACATGAAATAGACGTACAGACGGACTTCTATCAATGATTAGAAGTCCGTCTGTACAGGAAATAATTTTTTATACTGTTTGTTTCAGGCTCGCCTACACATAAGGATTATTGAAATACGCAGCTTTATCAAGTCTACGATTAACTGGTTATTGAATCAACGTTTTCCAAGTGGCAATTTTCCATCGTCAATGGGTAGCGGTTCTAGCGACAGATTGGTGCAATGGTGTCATGGGGCACCTGGTTTTGTACCCTTGTATACCCTTCAAAGGCTAAGTCACACAACATTAACTATAATAATAAAAAAATCGCAGTAAGAAACCTTAGACTCGGCACGACTTTGTCTAGATTTCATTACTTTTTAGAGATAAACAAGCAGCTCCATCGAGACTTGGCTAGTTTTTTACACAATGTTTTTGGTGGGACTTCACTTCTTTTTGTAGAAACGTGGGCATATTGATTTATTTTATTAGATTTTTGTAAAGGCGGTATGTTGATATTTAATAGTTTGGTTAAGCTCTTGTGTTTTCAAATAAGGGTCACCAGGTACCCCAGATCTTTGATTATCCTAGTTTTTATAGTTTTCCCTTTAAGTGGTCATTAAATTCTAACTCTGTACCAAATTTCAGCTCTCTGAGTTTATGGGAAGTACTAGTTATATTCTGTTGATCATGAGTGAGTGAGTGTCATAAATGCGAAACTTTGCTTTCGCTTAACTTCGGAACTAAATGACCTACAGACTTGATTTTTTTATTTTAAATATTATTTTATAGCTTACTGGATGACGAAAATTTCTGCGTTCTGGTCTTATCTAGAGGTTCTCAAATAGGGGCCTGAAAATGCGGCGAAATGGTTCCAGTAAAGGATGGTACGGCAGTGTTTGCTTCGCGCTCGACTTGGCGGGGGCACTGCCGTGCACCTCGATTCTAAGCAAACAAACGATTTCGTTTGATTTGACAGCGGCCGAATGCAGATTGCCTCATCGTGCTTTCCTGCAATGAAAAACTAGTAATATATACTTACCTACTGTAAATCTGTAGGTAAGTACATAAATTCGTAATGCGTATGTACATACCTAACCCCGTAAATAATAATGCTGTGGATTGAAAAGTTCTTGATTAGAGACCTCAAATCAGCAAGTACATCGTAGAAGCTCCTACGATCTCGGAAACGGCTATAACGATTTTGATGAAATTTAGCACAGTGGAAAGAACTTTTCGTTCTAAGTTTATCTGTTTATGGTGGACCAGTGGAATCTGCATGAGGACAGACCGTCGCGCTGAATGCAAGCTGCTTTCAACCGATTTTATTGGAGATCTCTCTACTGTACCCTGCAGGACGTAGGCCTACCCACGAAGAGTGATTGGGCCATATTTTTTGACTGCTTCGGTGGCTCAATGGTTACCTAGTGACCCTAACTTCTGGATCAAAGAGACGTGGGTTCGATCCCCACCCAGAGCAAATATTTATGGGATGAACATAAGTGTTTGCTCTGTGTCTGGGTGTTATTTAGTTACTATATATATAAGTATGTATTTAAAAATTAGTATATGTAGTATATCAGCAGCCATATCACAAGCTTTGCTTAGTTTGGGGTCAGAGACCGTACTGTGTAAGATGTCCCGAAATAAAATATTTTATTTATTATTTTTTATATCCACCACGCTGGTCTAGTGCGGATTAGTGAATTCACATAGTACCCATCGACTTGGCATTTTTTCTTTCCTAAATATATTGATGCATACGCCATCGAATTTCTTCTACGGACGTATGCAGGTTGCCTCACGATGTTTTCCTTCACCAAAAAGCCAGTGGTGTGAAATTCCGTACATAAATTCCGAAGAACTCTTTGGTACAGGACCGGGATTTGAACCCACGGCCTGACGATTGTAGGGCCGTTGTCATTACCACTAGACCACCACTGCTTTCACGGAGATCTTTAAAGGAGGCCAATATCCAACTGTGTACGCCTTTTGGCAAATATAGTAATGATGTCTTTCCTCCCAAACAAGTAAATACTTTCTTTTATATAGGTTTGCGTTTGACTACACACTGCCTGATGTTAAGCAGAGATATGCGGTCTAGGGTGTAAAACGCTTACCTAGAAGATACCTATTTACTCAGGATTTGAAGACACCTATACCTATTGTACGTTAGCGGGAAGACCTAATACCTACTTAACAATATAATAGAAACTCTTTATAAAAATCAAATCTCACACTACCTATTATAACAGCCATTATTAAGTCCTTCAAAATCCCATAAGCACCAAATTATCATAGAAAATCCGTACAAAGAATAAAACATAATAAAATAGCATAGTTAAGTATAATCCTTCCCGCCCCAATATTGATATTTATTTTGCTACTGCGGTGTTATTATAAAAATATAATAACCGCATGCTCTAATGAGCCAGTGTTCGAGTTTAAAAGTTTTAGGGGTCCGTGAACATGCGAACCCTTTTTAACCGACTTCAAAAAAGAAGGTTCTAATGAATAGATGTTGAAGATTCTTCAATCACTACATCGATGATATTATATTGATCCGTGCGATCTATTGGAATTTATAAAAATTGTATAATATATACAGGGTGTTAGGTATAACAGCGTTGTCCTTTTAATGGGTTGTTCAGTATCATTTATAGATGCCAAAAAAATGTAAAAAATAGGGTTAATTTTCTCAATATTTTTGGAAAAATGTCCCACAAATTTTAAAACGATGGCGCGCCCAAATGCTACGGCGCTACGTAGGTAAATAATAATTATCTACGGAGCGCTTCCATACCATGTTTGACGCAAGCGCGACGCACGGGTTACCGTAATTTAATGCTGTACTTGAATAAAATTATTATAAGAAAAATTAAGCAAACTGCTAAGCCCGATTACAGAGGCGCCAGCGTAAATTTAATAGCAACTTAAAAAGCTCTATCGAATGCCTAAAGTGAAAAAGAAACAGAACTATGCTATTTAGCTATTATAATTACGATGGCGCCTCTGTAATCGAGCTTGTTATAGAATTTTACAAAAACTCTTAAATTAATTCAGAAATAGATTTTATTTTCCATAGTTTTTCTGATGACGCAGTTAAGACTAACTCCCTGTATTGTAAAACTTGCCAAATTATATACGGAAATAGGTATAGATAATACAAAAAACTATATTCTGTGTAGTTCTAGATTCAAGCACCAAAGCTCTATGGAAAATTCTCTACAAATTTATCTAATTTCATAAATATAGCGCTTTGTAAAATAACTTCTGGTAAGTATTGTATTTAAGTATTATACTTACCATAACTTATTTTTTAAAACTAAATTCAATTAAAAAAGGCCTACGTTCATTAGAAATCTTCATTCGATCATTCTATTATTTACACCGGATTCAATAAGTATGTTAATTTTTGACCGACGAACCACCGGAGGAGGTATACAAATCGACGCGTATATTTTTATTTTATTTTTTTATATATATAGTCACGCATAACTTTTTTCGTAGTAGTTCGATTTCAATAATTTTTTTTTTTTTTTGGAAAGAGTATACTTCGAAATTGATCCCATTTAAATTTTAGCGAAATCGACAGAGCCATTTTTGATAAATCAACAATAATGTGAAAAATGCTACGTCATGCTAATTTTTGCAAATATCGTTATCAATATTAGATTACGGAAACTGGCGTAGTTTTTACACATTTTAATTAAATTTTAACTCACGCTTAACTAAGAAGATAGAGGTTCTACTATAGTTTAATTTTGGTTTTTAATTAGGTATACCTTAATATTTGAAAAATCGTACGGAACCAAACTCCACCCAACAAACTCTCGCTTCCCTATAATTTGTACCGAGCACACAACAGCTCAGTCGGGGGTCTTTATGTTTCACAACGGAGCGGGTCAATTTTGGTGCTCCATCCGCCATCAGTTACCACTCTTCGTGTAACCAGTCTACTGCGAAATGCTATAGAAACCTGGAAGTGACGAGCGTAAGATCGTATGTACCTATGTAGCGTACGGTACGCTCATAGAAACTAATAAATAAATAAAAAATAAAAAAAGCCATTTTATTTCTTACTACAAAAAATTACATGAGCTAATTTAGTCCTAGTTATCTATATTAGTAAGAACCCCTCCGCGGGTGCAGGCCTCCTCCAAGGAACTCCAGCGTCATCTGTCCTAAGCAGTTTGTAACCATCCTGAGCCAGCCGTTTTTACAATATCGTCTGCCCATCTTGTTAGCGGTCTTCCTCTGTGGCGTTTGCCACTAGGACCGCACCATCTTGACATCTTGTCACTCTAGAAGTCCAGCGACATTCTTGCCACATGCCCCGCCCATTTCCATGTCAGCTTTTGAGCAAAGTTTAAGGCATCGGTAGCTTTAGTTATGCTTATAATCTTTGTGTGTCTTATTTTATTAATTTTCTAATCCTGAGAATGCTCCTTTCTAAACCCCGTTGACAAGTTATAACTTTTCTTTTTATTTTGTCTGTGTATTTCCAAGTCTGGCAAACCAATACAATGTTTTAAAAAGAGTCACCTACATGCACATACTTTGAGTAGTACAGTAAATTTTTGTATGTTTTGCTGTAGGTACAATATATTATACCTAAATACTCATGCTGAACAACTTCCACTATCCCATAGTGCTAATTCTAAGTCCTAATTCCGAAATCGCGTATAAAAATTGTCGCATACATTTTGTCGTGAATTGATGACCTTTTTCGCATAGCGCTGTTAAGTATATCTTTTTTTGGTTGTCCCCGTGAAATAAGTTAATAATTAACAAACCTTGTAAATTTCAGGTATACGACTTATAACATTGTTTGCTGTAATTCAATATATGAATGTGAAGTGTTCTCACTGGGTTAACAAGTCGAAATGGCAAAAAGGAAGGAACGAAACACGCAGAATTTATATAGGTACCTACAACGTCTTTAACGTCTAGCAAATTTTTGTATGACATTTCATTTGGTAATATTATTGTTACTAGCATTTGTTTTTAAACTTTCGCGATTTGAACACATTATTATTTTATACTACGAGACTAATCGCGCACTAAAATTACGAGATAAATAAATACCTCCTCATCCCGACGTTTCGGCCGAGTTGCATCGACCGTGGTCACGGGTAGACTCACCTATGTGACGGGTACCTACCTATACATTTAAAATGGCAGTCAAGGTCAGAGCGGCTCTAGGAGACTCTGTTCCACTAAAATTATAATAATAAAAAAACACGGAGCGGCACATCTGATATGACGTTATTTTTGTAATCTTCTTTGTAACTGATTCAGTTGAACGTCATGTCATTATATTCGTATCTATTTACTTAGCTCTTCTAGTTTCTGTCAAGGATTTAAATTCGTGTTTACAAGATGTGGCATCAAAAGAATCAAAATCATTCCCATTCTTAAAATCAAATGTAACCACGATTAACCCACACTTTAACCACATTGTTGCTAAAATTGTCACTTCCGGCGACATTCATTCATTCTTGAAGTTTTTATGATCGTTCTTTTCATTCACGACTTGTAAAGATGTAATTTGAGGTTAAATACTATTTTCAAATTGTACTGCAGTATTGAATGTAACTGATACGTTTACTTTGTGTACAATTGTCATTGTAGATTGTGCTTGTAAAAAAGAATAGTGGCAAGAATAGCATTAAACGTGTTTCTATTTGCCATACATCGACCTGGCATTTTATTACAGGCATATTTATGTTGCCAGATCACTGCATAATATTTATGCAATAATTGTGATACCAAAATGTAATAATACTTAGGTTTATTCATTCTCCCATGAAGCGTTATGCTTTCTTTTACGTAGGTACGTTTGTTAGTTTTAGCCATAAGACGTCCACTGCTGCACATAGGCCTCCCTTATAGATCTCCACTAAGACCGATTGGAAGCGGCTTGCATCGAGTTTGATCTGCTCGGTGAGATCATCCGTCCACATTGTGGGTGGACATCCTACGCTGCTCTTGCCGGTACCAAATATCCATTTGAGAACTTTTCGACCCCCTTGACTGGCATTGTATGGGACTTTAAAATGTTTGAATGGAGACTACGGACCTGTGCAGGGCTGACCAACGTGAAGAACGTATGATCTGATCAATGTCGGAATCCTTTGAATGTAGTGGTTCCGCCCAGTCTTATGGGAGATCAAAAGAGACACCTTAATGCATCAGTGGACAAGATGGCTGAGATGATGATGATGATGATAATTCGACTATTTCGATTGCAATTGTAATCCTTATTATTTAACCCCTTTATACCTAACAAAAGGGGAAGTTTTTTTATTTTATTCTATAGAGTCGTTAGAGCACTAGTAATTCTACTTCAAATTTTAAAGCGTATTCTACAAATCTTATTAAAATCAATGGAGATTAAAAAACAAAGTGACTTTTGAAAATATCTTTATGAATCTTACGTAAGTTACTAATCTAGGTAAGTACTTACTTAACCATTTTTTTTTTGCTACGAAACTGCTTTTGCTGTTTTGTTCATTCAATTGAAAAAAACTTTCTAAATCTTTAAATATTTCTAAAGTACCTTGACAAACCACTTTTGTCTCTTAAATCACTTATAGTTTATGATCTAAACTTTTATTGTTATCAGTATTGTAATCGCAGATAATCTATCTTAGTACAAAAGAATATAAAGCCAACGGAATCGATCCCACGGTAGCACAATTCTAAAGAAGTTAATAGTAATTTAGCAAATCCATTTTAATCCTTTTTCTGACCACCCACAACGTTTTTTGTGATAAATATCCTTATTTCCTAAGAAATGTTATTGAGTAGGATATATGAATGAACGATTCAGTAGTCAAAATGGAAGTAAATATTTGTATCAATTAGAGAGTTATATGGTGTACTTCCGGCCTCTCTTTTATGGATCAGAATCAGAATCAGAATCAGAAAATTTTATTGCATAAAACTGGTACAAAGGTGTTATAAATATTATTGTAGTAGGTATCACAGTTTTACCCTTTTCGGGCGTGCAATGTTTGAGTTCATAATACATGTGGGTACAATAAAATAAGGTTTCTTACTATCTACTTTGAATTTTAGATACAGCATAGGCTACAATACTTACAATACTTAAAAAAATATCTACCTATATGCTTTATAGGTATATGTTTTGTACATAGCCTCGGCAAGAAGAGAGAGAGAGAGAAAAAAAAAAAAAAGCTAGTAATTAAGTGTTATAGTATGTTTGGCATCTGGTTATATCACAATGTTCAATCATCGTTAAAGTATTCTTTCGTTGAATAAAACGCTTTTTGTATCAGCCAGGCTTTTAACTTGGTTTTAAATTGTGATACTTTGAGAGATTTGAACACCAGTGGCAAGTGATTGTACACCTTAATAGCATTATAAAATGACCCATTCGCAAACATAGCGTTATTTACTTGCGGTATACCTAAGTTGAATTTGTGTTTTGAACGGTGAATGGCCGCACGGTTTGATTGGTTTTCGATAAAATATTGTTCATGGTTTTTTACAAATATGCATATTTCCAAAATATAGATGCCTGTTAATGTCAGAATACCATTTGCTTTAAATATGTTTCGTAGGGATTCTGTACATTTTAAACTGTATATGACTCTCAGACAACGTTTTTGAAGAATGAAAGTAGAATTTACATTCACAGAATTTCCCCAAAAAATAATACCGTAACTTAGATGAGGATAAACGTTTCCATAATACGCGTTTGTAGCAATGTGTTTGTTGGTAGCATTTCTGATAACCGATAGAGCGTAGCAGTACTGTGATAATTTACTGTTGACCTTAAGTATATGTTCTTTCCAATTGAGATTGCTGTCTATTGTTACTCCTAGAAAATTAGTATTGTTAACAAGCTGCACACTATTTCCTTTGTTTGTAATATTTAGATCTATTGTCTTTTGTTTGCAGGATTTAAAGTTAATAAGTTTGGTTTTTTCTATGTTTACTTTTAAATTCATTGCATCTAGCCACGTAACAATTTCATCTAGTTTGTGATTGATATCTCTTTCGAAAATTTCATTGGATGACTTTTTTGGTATGTACAGAGTCGCGTCGTCAGCAAACATGACACACATATCTTTGGTGAATTTCGGCAGTTCATTGATATAAATTAAGAATAGAAGTGGCCCTAAGATACTTCCTTGGGGAACTCCTAGTGTGATTTTCTCGAATTCAGATTGAATGTGTTCTATTGTTTTTGATTTACTATTGTATACTTGAAGAGACGTGGCTTGTGTGCGGTTTGTTAAATAATGGCGGCAAGATCTGTGGAGGTTATGGCTAATGAAATATATCTATTTGTAATTGATGTGTGATGGTAACAAATATTGTATTGTTGATCGAACGAAAGCGAAGGTATTAGGATTAACGCAGCAATTTTGCTTTCGTCTGTCCAGTCCAGCAGGGCAATCGCGGTAATTTTAAACAGCTGCGTTCCGTCTGTAATCCAGTTAAAGTTCGGTTGAAATTGTAGTTAAGTTTCGATTCAGTTTTAAAGATTTCGGTAGTGCGCTAAACTTCATACACCAATCGTTCGTTGGACAGCGGTTACGTTCCAACTCTGATTGAGTTGCGTTTCAACTTATGTCAAAATCATTAGCGCGATACGAAAATAGACAAAAAGTTGAAGTTCGGTTAAAGTTCAATTGTGGAACAGCAGTAATTTTTAGTGCAATTGGCCTGCAGATATTGGTTTTCGTCTACAGGTTGCATTTTTCAACGAATCTCTACGAAACTTAGTCCCCACACACACAAAACCGATATTTTTTGATAATTTAACTCTCGGACTAATTATAATAATGATTTTATTGCTCAGTTATCATGCCTATTGTATCACCACACGTGGCCTCATCACCATGAGACCCGACACGTGCGAGATATCGGCTTGTGTACAAACCCCTTTATTTAATTCACCTGTGTTTTCACTTCATTTCAGATTACAGTTTGTAGTTCCGACATATCTATGACTATACAGGTTTATTCTATGGTATGAAGCCGTGGTGGTCTAGTGGTTATGACACTCGCCTCCACCAAAGCGGAGATGTGTGCAGTGAGCTGTGCGAGAAGAGATGTTTTTCAGCTCGGGTGCGAGGCGTTGAAGGCTCTGAGGGCTAAGTGCGAGATTTTCGCTCGAGCTCGATCGCGTTAACGTTTGATGTGATTTATATGGAAATGGCACAGCGCCATCTTGTGTCACGTACAGAAAACTGAATAGCTAAGTGTGAGTATTTTTTACGTTAATGTAACGAGCGCCAAACCGATCGAACACGAGCGCGGCAACGTCTGTGATTGGCTAATTCAAGCGTGTGTGTCAATGTGCTCGCGTGTGTGCACGGCGCGCTCGGTCAACGCGACGTAAAAGTAATTCGATTTGATTTGCAAAACTCCCACTCGACACTCAGTACGCATTCTGACACGCTCGCTGACATCGCTCACTACACGCCGCTCACATCTCTCGTCCCCACTGCGTGTCGTCCGCGCACAGCTCACGTCTCCGCTTCCATCGCGCCATATAAATATTATACATCTCCGCACAGCGATCTCCACTGAAGCTGACCGGAGAGGAGATGTGTCAATAACACAATTCTATTGGTTGTTTAAAAAACTTCACCTCTCTGTTCGTCTGTCTCCGCTTCGGTGGAGTTACAATCGCGGGTTCAAATCCCGGTCCCGTACCAATCCATTCCCTCCTTGGAATTTATGTACATAATTTCACACCACTGGCTTTTCGGTGAAGGAAAACATCGCGAGGCAACCTGCATACGTCCGTATAAGAAATTCGATGGCGTATGTGAATCTTTTAACCCGCACTGGGCCAGCGTGATGGATATAGCCCAATCACCCTTCGAGGGTAGGCCTACGTCCTGCAGACTGACTGATTTATACTAAGCTGAAAAGGGGGCGAATTAGAATTAGGGGGTGATTAAGACTATTATTGATCGAGCGTAAGCGAAGATTTTAGACACGGCGATTTTGCTTTCGTCTGTCCGGATGTTAGTTTTCGTCTACAGATCGCATTTTTCAACGAACCTCGACAAAATTTGGTGCACAGGTTCTATAAAATCTGTTAAGTACCTAATCTGAGAGACTTTTTTGCTGTCGGTGATTTTTGATGCATTCATATTCCCATATTCATATTCACTTGATTATTAACGTTTTGGTACAGGTCAATGAAAAAATAAATTAAATTAAAGTTACACAAAAAGTTACGTGCTTTTTACATTTCTAAAAAGAGTAAAGACACTCAATTGAAAATAAAAAAATTGATAATTGCAATTTTTATTATTTTCAATTGAGTGTCTTTACTCTTTTTATAAATGTAAAAAGTACAATAAATTTCTATTTCTACGAGTATTTCTGGGATATTTCTCTCAAAAAGGGGGGAATTTAGCTGACGCGCTATTTATCAGCCAATTTCGATAATAATTGACAAGATTGTTTAGTATTTAAATTCTAACAAGATAATTGCAAGTATGAATGAAATCCGTCAAGAGCGAGTTGAGATATAGGCGTATTAAGATTCAACTAAAGAGATGTTAAATTATATAATAAGAATAAGAATTAAAGAGAGATGTCGCGAGATTGATTTTTCGGAGAACTACTGTAGTCATCACAAAATAAAGGCCCGTTTTGACAGTTGATTCTCTATTTTATGACCGACGAACCACCGGAGGAGGTATACAATTCGACGCGTATATATATAAATTTTTTATGTGTAACCACGCATAACTTTTTTCATAGTAGTCCGATTTCAATAATTCTTTTTTTATTGGAATGAGTATACTTCTAAACTGGTCCCATTTAAATTTCATCGAAATCGGCTGAGCCATTTTTGATAAATCAACAATAATGTTAAAAATGTTACATTGATCCGTGCAATAATATTTGCATTCTAGCGATGCGCCCCGGCTTCGCACAGGTGTATTATACATACAAACATTTCTCTGAAATTACTCTATCTATTAAAACGAACTGCATCAAAATCCATAAGCATACATGGGGACAGACAGCGGAAAGCGACTTTGTTTTATGTATAATATATATAAAATCTTTATTTCAGACAGTACTTAGTCAGTAATTACAGCAGTAATTTATACTAGATATTATTATCTTAAGATACCTAGTAAAACATTATTCCAATGTCCCTGTATAGGGCAATCCGGTTTACTGATAATTACCTATGTGTTGGATACTGTTACTGCTGCCACGCATTCTTGTCAGCAGGGAGTATACATTTTTCCTTATGATGGCATGATTTATACTATGTAATGATTCTGTACACGGGTGAAGTCGGTCATGCTATTTTTTGCAAAAAATAATTATTTACTTATAGAAATGTTCAATATAATTACATTTTTCATTGATGGGTACCGCCTACTCGGCTAAGTGCTATTCATAACGATTTTTTTGAACTATCCATGGTATCGGCACCCGAAACAGGCATAAATTGCAGGCTGTCTCCCGTACCCTCACTAAGTCATCCAAATTGACTCACGTTATGGCCCCGACTGTATATAATCACCTTCCTGTAGACATTACGTCATCCCCGAGTCTACAGTCATTCAAAACGAGACTAAAGAAGTTTCTAATCGAGCAATCATATTATAGGTTAGACGAATTTTATTCTTTTAATGTTTAATTTAATTTGGGTAGTATTATTATTGTATAATAATAAATATGATACTTAATGTAGAGTTGTTGATTTTTGATTCTGATAAATGAATTATTTAATTTTATAATTATTTGTGGACATTTTATATTTTGTACTATTTTTATATTTTCTTATGACATGAATTTTTAATTACATTATTTTTATTATTGTTACATTGCAATTAATTTATTATTTAACTGTGTAAAAAAAATATGTTTTTTGTATTACATTTATGTAATATTTTTTTATGACGTGTAAATTGACATTTTATCAATAAATACTTATGACTTATGACTTATGGTTACACCACTAGTTACGTCGCGAAGACAAATGTCAACGGGCCTATTATTTTGTGATGACTTTAGTTATAACTAACTTATCATGAGTATACTGGGTTATCTGCTTGGCCTATACTAAGCAGAAAAGAGGTGATTATGACTTGATATCAGTATCACTACTCGTACCTAGTAGTTCTGGGTAGTAGGTAAATCTCGCGACACATCTCTTTAACTGAATCAACAAACAAACAAAGGTATGGAAGGTAAGGTCCACAAAATGTATGGAGGCTGGTATAATAATAATCAAAAATTCTAACCACAACACTCGTTACATTTCGAGAAAGTCTAAGACATCAGTTAAAACCAAAAAAGAGCCAAGCCGAGCCATTTTTTTTTGCCGAGGAGCCCTGATTGACGTAGAACATGGCAAATGGTATTTTGAAACAAAAAAATACATATTTCCAAAGAACTTATTTTTAAATGTAAATATCATAATTACCTATTTGTGTATGTTTTCATGCCAAACTATGTATATTTAATTTTTTACTCATAATAACAGTTATAGGTACTACATTAAAAATTGATTCCTAGCCGAGTACCTTCAGTATTATAAGGAAAAATAGGTACCCATACCTATAAGATCAATGGCAACGGCTTCATGCACCTACGTAATGCATCTATCAAAAACATAACAAAACAGTATAGTACTGCTACCGTGGCTCGGATGACACGTCAAAGTATTTAGTCCCTCGTTGTTTTAACTGTTTAGCTATGTCAGAGGCCTTCAGACGGCTTAAAAACTATGACACCAGGGCTACTCACTCGGCCTATACGAATTTACTTTTGGACCGACGAACCACCGGAGGAGGTATAAAATTCGACGCGTATATATATATATTTTTTTATGTATAACCACGCATAACTTTTTTTATAGTAGTCCGATTTCAATAATTATTTTTTTATTGGAAAGAGTATACTTTGAAATTGGTTCCATTTAAATTTTATCCAAATCGGCTGAGCCATTTTTGATAAATCAACATTAATGTGAAAAATGCTACATCGATCCGTGCATAATATTTGCGTTCTAGCGATGCGCCCCGGCTTCGCACAGGTTTATTATACATATAAACATTTCTCTTGAATTACTCTATATATTTAAACAAACTGCATCAAAATCCGTTGCGTAGTTTTAAAGATATAAGCATAAATGGGGACAGATATTGTAAAGCGACTTTGTTTTATACTATGTAATGATTCTGTACACGGGTGAAGTCGGTCATACTATTTTTTGCAAAAAATAATTGTACGTAGGACTGGTAGGATGAAACTGATTCTATTACCTATCACTCTTTTCAGACAAATAAATGCACATAAAGTACGCATTTTCCGCCCACCTGTCATTTCCCAAACTAATCCTGATAGATGATTACTATTATTGCCTCCAATATCCCCTATAACCAGGTAATACATTAAATTTGTATAACACGGCAACATATTTATTTCGAGACTCGGCGTAATGATAGAACTAATATTTACAAAGAGGTCTTATCAGGTAGGTACAGAATGACGACAGTGGCGTCCTCATTTGGTTGTACAAATAAGTTGGTCGGATGTTATCAATGACGCTAGTAAATTATCGCGAAATAAGCTCTATTGGAGCTTTATAGCGATAAAATAGCTATTATGTCCTGATAACTGATATCTGAATCAATTACTCGTCGACATTATGGGGCTAATCACAGCTGTTTAATACTTATTTATTTTATCCCGATTGCATAAAAAGGGGAGGTTTTTTGCTGATTGTAAGTTTGCGTCTCCGTTCGCACTTCGGCTTTTCGGCGAAGGAAAATATCGCGAGGGAACCGGCATATGTCCGTAGAAAAAATTCAGTGGTGTATGTGAATCCACCAACCCGCACTTGCTCTTTTTCGAGTCTCGCGATATATTAAAATATTTAACATTTATACAAATAAATAAATATTTTTGGGACATCTTACACACGGCCTCTGACCTCAAACTAAGCAAATAAGCAAGTCTTTCTGAGCGTCTGGTGGACGCGACGCGTGACCAAAATGCTGGTGTTTATTTGGCTCAACGCATAAGCATTGCCATTCAGCGTGGCAACGCTGCCAGCATGCTGGGCACGCTGCCAACTGGCAGTGGGCTTGAGTATTTGGATTATCTTTAGACCTTCAAGGTTCTATGGATGATTCAATTGCTTGTCACGTAGTAGTTTGTGTAGTTTTAGATTATGTCTTGTATTTAGTGGTAGTTAATAAAGGCACTTACCCAGTTAAAAAAAAAGCAAAGCTTGTGATATGGCTGCCAGAGACTGATATACTACGTATACTTATTTTTAAATACATACTTATATAGATAGTAACTAAATACCACCCAGACACAGAGAAAACACTTGCGTTCATCACATAAATATTTGCTCTGGGCGGGGATCGAACCCACGCCTCCCTGATCCAGAAGTTAGGGTCACTAACCACTGAGCCACCGAGGCATATATCGCGAGACTTCGAAACAAAAGCGCATATACCAGTATATGATTTCCAACTTCGAAACAAAAAATGTTAAATGTGCCTTTTTAACTATCGGGGTTATATGTTTCCTTAGTACCTAATGATCAATGAGCAAACAGGAAAACCTACCGAAAAAATACTGTGTAGGCTAAGTGTTATTTCAAAAGTCTGATACTGTTTTTATATATAAGTACACTTATTATTTTGCTTATCGAAATTGGCATAATGTCTTTGCCTCTGACACCAGAGATAACAACGGAGAATTCCAGTTACAAAGAAATGAAATAGTCTTACGAAATTTTTTTTCGTAAACAAAAACATTCTTAGAATAGAGTTGTAACCGTTAAAATCGGACAAGTGCGAGTCGGATTTGCTAATGAAGGATCCCGTATCTATCTATACGGTTTACGGGAGCCCCCCTTTATATCTTTTATTTTAAATTAATTATTATTTATTTTTAAACTTAACATACAATAAACACCAAAATAAAACGCTTGTTTCATGGGATACGCCCGTCCCCTTTAGATATTAATTTTATTTTCATTTAACTATTTTTAAGGTATACAAATAATATACAACTAGGAAAACTTCATTATGCTATTATTTTTCCAATTATCAGCCGATTTTAACAGTTCTTTTTTGTTTAGTCCTTAGTAGTAAGATCTAATATTTAAAAAGTACCTAATCCCAACTAAATTGACTCAGCTGTTTCCAAAAAATATTCAAAAGATGATGAATATTCAAAAAAGTAGGTATATAGATATATACGAGTACTAGCTGCCCGGCTACGCGTTGCTGTGGCTAAATAAATTAAAATTGCGACTATAATTTGAGATTTAAACTATCCTATCTCTCAAGTTGGATCGAACTGCACATGGTGTGCGAATTTTATTATAATCGGTTAAGTGGTTTAGGAGTCCATTGAGGACAAACATTGTGACACGAGATTTATATATATTAAGAATATCGATTCGCGGAGCAAACTATTAGACTAGTACACGATTGAAGTCGACTATGGCACAGTTTGGCGAAAATAATTATTGACTTTTTTATTTATTTCAAATAGGTTTGCGTTTGACTACACACTGCCTGATGTTAAGCAGATATGCGGTCTAGGGTGTAGCACACTTACCTAGAAGATACCTATTTACTCGAGATTTGAAGACACCTACATTGTACTTTAGCGGAAAGACAGACTCAGGCAAAGCGTTCCACATTCTGGCAGTTCGTATGAGGAATGTGGACTCAAAACGCTTGGTTCTAACGCGTGGGATGTCCACCATAACATGGTGGCGCTTTCGTCGCGTCTGTCTAGCCGTACGATAAAAGAAAGAGGCAGGTGGGACCAGATTGTGCAACTCCTGGGCGCACTCACCGAAGTATATCCGATAGTAGGCAGACAGACACGCTACCCTACGTCGATGCTCGAGACTTTGCAGCTTCGACTCAGTCAAGGTTTCGTTGCCTATCAGCCTCCTGGCTCGCCTTTCATTGGACTTCAAAGCCTCCAACTGGTATTTGGCAGCGCCATCCCAAAGGTGAGAGCAGTATTCCATGCAAGACCTGACTTGCGCTTTATAAAGACTAAGCAGTTGCTCAGGTGTGAAATACCGTCTCACCTTAGAGAGAACGCCATGTTTTTTGAGGCTAATTGGGCTTTTGACTCTATATAAGAGCAAAAGTTGAGAGTCAATGATAACTACTGATGACTACTACTGACTAAAACAGTACGCTTTATACCAGCAGGCATCCAAGTTTATGCAGCGTTACTACGGATTAAATCGTTTTTTTAACAACTGAGCCGATTTGTTTCAATCGCCCTTTTACTCAAATCATCATAGCATCGAAAATATTTCAAACGTTGGACATAGGCCGCTTTATAAATTTTTATAGAACTAGTTGGAAGCGGTTTGCATCCAGCGCGTTTCATTATATTTAGGTTCATCGTTTATGAGGTCGTGATGGTGATAGAATGACCCCGGAACTTCGAGCAAATATCTATAGAGTCACAATCGTGCAAAAGGTTTTTTTTTCCGATCCGCTTCTGAATTGTTAGCTGAAGGGCATAGTGCTCCGACAGCGTCACTAAGATTCTAGTAGGACACTCAGATGATACACCATTGGACAATATTATAATACGGATATCCAATATCTCGGCAGTCATTATAAAACTTAAAGTACTTACAAGGCTTGCACCAAACTACTGGCTTATCGAAGTTGTATCACACTCACCCATACACCACCGATCACTATCACAGACTCGCACTCCAGCCCGTCGCCCAAAACCATCTCTCTGTCTACCCTCATTCTATCTACTCCTCACCGTCGCAATACCGAAGTGTGTTGCGACATGTGTAGGTACCCTCTTTAATAAGCGCAGCTAACAAAAGTGTCCGAATCATAAACCCTGCCCAAGCTACGTAGTGGGCAGGCTTTTTAATTAGTCGTAAGGCGATTGCAAGCCGACTACAACGCCGCGAGATGCCAAAGTGCTCGGTTACAAACACTAATTAGGTGACATGACGTCGAGATTCGAGAAAACGGGTCATTGTGAATTATTATTTAATGTAAATATCTAAGTCGGTACGTATGACGGCGCTCGGACATTTTTTACTACTGTCACTTAGGGACTGTGCCTCTGTAGATATTTGCTCGGTAATGATAATAATGATGCTATCAAAAAGGTTCAAATTTTCTTACGATTAAAATCTCTAACAATATATTTTAATCCTTTCTTCTGAGAATCAGCTATCAATCGGAGTTGGGTTTTATGATATGAACAACCGTAAAATGTCTACAGTTGAATATAGTTCCCTATGCAATTCCAATAAGACCGGTAGGAAGCGCTTTGCATCCAGTGACCTTGGTTTCCATTGGTCCACCTTGCACCACGCACGTTCTACGTAGCATTTGCCGGTACGTGGTCTCTATTCGAAATCACATCGGCCATCCGCTTTACGAACTATATGGAATACAAGTGTGGTATTATATGCAATCCAGTATTACACGTGGGTACACATATAATAATGTAAAAAAAAAATATTCGCGTGCTCGGAACGTACGATAGGTATTAGGTTACGTAAGTTGTTTGTCACAAATTTCATTCATGTAGTTAGTTCCAGCTATCTTTACCGTTAACCTAAGAAGATAGTGTAAGTTCACTTCGAAAACAAATAATAGCATAAAATCTAAATAAAATGTTGTGATTTCATGCCTAATGTTTGCTTTACAAAGCGTATATAAACTGATTCACAGATGAATCTGTCAATAGGGAGAGATCGGCGCAGGCGGCAGCTAGCTGTCAGTCAGTCAGTCAGTCAGTTAACTAGTCAGTCAGTTAGTCCGGAGAATTATATTCTGTTGACTACACGCTCATTTGTATAGGTTGTGGTCATTATACCAATGGGAAGTACAATAAGAATGCATTTCTTAATTTTTCTTCTCATATTTTCCTACATCAGCATCGCAGAAGGAGGAGATAATTCACAAAGCTTCTCCAAAGATTATGGTAAGTTTTAAGAAAGGTAAGTTTTTCTTTCCTTTTAACCGTTCACCTCATCGCCTTGCTCATTAGAGATCTTCTACGACAACTTGACCTGCCTCTTCAAAATTCAAAACGTTTGAAAAACTAATCTGGATGGGCGGGCCATGTTGTCCATCGACTTTTCATTTTACATGCCATATTGGTGATGTTTTCTTAGGAGATTTCTACCCTAACTACGCCACCCATTTTCGCAACTTCTGACATTTTCCGGGATAACAGGAAGCTATATTATGTTCAGTTATTTGGGCTGTAGTCAGTCAGTCATTTACCAAAACCTTACATAACATTATAGATAATCTTTACTAATATTATATAAAATAAGGATGTGTAATTAATATTAGTTAAACCTTGTATATTTAAATCCCTTTTTTAATACATAAAAATTAAATAGTAATAATAGTAATGGCATAGCTAAAGATAGTATATTTTTTGGTTGTAATCTATGTTTAATATTTTATATTTATGTTATATGTAGCTGTAATTACGAAAAAAAAAACTATTGAATGGATTAGTAGTTCGTATAAATAAAATTTAGATAATAAACATTAGAAATTATGAGTAAATTGACATAATTAGTCGTCAATATAGGAGAAGACGCTGTTTCCCGTAGTACAGCCCCTGGCTAGTTCGGGAATCAGAGGCTTCAATAATTTTCATGTTCCTTATTTTATGTCAATAAAACTTTTGATTGATTGATTGATTATAAATCCGAAAATGTGATTCTCGGTTTGTTCCTCTTCACGCAGCAACAGAACAACGGATTGACTTGATTGTGACATGGACATAGTTTGAAAGATAGAAAGTGGCAAAGGCTACACATTTTGACAGAAAAATAAAATGTTCTCATGGAATAGCAGTTAGCACATTAACCAAAATACCACGCGGGTGAAGCCGCAGACAAAAGCTAGTTAATAATAATAATAATAATAATAATAAAGCCTTTTATTCCATATTTCTTATAAAAAATTTGCATTTCAAATGCTTGTTAGTAAGTTATTAGTAGTTGATTTTGCTTACAGCTATTGTTAGTTTGTTAGTCTTCATTGTTGGAAATATGGACCCCTTTTTGGGTATAGGCCTCCTCCAACCTTTTCCACAGCTCTCTGTGTTTGCCTACGGTGATCCACTCATTCCCTGCGACTTGTTTGATGTCGTCAGCCCACCGTTTTATTGGTCTTCTAACATTTCTTTTTCCTTTGGGCCCTGTCCACCTTACAGATTCTATGGTCCATCTCTTGTCTGTGTAGCGTGATATGTGCCCTGCCCACTTCCATTTCAGTGTGAGGGCATGTATTAGACACCCAAAAGCTAGTTATCAATACATTATTATTACTGGTCTATTATGGTATATGGTGCATGTTTTTCTTCATATTTTTAGATATATGTAGATTAGATAGGTTTAAGAACATTTGCTCTAATTATTTAAAAATATTTATGTTACAGAATTTGTTACTGATCAAAACTACAATGCGCGGGCATACATTAACGGAAAAGATCCCAACATACGAAAAAACATAGAAGAAATGATAAAAGTGATGGTACAAGACAGCTTGCCAATGACGATGGAAACAAACGACCAGAAATATGACATCACCACAGATGTACAAGGCGCAGTAAACGAAGTTATTCTTCAAATCGCATTACATGCTTCAAAAATAACTCAAAAAATAATATTACAATCTGGACTAAAACCAAACAGCACACAGGCTATACATACTGAGTTGCAACATTGTGCAATGATTGAAAATCAGAACAGGAATAAGGAAGCACAAGAGTTAGCTGACAAAGTATCATTGCTTTTGAATGTTACTAAAGAGCTTACCAACACAATAAGCTTGAACAGCAAACAACGCAATGAATCTTCGGCAATCTCAGTTAACAAAAAAACTCCACCGGAAAACGACTTAGGCTTTGGTTTTTCCTTTGACTATGAATCCACTACCGCAAAAATGCCATCATTATGTGATATAAAAGTGCCGACTTCAATAACAACTAAACATAATTCCTGGAAATACAAAGAGATACCTGAAAAGGATGACTTGGACATCTACATGATTAAACAAACAGGTACCTAAACAATTCGTTCCTCTTCTCTTATAAATTTTTCATATTTTTGTTTCTGGGTCCCAAAAATTCATCAGTAACAAGCAATTTAATAGATTAAGTTTAGTTATACTCGTCCATAAAGCTGGGTAATCTTCTGTGTACAAATGAAACGTGGTTGATTTCGATGTAGCTAATTTTGGTGTAGAATTATTTTTAAAAGCTAAGAAAAGGTTTAAACGGTGAGAAAAATTAAAACATGAATTAAATTTTCGCATCCAAAATGTCCCTACGTGTAAAAATTGCTATTTATCGTTGGGAGCGCTAAGCGCAATCGAAAGATCTTGTAAAGTGGAACCATACTATGTACAAATGTTCAAAAAACCCATTTAAAATATGATAGGTAAATAATAAATGCGATGAGTAAAACAACCGCATTGAATTCGAATGGGATTTCATATTTTCTAATTTGATTTTTGTTCAAGGCCGCCATATTTTACAAGCATTGTCAAAATAATAAAATTCCTTTAAATGATGATGAAAAAAAATAATAGTAAAATCATTTTCCAAAACAAATAAAGCAAGTAATTGAATACCTTTGTACTAGGCAATGGTTAAAGCTGGAAACATACTATCGGACGCGGCTGACGGACGCTACTGACAGCCGCGACTTTTAGGTATCTAGATAGTGAATGTCCACTGAGCCGTGCACACTATCTGACATAAGTCGCGGACGTCACCTGACCTTGAGCGTTCGGACGTCCGAGAGAGATCTGGCGCGCCGGGCACACTGCCAAAGAAGATATAATTTACACTGCTAAGTCGCGGCTCTCAGTCGCGTCCGTCAGCCGCGTCCGATAGCATGTTTCCAGCTTTAAGCTCGATAGATTTTTGACCGACGAACCACCGGAAGAAGTATACAATTCGAAGCGTATATATTTTTTTTATGTATAACCACGCTACATGTATAACTTTTTTCGTAGTAGTCCGATTCCAATAATTATTTTTTATTGGAAAGAGTATATATACTTCGAAATTGGTCCCATTTAAATTTTATCGAAATCGGTTGAGCCATTTTTGATAAATCAACAATAATGTGAAAAACGCTATATGGAAACGTGCGAAATATTCGCGAATTCTGTACACGGGTGAAGTCGGTCATGCTAATTTTTGCAAAAAAATAATCTTGTTGCATTATATCATTTGTGTGGCATAATTATGATGATATGAAGTTCACCGGGTAAGCTAGTCTAGGTATAAGCGCGACTTTGCTTGCAGGTTGCTGGTACCAGGCTATTAAGCACGAGAAACAGTTCGACCTCTGGCCAGTTTTCTCCATAGGGTCCCTGGAGTGGCGGGTGGCGGTGCGCACGCGGCAGGAAGCGGTTATCACTCTGCGGTGGGATGATATCAGTTACTCCTTCTGTGAGTTACTTTTTGAAGTCTAAACTTCTTTAGTGACGTTGTGCACTTTTTGATATAAGTAAAACATGTTAAACTCGCGTCAGATCGCAACATGATCGAAAATTCGTAAGAGATAAATGAAATGAAATGAAATGAAATGAAATGAAATGAAATGAAATAATATTTATTCGACACAAAATACACAAATATTAAACATTATAAAACCAAAATTGAAAAACAATAAAGGAGTAAAATGACAGAAATGTAGAAAAGGGCTCATCTCAGCATTAATGCTGAGTGCAGGTAGATACCTTACACTCAGCGCTGGTTTTCAGATGAGCCCGTTATCGAGGGTATAAACAAAATACAAATAATAAATAATCGTCGAAAAGTAGATATGGACAAAGAGTACAAAAATTACAGAAAAATACCATATCAAGAAATCAAACAAAACAACCAGTTCACATTGAAACTAATAGAAATACTTAACATAATAAAATACAAAATCAAATTTACATAAAGGTGATACAATATATTACATAACTATCCTTAGCAAAAAAAAAAAAAAACGAGAGATGACGTAATGTTCAAGTTGTCACTTCTGCCGGCACTCTCGGAGTTCAACCTGTTTTTATTAGGGTTCCGTACCACAAAAAGAAAAAACGGAACCCTTAGATATAGGATCACTTTGTTGTCCGTCTATCCGTCTGTCCGTCGGAACTTACTTTTATTTATTTTCAGTATGTAATGTTTTCTATATTATCTGAAAATCATATAATACGCTCATAACATGGGTTTTTCTTTCGGCTTCCTAGTTATTGGACAAAATAATAACACGGTGTCGTCTCTGAGAGAAAGGTCGACGCAGAAGACTTGGGAACATTCCACGCCTGGGCTGTTGTCAGAAGACCGCTACGTTCCACTCTACGTCAAAATATCTGATGGTAAGCATTAAGGGACGGGGCGGGCACGACACGGGCCCAGACGGGGCCCGTACGATGCCCGTATGACTCACGTTCCATACATTTTGTGTAAAAACCAGGACGTGCGTCGTGCGGGCCCACAGAACAGCAGATTTCTTTCTGTCTTCTGTATGTGGGCCATTACAAAAATGTATGCAACGTGCGTCGAACGGGCCTCGTCAGTGCCCGTCCCGTGCCCGCCCCGTTCTAATATAAATCATCCATAAATGATTAATATTCATTAATTATGCTCGGAGTCTCTCCGCGACATCGAATCAGAAAAAGAAGATTCATAGAAGAACCAAAGTTACCGACAAAGCCCAGCGAATTGGCAACTTTAAATGGCAGTGGGCAGGGCACATAGCACGGCGGACTGATGACTGATGAGGTCGAAAAGTTCTCGAGTGGAGAAGCAAGTGCAGCGTAGGACGTCCACCCACAAGGAGGACAAATGACGTCATTAAACCACGAGATCGCGCTGATGACAAGCCGCTACAAACCAGTCATATTGGAGATCTATAGGGAAGGCCTATGTCCAGCAGTGGACGTACTATGGCTGGTGGATGGATCCAAGCATTAAATTGTACAAGACAACTTTTACCGCAAAAAAACATTAGGTACATACGTTATAGGACATACATATCAAGTAAATGAAAACTAGTAGTTCTTTAAATAGTTAACCTCGCTACACACCTGAATCTTCATAAGCCTATATCTCGACTCGCTCTTGACCGATTTGGGTTATACTTGCAAATCTTGTTAGGAGTTAAAAATAATCTATCAAAAATTCCCTAATATACTATAGAAAATGTGTACCAAGTTTCGTCGAGATTCGTTGAAAAATGCGACTTGTAGAGCAGTAGGAAGACCAACATCTAGACCGACGAAAGCAAAATCGCCGTTTTAAAACGAACATCTTCGCTTTGCTCGGTCAAAAAGAAATCTGTTTCCGCATCTGACTATCACCGTTCTTTGATTATACATCTATCTAGATAGACAAATATAAGCATAAGTCACAAAGAAAACGGCTCAGATCTGTGACAATGAACGCGTACTTAATATTATTAAAATACTTTAAAATAATACTTTATTAAATTCTACTGAATTACTAATAAATACTGAATACTGAATGTGTACTCACATACAAGAATATTTTATGGTAAATTAATAAGATATACTAAGCTATTGTGTACATACTAGATAAATACATAAATCAAACGTCAGTTAGTACCCAGACAAGAAAATATGAATCCTGGGCACTAACGTGTTCCACCACGGCAGAAAATTACGTATACAAAATGCCAATGCATAAAAGTAAAAAAGTTAACATTAAATATAATAATACAACATTTTGAAACAATATTATCTTAGTCATATCGAAAACACTTATCATAAAAATACTAATACTAATTGATGAATAAGTAATATAAATACTATTGTAATATTATTATTGTCGTCTTTAATTGATGCATGTACAATGATTAAAGTTATTCTTAGTGCTGATTAGTCTGAGAATATTAAGTAGCTATGCTCAATATCAGCTTAGTCTCTTCATTAGAAAGAGACTGTAGCCAAGCATTAATTTTAATTTTAGCTTCCGTTTTATTTAAAGAAAAAAGTCAAGTTTTCTATTTAGTTTTTTGTTGCAGTATTGCGTATTTACGACTAGTTTTCAAAATAGGGAAGTTTATAAAAACATCCCGTTTACGTCTGTTGTAGATCATTGTCGTGTCATATGGTGTTTTGACATGTTGAGAAATTGTCGTACGTAAAATATATAATTGTCTGACTGTAAGTACTTTGCAGAATTCGAAAAGTTCAGTGGTAGGAAAGAGATTTAAGTAAACAACGTCAAACATGCCAAACCTGTCAAAATTTGTTTGGGTAAGCACCATATATAGACCATATTTTTGGGCCGTTTTGCTCAGCTAATTCGGTATCTAGACAGATACATAATCAAAGTAACCGTTGTTGTTTGTCAGTATTTGTTTGAAATTTCCAGGGAAGTTGATAGTAGGCCACGAGTGTGACCCCAAGCCCTTCATCACGAGGGACGTACCCTCGAAAAACGAACCACAGTACCATAGGTCTCTCAAGACGTTGTCACCCTATGGAGCCAAGTATCTGCACGGCTGTCCCAAAGGCAAAGGCGGCATTGGATTTGGTAAACTTTAGAATATTGGAAATTAATAGTGAAATTACTATTTAAAATTGTTAAAAAAAAATTAACGGTCATATATTCTACTGTACCTACCAGCCCATTTTTAATAGTCCACTGCAGGTCGTAGGCCTACCCACGAAGGGTGATTAGGCCATATACATCACGCTGGCCCAGTGCGGGTTGGTGGATTCACGTACGAAATTTCCATCATCCATTACGCCATCGAATTTCTTCTACGAACGTATGCAGGTTACCTCACGATGTTTTCCTTCACCGAAAAGCCAGTACTGTTTAATGCCGTACATAAATTCCAACGAACTCATTGGGTAGGGACTGGTATTTGAACCCACGACCTCAGGATTGTAAGGCTAGTGTCACTACCTTTAGACCACCACGGGTTAAGCTTAAGTTTATGATCTAAAAGCTAAAAAATAATAACTCGAAAATAAAATCGTGGGGCCTTCACCTGGAAGATTACATTATGTACGCTGCGTCCCACGATTTTATTTTGAATTATTATTTTTTAGCTATTAGTACAACACCGCTTAACTAAAAAAATTCAAATTTTTTATTTATGTGTTTTTAGTTTTTACTTTGTATTACAAACTGTGTTTTACATGAAAAGCCCTTTTATTTAATTAATATCTACCCATATTATTGGGATTGAAAAAAGGTTATCCGCCATTTTGATCTTGAGTTTTGGCCAAAGTTGCAAAACAAAAGATGTTAGTTTTGATGTACAGAATAAGCCCCTAAAAGGATGCTAATTGATTAGAAATGACCCTGTATATTGAATGGTGTATGATAGCGTCTTTTCTTTTGTGTTATTTTCAAACTAGTTTTTTTTTAAACTATATTTATTTATTTAGTCCCTGTACCCTCATTGTTTTATTTGTTTTGTATGCAGTGTGATTATAGATGATACGATCTTGACAACATATTTGCTGTTTCAGGTAATTCACGGTTTAACTGAGCGTTCGAGTTATGATGCCGTTATCATATGAAATTATCGAGTGTGAGCCGACTTTACTGACAATAAATAAACTTAACAATAAATTATGTTTATTAAGTTAAATACTTATTACAGTTAGTAGTTTTTAATGCTGAGTCATTTCATTACTTTTTAAGATTGACATTATTTAATTACACCTTAATATTTGGGATTTTAATTGTTCGACATTGTTTGTAGTTGTAACTGAGTTCTTAAATCGCTGTCCACAAATAACTTGACATGTAAAAACCAAAACTAAAATAAATGATCATGATTATCGAACTTTCCTAGCGTATTATTTTCCGACGACATTTCCGATGCATCTTTCTTCAAATGCACAACTGACCCTAACTGGCTCACTCAAATCGAAACTGCATTTTCCATAAAAAGGCTATCAGCTTATAACTTTGAAATATAGTACGTTGTACACCGAGGGGAGAAATAGAACTTTCTTCCGAGTGATACATAGTGCTTTATACTACACCTACGAGGAAAATAAAATACAATATTTCTTTAATAAAAGTTTAGGAAGTAAGTTATTTATGACTTTTTGGGCTGTATTTTTTATTTCTGGTGGCGTCGTCATTACATAATCGTCACTTTCACTATCAGATGACATTTTGGAAAATTATTTAGAAAATTAAAAGCACGTACTGTTAAATTATTATCAATTTGGTTAAAAACAAAATTTAACACAACGAAATAAATTGCCGCGCTTTTTTTTCGCATTGCAGAATAAGGTTGCCATCCTCATTTTATTAAAAATAGAAAACAAAAAAATATTCGCCTCTTTTCTCTAACTATTTGATATAACCTCTTTGAGATTTGAGGTTTGTATGTTTCCCGCCTCTTTTTCTAATTATTTCATACAAAACCTTTTTGAGGTTTGACGTCTGTATTTTTTTTATGTTCGCTGTTAAAAAAGCAGTAATGGATTTTCATACAACATTCCTGTCCTGCTTCGGAGGGCAGTAATAAAATTCCATATAACTTTCCCGCCTCACATTTTAAGGGAGAAATTACGAACTTTTTAACCCGTTTATGAACAAGTAATAAGATACTTTCAGAGTGTGTGGACTACTTGGTTGGAAGTATTTGTAATGTTAGTGTTCAGCGCCAAGAAAATGAATGAAAAGAATGTAAATAAAAGTTTTCATTTGTTTTATTAGTAGATACCATTTAATTTCAATTTAGTTGTTACTCTACGTTTTATTAAATAATAATATTATAGTAAAATATGAGGCGCCTTTTGTTTTCTCATAGAGGTGATGAAAAGTAGAGTGTACCACTCGGGCGCAAAATATATTTTTGGCTCGGGCGACGTACCTTGAATCCCTCGTTACGTTCAGGATTCTACTAAAGAATCCCTAGCTGCGCTCGGGATTCTACTCTAGAATCCCTCACTTCGCTCTGGATTCAAAAAAGCGCCCTCGCCGTAAAAATATTATTTTGCTCCCATATGATTCAATCTACTATTTTTCTCACAGAGTTCGTGAAAAAGATCAGCTTTTTGGACAGCTTGAACGAACAGGTTATATTTTTCCCTTAATTTGGGTTGGCCTTAAATTCACTGTGGCACATAAAATCATAAACCTTCATCTAGTGCGGTGGCAGGTCGATATGCGCCACTAACGATATTTCTGCCAGTGCGTGGCAGGTCTTTATCGACCCACCAGCACTAAGGTGGATTAAATTTGAAAACATGACGTTTGCTTTTTTGTGTACTGTTAGAATGGCCTTGAACCCAAATCCCATAGGTTTGATTCGCCCCTGGATCTACCAAACAGGAAGTGAGAAATGAACCAGGGACAGCAACTTATATCGACCTGAACTACACTAGAAAGTATTTTAGTAGTAATGGGACAGACAAACAGACAAAATGAAAGTGATATCTATACCAGTACCTAACTAGTTCTCCGAAACAGTTGACCTCGTATATTTTTAACTAAATCTTAAACTACTAAAGTCTATAGCCATATCTGGTTATTTATTCATAACATCATGTGTTACAAGTCAAGAAGTAAACATTACATTAAGGCACTATACAATATAGCACAAAATAAAAATAGAGAACTTGACAATTACCAATTTAGTCACTATCTTAATACAATTCAGGTAATTTAAAAAATTAAAATACGTCATAAAATAGTTGCTCATGCACCCAACATTTTAATTTATTCCTAAACGAGCCAGAGGAAGGTGCATCCCGAACTTCTACGGGTTCATCATCATCATCATATCAGCCATATAACGTCCACTGCTGGACATAGGCCTCCCCTAATGATTTCCAATAAGACCGGTCGATAGCGGTTTGCATCCAGCGCGATCCTGCGGTCCTAATAAGGTCATCCGTCCACCTTGTGGGTGGACGTCCTACGCTGCACTTGCCGGTACGTGGTCTCCACTCAAGAACTTTTCGACCCCATCGGTCATCAGTTCTCCACGCTATGTGCCCTGCCCATTGCCACTTTAACTTGCCAATCCGCTGGGCTATGTCGGTAACCTTGGTTCTTCTACGGATCTCCTCATTCCTGATTCGATCTCGCAGAGAAACTCCGAGCATAGCCCTCTCCATGGCTCTTTGGGCTACTTGGAGCTTACTAATAAGGCCCATAGTGAGAGACCACGTTTCTGTGCCATAAGTCATCACTGGCAACACACACTGGTCGAAAACTTTCGACTTGAGGCACTGAGGTATGTCGGACGAGAAGACGTTACGCAATTTTCCAAACGCTGCCCAACCGAGTTGGATTCGGCGATTGGCCTCTTTCTTGAAGTCGGACCTACCTAACTGGACTACTTGTCCTAGGTAGACGTACGAGTCAACGACTTCAAGAACCGAGTTCCCAACTGAAATAGGGGTGGGTACAACATGAGAATTACACATGACCTTTGTCTTATCCATGTTCATTTTAAGACCCACCTGTTGAGAGACTTGATTAAGGCCTTCGAGCATCGTGCTGAGTTCTTCCATCGACTTTGCCATGACCACGATATCGTCGGCAAATCGAAGGTGAGTGATGTATTCGCCATTGATGTTGATGCCGAGTCCTTTCCATACCATTTCTTATAATGTAGTGAAGTATCTAGAATATAATTAACATAATGATTTATCCTTAAATGGGGCAAAATGGGTCCTTAATAGTGTACGATTATTTTTATTTTGTGAGCCAATAGGCTTAAGCTTAGGGTACATACGGGTTCATATAGGATCAACCCTGAAAATTGAAAATTACTTACCCATTCAATACATTTTGTGGCGGGTGGATGAACTTTTTGTGTTGAACGGCTGATTTTATTTACGTGATTTCGGGGTTGGTACTATGGTAAAAGATAGTCAAATGATGAGTAATATCATTCTAGAACATGCCTGTCGTCTAGATATACAATATGTGTTTCTCAAATAAAATATTCCTACATGTGTGCCATTTTTTATTTACATAGGATCAAACAACGTCTGAAAGTCCTATAATACAAGTGTCTCGATCACTTTTGACTGGGTGAACGGTTTTGGGTGAGATAACTATATTTAAAAATCCAATGACATGCAACATGTCGAATACCTGTACCGGCCTTAGTTAATAGTGCACTACAGAACGCAGGCCTAGCCGCCAAGGGTGTTTGGGCCATTTTCATCACGCCAGCCGAGCGCGGGTTGATGAATCCACATACCACATTGACTTTTCTCTACGGAAGTACCTTTACAGGTTGCCTCAATATTTTCCATCAATAAAAAGCCAGTAGTGTGTAATTCCTTACATAGGTACTCGTACAAATATTATTATTATTGAATTAATTTCAGAAATTCAGCAATTTATCATCCACAAATTCACGTACTTCGTAATAAGTTTTAGTTACAAGTAAATTTAATAAGCAAATACTGAGACAATGCAGGCCAATCCGTGGGCTATTATCATTTTAGGCAAATACTTAGATGATTCAAGCTAAGCATTAAGCAATATCCTTGCAAGTAATACAACAATAGGCTCAATTATGAGGGCGCCAAGGTAAATTTCATGGCAACGTAAAAAGTGTTATCTCTATCGAATGTCTAAAGCGAAAAAGAAACGGAAATAATTATGCTAATTAGCTATTATAGCGGCATAACTGGGCCTGATGCAGGCTTAACTACGAACTATTATTATTTTAAGTAAGTTTCGAGACAACGCGGGCCAGACTGTGGGCTATTATCATTTAAAGCAATTACGAAAACAACGCGGGCCAGACCGTCAGATTAGCGGGCTATTTTTATTTTAAGCAAGTACCTACGTACTAAGAAACGTAGGCGAAGCCGCGGGTTTTAAGCTAGTTGATATATAAAACCTATGTACAAACCAAGCTTTGTCAAGATTCGTTGAAAAATGTGACCTGTAGATGAGAATCAACATCCGGACAGACGAAAGAAAAAAAAATCAAGTTAAAACTGAGACTCTCTTTCACTTCGTTCTCTCGGTCAACTAATTTTAAATTGATTTATAAAGCTTCTGGTTATAGACACCAGAAGTTGACGCCGATATAATGATTATGATAAATCGAGTTGCAAGGCTACACCTCAGCGCCATTGGATATTTTTCTTGGTATCTCTCGGGCGCCCAATATACAGGCTAAGCCTAGTTTGGGGCCCACAGACATTATCTTATTATATCCCATAGTTATGCATGAAAATAATATGTATACCTTATGTCGTTTAAGTCAAATTAATTATTTTACTGTATTTTATGCATGCGTTTTGAAAATTAATGTAAATGAATTATGTAATTGTTATTTTTGGTAATAAACGATTATTATTATTAAAGGGCGATTGAAACAAATCGGCTCACTTGTTGAACAAACCATTTAATCTGCAGTAACGAGTGCGGTACAAACTGTATATACGAGTACTCCGCTTAATTCGACGCGTATTGGCATACAGTAGGCCCAATTATGAAGGCGCCATCGTAATTATATTATTATTGCGGCCTATTGTATATTAAAATTAAATATTTTACGCCAACAATACACAGGGATAGGGACTAGAGAGAAAGTGGTCGATCGAGAAAATCTGAATGAGATTTGCTACGTACTATACGTACGTACGTACGTATACGTGGCGCTGTAGTTATTTATTTCTAGGAAAGCGCCGAGTCACAACACTGTTATAGGATGAAAAAAAAAATCATATACAGAATCTGTGTACCAAGATTCGTTTAAAAATGTGACTTGTGGTGGAAAACCAACATCTGGACTGATGAAAGCAAAATCGCCGTGTTAAGAATCTTCGATTACGCTCGATCAAAGAAATATATTAGACACGGGTTGGCACCCTGCGCGATCCTGCGGTCTCAATGATATTGCCATCCATCCTCAGAAGAATGACAAGTAATAGAAACCTTGCTAAATTTTACTCAAACAAAAACTTCGTTACAGCTGTCGTATTAATATCTGGTTTTACAGCATACGCGAGAGCGAGTGCAACAAAAAAAAGCATTGTCTGTCGGCATACGTCAAAATCACAACTTAGAAAATCAAAATGGTTAAAATTTGGTTCCACATTGTCTTTTATGATATGATCGGAAATTTGAAACCTGTAGTTCCAGCAGAAGGTTCAAATCTCTGATCATTTTACTTTCCCACTTATTACCGAAAAGCATTGTCTCAGAGTACACATATAGGAATAAATCTGAAAACTGAACATTTTTATTTAAATCGCAAAAAATAGAGCCTCAAAATTCACAAAATATGGGTTCAAAATTTAAAGTGAGTAAATCGTATGTCGTCGCATGTAAGTTATAGAGATTTTAACAACTGACCGGGACCGGGAGTGCGACCGTGACCAGCAAAGTGAGCGAACGTGTACTTGTGCGATCTATTAATTTTTGTCAGTTACTGCACTATATTATATTCCCTGTGTTCAAGCCTCTTAGGCCCATTGTGGTGTGAAGTCGCCAAAATAAATTTTTCGTGACAAGGTTCCTTGAGTCGCAAGTCTGAACGCCGCGCGCCGAGGTAAGCACCTCCTCACCTGGGGTAAACAGGACGGGCTCATATAAAGAAATAATTCGTCTCTGTTCCGCGCGCGCCGAGAACCGGTTGCAGTGTTGCGCGCTACGAACCTACATCGCCCCACCGTGCTACCGTACGCAGCTCGCCCGCGCCTTATCAAATAGCAAGTTGCCGCTTTAACGCAAATAGGAGGTATAGATAGACTACAAAAATATATTTTTTGATGATGCCCAACTTAACACCGCCAAATCACTGCGCTGCTTGCACTAAAGCTGTGCGAGCGACACAACAAATAAAATGTTCAAAATGCAGCAGCTTTTTTCACGCTATTTGCGTAAACATGTCGGACTTTCGAAATATTTCCGAAGAGGTGAGATCCGCTTGGGTATGTCCGTTATGCAGAAGTCGCGAGCCAAAGGAAGATAACTCAAATACGCCGATCCGCGCCGCCGCGCTGCCGCCGCTCGAGCTACGCGTGCCAACTACTGTACCAAGTACGGGCAGTCGCAAAAATACGCCGATCAGTTCTCCTGCCGTGACTCCAGACCCGAACCCAGTAGAGATCCTTGTTGCTGAGATGCGGATTATGAGCGGGCAAATGGCTGATTTAAAGGCACAAATGAGCTCCCTCTCAGAACATGTCACTTCAAAGATGGACGAGTATAGTTCCAAGTACCGCGAGCTTGAAGAGCGTGACGCCGCTCATCAAATCGAAATCTGCTCACTAAAAGCAACTGTAAGAGAGCTGCGTTATCAACTCAATGCCAAAGAACAAGCGCACCTTAGAAACGAAATAGAAATCTGTGGACTTCCCGAGGCAAAGAATGAAAGCCCTGCACATATAGTCAAAGTTGCTGCGCACAAGATTGGTATAGATTTCGACGAAAACGACCTGGATTTTGTGGTTCGGGTAGGACCTCGTGTCACAAACAGCGCCGACGGCACCTCTGGCTCTTCTAGGCTTCCACGACCTTTAGTCGTTCGATTTATTCGTCGCCAAAAACGAGACAATTTTTTAAAGGCTGCTAAGGGCCGACGAAATTTAACAAGCGCTGACCTAGGGATAGATGGTCCATCTAAGAATCTCTATTTTAATGAGCGACTGACCCATGAAAACCGGCAGTTGTTTCGATCAGCCCGCCAGCGCGCAACCGAAACCGGCTATAGGTATTGCTGGACCAAAAATGGGATTACTCATGTCCGACGGCAAGAAGGAACTCCAGCAATTGCCATCAAGTTACAGGAAGACCTGGAACGCTGCTTGGTATCCGGAGTCGTCCCCCCGACAGCTTTATCTAACTGATCATTTTCACAATCCTCTTAAAGCTAACAGTTGTTTAAATACTGTAATTTTAATTTGTTTATTATTTTACAAAACATATTTATATATATTACTCTCACTTAAATTCAATTTTCGTAGCTCCAATTTCCAAATGCAGTTCTATCACTCACAAAATAACACTAAGAATCTAAATTTAAACCAGATCAACTTTTCATTGCGTATGACACGACGGGCTCTGACTAAAAATTATTTACAACTTCTCTGCTACAACAATGGGTTTGGTTAACACTATTAACGATGTGGACGACGAAATCTCAATAGAGTGTCACACATATGATTTTGTTGAGTCATGTATACCCCATTTAACGAACGCTTCTAGCCATAGTTTTAAAATTATCTCAATGAATATTAGGAGTTATAATTGTAACTTTGACGATTTTGTCACTTCTCTAAGACGTTTCAAAGTCGATTTCGACATCATCGTATTGACTGAGTGTTGGCTCACGGCGGCAACGTTGATTCACCCCTTACCTGGGTACACGCCTTATCGCACGCACAGGCAACTAAATAAAAATGGTGGAGTGGTCATCTATATAAAAAATCAATACAGATCGGTATCTCTTGAGCCGGCTATTGCAGATGCAGACTCTTTACTAATAAAAATTGAAAACCATACTGCTATATTGGGCATTTACCGTACCCCTTCTGTTGGCAATACTTCAAAATTCTTGGACTCCTTAGATGCAATTTTAATTAATCTTAAGGATTATTCAGCACTGTTTACGGCAGGCGACATCAACATCAATCTTTGTGATCCTGCCGACAAACAAGTCACTAGTTACATGTGCTTGATGGCCTCTCATGGACTGCTTCCGGCTATTTCAAATCCAACTAGGAATAATGCCTGCTTGGACCACATATTTATCAAATCTAAAAACAAAGCTCTTGGATTGGTCTGTAATGCATCAATAACAGACCACGCCATTGTAGTAACAAGTGTCTCAGGTAAGCCTCATAGCCACAATGAAAATACTGGACACTACTCGAAGTTCAGTCTGGATGATGCTGTCTCTGAGTTAAACGCTACGGACTGGTCCCCAGTTACCTCTAGCCACTGTACTGACGCCGCGGCCATTTCTTTTAATAATATTGTAAGTGCCATTATTGCTAGGCACACAAAAAATGTAAAATTGAGCAAAAAAAGCACCCCTATCAAGCCATGGATAACTACAGGCCTAATAAGGTGCATGCGTCATAGAGACAAACTTCACGTTGAATCTAGAGATAATCCAAATGATACTCTGAAGCACAAAATTTATGTCAGATATAGAAATTTCTGCAACAAACTTCTTCGTAATGTAAAAGATCATCACAATGGTCAACTTCTGGAACAAGCCAAGGACGATCCAAAACGACTCTGGAAAACAATCAAGGACATTTGTTATGTATCCAAACAAAAAAACGTTTCCTCGGAGTTACTCCAGCGTGATGATAAATGTAACCCCCTTAATCGCTGCAATGAGCACTTTGCCTCCGTGGGAAAGAAACTTGCGGACGTTATTTTAACTAAAATACACGAAACAGAGGAAACTTTAATAAAATCACACAAACCGAGATCTCTTTGCGCACAAACTCTTTACTTTTTCCCAACCGATCAACTCGAAATCGCCAGAGCAGTCGCTAGCTTAAAGAATGACAGTGCCTCGGGGCCAGACTCTATTTCTGTGAAACTAATTAAAAAATCTTTAAATTCTTTTCTCATACCATTAACCCACATTTTCAATTTAAGTTTAGAATCTGGAACCTTTCCAGAATTGTGGAAGGTGGCAGCTGTGTCACCAATCCACAAAAGTGGCTCAAAAAATATTCCTGATAGCTACAGGCCTATTGCACTGCTCAGCATAGTCTCAAAACTCTTGGAAAAGCTAGTGAACAACAGGCTCGTTAACCACCTGGACAAACACAATATGGTTTCGGAGAAGCAATTTGGCTTTCGACGGGGTAGATCAACCGAAGATGCAGTCTCACTCCTTGCTAACGTAGTGTCGTCTCATGTGGATAGGGGGGCGAGGTGCATTGCCGCATTTCTCGACTTGGCAAAAGCTTTTGACTCAATTTCGGTTGGTCTGCTTCTGAAGAAATTATCTGTGGCTTTTGGTGTTAGAGGGACAGCGCTGGCTTGGTTTAGGAGCTATCTGATGAATCGTGTTCAATATGTTAAAGTTGGAAACAATTCCAGTGATCGTTTCCCTGTCAATTTTGGTGTTCCGCAAGGAAGTATACTCGGTCCTACTCTATTTCTTCTGTACGTCAACGATATTCTGAACTCTAATCTACCTAACGCAGAAATTATCGCTTACGCAGACGACACAGCGATTATTTTCCACGAGAAAACGTGGGATCGAGTATACAAACTAGCGTCTGATGGTCTGTCAGTCATTTCAAAATCCCTAGATAGAAATCTACTGACCTTAAACACCAAAAAAACAAAATTCATCGCCTTTTCTAAAACTTGCATTGCTCAGCCACCATCCAACTTAGCTCTGAAACTCCACTATTGCTCTAATCATTCTCAATCATCACCAAATACTTGCTCATGTATTCCTTTAGAACGTGTCAGTCACATAAGATACCTTGGCGTCATCATTGATGAAAACCTGTCCTACAAACAGCACATCATCAACGTAGCTTCTCGAATGCGGAAATTAATTTACGTTATGAAAAACCTACGACACTGTGCTCCTCTGGCTCTCTTGAGACAGATCTACTTCGTTTTATGCCAGCCTGTAATCCAGTACTGCATCCCTGTTTGGGGCAGCGCTGGACAAACAGTGTTCATGGTAGCGGAGAGAGCGCAAAGAGCTTTAATTAAAGTCATACTCTGTAAGCCGTTTCGTTTCCCCACAGATAGTCTGTACGCGGAGTTCAAGGTCCTGAGGGTTCGGCAACTGTTCATTTTAAGCGCTGCGCAAACCTTTCGCATAATACTAAGGGTTCACCCTGAATACGAGAGTTTCAAAAGTAAACGTTCTTTCTTGACCAGGTTTCCAGTCCCACGAGTCAATTCGTTGCTAGCCAAACGCAGTCCAGCTTACTCACTCCCATGTGTGTTTTGTAACATTTGCAGACGGGTCGGCCTAAGTCCGGAACTCCCTAGATTGTTTTTTAAAAAAAGTGTCAAGGAATGGCTCTTAAAGCTTTCTTACAATGAAACCGAGAATATAATTCACAACATCTACAGTGAGAGATAGATCTGAATTGCCTTATTATTATTATTTTTTTTAAATGTTTTTCTGGTTTTTATTTTTGCCTTGCTTTTTGTAATTTTTTAATACCGTTTTTTTAAATTTGTATTTAATCGACTTGCATTTTTAGTGCACCCAGAAAATACTTCTCTATTTACTCCGCACTCGAGCCCCAAGTCACAAGCCATGAGCTTAGTTTGGGTCTCATCGAAATATCTTGTATACTTAGAATACATATGTAAACACTTAGCGTACTAGAGTTAGTAATCTGTTATTTTGTGTACTCTTACTCTGTATTTAAATTTAAGGTATGTATACTGTATTCTATGTATGATTATTTTCTGTGAAATAAATATTCTATTCTATTCTATTCTATTCTAACTTACTTCCCAATTTTGTAAAATTTTCTGGATGTGTACGGAACCCTCGATGTACGAGCCTGACTCACACTTGTTCGGTTTTTTATTGCAAAAGATATAAGAGTATACTTTGCAGTTTGTTCCATTTAAATTTTATTGAAATCGGCAAGGTCATTTTTGATAAATCAACAATAATGTGAAAAATGCTACATCGATCCGCGCGAAATATTCGCGAATTCTGTACGGAGTGCGAATTCGGTTGAAGACCGTCATGCCATTTTTTGCGAAAAGTAATTTATATGTATGCCATTTTTGGCGAAATATAATTGCTGCTATTCAAAAAATTATCACACCCTGTATCTAAACAGAATTTAACCAATCCCCGTAATTGGCAATCAGTCGCCTGCAGAAATTGGTGGAACCAATCGTTAAAAAACTGACCCATTAGGGAAAAGCAGCTTTACAAAACCGACATTTTCAATGTGTGCGGTTTGAACCGGATTTATCTAGTGAGGACTGGATTTAACTGGAAATTTAGTTTGGAATTGGAAGATATTAAAAAAAAGGTTTTATATCTAAAAACTGAAAGGCTTTCGTGAAATTTAGAAATATATTTAGAAAGTCACATTTAGTGTTTTGTTCGTGTGAAGTAGTAAATATGCTCGTAGAATTTCTTTTGTTGGTGTTGGTGACACGAGTGTGTGGTAGCTCTTATGCTGAGGGTAAATACTATTTTTGTAATTTTATGGATATACGTCTGAATTATTGTAATTACCTAGTCAGTTACTATAGTGAGGTCATTCATAGGTTTTATAATTGCGACATATGGTTATATTTTTAACCAGATTCAAAAAATTAGGGTCTTAATTCGACTGTAGCCACTGTTCCGAAAATTAAAGTGGTATTCGAGATTATCTTTCCGTTTTTAACTGGATCTCGAAAAGTACAAGTTGATAAAATGTTGATAAACCTGTTAGAAAATACCTACTGATAAGAATCGTATCAATGCGTCAATGCAATGTTACGTGCGCCTTTTAAAATATTATGAGCAACTTTCAGGAGATGTAATGAAGACTAAATTAAATTCTTTCTGTTCTCATCTCAAAGCAAATAAAAAAATCCAGAGGGCACGTCGTTGAACAGTCAAGTGAAGCCGGTTTTTTATACATGTGTGAGTGCGTCGCTGCTGCGCCGCCATAGTTCGACTGACAAGCCAAGGCGTATAGTTTCCTTGTACATTAATGTGCGTGTGATTGTCTTTACAAGGCGAGGCGTAGTTTTGGTCGGCTTCACTTGTTTGTTCACAACATTCTCTGTGAATTTTTTTATTTGCTCTGAGGTTCTCATTATCCTTACTAAATTTATAAATCCGAAAGTATATTTCTTGGTTTGTTACTCTTTTTCGCAGCAACAGAGCATGGGTTTGACTTACCCAATTGAATAAATTTTAATTAAGTTAATTATAGAGCCCGTGATCCAACAGCCTGCCTAACTATGTGTAGGCAGTGTAGCTATTTAGCAATAAAATAATAAATAATTATTTAGATATATATTACGGCACATCGTACACACGGTCACCGTTCCCAAACTAAGCAAAAAAGCTTTTTAAATGGCTGCCAGAGACTGATATCCTACTTCCTACTAATATTATAAACGCGAAAGTTTGTGAGGATAGATGTATGGAGGTTTGTTACTCTTCCACGCAAAAACTGCTGAACGGATTGAGATGAAACTTTGCAATAATATAGTTTATATATCAGAATAACACATAGGCTATAAATTATAATGATATTGAGTCAGAAATAAAGCCGTAGTGGTCAAGAGGTAGTGACACCCGCCTTACAATCGTGAGGTCGTGGGTTCGAATCCCCGGTCCCGTACCAATGAGTTCTTTGGAATTTATGAACGGAATTTCACACCACTGGCTTTTCGGTGAAGGAAAACATCGTGAGGCAACCTGCATACGTCCGTAGAAGAAATTCGATGGCGTATGTGAATTCACCAACCCGCACTGGGCCAGCGTGGTGGATATGGCCCAATCACCCTTCGTGGGTAGGCCTACGTCCTGCAGGGGACTACTAAAAAGGCTGGTACAGTACAGAGTCAGAAATCAAAATATCATGCGGGCGAAACCGCAGGTAAAAACTAGTACTAAATATACATATTTTAAATACATACTTATGTAGGTAGATATAGGTACTAAATAAAATCCAGACATAGAACAAACACCTATCACATAAATCGAGGCACCCAGGGCAAGCCTCTGGGTGGGAATCGTTCCCACGTCTTTTCGATCCAGCTAGTTCAGCATACGACCACGAAAAGCCATGAAAAGAACTCTATTCGACGTGTGAAAAAGTGGCAGATATATACTTTCCCATAACGCTGTCTCGTTCTGACACGTCGAAAAATATTAGTTGTTGCGCAACTTAGCCCGGCATAAGTCAGGGTCACTAACCACCGAGCCACCGAGGCAGTCAGCATAATAGCAAATAGCCGTCAAAATAGCAACAACGGGTCCGACCGCGGTCAAAGCTTTCGTTGCTAGTTCCTGCAGACAAAAATTATCTGTCAAGTGCGAGTTAGACTCGCGCACTGAGGGTTCCGTATCGTATGGAAGCCCCACTTGATATATTTTATTTCAATTTTATGATTATTTCTTTTCTAAAGGAATATACATCTGAATATTCTGTGAATATTTTAAGCTTTGTCCTGTTTTTACATTCAGCCATAAATCACGTTTCTTGCATTCCCATTTTTTTTTCTGTTTTTTTATTAATAATGTAATTGTTCTTATAGCGGCCATAGAAATACGTCATAATGTGTTTCAACGTTCTAGCTATCTCGGTTCATGAGATACAACCTACAGACAGACGGACAGCGGAGTCTTATAGCAAAGAAGACGTAATAATACTTCGTATAGAACGGTCACACGTTATTTCTCACTTTCACCCCGCTGGCCGTTAGATTTTCTAATATAAAATACCTAGACCTGACTATAGGGAAGAATTGAAGAACTCCACCACACTCAGTAGTGTGGTGGAATATTACAACAAATTTTAGAAGACAAATAACAGGAACTTATTTTACATTATTTTGGAAATTCCTCTTGATATTTTTTTCAAACAAAGTTATTACAATGCTTCCAAATTAAGTAATTAGTATACACTTTTGAGCACTAGATTTATATTCATTTATTTTATTTTATTGCCATAGACTATTCGCACACAAATACACGTCATTACACGTGTAGTGACCGTGCGTATGTGTGTTGTCTGTAAGTAAGTATGTACTGTGTAGTGTGCGTAAGTCAGCAGTTTTATTACGAAAAATTGCGGAGTGTCCGGGCTGTGGTAATAGGGTCCCGTTTTTACCTTTTGGGTACGGAACACTAAAAAATTAAAATATGTGTATGTTGCAGAGCCACGCCTGAGCCGACGCAGCGGCATACCGACGCCCGGCACGCTGAGCTCCGTCGGCGGCGGCAGGGAGGAGTCTCCTCCCATCTATAGACCCGGCTCTCAGGCGTAAGAACAACACTCTTTTTAGCACACAATCTTAGCAAAGCGTGGCTATTTGAGCCCTCGAGAGTATAGTGTATATGACACTATACTCTATAAAATTTAACTTGATCTCTGCGACAGTGACATTGACATAGAAGATTGGCATTTTTAGAGTTGAGATAATGATGGATAAAATCGATTTTCAAACAATGTTGTAATGAAATCGAATGAGTAGTTGAAGGTGAGAAATTGGATTTTATTTCCTTACTATTATTTAAGATCAAATATGTACACATGTAAATAATGTTATCATACGTGGGTTGATCAGTAAGTACCCGTGTTCGAAATGAAAACACATTTATTTATTTTTTTTATTTATTCTATTTTTCGACGTAGTCTCCTGCGAGGCTTATGCACTTTTCCCAACGTTTCTTCCATTTTTTTAACCCCTCCAAAAATAAGATTTCTCAAACTCTGCAAAATACGCTTCTGTTTTGGCTACAACCTCTTCATTGGAGGAGAATCTTTTTCCTCCGAGCCAGGTTTTCATGTTGGGGAATATGAAAAAGTCGCACGAAGCTAAATCAGGCGAGTAAGGTGGATGCGGAAGCAATTCCTAGTGCAAGTCTTACAATTTAGCCGCCACGATGTGAGATGAGTGCGCCGGTGCATTGTCGTGGTGAAAGAGCACCTTTTTTTGGACAACTGGGGCCGTGTCTCCTTCAATTTCTCATCGAATCTATCTCTGCGACAGCTGTCAGAAAAATCACGCCTATGAAGTCCTGAATTTCTTAAAAGTACAGACAGTACCTGTCAATGTCATAACTTTGTGGGCATGCCAATTAGTGATGGGCGACAAATGATCGTGACCACAGAGTTTTAGATAGAGTTTTAATTAAAATATCGATAGTTTATACTGTGGATATTTTAAATAAAACTTGATTTATCATTAATTTTATTGCATATTTTAATAACATAACATTTTTTACACGTGTAATTAAAGTAAACCCAATTATATGTTACATTAGCATCGATAATAGTGAAAAGCGTCGATAAATACTATAGTTACATTATTATGAGTATATAATGAATATCATAACATTATTTACATGTGTACATACTTGATCTTAAATAATAGTAAGTAAATGAAATCCAATTTCTCACCTTCAACTACTCATTCGATTTCATTACAACATTGTTTGAAAATCGATTTTTTCCACCACTATCCCAACTCTAAAAATGTCAATCTTCTACTGTCGCAGAGATCAAGTTAAATTTTATAGAGTATAAGCGATATCTATATGTCTATAATGATACTCTAACTAAATTATAGATGCCAGTTGTTTTAACTCTACGCCTGAAGCAATCTCCACTCCCTTTTCTTGCATATCATCTTTTAAAAAACTTCCAAAGCAAGTTTGCTATGAATAACTAATACAAAACATTATCCAGCACCGTAGTCTCCCAATTCGTGAAACCCAAGCCCCCGCACCAGTACTGGGAAGAAGAAACCTCCCTGACTCTGGTACCTGAGAACAAGAACTGCCTGTTCTGTGAGACTCAAGACTCTGGCGCCTGTCGAGCGATGCCATCTTGTATCTACTGCGAACCAACCGTTACAGCCCTCTGTGAACGTAGCACCCCCTGTTTGAGATGCACGGGTAAGCTTGGTACTTTTTAAAACTTATACAAGGTAGGACAAACCAAGGACGGATTGCAAGAACATCTAAAAATAGCAGTCATTGTAAGGGAAGGATCTTTACTGAGGCCGGTGAGGTACCACAGCTTTGCCAGTCAACAGAAGCAGAAGCTGTACTGCCTTCTTTGGAAGGCAGTAATGCTTCACTTCTGTTTGTATCGAGGGGATATTTTTCCGGCGAAATCACAAACAGTTATGTAACAGTAAGTACAGTTTGAAACTCTACGTGGCTCTGACTTTCTATGGACATGGGTGACGCTATACATCAGGTAACCAGGTCGTCTCGTCACGCAATCGCGAAAGACAAGGCATCGCAAAAAAACTGGGGTAAAAAACAGTTCTGTAACAGTTAGTACAGTTTGAACCTCTACGTGGCTCTAACTTTCTATGCATACGCAATCGCGGAAGACAAGGCATCGCAAAAACTCTGGGGTAAGGAGATCCTCTCTGACTCGGATCTGTGGTCTCTGTCAAACAAATAGATCTATTTATTTTTATGCCTTTTTGTTTGGAAGCTGAGTCGAGATGGTTTTACATATTGCATGCGCACTATCAACCTTATCGCGGTCGACACGGACCTATTTGCGTGTTCACTGAATGAATTCACAAAAATAGCTTTGTTTGTATTAAGCTATAGGAGCTAAAATGTTTTTATGTTGGTACAAATATACCCATTATTAAATGTTTGAGTGTAATAATATTGGTAGAAATGTATAACAATCATAATTAGTTTAGCTACACTATCGCATTAGGTGATCGAACCTGTCAAGATAGTATTTTTTTTTAATTTTTTTTTTTTATAACAATACTACACTACTACTACATAGAAAGCAATTGGATCATCCACAGACCCTTGAAGGTCTAAAGATAATCCAAGTGCTCAAGCCCACTGCCAGTTGGCAGCGTGCCCAGAAAGATAGTTGTATTGTGGAAAATAATAAATAAATAAATATTTCAAGTAAAGTCGATTATTATTAGTCTCATAAAGTGCACCCACGACGCAAAAAGGACGGATTGTTATACTCGTAAGTTTAACGTCTCTGTGTTTGTAGTGTGTCTGTGGAATCGTAGCTCCCAAACGGATAGAACGATTTATATTTTTTTGTTTAAGAAGTGATTTAGTTGGGATTCTTCTTTGCAATGTCTGATCAAAATCGACTTAGCCGTTCCAAACTTATCAGCCCTTAAAATCTTATCTTACCATATAACCACAAAAGTTTTACGCACGCTTTAGGCAATGTTTAGCAATACAAATTATGTCGTTAAACAGTGTTAAGGTGAGTTTAAATCTTTTGTGGTAAAGCGGTTAATGTTTTCGGGATTCATATTTTAATTTAATCTTGTTTCAATAATTTATCCCCAGTGATCAAGAACCCGTTTTTCAAATGCATACCCGGAGAGAAATACATGGATGAGTGCGATTCGTGCCGCTGCACGGACGGCCACGGCGGCTGGTGCACCAACCAGTTCTGCGAGTTCCGCTCGCTGCATCTCTACGCTATGAAGCTCTCTGACGGGGAGTTCTATTAAACTTTTCGAAAATATTGCTTGTATTATCTACTTTGTACACATCTTATACATGCGCATATCCAGACCTCAAACACTTCAACAGGCTCGACGTTGGACTATATAACAGGCTACTTGCTGAACCTAGCTCTGACGCAGCCGGAGCGCTATTTGATTTGGTGAGTCGCCTCAAGTGATCCGAAATACGTAGCTAGTACTATTAAGTAGTTAGTAAGTTAGAATATACAATGGGACTGCCGTGTATTTTATATAAAAGTTCCAAAAATAAATTGGAATAAAAAAAAAAAAAAAAAAAAAAAAAAGTAATATGGGTACCGTAGCAGGAAACGATTTAGACCAATGAAAGTTATAGGCACAACGCGACGATTTAATTCGAATACGTCCATACATACGACCATACTGTATAAATATAAAGCCTACGTCTAGCCCTGGTGTAAACCACCTGAAAGGCGTTATACTATACATTGGTGGATAAAACAACCGGGCTCCACAATTAAACGTGTCAGCCGACGCTGTCGCAGCTGCCACGCTACCAGCGGTCACCCATCCGCAGACTGACCGTGACGAACGTTGCTTAACTTCAGTGATCGGTAAGAAATACATAGTAAAACATTGCGTAGTTTTACTATGTATTTCTTACCGAGCGCTACAAAACATGTTATAAATATACCATTAAGGAACGTTTGCACCCTTCACCATTGTTCCATTACCATTTGTCCTAATAAAGGTTTTATATTAGTCAATTAAATCAGAACATTGGTCGCACACGCACAATATGTTCATTGACAACTAAATTCGCAACGAAAACAATCCGGCCCTCTCTTCCCACATAAATTAAACTTACCCAACTTTCTACGACTTCAGCTGGCCAATACAATATTTGCTCACTATTCATTAAATTTACTGTAAAATAAACCCTATTTCTTGTGTAAAAAGCTTAAATTTCAACACCCTTTCCAATACTTTCGATGAAAATGAATTGAACGGGTAGTCATAAGATTTGAACTTTGTTTCTCGAGCTTAAAGTTCAAATTCAAATACAAAAGTATGAGAAGTTTTGTTCAAAATACTTATTAAATTGGTGGTATTAAATGTCCAACGCCTTTTTGTCGCTTTACAGTTGGTAGTTAACAAAATGTTCAGTCGATGGAAACATGTGGAAATTATGTAGTCAGTGAATATAATATTTTGGTTTTTGATTTGCGTGAGAAAGTGGTGTTGATTTTGAATATGTGCATTTATCTTGATGGGGATGTGAGACTAGAAGTACTTATTACAGAGAGGATACTTAATTGAGCATTTTATGTGAAACAACAGATTTTATTTCGCGACTTCAGAGTTCAAAGTCCAAGTGAAAGTTAGTTTATTCCGTAAACATAATTGCACTTAGAATCATTAAAGAACAATGTTTGAAATACAATTTAAATCTAAACAAAAAAATTAAAACGTAGGTATGTATCTAGGTACTTAATTTTAAAGAATTCATAAAATAAAACAGTACAAGAATTCACAGTACAAAGAATCTACAACTCAAACTATTGGGTTGGTCCCATACTCAGTAAAAATTGTGATGAGTAAAATTATATCATAGTATTTTATCTAGTGATTATGTATTTATACCTACTACAAAACTTGGTATGACAATCTGTAGAGCACTTTAACTGATGTTACATACAATAAACCGCCAAAGTGTGTATACTTCACTGTTATGCATGTACCTTTTTAATAGTCCACTGCTGAACATAGGTCTACCCACAAAGAGGGATTGGGTCATATCCACCATGTTGACCCCGTGCTGGTTGATGGATTCGTCTATGTCATCGAATTTCTTCTAAGGACGCTAGCAGGTTGTCTCACGATGTTTTTCGTCAACGAGAAGCCAGTGACATAATCTACAAACAAAAAATCTAACAAATCTCAAAATTACTTCTACAAATTGAAGGAAAAATAGTACTAAATGAACTACACGTAAAGCTACTTAGCGCCGGTTGACATGGACGCTCGGGGCGGGCTAATAATGTGGCAGAGGGTCAATTGACCCAATAATAACGTACCCTACTGTACGGGCCGGCGAGGCGCATATTCACGAAGAGGAATGTGGGGTTTTCTTTGTTTTTCGTGTTGTTTGAGTTTATATTTGATGTAGAAAAGATTTTATCTGTTAACAAAATTATCCATATTTCATAATTTATTTTGTAACATGATTGTCGCGGAAACGAAGGAAAAATTACAAAAATGTATAAATAAATGATTTATTGACACCATGTATGAAATTACGCTGAAGCTGGTGGAAGGTCTCTATAAGAACTCTAGACTTAATATCAAGGAAACAATATGTTTTATCCAAACTAGTTCAGCACTAGAATTATATTATGGTGAAACTGCATGACTATAAAGAACGTATAATAATTAGTCCAGAAATGACACTAGATGCTCTATTAACTTCTAATATTGTATTACGGTAGTAACAAATTATTTACTAAACAAAAATCATAATGTAAAAGATTTATACTCAATTTTTGAAAATTGAAACGAATTTGTGTTACACCGCGAAAACGCTAAATTCCTATTATTCTCTGAGGTCCCACATTAGCTTTAAAGCCGGGATAAAATCTTAAAATGCTACGGTAGAAAGTACTAAAATAGATATCCGGTGAGAAATCGAGAAAATTGACAGACAAGAGTACATCATAACATCAATCACATTTAAATATAATATAGTATTTATATGCGTCACAATATGCGTCAACGTTTTTAAATTTTGACTGTAATATATTTTCTCAATTAATTAACGTAATGTAATAATTATTCTTTAAAATGTTTTGCTCGATATTAATGCATGTTGTCTTCATCTATAATACATTGTATCAATACATACACAATGTTGGTGAACTGAAATAAATAAACGTTAAAATTCCCCAATATGAGACGCACCTTACCACGGCTGTAAAGAAGGGTACTGTACCAAATCGCTGTATAAACTTAATATCGGGTAAATTGGCCCCCGGGGGGGTGGGGCTGGCTGGAGGGGGGCGGAAAGTGGGGGTGGACAAACATCTACAGCTTTTATTGCGATGATCGTCTATTGATTCCGGTTATAAGCCGATGTCACCGCGTAATTTCATTCGGCGCTGCACTCGGCAGTTTTATTAGATAGGGGTCTGGTAACACTGGTGTTGCCACAGATGGAGTGGTAGTTTGTATTGGGGACTTGTCCTGGGAAGATGTTAGATTTAGTACGGATTACTACGGATATTGTCTTGGTGATTACACATTATAGGTATGATGACTGGGTAAAAAATTGTTTCATTATAATTAGTCCGTTAGTTAGATTATCAAAAAATATCGACCCATACCTTTTTCTCTTATCAATTAAACAAAAAATAACTAAGATGAGCCTTGTTAAATTTCGGGAGTAAGAGGTCACTTCTACGAGAAAAGTGTTATACCTACTTTTCACGTAGAAGTGACGCTACGCTGCCGCCGTAGCCGGCTATATCTTCATTATTTTTTGTTTAATTGGTGAAAGAAAAAGTACGTGTCTGATATTTTTTGATAATCTATCTGACGGACCAATTATATTTTTTTAGTCATCTAGCCCATTGTCACAAGATGAAAAACTTTAATAGATGACGTCCACGAGTGGTATATTATTCAAAGAAAAATCGAACCAAGATGATATTATACATCATTTGAAAGCTCGATTTATGGACATCTCAAAAATATTTAATTTAGATTTTATATCCCTCTTTTTTTTAATGTAACAAAAAAATTGTATGAAAAATAATAATACAGCTCTGTATTTTTTCTAGTTTAGCAATAATAAAGTGCTTCTATCATTATTTTACTTGCATTCGTAGCTGATTCTTCCACATTCGTGTGATAATTTGCTAATATTAAAACTTATAGCCTACCTTATAGTGTGACCAGTTAGTAGGTACAATGTGACAAAAATCACTAAAACAAACGGTGTGTAATTGGTAAAAATGCTTCTATTTAACAATTTAGAGATTACTTAATCAAGGTTGCTAGAGATAAACTACTTATTGAGCCAAAGATATTTATTTATCCTAATAGATTCAAAATTAATCTAGAAAAAAACGGAGGGCTCTTAACTGATGTAATAGACTCAGAAAAATATGAACTTTCTCGATATTTAACGAGTATTGTGGTTAGAATTTTTGATTATTATTATACCAGCCTCCATACATTTTGTGGACATGTCCTGAGTAAAAAAAATATCTACATTTAAAACATACTTAATTATAGTATGGTAGTTAGATGATATAGATTAAATTAGTTTAGTATGGTTCTATTAATTTATGTTGTACTGTACGTGTTTTAGTTCTGTATTTTTGTCACAATAAGACCGGGACTTAAACCCACTACCTCCAGATGGTAAGCTGATTACTGCCACTAAGAATCAGTACCACAGCAACCAAAACGTCCAGCTTATTTTGTTGCGAGCCGGTTCCAACCGATCTTATTTCAGATTAATAGGGGAGGGCTACATAATATTAAATTAAATAATAAAAAAATATATCTTTATTGTACACAGAAACACATTACAGAAACTACTCAATATACAATATGCTGTACAATGACGGCCTTATCGCCTTTGGCGATTTCTACCAGGCAACCTTTGGATGGACTGGATTGTTCTAAAAATAGGAGTGTGGTTGGTGGTGTATACAATACAGTACATAATTACATTGAAATAAATAGTAGCAATATAGAAAAAAAAAACCTACAGATACTACAGGTATAAATTAAAAAATATACACAAATAATGATACATCTTATAAATATACATGCTTATATACTAATACCTAAATACATATACATATAAATATATACCAATTTACATCCAGCAGTGAACATTCTACGGCTGAAACTATGTCGATTACGATAGCTTATCAGGCGGTCAAAATTCACTAGGCCATAAATAACCATGAATACCTAACTCACTGTTATCGTTTTTATCCGACGAATCGGAGGTTTATTTTTATGTTTGACCACGTATAACTTTTTACAGAGTGGTCTGATTTCGATAATCCTTTTTTTGTTTTGTAGACCATGCTTCAAAGGTGGTTTCATTTAAATTTTTGACCGACGAACCACCGGAGGAGGTATAACCACGCATAACTTTTTGTGTAGTAGTCCGATTTTAATAATTCTTTTTTTATTGGAAAGAATATACTTTGAAATTAGTCCAAATTAATTTTTATCGAAATCGGCTGAGCCATTTTTGATAAATCAACAATAATGTGAAAAATGCTACATCGATCCGTGCATAATATTTGCGTTCTAGCGATGCGCCCCGGCTTCGCACAAGTGTATTATACATATAAACATTTCTCTTGAATTACTCTATCTATTAAAACAAACTGCATCAAAATCCGTTGCGTAGTTTTAAAGATATAAGCATACATGGGGACAGACAGCGAAAAGACTTTGTTTTATACCATGTAATGATAATGATTCTGTACGGGTGAAGTCGGTCATGCTATTTTTTGCAAAAAATAATTATATCGAGCCATTTTTGATAAATCAACAATAGTGTGAAAATAACTTAATCGATCCGTGCGAACAATTCAAATTCTGTATACGGGAACGGTTGAAGTCGGTTATGTAATTTTTTGGGAAAATAATTATTATTTTTAAAGATTAGCTTTCATAATAGTAACTGCTATGGAAACTGTTTCCTCAGGCAGACTGTTTGCCGTTGTTTTTCGGAGGTTTCTTATTTGCGAGGGAGAAGGAAGAAGCTATCACATAATTACGTCGGTTAAATAATAGAGTGTATTTTACTCATTTTCCTGAATTTGCTGACGGTTCACCGTTACAATAGAGTTGAATTTCAACAAAATAAGATAAATAAATATTGAGGGACATCTTACACACGGTAACTGACTCCAAACTAAGCTAAGCTTGTGATATGGCTGCCAGAGACTGATATACTACATATACATATTTTAAATACATACTAATATAAATAGTACCTGAATAACACCCAGATGCAGAACAAACACCTCATCACATAAATATTTACCCTGGGTGGGGGTCGAACCCACGCCTCTTTGATCCAGAAGTCAGGGTCACTTACCACTGTTGTACTGTCCACCGAAGCAGTCAATGTGATGTGTTGCAAGTTGCAATTAATAATGTAATTAGTATGTTTTTTTATTTACCAATAAATCTTTCCTAATAAGTCAGGGTCAGGAGTCTAAAAAAATAAAATAACATAATAACGTAAGTCCGTCAGTTAGATATATTTCGATATATTTCGTTTGCCAATTTAACAACAGGGGTTTTAACCGGTCAAAGTTCAGAGTGACGTCACTCCTCGTTCTAGATGAGCTCAATGGCATTTTTAGCATTTACAAAATTAGCGTTGAAGTAAACCGTTAGGTTTGGGAATTTCGCCCAAACGAACGCTAAAACGTCAAACTCAAACGATCACAAAGAACCCACCTCCGCAGGTGGGTCAAAAGTGGCAGTTCACGATGGCATTTTTAACTGTTTTTGATCTATCCGAACGGTGAACGAAAACAGTTAAAAATGCCACTTTTGCTCACATATTCTCAAAACGAACGCTGAATGTGATCGTTGCTAACGTTTTTAACTGTTAATTTTGCCATCAGTAGGCTACTCGAACGCACCTGTAGAAGTAACATCGCGAGCCCCCGCTCCCAATCTTTGACGCGCTTTATCTTAGTCATTTTTTGTCAATTTACCAAAATATGCGCAAGAAAAAATATATGTCTTATATCTTTTTGATAATTTTATCTACGCACTAATACTACTTTTTTCCAATCATCAACTCTTTTAAGCTACATTTAAGTATAAACCAAAAACCACACCAGACAGCCGAACTCAAGATGTAATTAAAGCCGTCTGTGTACTCTCGCTGGATAACCAAAATAAAACTAATAAAGCGGTGGGCGGGGCGGGGGACTGACGAACCTGGAGGAGACGCTAATTAAACTCTACCCCTGATCGCGCAGAAAGAGTTCTGACCTTTAAATTGAATATCTTAAGTCCTATTTGTAGTTTCATTTTTAACCGTTTTAAAAATATCGTAACACAAAGTCCTAACTTTACTTTACTGTAGGAACGGTTATAACAGAGCTTGATTAGGTTTTTCTTATTCATCATAAAGGTTAAACAACTCTCGACATTTCATTCTTTGAATAGGTGACCGCGAGTAGCTTTTGCAACTGAGCGTTGCTTGAAAGACGATTGTAGGCCCTGCGTAGTCGCCAATTTGACCATATCAAAGTAATTCAAACTGTTTACTCACTTACTGTACTGTTCTTACCAGTAATTTTAATAGTCCACTGCAGAACATAGGCCTACCCACGAATGGTGACTCACTTACTCAGTTTAAAACAACCGCTCGAGACAAAGTCAAGGTGTAATTAAAGTCGTCAGGTAAATCGCACGTTTACTGATTACAAACCAATACGCTCGTTCGTCACCACGGCGCGCACCTGCGACTGTTGTGTACTGAGTGTGTACCGAACTCCGAGGCTCGTATGATTCACGTTCCGGCCGTTTGTATGAAGACGGAATACTGCATAGATGCCATTACCGTGGCCTTGTGGTACTAAGTAAGTAAGGTCGTATAGGCCGGGTGGCTAGCCCTAGTGTCAGAGTTTTTAGGCCGCCTGAAGGCCTTTGACATGGCTAAACAGTTAAAACAACCAGCACCCCTACCGCCTAAGCAATAGCAATCGTTTATGACTTCATTTTAGTCATTTGGCACCGCCTATGTGACGTTATCCATCAAAGTTGTTCATTCAACGATTGCTTTCGCAATCCGCACAAATTAATTGATGGCTAACGTCACATAGGCGGTGCCAAATGACTAAAATGAAGTCATAAACGATTGCTACTACGATTGCTATTGCTTAGGCGGTAGGGGGGCAGGACCTACAATTTATCCAATATTATATGTCATCCGAGCCACGGTAGTGCTCAGTTGGAAAATTTTGTGGCACTTTCTCATTATTTTTAATGGAATCCGTGTTTCAGAAAAATAATGTCGATTCTACAGTTACATTTTAATAACCTGCACCCACAGAAGAAAGAAAGGCTGTCTGTGCCTGCACCAATAGTCGCATCTCAATAATCGAGTCATCCCGGCGCCACAATGGACGCCATTCGGCAAACATTTGCAATTGACAGTGTACCTACAATAGAATCAGCGAGGTGCAGTACAGCCCAGTTAACGATGTTGACAAAAGTAAGTACCTATGCAGGGTTGTACTGTACTGTACCAGCCTTTTAATAGTCCACTGCAAGACGTAGGCCTACCTACGAATGGTGATTGGGCCATATCCACCACGCTGGCTCAGTGCGGGTTGGTGGATTCACATACGCCATCGAATTTCTTCTACGGACGTATGCAGGTTGCCTCACGATGTTTTCCTTCACCGAAAAGCCAGTGGTGTGAAATTCCGTACATAGATTCCAAAGAACTCAATGGTACGGGAAAGGGGATTTGAACGCACAACCTTACGATTGCAAGGCGGGTGTCACTACCTTTAGACCACCACGGCTTCATTTTTAGTTTTGACAAATGTCGCAGAACAAAAGTTGTTAGTTTTGATGTACAGAATAAACCCCTAAGGGGATGCTAATTGATTAGAAATAACCCTGTATAAGACGTGCGTCGATACTTTGGCGAGCTCATGTCTTTCTGAGACTCAGAGCAGGGCCGAGGCGTTTGCGTCCAATTCGACGAAGAAGCACAAGCGGCGCAAGTGTGCTAATCTCGGTAGTGGTAACATATTTGTGCCGTTTTACTATGGAAATTAACGTGGTTTTCACACATTTTATACTATATATAACGGGAATGAACTCACGTGTGCGCCGTTATATATAGTATAAAATATTTGTGCCGTTTGCGCTTGAGACATTGGGTCAGTGGGGGCCGGGAGATCATCTATTTTTCAAATTCTTTCTGAGCGTTTAGTGGACGCGACGCGTGACCAAAATGCTGGTGTTTATTTGGCTCAACGTACTCGTATAAGCATCGCCATTCCGCGTGCCAATGCAGCCAACATGCTGGGTACGCTGACAACTGGTAGTGGGCTTGAGCATTTGGATTATCTTTAGACCTTCCAGGGTCTGTGAATGATCCAGTTACTTTTTATGTAGTAGTAGTTCATGTAGTTTTAGCCTATGTAAGTGTTGTATTTTGTTGTAGTATACGAGTATAAGGCATTAGCGTAAAATTAACCATTTAAATTAATAAGCCCCATTATAAGAGACCCCGTTTCAGTGTGATAAGTTAACACTGGTAACACTCGTAGGACGAACACTTTCGACTTGAGGCACTGAGGTGTGACGGACAAGAAGACACTAAGTACGCAGTTTTCCGAACGCTGCCCCGCCAAGCCACAATAATAGGCGCCATTGGGCAAATATTTGCAATAAACCACGCGGTGAACAGCCCTGTCTCAAAAGCATAGAGCATATGTTTCTCTCTTACATTATTATTTGGTGTGGAGAAGTCGGAAAAAAAGAGGTATTTCCTGTACTGAGTTGCTATCCATTACACCCCTTTTATAATGGCGTCCTGACGCTGACAGGGCGCCCGAGGTCCATTGTTTTGCGTCATAATTACCGCTTGTAAGCAGATACCCATTCATTCTTGATCGGGAGTTTTGTTTTAATGAATTCATTTCGAATTTAAATGGGTATGACTTTGTAATTACAGCAGATGTAATGAGAAAAAGAAGCATATTACTTTTTTATGCAAAAATAGGGCTACATTTGGCCACCAACTCGCCGGATGTGGTAATAGAAGTTGTAGTCGAAGATGGAATATAGTAGACTTAGGAGACATATTCACTCTTGGCTTCAAGATATACAAATTGTAATAGTCAGGAAACGATAATGGAGGCAGGGCATTCAAAATTCAAATCGCGGCCCGCATTATGAAGGAAGAAGCGAATCGCTTAGTACGAGCTGGTGGTATGTCCGACTATGTAGGGACTGTATGGTATTCGATTATTACCTACTTAGATTTTTTAAGAGCATCGAATACAAGTAATCTAATCACCTAATTATTAAGTAAGTTCGTATAGACCGGATGACTTGCTCTGCGTTATAGTTTTTAAGCTGCTTCACCGCTTCTTTCTGACGTAGTTTTCGCTATGCTGCGTCGAAGTGCTGGAACAATATTCCTCCACCTATCAGGAACCTGCAAAGTATACATAGTTTTCGACTAAAACTAAAAAAAAATATCCTTGAACATTAGAAGGGTTAAGAATTACTTTTAACAGATACTAGTGCCATTTGATCTGCCTATTCTCTATCGCATTTATTTACCTTAAAAACTATACATTACAAAAAATCTTCTCTAAATTTGATAATTTTGTAAAAATATTTTCTTGTTTTTCCCTATTTACCATATATACAAAAAAAATTAAATAATGTTTTGTAAGTATATTAGTGTAGTGTTAAGTTTTAGCTTATAAACATTTTTTTTATTTTTGTGACATAAATAAATAAATTACTTAAATGCCATACCGTGTAAAAAGTAGTTAATTAACTAATTTAGTAAATGGCTTACTTATATATTTCGATTTTTGATTGATTTCTTTATAAAGTGAGATTTTAAATAGTAAGTACGAAATTATACCTTCACAAACTCCTGAATAAAAGGCTCTCCTTTATACGCTTAGTACAAAATCTCCGACGAAATAAAAGTATCAAGAAAGTCCACAAAAACATCGTTTTATTACTTCGCAAAGCTGCTTCGAAAAGTTAATTTAATAAGCCCTAATACCACAGACTTAAAATAAATATAGACAGACTACGTCAGTTTTTCGATAATATAATTTTTCTGTACATAATCTGTCTGCATGTTTTAGCGCATTATTTTCTTTCTTCTTTCTTATGTAATGCGGATTTGATCAAGTTTGAATGATAGCGGATAGAACTCATATAAGGGAGGAGTGATGACCGGTGGGCCCGAAAAGTTCTTGGGTACAATCCCAGAAAGCCCAGCGTAGGCCATCCAAAGATAAGATATGTTAGGATCTGTTTCTTCTTCTTCTTAGTCGTCACGCTCTTGACAGAGCGGTCGTGGTCATCACGTAGTATTTGTGGTGGTAGAGGCAGATGTAATACGCCTCACGATGTCTCGCCATCTCTCTCTATTAGAGGTCAATCTAGTACACTCATGCACCGGCCCTCCCACAGCAAATTAATGGGCTTCTTAACTAATTGACTAACTCGTCAACATTATCATTGGATTAGTCCACTAAACTAAATTCGTATAGGCCGGGTGGCTATCCCTAACATCAGAGTTTTATTCTGCCTGAATGCCTCTGGCTAAACGGTTAAAACAACCGGGGCCTATAATTTAACGAGTCTTTCGAGCCACGGTAGCGCTCAGTTGGAAAATTCCACCCGCGAACACCCACCCAAATACTGCACTGTACCAACCTTTTTAATAGACCACTACAGGACGTAGGCCTACTCACGAAGGGTGATTGGGTCATATCTACCGCGCTGACCCAGTGCGGGTTGGTGGATTCACATCCTCCTCCAGTCGATTTCCTCATGTCTAAAGGTCGTGACCACCACCTTCCACCAATTCACATACGCTATTGAATTTCTTCTACGGACGTATGCAGGTTGCCTCACGATGTTTTCCTTCACCGAAAAGCCAGTGGTGTAAAATTCCGTACATAAATTCCAAATAACTCATTGGTACGGGACCGGGGATTTGAACCCACGACCTCACGATTATAAGGCGGGTGTCACTACCTCTTGACCACCACGGCTCCAAATAGTGACCGTGCGGAACGTTGCTTAATTTCGGTGATCGTTGACAAACACCTAGTCAAACTACGCTACGTGCGCTACTTAAAAACCTTGACACTGGGGCTTATACGAACTTAGGTACTTAGTTTAAGAGTTATTTATGTGATAAACATTTCAAAAATTTATCGCGAACGCAGGACTTGAACCTGCCTCCCTCGGATCACCGGCCCGACGCTCTCCCAACTAAGCTAGTTCGTATCCTGAAGACACGCCAAATTTGTAGTGTTTATCATAATAGAGTAAACTAATAGCGTTGGCGTTTACTTACTTTATACAGGGTTATTTCTACTCAATTAGCATCCTTTCAGGGGCTTATTCTGTACATCAAAACTAACAACTTTTGTTTTGCGACTTTTGCCAAAATCAGCTGTTCCATATATTTTGTCGAGGGTGAACAATATTTTTCTATGGAACAAAAACTGTTTTTTTAAGAAATAATTAAAGTCGTAGAACAAAAGTTGTTAGTTTTGATGTACAGAATAAGCCCCTGCAAGGATGCTAAGCTAATTGATTAGAAATAACCCTGTATAATAAATCTACGTTGTCTATTCTTGAAGTCAGCGTCCAAAACCTAGTTATCCACAAGCCATTCTGGGCGGGTTATGGGCGTGGGCGGGCGGGATCTAATAAACTTAATAACATTAACCGCCGTCCGCCCAGCTGGGCGGCGGCCCTGGCTTACTTCTACCAACATGGGAAACAGTGAGATTAAATTACTAACTATGTAATAAGGAAATACCTACTTAGAATATTAATTAATTGCAGAAACCAGCGTGGTCTTTGTTTATTTTTATGCTTACTGATATTATAAATCAGAAAACGTGTTTGTTGGTGTGTTTGTTAATATCTCGCGCAGCAATAGAGGGATTTACTTGACTTTTTGGATAATGTGTTTTGACATTTGGATTTGGCCATTGTGGGGGCTTTGGTCATTTGATATCAAAATCATTGCATAAATAGATTACAATGTCACATCATAAATAATATTTGTATGAATGTCAAAGCTTAAACATTTTTTTATTATTATTTAAGCTTATATTAGATGCAAGAGGCAGTTAAAAAGTGCCTTTATTAACTACAAAAAGATACAATATTACCTTATATGCTAAAACTACCTACACTACTACTACATTAGAAAGCAATTGAATAATCCACAGACCCTTGATGGTCTCATTTATTTAAAAATATTATTCGCAATTAAGTAATTTTTGGCCATCTTGAACATTAAAATTGTCTACACAGTCTTTAGTATTAAAGGTGGCCAAAAATGACTCCAAGATGGGGAAAACCGGTACGGTAAAGATTGAAGTCTGTCTCAAGCCACTTTCATCCCAGAAAAATAAATTATTCCTTTGGGATAGGGCAGAAACCATAAAATCACGTGGATGAATCCGTGGCCAAATTGCTAATTAGAATATACTCGTACCTCTCTCTGATACGTTTGTAGCAGGGATGTTGTGGATGCATATTTGTTGAAATCTGCAGACGCGGATGCGGATATTGATATTTGAAGGATCACATCCGCGAATGCGGATGCTAATTATAAGATCTTTTATGAGAACTAACTATATTTCAAGGGTAAATTGTATTTAAGTATTAACCGACACGATAGAAATCGGATTCAGTTGCTGTCGTGCACAGAAAAAAGAAAGAAACCATTTATGTGACTTGAACCCGTGTACCATAGATATACGGGTTCTGTACAATTTTGTTTTTTTATTGGCACCGGCGATTTGTTGGCATTTCCCTCAAAAAAGAGGGAAATTTACTGTAGCATTATTCATCAACCGACTTTGAAAATATTCCGCAAAATTATTTTATATCTAAATCCTAAAAAGATTTACCTACGAGTATAAATGAAATTGGTCAAGAGCAAATCGAGATATAGTCTTATTCAGTTAAATAGATTCAAGGTCTACTGTTCGGTGAACCTGAGTACACACTGTGAAAATAAGTAGGTAAATGACATAGACTGACGACAGTAGGTACCTTCGAACAAATATCTACAGAGCCAAAGTCTCTAAGTGAAAGTAGTAAAAAAATGTCCGAACGCCGCATACAAACGGGCTTAGATACGAGTATGTATAATGTATATACTTACATTAAAAATTCACAATGACCCGTTTTCTACAATCTCGACATTATGTCACCTAATTAGTGCTTGTAACTGAGCACTTTGGCATCGCACGGTGTTGTTGTCGTCTTGCAATCGCGTTACGACTAACTAAAAAGCTTGCCCACTACGTAGCATGGGTAGGGTTTTGGCTCGGATACTTTTTTTGCACGATTGTGACTCTATAGATATTTGCTCAAAGCTAGACTACGCCATAGAAAATCTTTCAAGTCGGCAAAGTGGATTCAATCTGCACCACTTGAAATCGCAACAATTTCAATTAGATACAATTTTCCACCCATTTCACTTTGATTACTCTCAATCTTTCTTCCATTGTCGTTATTATGACTGCTATATTTACTATACCTCTAACGTATTGTTTAACGCAAGTTAAAAATACAATTGTATGTTTTTGCTGTTGTTATGTATAGTTTAAAATTGATTCCGAAAACTTTTATAATCATGATGTCATAGCCCTGTGAAATGTACTCTCGTTAGTTCTTGTTTTTAAGTGTGTAATACGAATTGATTTAACTGCTCGCGCTGACTTGCGGTAGTGACGTCACCGCTGGTCCCAACATAATATCAGTGCTGGTTGTTTATAACCAGCAATATACTGAGTTGGGATCAGTTTCGTGGCAAAGCATTGGGTATGAATTGTTCTATTTTTATGTTGTTTTTCGTGTTTTGTTTATGTGTACCTAATTGTTTTGTCCCGAATAAAATTTTCTGTATTTATACCTATTATTTTTAGTATGTTTATACTTCGGTTACCTTACTTTTGTAATAGGTAAAGCAAGCTGATCCGGCAAACATTGTTTTGCCGTGTAAAATAAAAACCGGACAAGTGCGAGTCAGGCTCGCACATCGAGGGTTCCGTACGAATCCAGAAAATTTCACAAAATTGGGAAGTAAGTTGTTAAAATCTCTATAGGTACTATAACCATCGACAAAAAGTTACATGACATTCACGCTATATTTTTATAGATTATAAGTAGCTTATATGTTATTCTGATCCATAAGCATTACTATTGCAAAGTTTCATCTCAATCTGATCAGTTTTTGCGTGAAAGAGGAACAAACATCCATACATACAAACCGTACCTCAAAAGGAAAAAACGGAACCCTTATAGGATCAATTTGTTGTCCGTCTCTTTATCTCGGGAACGCGTAAAGAAATCTAGTTGAAATTTAAACTATATACGTAAACCTATGAATTCTTGCAGTTGTGTAAAAGAAAAGCAACCTCTTTAACACTTATTTTTGAAAGTTTTAAATATGCTTCTCAATTACCGTATAAAAAAGATAGAGCCGTTTATGTCGTAAAAAAACGCATATTTCAACGCTCACAAAAATCAAAACCTACAGGGTACTTTCTGTTGACATAGAACTATGAAATTTGGTGAAGAGCATTGTCTCAGAGTACACATATAGGAATAAACCTGAAAACTGTACATTTTTATTTAAATCACATAAAAATAGGGCCTTAAAATTCACAAAATATGGGTTCAAAATTCAAAGTGAGTAAATCATATCATGTAAGGTATCATATAAAATAACTTCATTGGCACATACTAAAACAGGTTTTTAATTATTTTAACGATATGTTTGTACGGAACCCTCGATGTGCGAGCCTGACTCGCACTTGTCCGGTTTTTTCCAGGTAACCTAGCTTGGGCCCTGTCTCGCTGCCGGCGGCACCCAGTTGTAAAGTTTTTTATAATACTCGTAAATATATTTTTATAGTTCTATATAGCAAAAAATTCAAAATTAAGATGTGAAATAAATAAATGAATCAATTTAATAATAAAATATACGCATGGTTTTTATGTCTGAGAGCAAGTCTAGGTACCTATTTGACCGCATTTTGCGATCTCTTTCAAGGAGTATCTACTACTTTGTATCTAAGTATTTTCAATCAAAATATGCAAAAACCACTAATTTCCGTTACCATACTTGCAAATAACTTTTTATTCGATAAAAAATCTGCAGTCAGAATCGCCCCATCACAATCGGCTTAGCGTATCGCCGAATTTTTCCCAAATTAATCTTTCTTCAAACACTCGAGTTCTTTGTGCAACAATCGACGGCCAAATTTAATCTTCGAAGCTCTCCACTGGATGCTGTACTTGTAGATGTGAGATTATATCGTCGAGGTAGTGTGTATATCATTGCATTTATATATTTTCTTGCACAGTGCTCAAAACAATTTTCAGAGAAAAGTTTTAGTATCATCATACTTACTAAAATTATAAATCCGAAAAGTTTGTTGGTTTGTTCCTCTTTCACGCAGCAACGGAGCAACGGATTGACTTGATTTTTGGTATGGATATAATTCAAAGGCCGGAAAGTAACATAGGCTACTTTTTGTCCCGATAAAAGGTTCCTGTGGGATAGCACAAAAGTCAAAATACCACGGGGGTGGAGCCGCGGGCAAAAGCTAGTGGTCTATAAGCCCAGGAAGTTAGAAGATTCCATCCTGTGTACAGGATGGAATATCTAACTTCATTTAGAAATTAAGGGTCCGGGACACTCATATTTTAACTTTGGCAACCAATGAAATGCTACATGTGACAATAAATGTTGTATAAAACAATATTCATTTTAAAAATTATATTCAACGATACCCCACACGTAGGGATGAGGTTAAAAAATGATTCATCCCCATTTTACATCTATGGGAACTACCTCTTTAATACTTATTTTTGAAAGTTTTAAATATTGAAAATTAGTTGATGGCACGAACTCAGATTTGGCGTATAAATTATATTTCAGCTGTATTGTCTGAAGAAGAGATAGATAGATTCGATGATTAGATTGGAGGCTTTGGAGTCCATTGAAAGGCGAGCCAGGAGGTTGATAGGCAACGAAACCTTGACTGAGTCGAAGCTGCAAAGTCTTGAGCATCGACGTAGGGTGGCGTGTCTGTCTGCTTACTATCGGATACACTTCGGTGAGTGCGCCCAGGAGTTGCACGATCTGGTCCCACCTGCCCCTTTCTTCCATCGTACGGCTAGACAGACGCGACCAAAGCGCCACCCTTTTATGGTGGACTTCCCACGCGTTAGAACAAAGCGTTTTGAGTCCACATTCCTCATACGAACTGCCAGAATGTGGAACGCTTTGCCTAAGTCTGTCTTTCCGTTAAAGTACAATGTAGGTGTCTTCAAATCTCGAGTAAATAGGTATCTTCTAGGTAAGCATGCTACATCCTAGACCGCATATCTGCTTTACATCAGGCAGTGTGTAGTCAAACGCAAACCTATTTGAAATAAAAAAAAAAAAAAAAAATGATAAACAGTAGAAATAGTGCGTGTGCATCCATTGCAATATAATTTTGTTTTTATTCGTTTTAAAATACCTATAATTATTACCTAACACGGCTGCGTACTAAATGCGCATAAGGTATTCTCCGTAGTAAATTATGAAAAACTGTTAAATGGATTTCTTTAAATAATAGTTCTTTGAACTAACGAATATAAAAACTTTTCATAAAAGATGACTCAAGTTAGTTATTCTGTTTGTTTTAAGAGTTTTCTAAGAGACAAAATTCAAATGTGACTTATGACTTATATTATTCGAGTGGAGATTTTTTTCACAGTATTATTACCAGGAAGTATAAATTTTGTAAAGACAAATTGATATGTAAAAATTAAATTCTATTATTAATTAAATGAAATCAAAATCAAATCGAATTAAGTACATATTTAAGGGTTCATTATAAAAGTTTTGCATTTATATAAACACTTATATTCATCACATAAATATTTGAAGATTACAAACAAAAACTCCAGCTCCCGCGGTAGGATACCTTGGGTTTGCGGGAGCTAGTACTCTTCCGGGATGCTGATAAATTAAAATAGATTAAGAGCAAATTCTGTGTGTGCTTGAATGATTATATAAATGTATGCTATATAAACCAATTGATAAACAACGAGAGATTAATAATATTTGGTATATACACATATATGACTACGGATCTAATTATAATGGGTCCAGACTCGTGGTTACACCGCTTTGTTACACCAGTGTGGCTACAAGTAATTTTTTTTACTCGTGGTTACACTACTCTAAACGGATCGTGCTTGACTAAATATTAGGTAGGTAGTGATGTTCCGATAGTTGAAATAATTTGAAGGTTAAGATATGCTGTTGCAAAATGGTTAGTAATGTCGTGGTAAACAAAATTTATCCACTGACATTACAGTAAAATATTTTTAGTGTTTTAGCTCCTTTGCAAAGAAAACCAAGTGAAACAACAAAATTTAAAGGTGTTGTTTCACAATTTAATGGTAAAAATGATTATAATTTTTCAGGAGATTCAACATTTTTTTTTTGACATCTCACACACGGTCTCTTACCCCTAACTAAGCAAAGCTTGTGATATGGCTGCCAGAGACTGATATACTACATATACATATTTTTAAATACATACTTAGAATAGATAATACCTAAATAATACCCAGACACAGAGCAAACACATATGTTCATCACAAAAATGCTTGCCCTGGATGGGGATCGAACCCACGTCTCTTTGATCCAGAAGTCAGGTTCACTAACCACTGAGCCACCGAGGCAGTCGCATCGCAAACATTGGTAAGCAACGTCGCGTAGCACCAGCCTCGAGAGAGTTGGGCTCACGGCGATGCTTACATTCACGTTCAAAAAGAGCCTGAAGCTAGCATGTTGGTCTATTTCTTCTGTAGTTTTATAGTAATATAAATATTAGTTTTAGATATTCAACAGCAAACACTTGTGTGCTTGCCTACCGACGTTTGTATGGAGTGATGAGAGACTTGTTTACTCTTAAACCATCACAATGTCAAATTTTATGCAATAGGGTATTTGACTAGTTTTTTGAAATCGTTTTAAATTATTCGTTAGTACATACTAAGCACACTACATTTATTTTTCAGAGAGATCTACTGTATTAACAATGAAAATCAGTGTTAAAGAATAGATTTTCAAGATCCCACCAAAAACAACATTCTGTAATGGCGCTGGTCTTTGACGTCACTCACTAGTTACTAACGTTAGTTGATACTAGTAAATACGCTAGTTCACGTCTAAAAATTGACAAAAAATACTCTAAAAGTAACTTACATATCCAATAATATTACTCCAAAACCACAAAACACAAATTACCCAAACAACAGTCAATCGAGAAATTCTCGTTTACTAGCACGTGGCGTCACCAGAGTTGCCGCCCTTTCGTATCGTATTTCATTTCTTTCGATTTGCGAAATATTTTAGTTTAAATAAAGTGAAATATGTCTTCTTCAGGCTATTATCTGTATGGATTACCACAATTAATAGAATATTTTCAATGTTGTCAAATAGCCTATTCGGTTAATAAATTTGGGAGTTTTCAGAAGGCTTTGTAACATTTAGGACGGACGGAGAGACAGACGGACGGACGAACGGAGACAACGAGATATGAGGGTTCCTCGTTTTACTACGAGACATATAACTAAAAATAGGCTGTGAAATAAAATTCAATAGTTCACATAATTATTTATTTCTCTACATTTATCATTGCAAACTCTCTACATTTCTACGTACAATAAATTACATTATTAAATACCTATACGCTATTATTACTTTGTGATTTTCTAAAACTCTACTGTGCAGTTTAATACTTACTTAGATAATAACTTTAATACGCTTACTTAGATTCAAATATACACAGGTTAAGGAATAGTTAAGTATTATTTTATTTCTATATTTACATTTTTATAAACTAAACATAATATTAAGAGTGGTACACACTGGCAAAGTCAATCTTTAATTTTTTGCTATCATAAGATTTTTATACAGTGTTATCTCTAATCAATTAGCATCCTTTTAGGGGCTAATTCTGTACATTAAAACTAACAACTTTAGTTCCGCGACTTATAATAAAACTAAAAAAAAATCAGCTGTTCCATATATTTAGTCGCGGGTGAACGATATTTTTCTATGAAAGAACGAATTTTTTTTTAAAGTCATAGAACAAAATTTGTTAGTTTCGATGTACAGAATAAGCCCTTAAAAGTGTGCTAATTGATTAGAAATAACACTGTATAATTTTTAAAAAATTGTCAGGAAGATTTATGGCGTACTGTAACTAGCGTACTGACCCGAAAGGAGGTGATTCAGACCATAATTATGACAACTATTTATATAGGGCGAACCCGGAATTCGAGAAAAAAAAATAGCTGGCTCCTCAGAGCAAATAAAAAAATCCAAATCCAGAGGGAACGTCGTTGAATAGTCAAGTGAAGCTGGTTTTTTATACATGTGTGAGTGCGTCGCTGTTGCGCCGCCTTAGTTTGACTGACAAGTCAAGTTGTCTGTACACGGCGAGGCGTAGTTTTGGTTGGCTTCACTTGTTTGTTCACAACATTCTCTCTTGATTTTTTTATTTGCTCTGAGGCTGGCTCATATATTTTGTCGATGTACTGTACTGTACTAGCCTTTTTAATAGTCCACTGCAGGACGTAGGCTTACCCACAAAGGGTGTTTGGGCCATATCCACCACGCTGGCCCAGTGCAGGTTGGTGGATTCACATACGCCATTGAATTTCTTCTACGGACGTATGCAGGTTGCCTCACGATGTTTTCCTTCACCGAAAAGCCAGTGGTGTGAAATTCCGTACATGAATTCCAAAGAACTCATTGGTACGGGACCGGGGATTTTAACCCACGACCTCACGATTGTAAGGCGGGTCACTACCTCTAGACCACCACGGCTCATTATTTTGTCGATACTGAGCTGCAATTTTGTCTGGAACGGCCGATTTCTTTTCCTTGAAATTACGGGTTGGCCCCATAGTAAAAATGTTGATAATGATGATCTGAATCACCTTTTTTTGGCTTAGTACAGGGCAGATAACCCTGTAGTACATATTTTAAAATATTCACAGTCAGTATTCAATACTTCGAAATACAACAAAATTCAAAATCTCCAAGGAACACAAATGTCTCAAACGACAATTCGGCCAGTTCTAGCAAGAACCACATTAACCAATGTGTACACACCCTAAACGTTACGTCTGATTCACTTTTACTTCTCCAAAAAATATCTTATAATTTGTATGGTCAAATAAATAAACAAAATTTTTGAATTAAAATTACGAGATAAATAAATACCTCCTCATCCCGACGTTTCGGCCGAGTTGCATCGACCGTGGTCACGGGTCACAGTCTACCCGTTGCATCGACCGTGGTCACAGGTCGCAGTCTACCCGTGACCACGGTCGATGCAACTCGGCCGAAACGTCGGGATGAGGAGGTATTTATTTATCTCATAATTTAAGTGCGCGATTTGTCCCGTAGTATATAATAATAATATGTTCAAATCGCGAAAGTTTGAATACAACAAAATTTTTGAAATTAAATTGTATTTTTAAGACTTTATATAACGGGACTGAACTCACGTGCGCGGTCAGTCATAACGACTAAAGTTACGATCGTGCATGTGTGCATTGCGAGACGGCCCCGCGCGCTAGCACTTGCCATCTTGAGAAAGATCGCCGAAAGCGATCGAAACTATAGTCATTATGACTATTCGTGCACGTGAGTCAGTCCCTTTATATAAAGTATAAAATGTGCAAAAATCACGTTAGTTTCCATAGTTAAATTGTATCAATCGATTTTAGGACAGGAAGAATTTTGCAGAAGTTTATCTCGGTTATGATCGAATTGTAAAGATTACGACACGGAAATTTATTTATTAATTTGTCCTGAATATAACATACATAGGTACAATTAAAAGTACTGCCAATCAGCGAAGCGGTTTGTAGGCAGGATAGCTCTCACATCTCACAAAACTTAGGTACTTAGTAAGCCCGATTACAGAGGCGCCAGCGTAAATTAAATAGCAGCGTAAAAAGCGTTCTCTCTATTGAATGCCTAAAGTGAAAAAGAAACAGAACTATGCTATTTAGCTAATTTAGTTACGCTGGCGCCTCTGTAATCGGGCTTAGTGTATTATATTGTTAAAAACTCTTTAATCGGAAAGAAGTTATTTTGATGTTGAATCATTACAATATTTAAAAAATATCTATAAATTGTAGTATGTAGGTGTTTTTATTAGTATATAGCTAAATTAAAAAAAATACAATTTTGCGTCGAAACTGCAATGACAAATCAATGTAGAAGAACTTTAAGGCACACGTATTTTAAGTGTCTTTTACAGGATTTTTACAAAGTCGAAATTGTTTCGTATACCAAAATTTACAATTGTGAAATTAAGTAGATATATTACTTTAATGACTAGGAATATTTTAAGCTTATCTACAACACAGTTTCTTACTTATGCCATGTTAATTTTTAACTTTACACTTGTAAGTTTTTCTTGCAAAAGTTACTCTGTTACGTCTTCTCGTCCAATATACCTCAGTGCCTCAAGTCGAAAGTTGTCGACCAGTGTGTGTTGCCAGTGATGATGTATGGCACAGAAACATAGACTCTCACTATGGGTCTTATTAGTAAGCTCCTAATAGCTCAAAGAGCCATGAAGAGGGCTAAACTCGGAGTTTCTCTGCGAGATCGAATCAGAAATGAGAAGATCCGTAGCAGAACCAAAGCTATCGTCATACCCCAACAAATATTTATTGATGCATGTAGTATTATTTTTTGGGATAATGCTAGACTTTTACGTCGCTATTAAATTCGCGTTATCTCATTCATTAAGGATCCCGTAGAATGAGATTAAAATTAATTTCTGAAATGGCTATATCATTGTTATCATAATAATACAATATTACAGATCAAAACATTTCATAGTACCTCCAGAATATATTGTATTAATATAGATCATTATTTTTCTCATGATTGAAATCCCAGTTACGTATGAACCTTGTAATTATGTTATAACACTGTTTTGTGTGGCGTCGTGGGCCCTTAACAGCAAAGCATCGGCGCTGGCGAACCGCGCCAGCGCTGTACTCAAGGTCGAGGGTGAGATTTTATTATTGACTTGATAACGTCTTATAAATCGATGAACGCCGGCTACACGCACGAAATTCTCGTTACGCTTGAGCCGAGCGTGCAAGCGAGAGCGCGGATTAAACGATAGAGAGGCACGATCGGCCTAAGCGTCGGCTTGTTTCAGTCATTGATTCAACACTGTTTTCTTATGACGTTATGACGTAAAATTGTCGTTCGTGAACTGACTTTACAGACATCCATTTTTTTATCAGTGATTAGAATCCTAGTTACGTATGAACCTTATTATTATGCTGCAGCACTCTGTCCTGTATAGCGTCGTGAGCCCTCAACCGTAGAGTGTCGGCGCTGGCGAGCCGCGCCAGGGCCGTACTGGGTGACGGGGGCGAGGGGGGCGACGGCTCCGGCTCGGGCGGGCGCAGCGCGGGCGGGGGCAGCGCTAGCACGTATCTGGGGAATTATTTAATTCTGTAACTTAGTTCTTTATATCGCCGACTGTAGTAACCGAGGACTTAATGGACTTGACTTGATAAATAAATTGCACTACATATTCTTTTCGGAATTTTCAAGTTACCTCTGATTAAGCTAAATGTGAATAGATTTTTTGTAAATAAGCCCGTGGTGAAAGTTGTGGACAGTACTCATTAGCTTCTGTCCGTCTACAGGGAAAATATATTAAATGTTTCTCTATATGACAGACATATTTTAGGACATCGTTTTCATGATCATGAAACCCATTTTTTTCTATGAGATCCTGAAATCGTGACAAAACAGCTTTTCCGTACATTTTACCAATAGGTCAACATTTTGTATAAGACTGAAACTTTTTTAGTGAACTCTGAGGTTATTCACAACAAACAACAACCAACGGTCGCAGCTAAACTCGTGCACGTGCTAGCCCCGGGAGTGTACAATCGATTACCGCAGACGGTGCGAGATGCGCCCTCTAGAGAATCGTTCAAGCGGAAACTAAAACACTGGCTTATCGAACAGGCATTCTACAAGTTTGACGATATGCTAGCATTGAAATTTTCCAATTGACATTTTTAATTTTTATACTTTTGTTTGAACAATTTATTATTTATATTACTATAGTTACATACTCGTATTTAGTATAATAGATTATCTTCTGTTAGCTCACTATTATTTATTATAATTTAATCCAAGTTTTTTGTGATGTATTTTAGTTTTTTTGATTTTAATTGCATATTTGGTTTTTTGCCATAATTAATGTAATGTTTGACGTGTAACATATATCTGTTATTGAATAAAAATCTGAATCTGAATCTGAATCACAGATGGTCACAAATTCACAATGATAAAAGCACTGTATTTATCCAGTCTAACGCTGGGTGTTATAAGCAAAAGCCAAAGTTATGGAGCCAATAGCGACCGTCTCTCTTAAAACTACTTTTTTAAATTATTTTAAATGCACTTTCCTTTTTACTTACCGGTGTAAGAGCGCTCGGAAAGCCGCAGCGGGTTCGTCGTGCCAGAGCGGGGCGGGCACGCCCAGCGCGCCCAGGCCTGCGCCCAGACCCAGCGCCCACCACTCGCCGCCCGCCGGCGCGCCGCTCCACTCGCCCACTACTGGACAAAATGGTCACTTCAAATATCGTTCTATACAACGTGTAACGGAAAGGCTGTATACATAAAAAGTGGGATGATACTATACCTTATATAGATGCTGTATTCGAAATTCCGAGCCAAAATAACAACATTCACTTTTTAAAAAAAAAAAATATGACTGACTAGAATTTTTTTTTGCACGTAAACAAACATGTCACAACAAGGAGGTGTGGTCTGATTTTGATGGACAAGGTCGTGTTATTGACCTCACAGCTGTTTAGTGTGATAGTGCTGTGCAAATGTGAATTAGTCAAAAATGACTAGTTTTTCAAAAAAAGATTAAAAATCAGCAAAACGAACTTACACGGCTAAACATGCCCCCATCTAGTTTGTTACCGTTATCTGATTTGGTACTTTCAGTATGTATACAGTCTTTCCGTTACACGTTGTATAGAGTTATCTGCTGATGATGATGATGATGAACATAGTACCTCTTCCGGTAAAAACCGTTAAGGTTTTGTGGGATAACGCTCAGTAATAATGGTGAGGTGTATTTATTTATTTATTTAATTGGTACACAAAACAGAATACAGTCAATAATATGCTTAAATATTGTAGTGATAAGAACTATGATAAGAACTATGTATTAGTTCAATTTTAAGTATATAAAGAAAGTCAGCGTAAGCATAACATGAATAAGACCTAAAATCCCGGGAATCGAGCGTGAATTCCCAAAAAAATCGACAAAAAAATATAATACCTAAAATCTCGGGAATCGAGAGTGACTTCTCGAAATTTCGAAAAAAAAATGTCTGTGAAGTCGGTTTACGGACGATAATTTTACGTGAGTACTTCTGACACAAAGGCGTTATATCAACAATTAAAACAAGCCGAACGCGTAGGCCGATCGTGCCTCTCTATCGCTTGATCCGCCCTCTCGCCTCAGGTGGAAAGTGTAACTTTTCGTGCGTTCAGCCGGCTTTCATCTATTTACAAGATGTTATTACGTCGATAAGACATGTGTCGCCTTACATAAGACTTCACCCGTGTACAGAATTCGCGAATATTTTGCACGGATCGATGTAGCATTTTTCACATTATTGTTGATTTATCAAAAATGGCTCCGCCGATATCGATAAAATTTAAATGGGACCAATTTCGAAGTGTACTCTTTCGAATAAAAAAAAACTTCACCGCCAAGAAGTTCAATTCAGTCTATAGCTAACGTAGTACGCTAACGCTCTTAGCGTAGTTTGACTAGGTGTTTGTCAGCGATCACCGAAATTAAGCAACGTTCCGCGCGGTTAGTATTTGGATGGGTAACCGCGGGTAGCATTTTCCAACTGAGCGCTACCGTGGCTCGGACGACACATTAAATTGTAGGTCCCGGTTGTTTTAACCTTTTAGTTTTAAAATCTCTGACACCACTATGCTGAGTGTGAGTTTTGTCGTAAACATGACGCGCTCTTCGGCGAGCGCGTAAGCATGTAATTTGTATGAACTTGCACTCGCACAAAGTGTTTAAAAAACGCGCCGCTAGTAGCGTTGTACATTTCTTCATATTTACATGCTAACTATAACAGGATACGGCTAAAACTCACGTTACACGTTACTAACGGGGGTGCGCGTATTCCCTGAGGATGGAGTACTAAATACTCGGAAACTTGGTCGGATTTCCTTGCGAATCGACCGTATAATTATAACGTGAGTTTTAGCCGTATTCTTTTATAGTTATGATGAATACTCACGGTAGTTTTAATGAAGTAAATTACATCCTTACGCGCTCGCTGAAGAGCACATCATGTTTACAACAAAACTCACACTCAGCATACAGGGTTAGCCACCCGGCCTATACGAACTTACTTACTTATAGTTAACGTGTCAGTCTCAATTAAATTATTTTTATCGTGCTTCACACCCAGTGTGTATAGAAACTTTCTTTTTGTGATAAACATTTCAAAAATTGACGCGTTCGCAGGATTTTTAAAGCAGCTCTCACAAATGGCGTTTCCAACAATGTAGCAGTTGGTAAAAATCATAAACACTTTCACTAATTCGGCGCCTTCGCAGAGAGCGTTTTAGCTTAATTGGACAAAGCATCTGGGCCGGAGTCCCAGAAGATGCAGGTTCAAATCCTGCGAACGCGTCAATTTTTGAAATGTTTATCACAAAAAGAAAGTGTCAGTCGCAACTCAAATCATAGCATATAATGACGCGCACAATTCGTCCACTCACCCGCGGCATCATCCGTACAATTAGACCGTTTGCAGCGTACCTACTGTCTCTAACTACCGATTACGAACAAACGCCCCTCCTACAAAGAACTTCCGTCACTTTGATCAGACTGCCTCCACGGCATGATTAAGTGTAATTTTTCTTCTGGCATTCGTTTAGCGTAGGTAATGGCAGAAAGATGAAACGGTAGAAATGTAGAAAATAAGTCGATGAAACGCGGTTTGAGAATTGGTTTGTCTAAGGAAAGAGTTCAACGCGCGCTTGTGCTTGTACTTTACCGGGTTCTTAATCGACTTCAAAAAGGAGGTTCTCAATTCGTCTGTATGAGTAGTGGAGACCTTCTTCCAGTCTCTAAATCATGCCATCGCCACGAGGCTGCCTTGCTGACTTGATAACTCCTAAGTGTGTTTTTTTAGACTATATTTACGAGTATATTATGCTATCTAAAGGCGTATCTCGAAGGGTAATTTGGTGATTTTGGCCGCATTGACAACTAATTTTTGTAATTAGTTGCAGACGAGTATTTTATCCGTATACGGAACCAGTTGCAAACAAAGAATAGTTTAACCTCCATGGTAACTAAGTTTGACTGTGACGAATAGACTCTACATAACAGAAGCTAACATAACAGCTGTACGAGGATTGGATTTTGCTCATCTGGTAGCTCACTTCTTTGCTTGACTCGTGAAAAACTCTGCTAAAGCTCACATAACAGTTGCGCGCGAGTACCTACTGGATTTTGCATATGAATAATTTTGATTCGGCCTACATCTATTTATCGTATAACCACGAATCAAGCACGCACTTATCGGTTAAAATCTGTAATAATTGCCTAAACGAGGCTTAATGTAAGCTCGTACACAAACAGCCCCAAGTGATAATTGTTACGGAAGTGACGGAAAACGCATTTAGGGAACGCAACCTGTTATTTTTATAAACATGTGGGCAGGCAAGACTAAGGTATGTTTACAGACGTGCGAGCTTTCGCGCGGGAAAGAAATTAACGGTCAAACCACAAAAGTTTTAATCACGTGTTGGCCACTGTTTAACGGAACAAATTGCACGGTTAAACAATGTTTAAAGTGTGTTTAAATCTTTTGTGATAAGACGCTAAGACTTTATTAAATATCTGAAAAAGTAAATTATACTCGTAAGTAGCTAGCTTTTGTCCGCGGCTTCGCCCGAGTGGTATTTTAGTTTTTGTGCTATCGCATGATAACATTTTATTTTTCTGGAATAAAAAGTATCCTATGTCACTTTCCATCTTCCACACTTAAGTCTATGCCAAAAATCAAGTCAATCCATTGCTACGTAATTATGCGAATAAGGAACATATCAACATAATCACTTTCGGATTTATTAGGATTAGGAATATATTAAGTATTAGCAGATTTTTGTTCAGCTAAGCAACGTTTTAAAAATATTTTTCAACCTATTTTCATTAAAATAGAAGAGTGAACTAGAAATTAATGTCTCACTTTAAAGGTGCTTAATATGTAATGTGTATTATTATTATATTTTTGTGTAGAAAAAACTCATTGCAATTAAGTTGTGGTTGCTACTTAGGTATTCTACATTTTAGTTTTGTCTCTTTTTGCAATTTATGTTATTAAAAAATTATTAATTTATGTTGTTGGAATAAAAAAAAGTTGTCGTTCTATGAGCTAGAGGCATTTTTATGCAGTAGTTACAATAAAATACAATGGAATGCAAAGTTTAGTCTTATCTAAACTTCTCAATTGTTATTTTGTAGCCTGAAATTTTTTACACAATTATTGTACTACATATATTATTATTTAAGTTCGCAAAAGCCGGGTGGCTAGCCTTGGTGCCAAAGTTTTTAGGCCGCCTGAAGGCCTCTGACATGGCTAAACAGTCAAACAACCGTTAACATTATTATTGTCTAACATTCATGTGGTTTTTTTCATGTGTTTTGATTTCTCCGCAAGAAAGCCCGCCTGTGTAGAGCCAGCCTAAACCAGTTAATGCCCAAATAATGACGGTACATATTCGTGTTTACGCGACGCCATGCGACAATTACGGGGTATCGGTTTATATTCTGATTTATTATCAACGTATTTTGATATAAATAAGCTGATTGTGGAAATCATATTTCAATTATTGATTTATTAATGTTATGGCGCTTAAATAGGTTGTTAGGTGTGTTATCAACTGTGGATTTGGGTGTGATTTTTTTGTTGATTGTTTCTTTTTGTTCGTATGGTTTGATAATTATGTACTTTTTGATCCGGGTTCCACATATTATGTTGGGACTTCTAATATTTTTATGTGACTTATCATTCTTAAAATTCGATGGTCCAGTAGTAGCAGTAATTTTGATTTTAATTTAGTTTTTATTGCTTATACGATGAGTTGATCGAAAGAAAAACCGTTTACATAGCTTAACTTAAAACTAAACGTTTAGATCAGCGCGCAAAATTAAAATCTATCATTATTTTTCGCGAATAGTTCGCACGGATCGATGTAGCATTTTTCACATTACTGTTGATTTATCAAAAATGGCTCAGCCAATTTCGATAAAATTTAAATGAAACCAATTTCAAAGTATATTCTTTCTTCATTTATTAAAAGAAATAGTTTTGCAGTAATGAGGCTTGTATTAATTATTGAGATTAATTGAAAAAAAAGGAAAATTGGCATTTATATGTGCATTGCATCACCCATCCATCCATCAGCCAAATGACGTCCACTGCTGGATACATGCCTCCCCAATAGATTTGCAATAAGACCGGTTGTAAGCGGCTTGCATTCATCGTGAACCAGCGGTCTTGAAGAGGTCATCCGTCCACCTTGTGGGTGGGCGTCCTACGCTGCGCTTGTCGGTACGTGGTCTCTCAGAAACTTTTCGACCCTATCGGTCATCAATCCTCAGTCAGACGTGTATGAGCATCTTCTTATAAATAATAATAAATGTTTGTCTATATGATCTTTAGCAAAGTTGTTGTGCATGAGCCAAAGAAGGTTCTGAGTTGTTGAGACCAATTGCGTGAAACAAAGTTCGCCGGGTCAACTAGTAAGTTATAAAAATTCATAATCCTGCTTCCTTAGGCGTGAAAACCAGTAAAAAAATATCAAACACCATTCAATATTCATTATCATCCCATATTAATACCCTAATAAAAATCATACCCTTCACACTCGTGTAAACATCAAATAGTAGGGGCGTAAAGGTGGGCACACACGCAGGTGACGGTTCACAAAGCGCTTATTGTACGCTATCGGCGACAAATATCGCCCGTGCCATGCCGGTGTGCTGTTACACCTGCTTAAACTCTTTCTGATTGATTTTTTACCCAGCTACTGTTTTGGGTTCATATCCTATTTAACTGTTTTTGACCAACGAACCACCGGAGGAGGTATACAATTCCACGCGTATATATATATATATATTTTTTATGTATACATAAAAAAACCACGCATAACTTTTTTCGTAGTGGTTCGATTACAATAATTCTTTTTTATTGGAAAGAGTATATTTCGAAATTGGTCCCATTTAAATTTTATTGAAATCGGCTGAGCCAATTTTGATAAATTAACAATAATGTGAAAAATGTTACATCGATCCGTGCGAAATTTTCGCGAATTCTGTACACGGGTGAAGTCGGTCATGCTAATTTTTGCAAAAAATAATCTTGTTGGAAAGATGTAGAAAAACAACGTAATAGAATAAACCGTTGCAATACCAACAGTAAAACTATATGTTGGTAATTAGGCAATGACACTTACTCTAGGGCCTAGGGTCATATGTATACTTGGTAAGTATAGTACATCTAGATAGACATTTTTTTCCTATGAGACTAACCTTAACTTTGAGAAAAAAAAGTAGTTGCATACATTTACATCGATAGTGAATAAACATTTTCTTTGGAACAATGGGTTTTTTTTCGTGGTCTAGAGAAACTCTCAGTTAAGTATAAGGTGAACCTGAACTGTGTTGCAAAATAAAGGGAAAAGTTTTATAGCGAAATTTGGCAGTTCACAGAGCGCTTATTATATGGACAAATATCGCTTCGTTCCGGTGTGATGTGAGTGTGACACCTGCTTAAACTCTTTCTGATTAACCCAAAAACATTAAAAAAATTAAATTATATTTTGGATGGGGTGTTATAAAAGTTACACCAAAAACTTACTCAGGACAGATTTTGAGAAAATCCGTTCCATCATGAAGTCATGACTCATCTTGAGTAGATTTTATTTATTTATTTATTTATTTTCATCACAGGTTACAGCACCATTACAGTTCAACCAAGTTGATGCTGCCCTTAACATGTTAAATATAAGACACAAACCTAATAGAAATATAACATAATCATTACATACACAGCACAAACTACTTATTCGAAATTATGGGTTTTCACATATTTTCTGCGCCACTTCTGTGAAATTTGCCAGACTGCACCCAAAAATATCAATATCATTGGCGATTTTATTTAATAGTGTCAGAGCGCGAGACGTGGGGGCGTACTTTACGAGGTTCGTCCTACAGCTAGGCACTCTAAACGTGGGGAATTCGCGCCTCCTGGAGGTGGCCTCGTCCGGCACACACAGCTGCAGCGCCGCCAGCAGCTCAGGATGAGCGAGCTCCCCGCGCAGCACGCGCCACATGTACTTGCAGAGCGCGACATCTCGCCTCACCCCTAGCTTGCAGTACCCCACCATGCCGATTACGAACATGGTCGGGTACATCAGCGGATAAAATGGGTAGACGCCGTATTCCTTTAAGTACAGGAAGCGCGCAAATTTATTCTGGATTTTTTCCACCATACTACTGTATTTTTCTTCATGAGGATTCCAGACAATGGCGCTCGTTTCCAGACGGCTGCGAACGAGTGCATTGTACAAAATTCTTATTACCTCCGTACTACGGAACTCTTTGCATTGTCTCAGTATAAAACCTAGGTTTCTAAATGCTTTCCCGCATATATCAGAAATGTGATAACGAAACGTTAGCTCGGGTACCATCTGCACGCCCAGGTCCCGCACGCGCGCCGAGCGCGTCAGCACCGTGCCGTCCACCTCGTACGGGTACTGCAGAGGCGCCACCTTGCGCCCGTAGCTCATCACCTCACATTTTTTTGCGTTAAAACCTAATTTATTATCGACACTCCACTGCACGACTCTATCTATGTCTTGTTGAAGCCGCTCACAATCTGATCCGTCCGATACCGACATGAACAACTTGAGGTCGTCCGCAAAAAGCAAGCATTCCGCACTATGCACCACCTCAGGAAGGTCGTCAATCATAAAAATAAATTCTAACGGACCTAAATTACTGCCCTGGCTTATACCCGACAGCGTAAAATATGGTTCCGATTCATGACCCGCGTAGTCTACGTACTGTCGGCGCTCGCCGAGATAACTTGCGAAAAATTTTAGTAGCTGTAGGGTGTAACCTTTGGCAGCGAATTTCTCTAGTAGGATGTCGTTATCCACCTTATCGAATGCTTTTTGAAAGTCAAAGTACGCAGAGTCCACTTGCCCTCCGGCATCTATCACTGGCGTCGAGTACGCCATGAATGAGAGCAAGTTACTCCCCGTACTTCGACCAGGCCGAAAACCGTACTGGGCGTCCGACAGCTGGGACCTCACTTGCTCATAAATGCATTTATGCAACGTCGCCTCAAACACTTTAGCAAACGCCGATAGCACTGCGACAGGACGGTGTGCAGTTATATCGGAACCTGAACCTTTCGGCACCGGAATCACTCTCGTAACCTTCCATTCATTAGGATATCGACCCTCTCGAAGACACAGATTGAAGACGTGCAGCAGAGGCTCCTCCAATACAGTGCGACAATCCCTGACTAGGTATGGCGGTATACCGTCTGGGCCCACCGAGCGCTTGGGCTTGAGGCGGCGCAGCGCTGCGCGCACGTCGCACCCACTCAGCTGACCGACGTGCACGCGGGCCGCGCCGGCGCGCGCGCCCGCCGCGCGCTCCGCCGCCTCCCAGTCCAGCATAGGCCTCCTCTCGCTATACACCGATTTAAAATATGAAGCAAAACATTCCGCACATTCCTGTTCACTCAATTCTCGACCATCTTTAGTGATCTGTGTCTTTTTGCGTTTAGATTGTTTACCCCTAATAAAACTCCAAAAAGAATTAGGATCACTCTTAAAATTAAATTGCAATCTATCCTGAAAAACTTCATAATCCATTTTCAATTTATTTTTAACAATCGAACGATAGCGAGAAAACGTTTCATAATCACATTTCGCCCCGGTTAATTTAAATAACTTATGGTATTTCCATTTTTGCTTAATGTTAGATATTAACTCCTTTGAATACCATTCAGGGTAGTTATACTTAGACTGGTTCCTTATTATCTTGCCCTTCCTAGGAGTACACTCATCGATAACTTGATTAAACGTCGAATACAAATAAGTTAAAGCTTCATCTGGCGTTTCCAATTCATATAACCGTTCCCAATTAATGTGTGCTATCTTATCGTATAAGGTATAAAAATTTACTTTTTTAAAGTTCCAACTTTGTTTATTAAAAGTTAAGCCGTCCCGATCATGTCGGGTGCGCCGCTCATGCACCTCGTCGAGGCGTGGGATACCTACTGGGACGCTAATTCCGAGCGGTGGGTGTTGCTTATCAATACCTACTAGTGGTTCATCCGATAAATACACCTCCACGTCGCTCGCCAACAGTGTAGTAAAAACAAGGTCTAACGTACGATTGTTACTATTACCAATATTATTTACCTGGCAAAATCCACAGAATGACTTCACGTACTCCATATAGCTATGAATTTCTAATGGCGCTGAATAAAAATTGAAATCACCAATCACGATAACGTTGTCATACTTTACACACAAGTTTTCCAATATACCAAATAAATGCATATACTCTTTAGAAATACTTTGAGGCGGAATGTAAACAACACAACATAGAAATAAAAACTTGTTTTTTCGATGTACCGTCGCGCACACGATCTCAAATAAGGCGGCGTCCACATCGCCGACAGAAACGCGCTTCAACTCCATCGATTTCGCTGCGGCTAAAAACACGCCTCCATGTTTACGGCCATCAGCTCGATCGCACCGTAATATCTGGAAGTCGGCTGGAATCAGTTCCCCGTCCTGTATCGTACTATGTAGGCTAGATTCCGTAATAGCAAATAGATCGTAGGACGATTCTCGCAGATTTAAATAAAACTCATCTAGTTTTGTTCTTAGTCCACGTACATTCTGGTAATACATGTGAATCATTTTTGTATTAGTATTAATTGTCCGATGTGGTTTTACGAAAGTTTCGAAACCACACCCATTCATTGAATCTCGTGTTCACTGGCCAGCTATCAGCGCAATTTACTTTATCAAACAATGATTCTGGGACTCCTATCATAAAAGAGGAGTAATCCCTTTTAGTTTTTGGGATAACCTTCTCTATTTTAATATCATCAGAATCGCAAATTCTTTTTACATGCTCAGCTATCTTATTTTCTGAAGTATCAGGATGTAATGACCAAACATGCAAGAACTTCTTCATTTCTATGGCTTGGAATGAGCTAATTCGACCATTTCCTCCGGTGTGGACCGGTCTTACTTTAGTCTTCCTAGACTTCTTGCCACCGTCTACAACTTGCCACTCCTCTGACCGTTCTTTAATTAGAGGGTTTTCGACCGCCCTAATTTCATTAGTTATACCGCTCGATGTAGACGCGCCCTTATTCACACGTTTCAAAGCCCGATAAATCATTATATACAAGAAAGTTTTCTGTTTAAGGTATTTTAAAAAAACTTGCATACGGTCGTAGAATAAATTCGATAGCGTATGTTAATAATTAGGCTCATAGATAAATAATACTTTTTAATATTTGATAATTTGACTGCCTCGGTGGCTCAATGGTTAGTAACCCTAACTTCCGAGTCAACGAGGCGTGGGTTCGATCCCCACCCAGGGCAAGTATTTATGTGATGAACATAAGTGTTTGCTCTGTGTCTGGGTGTTACGAGTATTTAGTTACTATCTATATAAGTATGTATTTTAAAAATAAGTAAATGTCTATATATATATATCAGTCTCCGGCAGCCGGCTATGCTTAGTTTGGGGTCAGAGGCCGTGTGTAAGATGTCCTCAATTATTTATATATTTAATAAGCTCAAATCAAGCTGTTTTGAGTCAGGGAGATTGAATTGACCAAATCGGCTGCGTGGGTAGACCAGTTCAACAATGGACTAGAAGAGGTTGCCACAGTATTTAAAGTCACTCACCGTGTTCATGATGCATGAAAGGAGCGTGATCTCTTCCTAGTGCTTTCTCTCTCTTGCGCCACTTTGCTCTGCGATTCTGGAACCACACCTGCAGAAAAAAATAATCATGAATTTTGGCAATGGTCTAGCATAAACCTAATATAGTTGTTTTCATTTGCCAGACTACATCTGCAGACCTTTAAACCTAAATGTTACAACATAGCGACTTTTTAAATTTAGAATACATCACAGTAAAAATGACTGAAATTTAACTAAATAAAAATAGTAGATTGTATCATATGGGAGCATAGTAATATTTTTACGGCGAGGGCGCTTTTTTGAATCTAGAGCGAAGTGAGGGATTCTTTAGTAGAATCCTGAACGTAGCGAGGGATTCAAAGTACGTCGCCCGAGCCAAAAATATATTTTGCGCCCGAGTGGTACACTCTACTTTTCATCACCTCTATGAGAAAATAAAAGGCGCCTCATATTTTATTGTAATATTATTATTTAATAAAACGTAAAGTAACAACTAAATTGAAATTAAATGGTATCTAAGAATAAAACAAATAAAAACTTATATTTACATTATTTTCATTCATTTTCTTAGTGCTGAAGTATTTGTAATGTTAGTGAACATTACAAATACTTCCAAATTCAAAAAGTGCGCGGCAAAGATCATTCAGTCGCACTTATTTGTTCCAAATTCAAAAAGTGCGCGGCAAAGATAATTCCGTCGCAATTATAAAGTTCCTTATAGAAAACACCACCTTTGGGCGCACTTAAAGGCGAACCAATTAGTCCTTTTCGAATAGATGTGATGAAAATTAGATTTGTCGTGTTATGTATCTAAGCTATTGTATTAGCGCTTAGTTGTAAAAGACACACGCCGTCGCCTAAACGACAACTGAAAACTTCAGTAACCGTTTTGATACACGATGGCATCGCTACGAGCGCTACGAGTGCTACGAGCTACGGCTACGTGATTCTCAACTGTGGATTGCGGCGACTTTTTAATTTTTTTATTGTGTAATTGTCGACAATTTGCCTCCCCCCACCCGCCGGACCTCTCGACTACAATAGGAGTGTAATGAAAAGCAATTACTCATACGTGGTTTCCATGCCACCGTCCGCACTACTCAATTACGACTCTGCTACGCTGAAATAGAGACTAATTTCCAATGTTAGCTGCCAGAGAATAGAAACAAATTGAGCTACAGAGCGACCAACTTACGCATGCAGTTGGTTGAGAAATAAAACTGAAAATTTGGTTCAATTTTATTTAGAAAACTGCGCAGTGGCGACATCGTGTAGCTACATGGTAAAATGGTCGTAGTAGTCGACTCGTGCTAATAAAAGACATTGTAAAAATTGGCGTAATTTAATAATTTTCAAATGTCTCTGACTGGTTGCGCGCTTACAATGGCTCTCGGTACGACTTAGCCAATTATTGTTAAATTACCTTTCGTTTTACCCATTTTGTTGAGATTTTCTTTATGCTTTCATTAAATTATGAAGCTGAAAAGATTGGAGCTTTTATCGCATTGAACAATTTGTGACTTTATTTCAATATTAGATACGTTGGCAAATTTTCTTAAAAGAACATTGGTGCGTGAAAAAATGATAGGCACTTATTCTAAAAAATCTCGTGTCCTCCGAAATGGTTGACCAGTTTTTATGATGTTTTTGTGTATTTTTTTTTGTTGTAGAGCTCGTTTACCGGGTCAGCTAGTAATGTACAGATTTTCAAATTTATATAAAACGGACAAGGACGCTAAATAATTAAAAGTTGGTCGAAATGATGAGTACAATGGTATCCTAGAATAACATATGCCCTTATATTTTTTTTTATTTCATTTAGGTTTGCGATTGACTAGACTCAGACCAATGTTAAGCAAATATGCGGTAAGATACCTAGTGATTCGGGATTTGAAGACACCCACGTTGTATTTTAGCGGGAAGGCAGACTCGGGCAAAACTTTCCACATTCTGGCTGTTCGTATGAGAAATGTGGCTTGGTGCTTGGTTCTAACGCGCGAAATAAATAATTTTATCTAGAAATAAGCCCAGAATATATATTTTTATAGAATGTATATAATTAGATAGTTTGCGTTTCACCACATTCTGTCTCATTATAAGCAGATATGTAGTCTAGGGTGTAGCACGCTTTTCTATAAGATTGGTTGCATTTGGTTTATTGATCAAACTAAAACAAATAATCCACAAACTAGTTCACGGGTCAGGGGGTCTATTCTCAGCATCTCAATTAAAGTCCGGATCAAAACGTACAATTAATTTGACGACTGCGCCCAAGTGGCACTCGAAGACTATAGCACGTGTCGATTACAACCGACGATCTCTTGACATTCCATCTTAAAACTACCCACATTTTCACACAATTTTCAACTTAATACTATTGAATTAAGGTTTAGAATTGCAAGTTAAATGATTAAAATTATAGTGAATAGCGTGTCAATCAGTTTTGAATTTTAATTCTTTATGTTAAAGTGCAAAATCGATTTTGATTGAAAATGTACAACTACCCGCACTTCAAACAGATTAAAACTTAAAAGTCTTTGATTTAGAGTTGAGAATGGGCTTGTATGGGTAGTCTTTTGTTGTAAGCGCCATCTATCGAGTGGATTAAAAGCAATTGGCGCGTCGAGTGTGATTCGAGTGCGGTGCACCCCTATTTGGCGACCGTAGGGTTAGCTCTGTGGGGGAGTGGGAACTTATCGCCAATTTAGTAGGTTACTAAAGTTTTATGAAGGTTTTAAGTTCTTATTAAGCTGATACTTTTATTTTATCATTATCGCCATTATTTCTGTCAGAAGATATTTGCTGCTGTAAGATGTGTGTTTTTGGGATGCTAATCTAGGGCTTCTAGATTAAAATACAATCACAATCTTCATATCAGTCGTATGTTTACTACTGGACATATGCCTCTCCTAAAAAATAAAACTGATTTTGATGGTCGCATCCAGCACAATCAAGTAGTCTCAATCATATTATATCCTGTGTCTACCTTGTGGGCTGGATGCTTCGCTTTCCAGTAGATGCGTGTTTTCTTTATTGCAAAACGTTCTTAATTTTGGAAAAGAGATCATCTATTAGGAAGTATACGAATAGATGGGATAAGATAGCGTGCTTTGGAATTCGAAACCTATAGATTAAAATTAAATTGGTCTCCTAAAGAGGCCAACAATTTACTGCATTGTTACTATTTGTTACCAATTAGTTAAAATTAAAACTAAAATTCGCTGTCCAATTTCTGACAGGTCCTTTACTCTCCCTTGCTCTAGTTGCTCTTCATGTAATGCAGTCTCCGGTGCAGTGTAGAGTTGATAATTACTAAATTGCGTCTCTACCGAGGTAGAGAGCCCGCAAGTTAACCATTATTAATTTGAAAGGATTGTAATTACCTCCGCTATATTTTAGATTGCTGAAAATATCTCGAACATAACTTGTTTGAAAAAGCCTTAGATATTAAATAAAGTGGTTAAAAAGCAAGTTTATATTCGCAACCATTAGGAACTTGTTTTTCTAAGGGTGTTTTATACCAAATCCTTATTAAACTATACAGGGTTATTTCTAATCAGTTAGCATCCTTCCAGGGGCTTATTCTGTACATCAAAACTAATTGATTTGCGAATTTTGTCAAAACTCAAAAAAAATCAGCTGTTCCATACATTTTGTCGAGGGTGAAAGATATTTTTCTATGGCACAACAAATTTTTTTTGAGAATTAATAAAAGTCGTAGAACAGAAGTTGTTAGTTTTGATGTACAAAATAAGCCCCTAAAAGGATGCTAATTGATTAGAAATAACCGTGTATAATTAATTATATGAACAGTTTTATACAAGTTTTTCAGATGATCAAAAATATCTCAAATTTTACGCGCTGCGTTCAGGCTTAGTAAATAGATAAGTGTTTTGCTCACTTGACCGCAGTTTATTATTTTTTATTTAATAAAAGACAACCCGACGGCAACTATGCGTGAGTATTTTTTTTAAACATTAACAAAGTTAAGAACCTCCACTGCTTGAGATAGGCCACTCCTCAGGATCTCCAATAAGACCGGTCGGAAGTGGCATCCAGGGCGATCTTGTGGCTGCTTGGTAAGTTAGGGTCTTAGGGTTAAATCCCTAAATAAAACTCAGCTACGTCTATGCCATACAAATTCCTATACTTATGTTACACTATAAATAATAACAAGTTATTAATATTATAAGTAGCAGCGATTATAACATTACACATTTTAGGTACATAGTCTTTGCGGTACTAGTGGGCCCCGAACTAGGCTAGGCCTGTATCTCGGTGGCCCAAATTATACAGGTAGGTAGTATTGGGTTTCGCGCGACTACGTGAAGATAGTATAAGATAAAATAAAATAAAAGCAATATTTAAACCTAAAAACTAAACAAATTTACTATTAGTTAAACTACCTTTTACCGTGTCTTATTTGTATGTAGGTAGATTTAGGCACAGTCTGGTATTGAGGAATGAATGGTTATGTGCATATTTAGTTAAGCAGTAAGGACTTGTCTGCGTGTGCGCCATATGTATGCGTGAGGGTACATGTGTTTCTTCGCTTGTCTGTATGTATGTGGATGTGTTTACAAGTACACATGTGAAGAACCGCAATACTCGAGATCTCATTAGAGTCAAGGTTTGCAGTGCTTCGTTCTACTGTACTGTACTGTATCAGCCTTTTTTTAATAGTCCACTGCAGGACATAGGCCTACCCATGAAGGATGATTGGGCCATATCCACCACGCTGGCCCAGTGCGGGTTGGTGAATTCACATACGCCATCGAATTTCTTCTACGAACGTATGCAGGTTGCCTCACGTGTTTTCCTTCACCGAAGCCAGTGGTGTAAAATTCCGTACATAAATTCCAAAGAACTCATTGGTACGGAACCGGGATTTGAACCCACGATTTCACGATTGTAAGGCAGGTGTCACTACCTCTAGGCTACCACGGCTTCCTATACTAATATAATTCCTATACGCACGCAGGTAAAGTCAAATTTTTTCATTCATTCTCTACATTTCGGACCGGAGATGCGTTCATAACGTTCATTTCAGTTAATGCACCCAAAATTGCCAAATTGAGCCCGTTAAACAAAGGCCGCGGGTTTTAATCACACGTCAGTTGAATCCGCACTAATGAGAGTCTTACTCCGTCTGCGGGAGGATTTAAAAACAAAACGCATTCAATGCGGTTTTGGGAATTACATTTTTAAACTTGGAATTAAATGCTTGAAACATCCGTCCCGCAAACAGCAGCGATATACGGCTATACGGCCTAAGGTTGGAGCGTATGTGAAGAGATATTCTGGGTATCCATCCATCAGCCATAAGAAGTCCACTGCTGAACGTAGGCCTCCCCTATGGATCTCCAATAAGAACGGTTGGAAGCGGCTTGCATCCAGCTCGATCCTGTGGTCTCCGTCCACCTTGTGGGTGGACGTCCTACGCAGCGCTTGGTCGGTGCACTGCATCGGTCATCAGTCTTCCGCGCTATGTGCCCTGCCCATTGCCATTTCAACTTGCCAATCCGTTGGGCTATATCGGTAACTTTGGTTCTTCTACGGATCTCCTCATTTCTGATTCGATCTCGCAGAGAGACTCCGAGCATAGCTCTCTCCATAGCTCGTTGGGCTACTTGGAGCTTACTAATAAGGGCCATAGTGAGAGACCACGTTTCTGTGCTATAAGTCATCACTGGCAACACACGCTGGTCGAAAACTTTCGACTTGCGGCACTGAGGTATGTCGGACGGTATATATATTCTAGGTATAGCCCAAATCAAACATTTTGGCAGCTGTGATGTTAGCTATATGCTGCGGATACCCCAATGCTGATAAAAGCTCACTTAACGTGACGCATTGATAAACTATTGTTTGAAAAATCAAGTACCGCGCCCCTTCACACGGACAAATTTTACGCGGTCGCGCTCGACAGGATCGCGCCAGAATGGCGGGCGGCACTGAGATTTTTTAATTAATTACTCATAATGTACACATTAAAAAAATAACTTCTCGGTTTGTAATATAGAAAAGTGATCTGGCTATTTTATTCGTAAAAAATAATGTGGTGTTGTTGCTGATAATTCTGAGCATTCGAATTATTAAACTTTTTTTTGATGAGAAATTTGTAAGTTTTTTTTTTAATAAAGCCGGTTACTTTCAAAATTTTGTCCGGTTCATAAAATTTTTCAATACTTTCCCTTATCTATGATATTTTTTAAATTTGAATCAATATCATTCGTTCTCTCACATCGCGCATTCAAAAGTACTCGTTTTCGTGTTTCTCGGCCCGATGCCTCATCTTAACAACTAAGACTGGATTCGGCCTATCGTTCACATCACAGTTTTTATCTTCATTTAGAAATTCTACCCAGCTAGCTCAGCATGCGACCACGAAAAGCCACGAAAAGAACTCTTTTCTACGCGTGAAAAAGTGACAGATATTATAATATACTTCGCCATAACTCTGTCTCAGTCTGATTAGTCGGCAGACACATTTCGTGGTGCATATCCTAGCCTGGCAGGAGAATAGTACGTTATTAAGTATCTAGTGATTTTGATAGTAAATTAACGAATTTGTTTAAAAGACAAAGCAACGCATTGAATAATGAAATGTTTTTTTGTTTTCTGCAGTAAACTAGAATCTAAAATTTTATCACCAAAGTTAAAATGCATCTAGACAAGTTACCAAATTACAAATGGCGTCGCAAAATCTGGACTGCATTTCTACACAATAGCAACAGCTTAATTCGTCTAATTAAAGCTGCGTTTAAGGCATTTACCCGGTATTTAAGGCCCTAGGGGTGTAATAAAAGGCTTTCTGCGTATCTACGGCGATTACTGAAGACGGAGCGGACGCTGCAAACATTAGCGCCCTCTAGCGGAGTGCATAATGACGCGGAATTACGCGGAATTAGCGCCCATTGTGGGTAGTCAGTCACTACCCGGCGCTGTGCACAAATAGAGTACGCTAACTTGACTTGTGACCTTTTTAAGAATGATTTCGTCTTATGAAGGATGGTCTGAGAGGGGGCGTCATGCATGCATGTTCTTTTTAGGGTTCCGTACCTCAAACGGAAAAAACGGAACCCTTATAGGATCACTTTGTTGTCCGTCTGTCCTTCTGTGTGTATGTCAAGACTTTTTATCTCGGGAACGCGTAAAGATATCGAATTGAAATTTAAACTGTATTCGTACATATATGGTCTCTTGCAGTTGTGTAAAAATAACTTCTCAGTTATCGTTTAAAAAAGTTAGAGCTGTTTATGTCGTAAAAACCCGCATATTTCGACACCCGCAAAAATGAAAACCTACAGAGTACTTCCCGTTGACATAGAACTACGAAATATAGGAATATTCATTTTTATTCAAATCACAAAAAATAGGGCCTCAAAATTCACAAAATATGGGTTCAAAATTCAAAGTGAGTAAATCGTATCATGTAACGTATCATATAAAAGAACTTCATTAGCACATGTTAAAAATGGTTTTCAATTATTTTAACAATGTGTAATTTTCGATGTACGACGACAAAAGTGAAAAAAAAAAAAACTTTTTTGTCGATGATCATGGTATGGAGATTTTAACAACTTACTCCCAATTTCGTGAAATTTTCTGGATTTTTACGGAACCCTCGGTGTGCAAGCCTGACTCGCACTTGTCCGGCTTTAGTTTTTTTTAATTAATCTATGGTTTGAGATCTTTTGATAAGTAGATCAAATCATAGGGGATGGTGTTTTCTGGTGCTCAATCTTACCAAGCACACGTATAGTATCCGTGTAACTTAAAAACCATGGAGCGGGCCATGTAGATCCAGATACTCATGTCTCTGTCTTAGTAATTTGACGTCGAACTAAAGTCAAAGACGTAGGTAGAGTAGATGCACGCAAGCTAAATGGGTATCAGCATTTAGCTAGACGGGTAGTTAACATGTGGACCAATGCGGTTACCGAATGGTAATCGAGAAAAGAATTGAGGTAACCATCAAGCCAATGGCCAGATGATATCAGAAAATACGTCAACAAGCTATGGAGAAAGCTTGCAGAAGATCGGAAAGCATGGCAAGAAAAAAGAGGCCTAAAAAGAGGGCTATACTCAGCAATGGGCGGATACAGACTTTTTCATAAATAAATGAAAGGTGACGTCCACAAATGGTATATTATTCAGAGAAAAATCGAACCAAAATGATATATACATCATTTGAAAGCTTGTTATATGAGCTTCTCAAAAATATTTAATTTAGATTTTTTCACACCTCCAATTTTTTTTAAATGCGAAAAATAAATTGTATGAAAAATACCAACACAGCTTATTATTTTTTCTAGTTTAGCAAGTGCTTCTATCGTTATTCAACTTGCATTCGTAGCTGATTCTTCCACATTCATCACTTAATTTGCTAAAATTAAAAATTATAACCTACCAGTGTGACCAGTTAGTAGGTACAATGTGACAAAAAATCACTTAAAAAGTGTGTCTAATTGGTAAAAATGCTTTTATTTAACAATTTGGAGGTTACTTAATCAGGGCTACTTGAGATAAACTACCTATTGAGCGAAATATATTTATTTTCTCTAATAAATTGAAAATTAATTTTAAAAAAATCGGAGTGGTCTTTTTTGTTTTTAACTACTGTAATAGACTCCGAAAAACATGAACTTTCTCGAAATGTAACAAGTGTTGTGGTTAGAATTTTCGATTATTATTATACCAGCCTCCATACATTTTGTGGACATGTCCTTTATTTTAAACGCTAAAACACTTATAAATTCATAGAATCTTTATACGAACCTCAGTTACTGTATTCTACTAACCTAATGACGGTGCGAAGATTACTGCACTGATTTGTCATACTCCAGTGTGATTAAACTTGGTGAAAAAAGGTGTCTCGTTCTCACCTGGATTCAGGGCGAATTAGTGCATCTATTCAACTGGGGAAGGCCTGCTGTCCTTTGCAAGTACTTTACAATGGAGTCTAGTTCTTTTTGCGACACTGGAAGCTATACCTGTATCTATCTAGATCAGATCTATGGAGTGGTAAACAACACAAAATTGAGTCAGGCTCGCACCCGAGTGTTCCGTACAAATCCAGTAAATTTCACAAAATTGGGAAGTAAGTTGTTAAAATCTCTATAAAATCAATCATCGACAAAAAAGTTTTTTTTTTTTTTTCACTTTTCTCGTCATACATCGAAAATTACATATTGTTAAAATCATTAAAAACCTGTGTTAGCATGTGCTAATGAAGTTCTTTTATATGATACCTTACATGATACGATTTACTCACTTTGAATTTTGAACCCATATTTTGTGAACTTTGAGGCCCTATTTTTTTGGGATTTAAATAAAAATGTACAGTTTTCAGATTTATTCCTATATGTGTAAATCTTGCCAAATTTCATAGTTTTATGTCAACGCAAAGTACCCTGAAGGTTTTGATTTTTGTGAGTGTCGAAATATGCGGTTTTTTACGACATAAACGGCTCTAACTTTTTTAAACGATAACTGAGAAGTTTTTCTTTTACACAACTGCAAGAGACTAGAAATATATGTATACAGTTTATTTTAAAGATATCAACTCGATATTTTTACGCGTTCCCGAGATAAAGAGTCTTGACATACACACAGACGGACAACAAAGTGATCCTATAAGGGTTCCGTTTTTTCCGTTTGAGGTACGGAACCCTAAAAATCACGTTGCTGCGTGAAAGAGGAACAAACCAATAAACCAACAAACACACGGAATTATAATATTAGTAAGCATGTCCAAGGCAGTTTGCGGTACAGCCTAGTCTAGGTACCAACTAGGTGCTACAATTTAGTACTATTGTGCGGCGCCACCTGCCGGAGAATGGCGCTTGATTTTAATTATGATTGCCTTCGCTAGGAGCATAGTGCTTATGAATATGAGTGTGACTAAATTTAATTAAAATCGGACAAAGTATTATTTGTTGGACCCTTAAAAAATCGCATTTTTTTTAAGTTATTGATCATGGAAAAGTTCAATTTGGAATTGTGCACTTTTAATAATTGGGAATTGTTAAAGTAGGTAATTTTTGAGTCAACGGCTAGAAAGAAATATTTTTTTTTATATTTATACGTTGGTATAACTTAACTATAAAAAATATTTTCTAATTTCAATTCAGTAACGCACATTACCTATAAATAAATTAAGTACTTACTTGCTAAAACAAATCTAACGAGGGCCACCTGTAGGTATAAAAAATAGCCTACGACTTATTTTCGGACCTACTAAATATACACAAAAAATGTAGAAATTGGTCAAGCCGTTTCGGAACAGCTGATTTTTTTCTCGAATTTCGTTTTGGCGTTATAGGAAAAGATGTTCATAATGATGGTCTGAATGACCTCCTTTCGGACTAGTACACTAGTTCTGGATAACCCTGTATAATAATATCACTTACTGTACTGTACCAGCTTTTTTTAAAGTCCACTGCAGGACGTAGGCCTACTCACTAAGGGTGATTGGGCCATATCCACCACGCTGGCCCAGTGCGGGTTGGTGGATTCACATACGCCGTCGAATTTCTTCTACGGACGTATGCAGGTTGCTTCACGATGTTTTCCTTCACCGAAAAGCCCGTGGTGTGAAATTCCGTACATAAATTCCAAAGAACTCATTGGTACGGGACCGGGATTTGAACCCACGACCTCACGATTGTAAGGCGGGTGTCACTACCTATAGACCACCATAGCTTTTTTTTTTATTTAGTATTAGTTAGCTAGATAGTAATAAAACATCTGTAGGTTTTTGTATCTAATATTTTCTGAGGCAGGTACCTACAGCTTGTCCAATAAGAACGAAGAGTTAATTTAGATTCTACTTTAGTGTATGATAAAACGAACCAGACTAATTATTCCTCGACTAGTAAATTATTATATTAATTTAATGAAGGCACTCAAACCCGCGACATTTAGTTCATTAACTAATTTTAATTAATACATCATGCTTACGTTTATTAATAAACTGATATTAGTTAAAATTAATTTCAAATCAAACTGTGACGCTGAATCGACGTCTTTGCGTAGAATTGAACATTATTACGTAAGTATTTACGTAGTTTACTACCATTAAGTCATAGTTTTAATTATTTAACTCAATAACAATTAATATCTTATTACGTTATGTTGTTATTTACCCACATGCCAAAAAAGTGGGTGATATTTTAGAAATGTGTGTTTCTAAGTTTATTCCACACTTTTACATAAAATTTAAATTATTTATATTTGAGGTTTTTTTGTGACTTTTTTTCTATACTATCCGCTGATTTTAGCCTTATTCAAATAAGATATGACTAATACAATTGGTGCAAAGCTTCTTCTTTCGAGATTTTCCTACAGTTTACAGGAGTAGTAATTTAGAAAAATAAGATAACAATAAAGTATTACAGTTTTATCATAACAACCAATGCAGTTTTCGCGTAATAATTCGTTTTGATCGCAATATATACGTATTACGATAGGCGTAGCGAGCGCTATTAATGTTGTTTTATTTTTGTACAAATGGCAGAGCAAAAAACAGGCAAAGTTATTCATTGAGATAAAAATTTAAAATAATTTTAGAAATGGCAAAAAGATACTGACCTGTACTCTCGCCTCGCTAAGGTCCAGCCTCATAGCCAGCTCCTCCCTTGTGAACACGTCAGGGTACTGTGTCTTGTCGAAAGCTCGCTCCAGTTCATGTAGTTGGTACGTAGTGAACGTTGTACGGCTGCGGCGCACCTGCTTGAGAAAGGATCACCATAGAGATACACTGTGATAACAATTACAACGTATTTGTATTCTAACCATGGGTGCAGCTAGAGGGGTCGCGAGTGGACCTAACAGACTCTAGAAACTGTTGTGTCCACCCTATAAAAGTTGATCTCAATTCTATTTTTCTAGAGTGACTAAAATACGGCAGGATGCGGGTGCTCTAGAGAAAATCTCTAGCTACACCAATGGCTATAACTCGGAGTCAGAATGTGCGCCGCACATCTATTATCACTGGCAAAATGATTGCAAACCTATCGTGTATGAAAAAACGTATAAGTCTAAATGCCTTATAAATTTATATATTATATTATTTTTATTCTTAATCCTTTTAGCTTCTAAATGAAATTATTCCTTACTTCCAGATGAATGCCATGCTTGTTTTGATTAAAAAAAAATTAAAATATGCTATCTATCATATAGGTATACACTATATGCTCTTAGAATGCTAAAAGTTCCCAAAAATGCTAACAAGCTACCTTACGCGACCGGTTGACGTCCATCGTGTCCAGATGGTCGCTATGCTCATTTTTCTCGCTGTGATTGTGCTCGTGCTCACTGTGCTCAGTTTACTCGTACTCTACATCGTTTTGGGACGCACGTAAAGATCTAAACGTGTCATTAGAACTTTTCGACTAACAGTAAGTCAGTATGATGAGTATCACTCATAAAAAAGTCGCAAGTCTATTATATAGGTATACAAAACATACCTACGCCATTCTAACTATATAAATTATGCTCTTAGAATGCTAAAAGTCCCCAAGAATGCTAACAAGCTACCTTACGCGGCCGGCCGGCGTCCATCGCCTCCAGATGGTCGCCATGCTCGTTTTGCTCGCTGTGGTTGTGTTCGTGCTCACTGTGCTCGGCTTGCTCGTGCTCTAACTCTGAGTCAGAGTGTGCTCCGTTTTCGCATTTTAGTTCTACTCGTTCTGTGAACAAGAAATTACGCGTGTAATTAATAGAATCAATAATTATTTTTCGCCAAAAATGATACAACTGACTTCAATCGAATTTAGTACCTAAATTGCAAAATTTAGGTACAAAATTTGAATAGTTCGCTTGAATAACATTTTTAGATTAATTTTGATTTTTCAAAAACAATTCGACTGATTTCGATAACATTTACATGGAACCATTTCTGATAATGGTCTACCAAACAAAAAAATAATTATCATAATTGGCAGAGTAATTGCGTAACACAAAAATACAAAAAAAAAACAGTCTCCTTTATAAAGCCGATCGAAAAATTAAAAAAAATATATATCTAATTTATACTAGAAAACATACTGAAAACCAAAATGCAACGAAAAATGAAAAACGGTGTAGATAGGTATCCCAAAAAAATTGTTCCCAGCGCATGTACAACTTTTATGAAAGGGATTATAGAAAATGTCCTTATGAAGTCTACTCAATAACTTTATGACCAGAAGACTAAGCAAACTAAATTACTGGCAACTAAAAAAACGTTAGTAAAATTAATAAATTACACGACACGCAGCGTCAGAAAAAAAAAGTTCTTATTGATTTGCAATTTCAAACAGCTTATCGACTAACAATTAGATGACGAATTTAAAATGCTACATCCAATCTCTTTCCCACCATCCACCTTGACATGTATCTCTTAATCCTACTGCAAATAGCACGATTAAATAGTACTACCACCCCAATCATCGACTAATTACTTTAAAAAACCATTCCAAATTAGATTGTATTTCGATATACATTGAGTACATTTTTGCATAATTTTCGACCCCAAAATTGACCCCTCGATTTCAAAGTTATGCACTACCAAATTATATTTGCTGTTGTCTGAATAAAGTAACTATGATTTTTCAAAGGGAGCGTTTCTATTTTGCTTACAAAATACTGTCGTAGCTCTCTAGTTGGGGTTTATACATAAGTTGGTAGTTTAATACAAAATACTCTATTGTTGCACACTTAACGTCAGTCCTTATTTTCGTTAAGCTATTTTATTTATTTGTACTATTTTTACAGCGCTTTTGTTAATTGTGTTCTGACAAGAGATTAGTGATGTTACGGATGATTTCGAAGAGATGTTATTTTTAGAATAAAATAAGGGTAATTATTTGATAGTTATTTTCAAAGGTGAATATTGAAGTACGGTTGGGCTTTTTATTTGTTAATGATAATGTAATAAGAATATTGGATTATGTATTAATATTTTTTTAATGAGCAAAAGTGCCTTTATTAACTATATTATATGATAAAACTACCTACACTACTACTATATAGAAAGCAATTGGTCTATAGACCCTTGAATATCTAAAAATAATCTAAATTCTCAAGCCCACTGCCAGTTGGCAGTGTGCCCAGCATGCTGGCAGCATTGCTACGCTAAATGGCAATGCTTATACGTTGAGCCAAATAAACACCAGCATTTTGGTCACGCGTCGCGTCCACCAGACGCTCATAAAGACTTTTGAAAACAAGATGAGCTCCCGGCCCCCATGGACCCAATGTCTCAACTCCAAACGGCTCAAATATGTAACTACTATCGCGGTTAGCATATTTGCATATTTATAATTAAATATTTCGATATAAGTACCTACATAGAAAGATTCTGAATCGAGCAGTGTTTTCGCGTTTTCTGTAGAACATTGAAAAAACTCGCGGTACGTTTTTTAGATTTTATTAGGAGAGAATAATTAGAAAGGCAACTCAGTACGAACACTTAGGTACAGTCTCTAAACTGTGTGTTATGTTGTATAATCCAAATTATATTTTTAACTGATGCGCACCCCGTCCATTATTTATACGTTTTCTGTCCTCTCCATCTTAAGGTTGCCTAGCAGAGATCGCTATCAGCGATAAGGCCGCCCATTATTACACTGTTTATGTATCTTTGTTTCTTCTTTTTGTTTATTTCTTGGTGTGTATAAAGAGTTTATCTATCTAAACTGTCGATTCGAGTTTATTTCAATATTGACAAAGCGGTTTGACTTAATTAATAGAAGTAGGACTATTATTTCACGCAAGATTATTAATAATAAAACTTGGGTCATGTAACACGTAGAAGCCGTGGTGGTCAAGAGGTAGTGACACCCGCCTTACAATCGTGAGGTCGTGGGTTCAAATCCCCGGTCCCGTACCAATGAGTTCTTTGGAATTTATGTACGGAATTTCACACCACAGGCTTTTCGGTGAAGGAAAACATCGTGAGGCAACCTGCATACGTCCGTAGAAGAAATTCGATGGCGTATGTGAATCCACCAACCGCACTGGGCCCGCGTGGTGGATTTGGCCCAATCACCCTTCGTGGGTAGGCCTACGTCCTGCAGTGGACTACTAAAAAGGCTGGTACAGTACAGTACATGTAACACGCTCTCAAACTTTATAAAACACTAGCTGCCAGCCCCGGCTTAAGCTATAAGCTATAAACCTTCCGAAAAAAATATTCTACAAGATAATAAAAACTGCATTGCAATCTGTTGTGTACTTAATTAAAATCTAAGCAGGTACAGACACACAAAAATGTGACCTTGCTTTGTAACATGTTGTTACTTTAACACGTTTAACAAGTAACAAACTCTATTGTTAAAGAAACATAATTGGATCTTCTAACATAATTTGGAAGACGAAGTTACACAATACACGAACTTTTGATTAGGATAATTTGATAAGAAGTTTCTGTTTGAAAAGCTGTCCTTTGATCGACAACTTAGTTTTACTTTAATAAGCTATGTCTTCGAGCAATATATTTCTATCTACAGAGCCATAGTCCCTAAGTGAAAGTAGTATAAAAATGTCCGAGCGCCGTTATACATACCGACGGACTTAAATATTTAGATTAAATAATTCACAATGACCCGTTTTCTCGAATCTCGAAGTTATGTCACCTAATTTGTGCTGGTAACCGAGCACTTGGGTATCTCGCGGCGTTGTAATCGGCTTGCAGTCACCTTACGTTGCGTTTTACCTTACGACTAACTAAAAAGCCTGCCCACTACTTAATTTGGGCAGGGTTTTGGCTCGGACATTTTTTTGCACGATTATGGCTCTATACATATTTGCTCGAAAAACTATGTACATCAATGGAAAGCCACGATGGCAAATTGCATCATTATGAATTACTTTTGCTATAGGAAAAGCCGGAATTTAAAAAAAACGCTATGGAATACAAATTTGCAACTCAAATAATGCAATAGCTCTGATATTTCACAGCAGATTTCAGTAATTTGTTTACTGTGATCGACTCTACATACTTTACATGTACCTACCTACATACCTACACATAAATACCTACACTCTTACTAGTACACTCAATAATAGTATCTATCCTCAATAATCCTGTCAAATTGGCACTCAACGGTCTGTGCTCTACTCATACTATTGATGTTAACAGGACAGATACGAATTAGGGATATTTCTAACGGGGGCAACGTTACTACTTAATAATAAAATAGCGTTTAATTTCTAATCTTTACTAAGATTTTAAATCCAAATATGTATTTGTTGATTTATTTGTTACTTTTTCACGCAAAACAAGGGGTGAAACCGCGGTTAAAAGCCATTATTATCAATAAAATTGACGCCAATAAATCAATAAATAAGAGGGTAAATCTTCGATTGTAAAATTATAATTATTGAGTCTACAATACATACTCTACATGAAAGTAATCCTGTCAAATTGGCACTCGACGGCATGTGCTCTACTCGATTATTGATGATAAAAGAGCAGGGGCGCTTTCAGGAAAGGCAAACGGGGGCGACTGTAAATATAGCCAATAAAAAAATGATCTACGCAAAATCAGCATGGAAAATAAGTAAAATTTGTATTGAAAACTAAATTTTATGACGAGTGTGTTATAGGTTTTCTGTGAAAATAAATCGGAGGGTCATGGTTGAATAAAAACTGAATTAAGTTTAATTAATTAATTGTGTAAGCGAAGGGAGGAAAGATTTTTCCGTGCTTTTGCGTAGAGCTACTATTTTTCTTTCTAGTAATAGTCTTACTTTTAGAATTTTGCTAATTAGCTAGGTATGTACTTACTTTAATAAAGTAAACAATGAATTTAATTAATTTGCAGTTTTTTTCATTTTTGAGGACGTTTATTTGTTTGAATATTGGTATTCACAAGTAGTAGTGTTTTTCAACTAATCTTGACAATATGTGCGATTTCACAATAATTCATATTATTTATACAGGGTTACTTCTAATCAACTTTCATCCTTTTAGGAGCTTATTCTGTACATCAAAACCAACAACTTATGTTCTGCTACTTCTGTCAAAACTCAAAAATTTCTTTTGATACTAGTTTAATTTTATTACAATATCTACTTGTACTAAACTGACTCATTTTAATGTGTAAATACAAAAACTAGGTACGTAGTTTATTTAAACACTAGAAGGAATAATAATAGGACTGCTCGCTAAACATTTATATTTTAGGCAACTAAATCCTTTCTCCAGCTCCGCCCCTGCACAAGCTCGCAAAGAAGACATAATAATATTGTCGTTATTCTAAATGGTATTTGCATTTCTAACATTGTACAATCCGCTTAGGAGCCGAGTCGGCAGCTCGTTTGAGATACAAAGTATTATTTTATTATTTGATATTATTCAAAGGCTTCGTCGCCTAACAAATATTGTTACTTGATAAATTGTTTTTGCGTCATAAAGGTTTTGACAATTACGTCTTCGAATATAAAAATAGTGTATCACAGAGTTTTTATCGATCTCCTCCGAAGCGGCTAGATTCTAGACCTTCTTATAAGTGTTTGCTCTGGGCCTAGATATTACCTACTATCAAAGTAAGAAAGCCTCCTATCTATATAAGTATGTAAGTATTTAAAAATATGTATATGTAGTATATCAGTCTCTGGCAGCCACATCACAAGCGTTGCTTAGTTTGGCGTCAAAGGCCGTGTGTAAGAACAGATGCTTATTATTATTTATTAATTTAGAGTTCTGAGAGTTTTTGTGCATATTTGATAGCTCTGAGAAAAAAGTAGTGGGGTATATTTTTTTTTACCTATATTGGTCATAAGGGAAGTAAATGTAAAAAATGTAATTTTAAACGGCAAAACGTTTGTCGAATCAGTTAGTAGTAGTTTACCTAATAATGTAAATCACTGTGATTCATAGTTATCTTTTTTTAACCGACACAAGACAGGGACAATATGCTTGATGACTAAAAAAAATATGATCAATCCGTCAGATAGATTTTATCAAAAAATATTAGATACATGTTTTTTCAATATACTCTATAAAATTTAACTTGATCTCTGCGACAGTGACATATTGACATATTTAGAGTTAAGATAGTGGTGGAAAAAATTGATTTTCAAACAATGTTGTAATGAAATCGAATGAGTTACTATTATTTAAGATCAAGTATGTACACATGTAAATAATGTTATGATATTAATTAAATACTCATAATAATGTAACGATAGTATTTATCGACGTTTTTCACTATAATCGATGCTAATGTAACATATAATTGGGTTTAATTTAATTACACATGTAAAAATGTTATGTTATTCAAATATACAATAAAATTAATGATAAATTAAGTTTTATTTAAAATATCGTCAGTGTAAACTATCGATATTTTAATTAAAACTGTATCTAAAACTCTGTGGTCACGATCATTCGTCGCCCATCACTAATCGGCATGCCCATAAAGTATGACATTGACAGGTACTGTCTGTACTATTAAGAAATTCAGGACTTCATCGGCGTGATTTTTCCGACAGCTGTCGCAGAGATCAAGTTAAATTTTATAGAGTATAGTGAAGATTTAGCCCATTAAAGATCCGCGTGACGTCCACAAGTCACAAACATTCAAATGTGACTTCTGTCAGAAAAGTGACCACTCCCAAACTTTGACAAATCATTTATTGTTTGATTGAAATAATTATTTTTTGCAAAAAAAAATAGCATGACCAACTTCACCCGTGTACAGAATTCGCGAATATTTCGCACAGATCGATGTAGCATTTTTTTCACTATTTTTGATTTATTGAGCCGATTTTGATAAAAGCTGTTGATGAGACCAATTTCGATGTATATTCTTTCCAATAAAAAAATAATTATTAAAATCAGACCACTACAAAAAAAAGTTATCCGTGGTAATAAAAAAATATAATCGCGTCTAATTAAGTACCTCCTCCGGTTGGTTCGTCGGTCAAAAAGAAAAAAGATGAGTCCGATCTTTTAGAAATGGACTAATATAATGTGTTTATAAAATAAATAGATATTTGGGGACACTACTAACACACGGCCTCTAAGCCCAAGGCAATTTTGCTAACATTCTTCAAAACTAGGTCCATTTGCAAGAGAAAAGTCACAAACATAGCAAACAAGGCATTATTCTTCTTTTTTAAAATTTCAAATAACTTTTTAGTAACAAAAGCTTGAGAACACTTTCTCATAATGACTTAAATACATAAGTCCGGTCGAAATTAGAGATTTTCGAGTAAGTAGAGAGGCTGAGCGATAAGGATAAGCTCATCTCTGATAAGCAGGGTTACTTACAAAGAACATTGAAAGTTGGAATTAAAAAGTGCGGGACGGACTTGCACACGAAGGATTCCGTAACATATAGGAGCCCTTTTAAATATTTATATTATTTTAATTTCGTTATTGAATTTACAACTAAATATTCTGTCAATATTTCAAGCGTATATCTGCTGCCGTCATTAACGTAGAGCAAAAAAATGACAAAATATCACGTTTGTTGTATCAAGCCCCTTGAATATTTATTTACATCTCTCATGTTCGGTAAGAATTTCTTATTACCTCCAAATGGGGCTTGTAGGTGACTAATTAGCGCTCTAGGGTAATCATGTAGCTAGAAAAGCCCTAGGGCGGTAATCTACTATTAAAGGTCGATGAAACGTTATCGTCAGCATTATGTAGAGTGAGAGAACTCGTAACTTCGTAAGTGAATAAAAGGTGAGATTTGACGATGTATAAATTGATCTTGTCCTATATACCTCTCAATTTCAATAAAATGTTTTATTCTTGTAATGCTGGTTTTTTTCCACTTACCTCACAATCGAGATGTAAAGCAGAATAGTTAGCTCGGGTGTAAGCACCAATTGCACCCTCGAACTATAGGCGCCCTCGCTGCGCTCGTGCGCCTAAATATCTCGGGCTGCAATTGATGCCTTACAGCACTTGGCTACTAATCTACTATTATTCTGTTTTTAGTATTTGCTGTTAGGTATAGCAGCAATAGAAATAGGTACATCATTTGTGAAATATTCAACTTTCTAGATATCACTGTTCATGAGATATTGCCCAGTGACAAACAGACAGACGGACGGACGGACAACGGAGTATTAGTAATAGGGTCCCGATTTGCCTTTTGGGTACGGAAACCTAAAAAAATAAAATAGTTTTACTAGTGAAGTAGGATTTAAGATTTCTGTGAAAGTAATTATAAGTTAAAGACCAGAATCCAGAGTTTGTTAGATAACTTCTTTTGTAATGGGCGTCGATGGAGTACCATAATCTTTGGTAATAAGCTTTTAGATGATTACGCGGGCTTAAATATTGCGTTGTTGATTTTTTTACCTTCAGCAAAAAAGATGTTATTTGTACTTCCCAACTAGGGTTTCTCATTTCCCGACTTTTTTTGTTCCCGGATACCGAGACTTCTCGAGCACCATTTCCCGGGAATTCCCGTGATGTCGGGGATTTGATTAACTTCAGTAAATAATGCATGATTTTCGTAATCAATAATTTGTTTATTTTAACCAGTCTTCGTAAATTAACTAAAAAATAAATGCCTCCTTGATTTTCTTTATAATCACAGAATTCACAGAGTTTTTAAACTAGACTAAAATATAAGTACTGTACTATACTGTACCAGCCTTTTTAATAGTCTACTGCAGGAAGTATTCACCCATGAGGGTGAATATAAGTAAAATCTTTAAAATAACAAAATATTAATTACAGACTATTTTTTTATTATATAGCTGTTACCTACTGACAAATATGATCACTTAAAATAAATTATGATGTTTATGAAATAGTGGGATTTGGGTGCTTTATTGGGTAGTAAAAGGATGTAAAACGATGATAGACGACTTGGTTTTTGTAATAAGTAGCACCGGAATTAACGTCAAATTGCTTTTTTTTAATTTCTTGACTTCCCCGGTAGGTACTCGACATTTTTTTTACCGTCTTGACTACGGCAGAATTTCCCGGGAATTCCCACTTCGATATTTCTCAATGAGAAACCCTATTCCCAACGAAATGGACAGATTTCGATGCGATTTTTAATAGTTATTTTGATGCGTTTGTTTGCTAGTTTTAACGCTGGTGTAATCAAGATGATCCTGAAGAAGGTATTACATGTTTCTTTATTGTTACTTATTTTGTATTTCAACAACATTATTTTGCGAATTAAAAAAAGACATAAATAAAATAAATAAATAAACTTTTCACAGTGAAGTTAAATACTTTTCAGCGGCCATCAAAACCCCCTCACTGTACATGAAATATTTCGTGTCATACTCTATCGTTACTCCATAGGTATTCTAATCTTATTAATCAAAGGAATGATAAACATATTAACACATTAATCACTTAAAAAAATAGGAGCTAAATTTCCAATAACCCAATAAAAATAATGATACTTTAGTAATTAATTAATTAAAGAACAATTAATTTGGTTACGTTAATATCACCACATAACAGTTCTTAGTTTCGGTCATAATCATTCAAACGTAATTCATTTAATTTATTAGTGGTAAACTCAATTAATTTCTTTTTCGTAGAATTTTATAATGTCTTTATTATTATCTCTAATGGATGTTAATCTCTATTTTAATTATTACTTTATTCATAAACCTATTTTAGTCATCACTATTCACTACTACTATTATACACAAAGTCACCTTTTTCGTTTTGAGTATATCCGCTTATGCCTAATTATCTTCTAAATTAATTACTTATCAGATTGCAATGTGGCTGTTACTATCTTTTAGAATATGCATTTCTTTCAGAAGTTTTACTTTAGAGCATCGTTTCCAAAGTGGTCCAGGTGGAACCCCAAGGGTCCACGGGAAACACGACGGAAGTCTACGTTAGCGTGACCAAAAATTGGTAGTTCACAAATCGTAAGGGGGTCCACGAAAACTTATCTGGTTTCCATAGTAAAGACTTAAAATATTGGCTTGTTCTCACCTATCAACGTAGGCAGATAATCATGCATGCATGTTATGCATGATGTAGGTGAGAAGATCAGCGACTGTTACTGTTAATAAACTTTCTAATTCCAGATAGCTTAGCCAAAAGAGTTTTGTCCACGTGTGAAAAAGTGACAGATACCTATATACCTACTTCACCATAACTCTGTCTCATTCTGATACATCGATAGAATTATTTCGTGGTGTGCCCTATGGGGTCGAAAGGTTCGAAAAGTGGAGACCACGTACCGGAAAGCGCAGCGTAGGACGTCCACCCACAAGGCGGACGGATGACCTCATTAAGACAGCAGGATCGCGCTGGATGAAAGCCGCTTCAAACCGGTCTTATTGGAAATCTTTAGGGGAGGCCTATGTCCATCAGTGGACGTCCTATGGCTGAAACGATGCTAACCCGGCTGGTCAGAACTCAGCAGCAACGCAAATTCCGATCTTCACATTTTATGTCGACTGGGAATATGGGAAAAATGTACCTAGGTAGTTGCAGGAGGTCCACTGGAACCAGCAAAATGTTTCAAGTGGACTATTTGAAAAACAAGTTTGGGAACCTCGGGTTTAAAGCTACGAATATGAATTATTCGTAGACAGGCAAAGCCTGGATGGGCAGATTGTTAAAAAAATCGTTTTCAAAGACCCTAGCCACTAATGTCTTTATATTTTCAGCAATTAGGCACAATAAAATGAGTGAACCATACGGGATAACAATAAATTTCACTGTTATAATAAGTAAATTGCATTTAATCATTCTTATTTATCAGAGAAGCTCGAAATAGATGTCACCAAAGCACAAACTTCAATTAATATAAAAAATGTAAATATTAGGGGACATCTTACATACGACCCCTGACCCCAAACTAAGCAAAGCTTGTGATATGGCTACCAGCGACTTATATACTACATATGTATATATATTTTAAAATACATACTTATAATAGATAGTACCTAAATAACACCCAGGCACAGAGCAAACACCAATGCTCATCACATAAATGCTTGCCCTGGATGGGGATCGAACCCACGCCTCTTTGATCCAGAAGTCAAGTTCACTAACCACTGAGCCACCGAAGCAGTCATCTTAATCTTCATTACATACCTACGTTTGTAGATATGCACTATTTTTAAACTTGTTAAGTATGGCAGTTCTATCAACTTTGCAAGTTAGTTCAGGGTCCAGTAGAATGACACAGACTATGTTTATGTAACTAATTAACTTTTTAACTTAACTATTAACTAATAAAAACTAAAAATGGTATTTTAAAACAAAGAATGAAACATTTTGTACAGTCGTGTCAATTCAACATAAAACTAGTTCTAAGATAAAAATGTACAATCTTTTTAAAAAATTGTACTTTGAAGTACCTACTATATTCTACTACTTGCTGGAATATTATCAAAAGTTTAGTTTATTCGCTTAGGAGACAGAAGGCACCTAAATCAAAACCTGACCCTTCTTTTTGGGTACTCGGGTAAACAAATTAAAACTTTAAAAAATATTAATGTAGATAGGTAGGTACCAATGTAACACATTGCTATAAAAATATAATTTAGTATGTTTTACATGCTTCTAAGAAATATAAATCGTTTCAAAGCCAACGTAAATTATTCTTATGGAACCATCTTGCGTTGTTTATTGTAGAATCAAATCTCTCGTTTTGGCCCCAAACAACGGAAATATCAGGTAACAAAAAAGTGCTAAATATTTTTACGCTTAAAAATATATTATTTATAACATACCATGTTCCCTGTCGGTGTGTCCCAAAATATTGTCGATAGTATACGCAGTGCCCCTTCTACTTGTCTCCGACATCGTTCAAAATTCACTTCACAACACCACACCAACAACAAAAAAAAAATCTAGTCAATCCACACTCAACTTTCAAACTTTAACATAATAAAAAACCAAAAACATCAACAATAAAAATAAATAAACAAAATCGAAACTCGAAAAATCAAAGACGCAAACGATAAAAGCTCAAAAATCGCGACTCGAACGCGTCAATCGCAAACATTGACTGTGACTGATGAAACCTTTGCTTCCGTGCAACCCTAGCTATTCATTCAACCTGCGTTCCCCATCTCTTTCCTATTCCAACGTACCGACATATTTTCATCTCTTTCTCAAGCCCCGCCCCTCGTCTGTGATTGGTGGATGGGACGGCAGGGTTGTAATAGATACGACATCTCTGTAAGCTGTCGCAGTGGTCTTGGAAATATGCTGTGATTAATATAATTGTTTGTAAATTGCGGAAGATGAAGATGATATGGATTTAATTGGGATGGACCGGGATTTTGACAATACCATTTATTCTTTCTATGTCTATAATATCGTATTTAATAACGTTTTATTTGTTAACATAGAGAGTGTTTGGTAGCCTAATATTAATTAAACGCAACTGCAACGCAATTAAATGCAACGAATTCAATTATAATGAACTTTTAACGTTTAATTAATTATTTACTTGACTTGTCGTCTATTTTTATAGGTAGATTTTTTAAATAGGACTCCACAAAATAAAAGTATGTATATATCTACAATTATACAAATTATTAACTCTTGGCCATGGCGACTGCATAGTTTCTTCTTATGTTACCTAGTTATTACATGGGTTCTCACATGGCTGAAGTAACCAATTTTAGCGGAGAAATTTCGAGAACAGGTGCTACAAGTGAGGACACCATGAACTTAATTATAAAGTAGGTATGTTTGCTGGCCATCTCTTGATGTTGTTGTTCTCTTCTTGACCGACGAAACGGTGGAGGTACCTACTCAATTCGCATAACTTTTACGTAGTAGTCCGATTTTAATTTTTTTTTTTATTGGAAAGAATGAAGATCTACTTTGAACCCTTTAAATTTTATAGAAATCGGCTCAGCCGTTTATGATTAATCAACAATAATGTGCAATTGCGACATCGATCCGAGCGTACCTACTATTCGCGAAATTTATATCGGACCGGCGAAGTCGGTCATGCACTTTTTTCCGAAAAATAATTATCGCATCTAGATGGCGCCCTCGTTGGTCATCAAATGCGTAAATCATTTTGTGAAACGATTGTCTCTACTCAGAATGACTGCTGGCTTGATCTTCAAATGTTGAGGGCTCGATCCCACACTCCGTCATCAGTTAACTTCGTATAGGCCGGGTGGATAGCCCTGGTGTCAGTTTTTAGGCCACCTGACGGCCTCTGACATGGCTAAACGGTAATTACACCAGGACCTACATGATTTAACGTATCATCCGGCCACGGTAGCGCTTAGTTGGAAAATGAATTAATAATAATTAACTATCCCTTCATTAACAATGATATTATTCCCACGAGAACCCTCATAGAAAATAGGTACCTACCTAGAGTAGATGCACCGGTTGTAGCTACTGCCCCGATTTTGGACATTTGGTACTCTCGAAGTGGTCTCATTTAAATTTTACAGATAGGTATCGGCTGAGCCGTTTTTGAAAATCAACAATAATGTAAACAATTCGAGCGGAATATTCGAATGTCGTACCCAATGGCAGGCGTTTTTTCCTATTTTTGCGAAAAATTATTATGTAATAGTACATTATGATATAAGTGCGGTAAGTTGAAAATTACATTGAGGCGATATTATCATAAGGAAGCAGAGGCTGTAATTTTCCAAGCGCACGTATTTCATACGACGTTTTATAACATATTTGCGAGGAAATTAATAAAACTCTGACTTTCTTAAACGAATAAATCTTTAATTACTTTTTTTAGAAATTTGAACAATTTTTAGAAGTGATTGTTACGTTGCCAGTTGCCATTTTTAATGTTGTCATATTATTATTATTAGTTACAATTTCCCCAGTCTCTCTCTCACTCTCTTGATTAAAAGTAAATTCATCACTACTTGACGACATTTTCAAATAAAAACAATACAGCGAAAAGAAAAAGCGCGCGAAATTATTTTTATCTCCCAAAGTTAATTTTATTCATAAAATATTGACCACACTTTTCTGACATAAAAACTCTTTGCTAAGATTTTAAAAAGTATCGTTCATTTTTAGTCGGAGCATCTTTAAAAACCGTGCATGTTACTTATTAAAAAAAAAACTCGTGCGTTTTACATTACAATAACGCACAAGTGCGTAATGAAATACAAAATACGATAAAAATAATAATGAAATAGAAATTACGATATTGAAATTGGTGTAATTACAGCCACTTTACGAGCAAATATATTATAAAATAAGTTTATCAGTGTCAGAGTTTTTTTGCCACCTAAAGACCTCTGACACGATACCGGGACCAACAATTTAATTTCCTGTACATTTTTTTTAATTCACGGCTTAACCATAAAGAAGAAAATGGCCGCACCCTATAAAACCCTTAAGTCCTCAAGGTGTTACCATTTGAAATCGCACGAGTCGTTAAAACCCTTTACCCGCACATTAAGGTGGGTGAAGGAACCACATGAGTGGTTAAAACCATTCGCGTACGGACGATTATATCGACGCATTGAGTGGTTGATGGCTTCGATTGCTGCGCCATTTTCGAAACGGCTCGGGCTGGTGGAGCAGCGGGAGAAGGGCAACGGAAAGCTTTTTTTTAAAAATAATTAATATATTGTAAATTAATTGTGAAAATTGTCTGTTGAATAAACAATTCATTTCATTTTATAAATCTTGGTTGCCTGGAAGAAATCGCTTAAAGCGATAAGGCCGCCAGTTAGAAACCTATTAAGTAATTATTATTGTATTTGTTCGGTATGTACCGAACAATGATAACACAAGACTATGATGTGTACACATTTATTTTTCCTTGATTTATTTACATATATTTCGCTTGTTTTTAGGTAAGTCTTTAGATTTGTGTACGTTGAATCTTATCTCTGTAATTAGTTTTTTTATGTAGGTAATTAGTGGTCTAATAAAGTGTTATTGTTTGTATAAAGATGCTCTTAATTTGCCGACATAAATAAATAAATATTATATTACGGGGGGACATCCTACACACGGCCTCTGACACCAAACTAGGCAAAGCTTGTGATATGGCTGTCAGAGACTGTCAGATACTACTGAATACTACATATACATATTTTTTAAATACATACATAGGTACTTATATAGATGTTACCATAAACTAAGCTACTCAAGATTTTTGTCTATGATATTACCTAAATAACACCCAGACACAGAGCAAACACCAATATTCATCACATAAATGCTTGCCCTGGGTGGGGATCGAACCCACACCTCTTTGATCCAGAAGTCAGGTTCACTATATAAACACTGAGCCACCGAGCAGTCGAGTCGATACATGGCCCAACGGATTAGCTAAGGTGGAAATGAGGCAGGCAAGGGCTCCGTTTTCCGTATCCGATCTAGCCTCTAGCATGGTCTTTACAAGCTAACGAATATTTTTTGACCGACGAAATGGAGGAGGTAGGTAGGTACCTACTCAAACGCGATTTCGATAATTCTTTTGTTATTGGAAACAGTATACTTTGAAATTGGTCCCATTTAAATTTTATCGAAATCGGCAGAGCGTTTTTTGATGTGAAAAATGCTACATCGATCCGTGCGAAATATTCACGAATTCTGTACACGGGTGAAGTCGGTCGTGCCATTTTTAGCAAAAAATAATTCATAGTGGAATACTTTAGCCTTGCAGCCCCAGTGGAAAGCCAACCGATCTCCACTGATGGAGTTATAGAAAGCGAGTATTGTCGCCGCGCGAGTGTCGCCGATCCGATAAGAGTCGTGGAGTGTAATGCGAAACCACTCGGCCAAACCCGCGCCGATTGAATGTGGAGCGGGGACTGAGTCGCATTTGGCCGGATTCCAGTTTAGCCGGAATCAAGATCCATGACTCAAGACTGAAAAAAAATATATTGTGACTAGTGTCGCGAAACGCGAAATATTAGATCATGTACCCGCGAGATTTTAGCACATGTGAAGGATTAAATACCGCATTTATAATCCTACCGCTTAAGGTGACGCATAAACTATTGTTTCGAAAATTCTCCCTTCACTCGGACAAATTTTACGCGGTCGCGCTCGAAGGGATCGCGCCAGAGCGGCACTCATGATGTAAACATTTAAAAAAAATAACTTCTCGGTCTATTTAATAGAATAGCAGCCTGGTCAAATTTAGTCCAGTTTATTAAATTTTTCAAAAATTTTCCTTATCTATGATATTTTTTAAATTTGAATCAATATCATTCGTCCTCTCACATTGCGCATTCAAAAGTACTCGTTTTCGTGTCTCTCGGCACGATGCCTCGTCTTAACTTAGTCCTCGCCTGCGCGGTACAGGGGCACCGGGGGAGACGACAAAGGGGACTGAAACCATGTCGTTGCGGACACCGGGGACTTAGGCCTTGTCTATAAAAACAGTTGAAGAAAGAGGAAGATTAGAAAGATAAAATGGTGGAAGCACACACTTAATACTTTATTGACACCAACAAGAAAACATAACAAGAGAAACAAAGACAGAAAAGGCGGTCTTATCGCTAAAAGCGATTTCTTCCCGACAACTTCTCTTGGATGCAAGGAAACGTAACGACGACAAGGACGGTGTAAACGTAAAAAATAAAATAAGGAAAGAAAGTTACTGCAAATTCCTAATCAACAATAAAATAAACTACATAATAATAGCCACACATAAATACTTCTAATAATACATACAATAAAATAAAACAAATAAATTAATAACGAGGAGTGATATGAGTATCAGTGAGAGAGAGCTTTGATAGATAATGTTGCTGAACCTGGGCCTTGAAAGATTCTACGCTCTGTGCACGTCTGATGGTCACAAGAAGGTCATTCCAGAGACCGTGATTAATACGTGATAGTGAGTTGGGAGATATGGTAGGATGTGCTTATGCGTGATTTAAGATAGGCCAAAGATTTCCTGCCATCAGAACCTGTAGGCTGATAGTAAAAGCTTACCAAAAATTAGCCGGTGCGCTTAAAATAAGGGATTGCCAAGAGAAGCTATGAAGCTGAGGCAAGTATAAAATATAAAGCGCTGTAAGCGTTAAATTAATGTTGGGCAACAAGATTTCCTGCGTTGTCTTTAAACTTTCGCCATTTGAACACATTACTATTGTATAGACGGGACTAGTAGTCCCGTAGTATAAGTATAATTATAAAGATTTCCTACCACCAGAACCTGCGGGCTGGTGGTAGAAGCTTACCAAAGGTTAGCTGAAGAGATTGAGGTAAGGAGTTGCCAATAGAAGCCGTCAGGCTGAGGCAAGCGTGAAGTTAAACGGCGCTCGCATGTATATCCATATTTTATAGATACAAATATCGGGAGCGCTTACTCGCTCATAGTTAGGGTGACCACTGATGTGAGAAAGGGCGGGCTTTGAAAGCCTCTGATTATCTCTGAAGACTAGGGCAATAGTTCCTGGTCCGAAGAGAGAAGACGCAGCAAAAGAAGGAACGCTGGAGAGGCTCATCGATCCAAGGGTCAATTCCGGCGCACTTATTTGTTCCAAATTCAAAAAGTGCGCGGCAAAGAGCGCACTTATAAAGTTCCATATAGAAAACATCACCTTTGGGCGCACTTAAAGGCGAACTCCTTTTCGAATAGATGTGATTTTTCGCTAGAAATTAATGTCGCTATATATTGAGAATAGAATTGCGTACCTATAAACAAACACACTTATTTATTGCCTGATGTTAAACAGATTCGTAGTGCGATCATTCACACTACGAATCTGTTCTACGAATCGAATTCATATACACACGTAGGTACACACACACAAACTATACATTTCTGCGGATACTGCAGTCAATACTCTCCGGAACATGTATACCTATACTATATATTATTTTATTTTTTATTATTATTATATTATCTTATTCTGCTAATGTAGTTCCCTGAAGGTAAACAGTATCTACAATACAAGCTTTTGCTTAGTGTAGGTACTGTGTACTAACTAGATTTGACTGCTAGCCGATAATATAAATGTGAATATTATTTATACCAACTTTATTAATAAGTGGCTATTATATCATGCAATAAAGAATTTATTTATTATTTATTATTATATTTATTCGTATTCGTCGGGTAGTGCGCTTATTCCTATTCGTTGTAGATATAGGTGCCTGTTTACTCTGATGATGTCCACTGTTGGATTTGGATGTATAGGCAAGTAAATGTCTGAAAGATTTCCAGTAGGACTGGTTATAAATGACTTGCATCCGGCGCGAGTCTCCTTGATAGAACTTAACGTGTCAATTTACGTTTTATCGATAGAGAATCAGGCCCCAGTTCGTAAACGTAGGTGTCTTCAAATCCCGAGTAAATAAGTAGGAACTTCGAGGTAAGCGTGCTACATCCTAGGCCGCATATTTGCTTACTGTCAAGCAGTTTGTAGTCAAACGCAAACCTATATTTAAAAAAAAAGTGCCATCCGCTTCTTTTGGGTCAATCAACTATTCCTTGTAAAAACCATGTCCCTCAAATAAAAAAATATGCAGAACACAAAATATAATAAGTTTCTTATGTTTTATATCCTAATTGAGAATTCAATAGTAATTGAGAATATACCTTTAATATTAAACAGATTATTACATTGTAAATTGTCAAGCATATTTAGTAAAAGTATGGTAACTTAGGTGACTTCTTCTATTTCCCATACAAATATTTCGTGTCCCCATGGCTAACTCAGTTGCTTTTTGGCGAATTAATTTCAAAATCTTGTAACAAAACGTAAAAATCTTTGAAGCAAAGTGCTTTTAATGTTAATATATATCATACAAAAAACCTGAAAAAAAATTCGATAAAGTTACTTAGGGGACCAAATTTACTACATCAAAAGACAAAAACCTCAAAATAGGCTGGAAAAAAAATTAAACTGTACTGCCGATAACTGGATAGTATAGACTAGTATATATTTTAGTAAAATAAATAGGAAAAGTGAAAGAAATAGAAGATTTTTGTTTCCTAATTATTAGAAATATTTTTTTTTGACTTGCAAAGAATAGTTGATTGACCCTTTTATCACTGGACCATTTTATCCGGCCAGATACTTCATTAACCATGACTGGTCGAATAAGTAGCCGGAAACACACAACCCTAAATTATAAGTCTTTTGAGACATCGATTTGGAATGAATAAGGTTTTAAACGTTCCATTTAGGACGGATTGAAGCAGTAATGTGGAGTGGAAACCGATTTACCAGCATTCGAGTGTTTGAGAAAAGAATGTAATCAAACTCTACCTATGGAGATTTGTGGAGAAAGAATTTAGGTACCCTTTTCGTTTTGTGACAATAGCTTTTTAAATAAAACGTATAATAATCAAGGCTCGTTTATAAAGGCGCTTAAAAATAAAATATTATATGGGTATCTACTACCTATACCTAAGCGTACTATGACATACAAAAATATCTGAATGAAAAATTTTAATTTGATTTACAGTATTATTGATTTTTGACTTAATTGTATTTTGACATTTATTATTAACATTATCATTGACATAGTAATCTAATCTTGACATTGAATTTTAGACATTATGACTATCATTACATTTTTTATTTAATGCTTTTTGATAGCTTAATATATTTTGTAACCATGGTAAATATTTATTCAGACATGATTGTAATTACTCTTGTGTGTTTTTTGTAATTTCAGATCTCATTTCATTTTAGCGTTAAGAGTTCATTTACTGCAAAAGCTACTATCACATGTACTTATATTCCCTTGTTTTCTCTCATATTTGCATACCGAAAGGTCGAATATGGCGTTCATTTTTGTTGTATTGTTTTTACCATCCTATTTTTAAGTACCCTTATGCGCGAATAAATGTTTATGAATTATAGGCCGCGCCACACACGTTGGCGGATGTGAAGTTAGCTACAAGCTGCGTGTAGTAGACTTCTTAATCGCTACATTAAATACTCTTTGCATCATATCTATGCTTGGCGGGAAAAGTAATTTGTCTATAATATCTGTCTTATATATCTCTTAATTCTCTGCGTAATTTTTATGTTGAATAAAGCATAATAAATAGTGTAATTGTTATTTCATAACAATTTATTCAACATAAATAACGAAAAATGTATTCTGCGAAATAACCTACTTGATATCACTAGTTATCATGGAAAAGTATCTTCGACCAATTTTTCTTGACTTGGATCCAGCATCGCCAACAGCAGCACAAGAATGGACCCATTGGTTATTCACTTTCAAAAACTTTATATCTGCTGCTAAAAGTGATGATAAACATATATCAAACGAAATACAGTTGCAGCTGCTTATCAATCACGTATCACCAAAGGTATTTGAATACATAAGTGAGTGCAAACAATATGAGGTTGCTATAGACGTCCTCAATAAAATATTCATCAAACCAAAGAATGAAATTTTTGCACGCCACGTTCTGGCCACACGTAAACAACAAAATCATGAAGATGTGCACCAATACTTGCAACAACTAAAGTTATTGAGCAAGGACTGCCAATTCAAAGATGTCAATGCGGAGTGTAACAAGAATGACTTCATAAGAGATGCTTTTATATCTGGGATTACATCTAATAAAATCCGTGAAAGACTGCTCGAAAATCTAACATTAACTTTAGATGAAGCGTTCAACCAGGCACTATCAATAGAGTTAGCAGAAAGTAATGCCCAAACATTCAACACTTCCAGTCAAAGCAATGATGGATTGGTCATGGCTTTACCAAATACTTCAAATAACTCTATCAGACCAAAAACTGATGGAATAAAAAAACCTAATCCATCGTACGAATTAAAAAAAATGTTTTTTCTGCGGAGGCAAAGTATATCGCCGCGATAACTGCCCCGCATTAAACGAGATATGTCAAAACTGCCAAAAACGAGGCCACTATGCAAACGTGTGCAGAAGCGCTACTAAGAATAACCTTGTTGCGTCCACTGACGGGCCTACTGAGGTGCTTGAAAACAGTTTGAATGGTATTATACTTACTGCAGCTGCGCCACCAAGTCTGAAGAAGTCTGTTGTCACTATAAAAGTAAATGGCAAAATGGCTAAAGCTTTAATAGACTCGGGAAGCTCGAGAAGTTTTATCAATTACGATTTCTTTATAAATTGCTCTTTTAAAAAGGAAGAATCCAACGAATGTGTAACAATGGCACAAACAACACACACGATAAATTGTGAAGGACTACTTCAAGCAACAATTATCCTTGATGACAATACTTACGACAAAGCTGCGCTTCTCATAGTTAGATATCTATGCGCAGATGTCATCATCGGTCATGATATATTGGAACAACACTCAAAGGTAGAAATTTCTTTTGGTGGTCCTAGAAAACCTTTACAAATATGCAGTGTTCTCGCTGCATCTGTACCGCCAGTTCCTCTATTTACGAATTTAACGACTGACTGTAAGCCAATTGTAGTCAAGTCACGCAGATACAGTAATGATGATCTAAAATTTATTGAAAATGAAATCAACCAACTGTTAAGTATCTGATGGAGTTATCGAAGAAAGTAGATCTCCGTGGCGAGCACAGATTTTGATAACCAAAAACGAGAATCACCGTAAACGGTTAGTGATAGATTATTCCCAGACCATTAACAAATTTACCGACTTGGATGCCTACCCTTTACCAAGCATGGAAAGAATGGTCAATGACATATCAAAATATGATTTTTTCTCAAAAATCGACTTAAAAAGCGCATATCACCAAGTGCCTATCCTGGATACAGAAAAACAATATACTGCGTTCGAAGCATGCGGAAAACTATATCAATTTTGCCGAATCCCATTTGGAGTAACAAACGGAGTGAGTGGTTTCCAAAGAGTCATGGACTGGCTAATAAAGAAAGAACATTTGAATGACACATACGCCTATTTGGATGACGTGACAATTTGTGGGAGAAGTAAATCTGATCATGATCAAAATCTACAAAAATTTATGGATGCGGTAGAAAAATATAATATAACCATAAATAAAGACAAATCGATGTTCTCAATGACCAGTATAAATCTACTTGGATATAGCATTTCGAAACAATCAATCAAGCCAGATCCAGATCGACTACAACCGCTAGTAAACTTGCTAATACCGACTGATAATTCTTCATTAAAAAGGGCCCTTGGCATGTTTTCACATTACTCTAAATGGATACCAAGATTCTCGGAAAGGATTCATTGTCTTGTGAACCCTGATTTTCCCCTAAACGAACAAGCAAAAACTGCTTTCAAAGACATAAAAAAACTGTATTGCAAAATCCACAATGTTTGCCGTAGACGAGAAAAAGATGTTTATTGTCGAAACGGATGCTTCTGATAATGCTATAGCGGCTACTCTATCACAAGAAGGACGCCCAGTAGCATTCTTTTTACGCACACTTTCAATATCAGAAAAGAGACATCCAGCCATAGAAAAGGAAGCTTACGCTATCGTTGAAGCCCTTCGTAAGTGGCGCCACTACTTGATTGGGAGATCTTTCCGCCTGATCACTGATCAGAGATCAGTTTCCTATATGTTTGATCGCACACATACAAGTAAGATAAAGAATGAGAAAATTGAGCGATGGGGTTTAGAATTATCTTGTTTTAAATATGACATTATTTACAGACCGGGAAAAGAGAATAACGCCGCTGACACATTGTCACGTATCTGTGCTAGTATTCACTCGGAAACTAAGTTAAAAGAATTGCACAACGATTTATGCCATCCAGGTACGACTCGTATGTTTCACTGGGTCCGAAGTATGAATTTACCATACTCAATAGAAGATGTAAGGAGAATCACAAATTCGTGCTCAGTATGTGCAGTTGTGAAGCCTAGATTTTTCAAAAACAATAGTTGCTTGATAAAAGCAACTTCACCGTTCGAAAGACTGAACGTCGACTTCAAAGGACCAGTTCCTTCATCATCTGCTAATAAATATATCTTGACGATAATTGATGAGTACTCACGATTTCCATTCGCATTCCCAAGCAAAGATGTATCCGCCGCAACTGTGATCAAACATTTATCCACATTATTCTCCATATTTGGGATGCCAGCTTACATTCATTCCGATCGAGGCTCTGCATTTATGTCCAAGGAAGTGAAGGATTATTTACATAACAGGGGTATTTCTACAAGTCGTACGACAGCTTACAACCCACAAGGTAATGGCCAAATAGAACGAGCTAATGGAACAATTTGGAAAACTGTTCAATTAGCCCTGAAATCACAAGGACTTAACATTCAAGACTGGGAAAAGGTTCTCAACCAAGCGCTTCATTCAATAAGATCGCTATTATGTACTGCCACAAATCAAACACCTCATGAAAGAATGTTCGTTCACGCCAGAAAGTCCAATAATGGTCACTCTGTGCCTACATGGCTCCTTACGCCTGGGCCTGTTCTGCTTAAAAAACATAACAGAACTAACAAATACTCTCCAATTGTCGAAGAAGTGGAGCTCTTAGAATCCAACCCAGACTATTCCTTCGTAAGATTGAATGATGGCCGGGAGACGACAGTATCGAACAGACATTTAGCTCCAGTGGGCTTGGAAACAGAAAATGATGGAGACAGAACTCCTACTTTTGAAACAGAAGAGATAGAAACCGAAACTGACTCATCATTTGTTTCTACAGAGAGCACACCGTCAGCTTCCCCATCAGCACAGCGGCCAACGAGAAACCGACGGCCCCCTACGTATCTTCAAGATTATGATACGTCTTACTAGAGCGGGGGTGAATGTAGTAGACTTCCTAGTCGCTACATTAAATACTCTTTGCATCATATCTATGCTTGGCGGGAAAAGTCATTTGTCTATAATATCTGTCTTATTTATCTCTTAATTCTCTGCGTAATTTTTATGTTGAATAAAGCATAATAAATAGTGTAATTGTTATTTCATAACACTGCGCAATATGCAATTCTGACTGAAGCTCGCATAAAGCCGCACTTCTTCACTTTTCTAGTACCGTAAAATGGGGATACTTTGATCAATTTTTAACTTTAAATGACTGTAGCATTCTCATTTTTAGCGAGATTATTATTATTTAAAAGTATAATAATCGGTTTTTTGTGTAGATTTGAATAAGCTAATTTTAACATGCTAAATTTTAATAAATTAAGAAAAATAAATTAAAAAGTAAGCGATCAAAGTTAAACCGTGAGTGGGGATATTTTGATCACCCATGTTTTTACTATGGAATTCGAAAGTAGACCCGAAACGATACTACGGAAAAAAATAATCAAAAATATCGACCGTTAATTTTTCATTTTATAAGCATTTTTATGCTTTAGGGTAACTTTGATCATATAAATAAAACAGATTTTACTCTAATCAGTGTTTATTTTACGACTTAGGAACATTATTTGTTTTTACTTAGAAATAAGCAATAGTTTAGCTATCAAATCACAGAAAATTGTATTATAATCAGTTCTTTTCTTATTTTTAAATTAAATTATTAAGTACAATGTCTACTGACTAAAGAACAATCAACATTCCCTATTAATTGGGCAGTATTTCGACACCTGATTGGCGCTTATTATGAAACTTGATAAATTTATAAAAAAAAAACAATAACCAATTTGATATCATCACTTTAATTCTAGAATGTCTACATCAAACGAGAATTCTACTTTAGAGGTTGGTTCTTCCTCATTCAAAGTCTTTGGTTTTGGAAGAAATGAAATTATATCACAGTTTCCTTTTTATTTACTGTTCAGAGTTCCAAAGGGAATATCATATTCTCTGGATGTAGCCCGTAAAGACATAGCTCATGTCACTACTCTTGACAAAGCTTCATTTAATAATTCGTCACTGTAGTTTATATATCTTCTCGTTCCGAGTTTTTTTTTGTAATCTCGTGGCATGATGTTTCTGAAGCAATAGATTAATAATAATAAGTATATAAAGAATCATAAGAATCGGATAAAAGTAGTTAACCACACCCTTACTTTAAAACGTAGGGTTACTTTAATCACCGATCAATCTCACCCTGCCTGCTGATCAATGTCACCCCGCGTTAATTTTTTGCCAATAACACAAGCAAATTTTGAGTTTAGAAAATCAAAATATTTTTTTATAGTTCACAAATTAAAGTTAAACTAACCGAATATAAATTGCATTATGCCTATACACAAAGCGAATTAGTTACGGACAAAGTTTTGCAGGCTAAAAAAAGATATTAATATGTAGTTACTCACCTTTTCAATTGTTTTATGCAAAACGAGCCGCCGCACTCGCCTATGTTTCTAAGGGAAAGATGGCTGACGATCAGTGTTGCCAACACGAAAAAAAAAATGTGGGCTAGTGCGTTCCGTTTCCTCAATATTTGCACTTAAGTTTCTAAAAGAAGTTTCGATCAATGTCGCCCCGCGATTTAAAGTAACCCCATTCTACGGTAACTAACTTCACATCCGCCAACTTTAATGGCGCGGCCTATACCAGGTACCTCAAACCGCAAAACAAAGCTATGGCCACGGTGGCTTGGTGGTATTAATGCTCGCCTTGCAATTGTGATGTTGAAGTTTGTAATCTCGATCCTGAACCAATGAGTTCTTTGGAACATACGTACTTACGTTTTTAACAACAGACTTTTCGCTCAAGGAAAATATCGTGAGGCAACCTGCATTGGTTGTGGTTTTGGTCATTTGATGTCAAAATTATTGCATACTAGTTTTTACCCGCGGCTTCGCCCGCATGATATTTTGATTTTTGACGCAATATCATTATAATTTATAGCCTATGTGTTATTCTGATATATAAGCTATATTATTGCAAAGTTTCATCTCAATCCGTTCAGTAGTTTTTGCGTGAAAGAGTAACAAACATCCATACATCCATCCATCCATCCATCCTCACAAACTTTCGCATTTATAATATTAGTAGGAAGTAGGATGAAATAGTTTCTTTACAATGTAACACCATAAACTATAAATGTTGTTTGTGTGAATGACAAAGTTTGAAAATTACTTTAAGAATATTATTTTAAAATTGTACAATCATAAAATTCAAAGTGGCGTAAAATATTGCAAGGTTTCTATTACTCGTCATTATTCTGAGGATAGGCCTATCAGCCACAGAACTACTCTGTTCTGTGCTATCAGCAGTGAACTGTAAAAAACTCTACCAAAAGTACCTACCTACTGGGAAGCTCTAGTCCATCAAACAAAATCAAATTCCTTTTCATGTAACAATCGAACAACTTTGCCTTATTCAATACGGACTTACGACGATTCTTTGGGCCGCGATTAAATTAAGGCAATTTTCTGAACGCGGCGGAAAATAAAATAATAGCTACCATTAACGAGCTCTCCGCCCTCGCAGATGGAAAATATAGGGAAAGAACAGTAGCACAGTTTACACACATGTATCGTTGTACCGCCCCCCCGACCGCCTAAGCAATAGCAATCGTAATAGCAATCGTTTATGACTTCATTTTAGTCATTTGGCACCGCCTATGTGACGTTAGCCATCAAATGCTTTGCGCGGATTGCGAAAGCAATCGTTGGATAAACAAATTGATGGCTAACGTCACATAGGCGGTGCCAAATGACTAAAATGAAGTCATAAACGATTGCTATTACGATTGCTATTGCTTAGGCGGTCGGGGGGCTGGTCGTTCCTGCAAGTTCTACTTGTAGAACTACCGGGAAAAAATTGTCCCGGTAGTCCTACTGTAGTACATCTACATACCTAGACCTAAGATTTGAATAGGTAACTTACGTTAGCCATCAAAGTTGTTCATTCAACGATTGCTTTCGCAATCCGCTCAAAGCAATTGATGGCTAACGTCACATAGGCGGTGCCAAATGACTAAAATGAAGTCATAACCGATTGCTATTACGATTGCTATTGCTTAGGCGGTCGGGGGGCAGTACGTCGACTATGTAGCGATGGTATTTATGCGACTTCCGACTGTGAAAAGGAGATGAAGGAATCAGGTCGTGGAGTTCGAACGCACACTAGCCGAAATTGAGCCTATAAAAATTTCCAAACACGCTACTTTACGCCTGTGTTCCAGGCTTTTTAATTTGGAAGCGACAAGCTTACTAAGTGTCCCCAATTATCCGCACGGCACGTTCAACTATACCTATCTTATCGTTTATTTCGTAAAATGTAGGGGCAAGACGAGCCAAGCGAAGCAAAGCATAAGGGCACATCTTTTCTCGAAGCGCTTTGTCGTTTTTTTTGAACCCTCCTAACTTGACTTTGTGTCTAGGTACACCTTAATGTATATTATGTGGCTTGGCTGTTATATATACATAATATGGACTCCTACGTATCTAAGATGAAGATTCCCTTCACATGAGGTATAATAACTTTTGAAATTGTTAAAGCATAAGTTAAGAATAGGTACATATTATGTGTCATATAACTGAAATAAAAGTTAGTTCGTAGGTCTATAACGGGTGGCTAGCCGTGGCTAGCCTTGGTGTCAGAGTTTTTAAGCCGCCTGAAGGCTTCTGACGTAACCGGGGCCTACAATATGACGTGTCATCCGAGCCACGTGCCACCGTAGTTCCCCATCTGAATATACGTTGCTTAACTTCGATAACTGAATTTATTTTGAGTTTATTTTTAACCCGAAGTGTCCTTACTAATTCTACCATGTATTGCGTCAAAGAAGCTCGCTAATCGTCGGAAATAAATTGAGGAGTCTCGGAGCACGCCACTTTGTGTTCTTCCGAATCATTTAACGTTGGATCAGCCGGATTGTGACGAGATTCCGCTCATTTCCGCCGCCAGACGGGTGTTGCTGCTGATGTCGTCAAAGAAATTTAACTTCTGTCTTGGTACTTATCGATATTCAGTAAAAAAAATGCTGAACTTACACGTTAACTGACGTCTATATCTATAGTCTATACCTATCTTAATATTTCTGGAAATCGGGAAAGATCTGGTAGGCTACGAATGGCCACAATTGGTGAAGAAAGTTCAGGTAGGCCACGGACTGCTACGATTAGTAAGAAAAGATCAGGTAGGCTACGGACGGCCGCGATTGGTAAAAAAAGATCAGATAAGGCACGATCAGTAAATAAAGATCAGCGGCCTTATTTTGTAAGCGCTCTGACGTTCGGCTTCGCTTTTTCTCCTGCTCGCGCCAGTTACTCACGCCGCGAGAGCGAGCGGGAGGAAAAGCGAAGCCGAACGCCAGAGCGCTTACAAAATAAGGCCCCAGGTAGGCCACGATCGGTAAATAAAGATCAAGCATGCCACGATTGGTAATTAAAGGTCAGCCAGGCCACGGACAATAATGATCGGTGTTCTTTCGCTAATTTCCGCCGCCAGCCGGGTGTTGCTGCTAATATCATCAAATAAATTTAACTATACTTGGTATATTGTACCTACCAACTTATCGATACAGTAGACCCAATTTTCAAGACGCCATCATAAATTTAATAGCAACGTAAAATATTGTCCTCTCTATCAATTGCATATAGTGAAAAAGAAACAGCAATACTCTAATGAATGGCGCCTTTAAAATTGGCCACATTACCAAATTATACATGAAATGAAACTTAACATACTAATCTATCACAACGGAATTTCAGGTTTAGTGGTATCATACTCATAGGCCTCTTCCAGCTGTTTCCAGGCTGTTCTGTTGTTGGCATGCAAACAAACCGGCCATTACGTAACAGCCTAACTAGCGCGCTAATTTACGCGTTAACACGCAGGCAGCATTACAAAGGGAAAATCGACATAAAGTTGCAATAAAATAGGTTCTGATAACATATAATATTTATTTCATCAAAAAATCACATTATTAAAAAACATATGTAACACAAATAATAACTTAATAACATAGATAAACCATAAATAGCTCAAGTCTAAATATCGTTAACTTATATTTTAAGTAGGAGGAATAAATTTACTCAAAAATAAATAAATAAAATATAAATGCTCATAAGCCTCATACAAAATTGTACAGCACCTCGTATCACATTTTTTTTCATTAATTTTACATAACACATACATCATAAAAAATATGTTATAGTTTTATTTTACTAATTTATATTATTTACTAGGTAAATAAAAAGTCGTATTAATCCTCGAAAAGTTAGCTTCGAAACTACTTAAGCTTACATTTATTTGATAACATTTTCACGCTATAGTTGGTAGTAGGTACCTATTATTATGTTGATAAAGAATCACTGACAACTTATTGCATTTAATAAAAAAAAACGTTAAAGAAAAATAAACTTAAACCTTTACATTTTTTAGAATTTATTTTCGCTCGCTATGCTCTCGCTATACATTCTGACAGTAATCGCTCAGTGCAACCAAGCCATTTTGACTGACAACTTGAGTGTGATAACCCGACACGTTATTATTGATGTGTGTGTGTGTTGTGTATCTCCTATATTATCTATAAGAAATGTATGTAATTTTACATTTTCATAATATAAATATTGGTATACAGTAACAATATTAATAACTATAAGCTTCCTTTATCCTTTATAAGCTTCTTCTTTTCTTTCAAAGCTTTTCTTTATATTCCTGGGTTATTCCTAATTAATTAGGATCCTTTTAGGGGATTATTCTGTACATCATCCTGGCTTAGATCGCTATCAGCGATAAGGCCGCCCATTGTTACTGTTTATGTATCTTTGTTTCTTCTTTTTGTTTATTTCTTGGTGTGCAATAAAGAGTTTATCTATCTATCTATCATTAAAACTAACAACATTTTTCTGCGACTTTTGTCAAAACATAAAAAGCTGATACATACATTTTGTCGAGTGTGAAAGATATTTTTCTATGAAACATCAACTTTTTTTGAGATTTGACAAAAGTTGTTAGTTTTGATGTACAGAATAAGCCCCTAAAAGGATGCTAATTGATTAGGAATAACCCTGTATATGTAATTTGACATTTTTTGAATAATATTAAATACTTATTTGATTATTAATGCTAAGTTATATTAGTTATTTCTTTAATAACTTCAATTAACCGATATACTCGTAATGTAAAAAATAAATTTAGAATTCATAAACTCTTAACTCATTTAGAATTCATTATCGCTCGCTACGCTCTCACTATACATTCTGACAGTAATCGCTCAGTGCAACCAAGCCATTTTGGCTGACAACTTTAGTGTGATAACCCGACACATTGCTATTGATGTGTGCGTTGTGTAGTTCCGATATTTGTGTGGAGCAAGCTGCGGCGGGATCTCCTGAAGACCCTAATTTACCGATCCTGTGAATAGAAAATTAATTATTGACACTGAAAAAATATTTTGGGTTATTAGTACCAACTGTGTTATTTCTTATAGGTAGTTACTTTGTTTTATAAATCTAATATTAAAAATTATACGAACTGTATTTTAAACATCGCTTCCAAGTGCAATTGTAATATCTATGGAATAAATAAATTTTGACTATGAGATCTCACTAATTATCGTTCAGCTGAAAACAGCCCCCAAAGGTATGGCAGCAAGGTATGGCCGCTTGGAAAGAAAATCTGCTTATTCAAGAAATTTTAAGTGTCAATTTTGGGGCAAATTAGATACTTGCTGAATGCTGATATTATCATTCATCTAAATAAGGAAAATAAATTTGTAGCTATTTTCTACTGTTTTTCTTGTATTATAAAAAGTCTCGAAAATGTCTGGCTAGCATAGCCAAATCAAACATTATGGCATCTGTGAACACATGGTGAGTCATTGCACAGTAGAAATTTATTAATATGTAAATGTAAACGGCACAAGGAGTGATGATTTACGCAGCTTGTAGTTAATTTCAAAGACGCCATTTAATTGAATTCGGCCTATCGTAAGTCGGAAGATGTGAAACATATAGTCCGGCAGCCCTCTTCTGTGATCAAGTGATTAATAACAGGCTAAATCTTCGTGAGCAGGTTAGACGAGATGCCCAAATTAGTCATATAAAAAAACTCAATCGAGGTAGCTAAACTACTGCGCAGGTATAAAACATGTCGATTTGGTGGGGTGTTGATATTGTTACAATCATAGTAAGTTTTTTATTTTAATATCGAGGTAAATGGACGATAAACCCGGAAAACAAAATGGATGGTATGTGTTGTTTTTAAACTTTCGCGATTTGAACACATTATTACACATTTCGGGCGAGTTGCATCGACCGTGGTCACGGGTAGAAACGTCGGGATGAGGAGGTATTTATTTATCTCGTAATTTTAGTGCGCGATTAGTCCCGTAGTATATAATAATAATGGATGGTATGATTGGAGAGTCCTCCACTCCAAATGTTTCCAAATAACGAGATCATCAAAATTTTTAACAAGCTGATTGTTTGTATGCAGCTTATTAAATGTTTGTACAATCAAATGGCTACATAGTCCTACAAAGGAGATATTGCAAAAATATATAGAAAATGGGCCACCAAAGGGTACAGTATTTCATAATTCGCTTCATTTCTTTCGGAAAATGATTTTCCCGTTATTTTTTACAATAACAATGTCCATTAAAAGTACTTTTTGTATTCGGATTGAAAATTACATTGACGTTGTTTGAAAACAAAGCGGCCATAATCTTCTTCTTTTATATTTTGGTGTCGCATGGTTTATGCATTTGCTAGTGTTAAGTATGAGTATGGAACCTTTTTTTTGGTATTTTATCAGTTACAGTCTAAGTCACGTCATAGTCCAAAAAAGTCGCGGTCAAGTTAGATCTCAGTAAAGCCCAATGCTTTACTGAGATCTAACTTGACCGCGCAAACTAATGATCACTGACAGAAACACAAGTTGAACAAAATAATACAATGCAGCCATATTATGATTTTTCCAGAACACACCCCTAGGGAGTTTCTAAAATAAATGTTCAGGCCTGAAACATTGAATCACACATAAACTAGAAATAGAAGTATAAAGTACCTATCAATTTGATGTACCATTTACGTCTGAAAAGTTTTGATAACAAAACTAAACTCTTCAGTGCAACCTATTTCATTGCTTCAGTGCATTTTTACATGTAGGCTATTATTTATATGTAGGTTATTATTTGTTTGTAGATAGATAGATAGATAAATTCTTTATTGCCACACCAAAATTTAAATAAACAGGAAAACTTAGACTAGGAACTTATAGTAAGTGTTACAATCGGCGGCCTTATCGCTAAAAAACAATTTCTTCCAGGCAACCGTTACTTGTGAAGGATTAATTTAAAGGTTTAGGCGACGGGGTGTGTATGAAAGTGATATATGTATATACTTACTTAAACAACATACATTCGAATAAATTCTAATAATAAACAACTCATACATAATATAAAATAAACTAATATATATAATAAATCAACTATATCGGAAAATTATAAATGATTCTATTTAAACAGCTTATACTGATGACAAAAATAAGCGAAAATAAATAATTATGGAACAGTAAAATTGATAGTGAATGTGTACCATCCTAGAGAGACGCCAACTGCGACAAATAATGATTATATACAAGTTCTTTAAAAACCGCCAGAGATGGAGCGCGTCTGATGGACACAGGCAATGCATTCCAAAGCTGAACAGCCTGGAATGCGAACGATTTACCATATTTTTTTTCAGACCGAGCGGAAGGAGTCGTAAGGGTGAGGTTATATGTGGATCTAAGAGGGATAGAGTGGGATGTATACCAGTAGGAGAAACGTTCTTTTAGGTATCGTGTGGTGGAAGGGTTGAACAAAATATTATAAAGGAGAGAGAGGATATGAGCATTCCGACGAGAAGGAATAGGAAGCCACTTGAGCTTAGAGCGATATTGGGATATATGATCATACTTCCGTAGACCAAATATGAAATTCTGAAGGCGCTCAAGTTTGTCTAGTTGGTCTTGTCTGAGATCAAGGTAACAAGCGTCAACGTAATCCAGAATGGGTAGAAGAAGAGACTGTGCGAGCGCAACCTTGGTGGCAGTGGGTAAGAAGTTTCGAAGCCATCTTAATGAACTGCCAGAGGCAAACAATTTACCACTAATGGATTTCAAATGAGCATCCCAGCTTAGCGTTCGATCGAATATTACCCCAAGATTTCTTACAGATTCGCTGTATGGTAAAGGATCACCATTAAATATTACACTAGGAAGTGTAGCACACTCAATTCTCGAAATCTTGTACGAGCTGCCAATTATTATGACCTGTGACTTAGCAGGATTGACTTTTAGGCCATGAGAGTCGCTCCACTCAAGGACTCGGCCAAGGTCAGCGTTCATTGTAGTAATGGCACTGTTAAGGTCATCAAGATGGGCTTGTGTATAAATTTGGAGATCATCTGCATAAAGGTGGTAGGAAGAAGTAAGATGTAGGTTATATCAAAAAGGTTACATATGGCAAAATGGCAGTAATTTAATGACTGAACAAAAATAAAATTGGAAAATGCGAAAGTACCCATAAATTAAGCATTTAATGCGGTTGTTTTACTCTGCGCATTTATTTATCATAGTTTATCGGATTTTTTGAGCTGCTGTACCTAGTCAGAGCCCTTTTTGAAATATCTTCTTTAGAGGTATGTTTTTCCAGTCCTACGCTTAGAAGTTGTTTATACCTGCGCAGTACTTTAGTTACCACGATCGAGATTTTTTATAAGACTAATCTGGGCGTCTCGTCTAACTTAACCTGCTAACATTCATCCTGTTATTAATCACCTTAAGATGATGGGAGAGGGCTGGATTAATAGACATTTTGAAGTCGATTACAAATGTTTTTCGTTTTTTGGAAGGTAGCTAAAAAATTAATAGAAAATTTATTACTAACCAGAATTCATTTCCGGGATGTGCGTTTCCGTCCCACGGGTACTGCATGACTAAGAGTTTGTCTGCGTGTTTGTTTGCTAGTTTGGACGACGGTTCACGATCTTCTAAATACACGTGGATACCTCCTGAAAATCCAAATAATAAATATTAATTAATTTTTAATAAATTCAATGAATACAAACTACATCATTTATTTTTGCAAAAAATGGCATGACCCACTTCAACTGAGTACAAAATTCGCGAATATTTGGCGCGGGTCGATGTAGTATTTTTCACATAATTGTTGCCGATTTCAATAAAATTTAAACGGAACCAATTTCGAAGTATACTTTTTCAGATAAAAAAAGAATTATTGAAATCGTACTACAATGTAAAAAGTTAAGCGTGGTAAATAAATAAAAATGGTAATAAATAGAAAAATAAAATACCCGTATTTTAAGAAAGAACCCGAATTGAGTACCTCCTCCGATCAAAAAAGATTTATTTACCAAAAATAAATTAAATAGAAAAATAATAATAAATTGTCAATTGTTAAATTGTTCAAATAATAATTTTATTTTTCACCAAAAATTACAATCTTACAAACTTCGAATAGTATGTTTAAATCGATGTATGTGTGCTATTTTTAGATGTTGATTTTTCAAAAACTACTAAACCGATTTCGATAAAATTTTAATGAAACCCCTGAAGTATGATCTAGCAAAAAAAAACACAACTCGGGTGAGCACCTAACTACACGCCCGACTTTCCTCAATGCCTCAAGGCGAAAGTATTCAACCAATTTATACTACTATACTCTATAAAATTTAACTTGATCTCTGCGACAGTTACATATTGACATTTTTAGAGTTGAGATAGTGGTGGAATAAATCGATTTTCAAACAATGTTGTAATAAAATCGAATGAGTAGTTGAAGATGAGAAATTGGATTTTATTTACTTACTATTATTTAAGATCAAGTATGTACACATGTAAATAATGTTATGATATTAAGTAAATACTCATAATAATGTAACGATAGTATTTATCGACGTTTTTCACTATTATCGATGCTAATGTAACATATAATTGGGTTTAATTTAATTACACATGTAAAAAATGTTATGATATTCAAATATACAATAAAATTAATGATAAATTAACTTTTATTTAAAATATCATCAGTATAAACTATCGATATTTTAATTAAAACTCTATCTAAAACTCTGTGGTCACGATCATTCGTCGCCCATCACTAATCGACATGCCCATAAAGTATGACATTGACAGGTACTGTCTGAGCTATAAAAAAATTTAGGACTTCATCGGCGTGATTTTTCTGACAGCTGTCGCAGAGATCAAGTTAAATTTTATAGGGTATAGTGACAACTCAGGGATGCTTAGCTTATAATATTGCTGCCAGAGACTGATATACTACATATACAATTGTTTTTATTAGGCCGAGATGTAATTGACTAAATAAAATGAAAATTAACCAAACTTACCATTTGGATGTTGTTTACTGGGTATGAAAGTCTCCAAGATTCCATCTTTGTTCGTACCGAAATATGCTGAAAATAATAAATAAATATTGTACTGTACTGTATCAGCCTTTGAATAGTCCACTGCAGGACGTAGGCCTACCCACAAAGGGTGATTGGGCCATATCCACCACGCTGGCCCAGTGCGGGTTGGTGGATTCACATACGCCGTCGAATTTCTTCTACGGACATATGCAGGTTGCCTCACGATGTTTTCCTTCACCGAAAAGCCAGTGGTGTGAAATAAATATTAGGCAAAGAAAAATCAACAAGTTGCACTTCGGGAGTGCCGGCAGAAGTGAAAATTTGAACATATAACGTATAATCAGCGCCACACAAGTCGGCAGATGGGAAGTTATGCGCAGAACGGTAAAATATAGGAATGCGCGGGACCCAGAGAGACGAGACGTCGGGGCACACCCGCCCGCCAACCTCATGCCTCCAGCGCGTTATTACGCCCGTGCTCACTACTTCGCCACTTGCGTAGGCATTGTGCACACATGCTCAATAATTAGCGAATCACGACGAAGTGTCATCTGCGGTAAACTTCTCATCCGCCAACTTGTGTGGCGATACCTATACTATCATTATGTGGTAAAATACAATATCACACGCACACTCGCACAAGCACCCTGCGCCGTCTTACGAGTTTTCGATCAGTATGCTGAGTGTGAGTTTTGTCGTAAACATAACGCGCTCGCCGCGAGCGCGTAAGCATGTAATTTGTATGAAGAAATGTTCAGCGCCACTAGCGCCGCGTTTTTGAAACACTTTGTGCGAGAAAAAGTTCATACAAATTACATGCTTACGCGCTCGCGGCGAGCGCGTCATGTTGACGACAAAACTGACACTCAGCATACAGCGTGTCCTGACGCGAGTTTAACATTATATGTACTCTAAAAAATTTAACTTGATCTCTGCGACAGTTACATATTGACATTTTTAGAGTTGAGATAGTGGTGGAATAAATCGATTTTCAAACAATGTTGTAATAAAATCGAATGAGTAGTTGAAGATGAGAAATTGGATTTTATTTACTTACTATTATTTAAGATCAAGTATGTACACATGTAAATAATGTTATGATATTAATTATATACTCATAATAATGTAACGATAGAATTTATCGACGTTTTTCACTATTATCGATGCAAATGTAACATATAATTGGGTTTACTTTAATTGCACATGTAAAAAATGTTATGATATTAAAATATACAATTAAATTAATGATAAATCAAGTTTTATTTAAAATATCGTCAGTATAAACTATCGATATTTTAATTAAAACTCTATCTAAAACTCTGTGGTCACGATCATTCGTCGCCCATCACTAATCGGCATGCCCACAAAGTATGACATTGACAGGTACTGTCTGTACTTTTAAGAAATTCAGGACTTCATAGGCGTGATTTTTCTGACAGCTGTCGCAGAGATCAAGTTAAATTTTATAGAGTAAGTATAATAATTACCCATTCCAAAAAGTGCACAATGCCGCTAAAGAAGTTTTCACTTTAAAAATTAAATAGCAGTAGAAAGAGCATACAGCACGAGGTCACGGCCAAGTTTACGAATGGGGACCGCGTATAGGCCGAATCATACAAGTAGGCGGATGTGAAGTTAGTTACAATACAACCTTCATTAAAACTACCGTGAGTATTCATCATAACTATAACAGAATACGGCTAAAACTCACGTTATAATTATACGGTCGATCCGCACGGGAGTGCGCGTATTCCCTGAGGATGGAGTTCTAAATACTCTGAAACTGGTTGGATTCCTTGCGGATCGACCGTATAATTATAACGTGAGTTTTAGCCGTATTCTGTTATAGTTACAATACAACCTATGCGCGAAACCCAATCAACGCGCAGCTTTATAATATACTAGCTTTTGCCCGCGGCTTTGCCCGTGTGATATTTTGTCTTTTGTGCTAACCCACAGGAACCTCTAACTTTTTCGGGATAAAAAGTAGCATATGTATTCGGTCCTTGAACTAAATCCATGCCAAAAATCAAGTCTATCCGTTGCTCCGTTGGTGCGTGAAAGAGGAACATACCAACAAACTTTTCGGATTTATAATATTAGTATGAATATGTGAGCTTCAGCCAAGATTGCATATTGTTCATAACTAATATTATATTATATTATTGTATAACTAATACAAAAGATGTTAATTAAGAACCGCATGTAAGTTAACATAAGTTGCAATAAATGATTGAGTTTGAAAAAAGATTCATTCAGGATTGGATATTGCGCAGCTTGTAGCTAACTTCACATCCGCCGTATGATGAGGCCTTTCTTGAGTGGAGACCACGTACCGACAAGCGCAGCGTAGGACGTCCAGGTGGATGGATGACCTCATTAAGACCGCAGGATCGCACTGGATGCAAGTCGCTACCAACCTGTCTTATTGGAGATCGATAGGGGAAGCTTATGTCCAGCAGTAGACATCGTATAATAGAAAATAATAATAAATATTTTGGAACATCTTACACAAGGCCTCTGACCCCAAACTAAGCAAAGCTTGTGATATGGCTGCCAGAGACTGATATACTACATATACATATTTTAAATACATACTTATATAGATATTTGACTGCCTCGGTGGCTCAGTGGTTAGTGACCCTGACTTCTGGATCAAAGAGGCGTGGGTTCGATCCCCACCAGGGCAAATATTTGTGTGTTGAACATAAGTGTTTGCTCTGTGTCTGGGTGTTATTTAGTAACTATCTATATAAGTATGTATTTAAAAATAAGTATATGTAGTATATCAGTCTCTGGCAGCCATATCACAAGCTTTGCTTAGTTTGGGGTCAGAGGCCGTGTGTAAGATGTCCCAAAATATTTATTTATTTATTTATTTATTTATATAAACTAAATAACACCCAGACACAGAGCAAACACTTATGTTCATCACATAAATATTTGCCCTGGGTGGGGATCGAACCCACGCCTCTTTGATCCAGAAGTTAGGGTCACTAACCACTCAGCCACCGAGGCGGTCATGCTGAAAAGAAGCAGTATGTACTTACATTTCAAGCTTTTTGAAGCCTTGATATAAGCAAAGTTGACGTCAGTGACGTGCGGTATGACGTCACAGGCGAGCAGCGCGCGGATTCGCTCCACGAAAGACAAAACATACACGTCGTTCTGGTGGGGGGATATCTTCCACACACCAAGACCTGGGAAAGAACAAATTTGTTAGTACAAAAATATGAAAGTATTAATTAATTAAATTGTATACAGACTGTTTCTTTAGACTACGGCAGATATATTGTATGATATTTTTGTATAGACCGAACCAAACTACTTGGTTCAGATTGCAAATTCCTCATGAATAAAATTAAATACACAACTTTCCCCTTCTCAACATTTCTGGACCACAATATTCATTTTTTCACATTCATCTTTCATAACGTTTGAATCACCCTTCGTGGGTAAAGTCTACGTCCTGCATTGGACTATTCTTCTTTTTCTTTTTAGTTTTGGCGTCGCATTATTATGCATTTGCCAGTGTCAAGTATTAAGTTTTAATAATATTTGATATTTTATCAAAATAGTCACTGTAGTCACGTCATAGTCCAATAAAGTCGCGGTCAAGTCCAAGTCATACCTCAGTAAAGCAGTGGTGACTTTACTAGAGGCGTATATGGAGTTTTGGTAACAACACGGAACAACATGATACGTCACATTATATCACTTGCCTACATGCATGAGCACATAAATCAGCTCATCATCAACGAAATACTACAAATTTTTCACTAATTATCACTGATAAAACCACAAGTTTAACAAAATAATACAATGAGGCGACATGATTTTTCCGCGTTCCCGCCAAAATTCATTGGACTATTAAAAAGGCTGGTACAGTACATGGTTTCAATCAACTATGTATGTTTAGTTTCGCCACTTCCCGTTAGATGGCACTTTTTTATAATTTGCATGAAAACTCGGATAAGTCATAGAAAAAATAAAAATTCCTTACCACAACCAATAACATTAAGAAACACACTTTTCCCCGCTTCAATCCCTCTAGCCTCAGCTTCCAAAAGGCTCGAATCGGTAATAATATTCAACCGCTTGTGATAAGTACAGTTGTCGAAAACGGCGCCATCTTTGCCGACTGTGACGAAAGTGTCCGTGTAAAGTTTTTCGTCTTTTTTTAGCTTTTTCTTTTCGCTCGGTTGAGATGCAAGTTTTCCTGTGGCTTCGTCGTATGTGTAACTTTTTCTCTGGAATATAAATAAGTAAATATAGTTTGAAAAAATAACTAAAAGAACACACTTTCATAGCATATCAAACTAAAAAGAGTAAAATATTTTTCGATATAGGCAGAAAATAATAATGAACGAAAAATATTAATACTATTGTTTAAAAAAGCGTGGGCCGTTTTGTGCCGTAATTTTTCGTAAATCGAGCACCCCACGCTTTTTTTACAAAGCGCTTTTTTATAATTAGTATTATAAAAAGCGTGTTTTTTAGTTTTTAGTAATCGAATAAATGCATTGTCTTCGGATAGGTGTGCAAAGTTTAAAGAAAATCTGTTCGCTCAAAGTAGGTCAAAATCGAGCTCAAAGGCAAGCAAGCAAGCAAACATACAGTTGAAACTAATAAAATCGTGTTAAAAAAATCATAGCATTAATTTTGATATAGGTACACGTTTCGTGTTTATGGCTGTAGATTTTCATCGATTCATTTTCAAAAGCGCCATCTAGTGTCTAGTGTAGAGAACTACTACTATAGACAGGTTTTAGTTCCTTAGTTATTGCGTAGGCGGTATTCTCGTTCACAAAACAAAAAACATTTTATAAAGCACCCTTCGAGCTAATATCTATAAAGTCTCAATCGTGCAAAAAAAGTGTCCGAGCCAAAGCCTGTAATGGGCAGGCTTTTTAGTCGTAAGGCGATTGCAAGCCGACTATAGCGCCGTGCGCGATAAGTAATAAGTATGTTCCTCAGGCTTTTTTTTTCCAAACATTGTCTGAGTAACTGTCCCGTTTTCAAAATTGCTGATATTGATTGTGGTGTTTGAACTTTTTGTTTCTTTTTTCTTAATTGGTTCTCTTCAGTTGTGTATATAATTGTCATGCAAATATTATTGTATAATTAAACATTAGCAAGTAAATAATTAATTAAAAAACTTCCCTAATTATGTTGGGGGTAAGGACTATATATATATCACTACATATATATAATAATAAAAAAAAAACACTAATTAGGTAACGTAACGTCGATATTCGAGAAAACGGGACATTGTGAAATATTGTAAATATCTAAGTCGGTATGTATGACGACGCTCGATGTTTTTACTACTTTCATTTAGGGACTGTGGGCTGTGGCTCTGTAGATATTTGCTCGAAGATAACACCATCTCGTGTCAGTCGCCCAGATATTACAATATTAGTATGAAGAAAACTGTGCGCCTTATGAATAAACTCAAGACAGCCCAACGCGCTATGGAGAGAGCTATACCAAAGAAGATATAATAATACTACGTATAGAACGGCCACTCGTTACCCCCCACCCGTTTGAGTCTTCCTCACTTCCACCCCGCGTCAGGACACGATTGACTACTCTGCGCGCGGGCTGCACAGGCCGCTGCAAATACCCGTGTAGCGTTCGTGCGTATGTGTAGTGTCTGTGAATAAATATAGTGTTGTGTGCGTAAGACAGCAGATTTTGTATGAAGAAACGCGGAGTGTCCGGGCTGTGGCTATACTAAGCGCCACACAAATCGGAGGATGAGAAGTTAGCCGCAGATGACACTTCGCCGTGATTCGTTAACTATTGCGCATGTGTGCACAATACCAATAAAACCTACTAATCACTACTTTGAGTCTTTTTTGAAATCTTACAATATTAAAATTAAAAAACATTTACTAAATTTATTACTAATACTACTAATGTTTTCTTATAATTGACGCGGTTAGATAAAACTTTTTTTTTTTTTTTTCTTGGAATACACAATATTAATTTCTCACTAATTACGCATGTATACATATGAATTATATTTTGTAAACATTTATCATAGCATTTTTGAACAGTTTGGAAAGGAACTAGCCCCCGCGACACAGGGAATCCTACAGCGGCGGCTAGAGAATAATTAACGATGGATAATAAAGTCAAAATTAATTCATACTTGAACATTCAAATGCAACTACATATACTAGTATCTTGAAAATAATCTTATAATTGTAATTGTATAAAATCAAGTATATTCAATATCATTAAATTGTTATTTTTATGTCACTTTACTATGATCAGCAATTATTATCAGTTTCAAATAAATTCCAGCGCCGCGTGTCGTAGTGGTGAGCACGGGCGTAGGGAGCGCGCGGGAGGCATGAGGTTGGCGGGCGGGTGTGCCCCGGCGTCTCGTCTCTCTGGCGCATATACTTATATTTCGGCTGTTACGCCGCGTTCTGCGCATAACTTCCCATCCGCAGATTTGTATGGCGCTTAGTAAATCAAGAGATGCGAGAATGCGAGATCGAATCAGCAATGAGATCTCCAGATGAACCAAAGTTACCGACATAGCCCAGCGGAATAAATTAAACACGCTGGGTGCAAGCCGCTTCCAAACGGCCTTATTGTAAATCCAGTGGGCCTATATCCAGCAGTGGACGTCCTTCGGCTGACAATGATTTCTTTTTAGGATTCCGTACCTCAAACGGAAAAAACGGAACCCTTAAAGGATCACTTTTTTGTCCGTCTGTCCGTCTGCGTCTATGTCAAGACTATTTATCTCGGGAATGCGTAAAGATATCGAGTTGAAATTCAAACTGTATACGTATATTTATGGTCTCTTGCAGTTGTGTAAAAGAAAAACTTCTCAGTTATCTTGTCAAAAAGTTAGAGCCGTTTATGTCGTAAAAACCGCATATTTCGACACTCACAAAAATCATAACCTACAGGGTACCCGTTGACATAGAACTTTGAAATTTGGCGAGAAGCATTGTCTCAGAGTACACATTTAGGAATAAATCTGAAAACTGTACATTTTTATTTAAATCTCAAAAAAATAGGGCCTCAAAATTCACAAAATATCGGTTCAAAATTCAAGGTGAGTAAATCGTATCATGTAAGGTATCATATAAAATTACTTCTTTAGCACATGCTAAAACAGGTATTTAATTATTTGAAAAATGTGTAATTTTTGATGTATGACGAGAAAAGTGAAAAAAAAAAAATTTTGTCGATGGTTACAGTATAGAGATTTTAACAACTTACTTTCCAATTTAGTGAAATTTTCTGGATTTGTAAGGAACCCTCTATGTGCAAGTCTGACTCGCACTTGTCCAGTTTTTTTTTTAAGTAGAATAGATCTACATTCGGCCACCAACTCGCCTGATAGAAAGCTAAGTTGTAGCCGAAGATGGAGTATGTAGACATAGAAGATACCTATTCACTCTTGACTTGAAGATATCCAAATTGTAATTGTCAGGAAACAATGACGGAGGCAGGGCATTCCCATCCCTGGCGGTCCGCATTATGAAGGAAGAAGCGAATCGCTTAGTACGAGCAGGTGGTACGTCGCCTATGTAGGGATGGTATTTATACGATGATTATGATGATGATGAAAATAAGCAAATAATAAATATACCTCATAAAAGTTGGCCCAAAGCTTTCTCCACAAAGATTTCTTGTTGTTTTCGTCGGCTCGGCCAAATCCGTTTTCGGGTTGATTCTGTTTTTTAGTTACCAAAATGTCTTCGTTGTCCATACGACCTTCGCGTTGGAACCTTGGCCCTATCACTCCTGAATGAAAAAAATACCAAAACATGAGTTGGCAATTCATTTTTCGTCGTGAGGTATTCATTAAATACTGTGCTTATTATTTATTTGCAACTCACACATTAACAATATAAATATACATGTAAAAACACCAAAAAACCTTTCGGTTTGTCTAGGTGCCTTATTAAATTCACCACTCGGTACTCCTTAATTACATTAGTAATAAAATATTAAACTGAGTCAACTAAAAAAACAAAACAACAAGTACGCTTCACTAGAACAAAAAACCTTCCGTAGAATCAGTAGGTAGTTAAGTACCTAAATACCACGAACTCGAAGCAAACAGCTGCTCAATAGCTTATTCTGAAAGATTTTATTATTAGGTCTCTTGTTGACCATTTTTCACGCTTTATCAGGGGCATCTTTCATTAAAATTGATAGTTAATAAATTAAATTAGTTAGTGACCCTGACTTCTGGATCATAGAGGCGTGGATTCGATCCCCACCCAGGGAAATATTTATATGGTGAACATAGGTGTTTGCTCTGTGTCTGGGTGTTATTTAGGTACTATCTATAAAAGTATGTATTTAAAAATATGTCATGTAGTATATCAGTTTCTAGCAGCCATATCACAAGCTTTGCTTAGTTTGGGGTCAGAGACCGTCCCCAAATATACATAAAAAAATAAAAAAATACTATTTTATAAAATTGAAATCGTAATTATGAAAAAATAAGAGAAGTCAATTTATGGACGATTATTTTACGATACAACATCATAAGAAAACATTGTTGGATCAACAACCGAAAAAAAACCGAACGTTTAGGCCGATCGTGCATCTTTATCGCTGGTTCCGCGCTCTCGCTTGCTCAGGATCGGCTTGGCTCGGCACGGCGGAACATGACATTTTTTCGTGCGAGTAGCCGGCGGTCTCCGATTTATAACACATTATCACGTCATCAAAAAACAAAAAAATTATTTTTTAATTTAATATTGCGTCATTTAGGTGCTTAGATTAACTTAACAAAAATAATATTGTAATTTTTATCAACACCCAGGTTTTTCCTCGTCCAATCGTTAAGGGGGCGCCTAATGCCAAAATCGACTTTTTAAAGACGTGGTGTAAAGATAACGAACATAAATATCCATATTAAAAAAATACTATAGGAAAGGAAAGAACCTATAGTAGCAGAGTAATCGCGTAGAATTTTGGAAAATAATATGGTTACCTTAGAAAAAAATTAGAACTTTGCATCATAAAAAAAAACTTTTTTATTCAAATGCTCGAAATTATCAGCGACAACACCACATTATTTTTGACAAATTACGTAGCCAGACTAATGTTCTAGTCAAGTAATCAATTAGTTTTTTAATATAAGTATACTTAAATTTTAAATAAATAAATAAAATGTCACCAAAAATGTAAGCTGGCGCTCGAAGCCAAAATCATCGTGAACTGTGTCATGCGATTTTCGACTCTAAACAAAGCAGCATAGATGATAGCGGGCGATGCAAGAAGCGCGGGTGAAATCTGTTTTTTTCATGCCATTAGGCGCACTCTTAATACAGATCATATGTGAACTGACATACACCATGGCGGAAAATTTCAGTTCATCGTAGCTTAAGCAGTTATATTTAAATTAGGGGATGTCACCTAATATTTAATTAAAAGATTTGAGATTTGATTATTTACTTTGTATGTTAGCTTATAAGAAAGTCGTTTTTGCTTTATCTTGATAATATTACATTAGACTTACTATATCAGTGGTGCCACGTAGTATTGAATATTTCAACATGGATTTACTGTTTATTGATCGATAAAGTAAACCGCCTTTGAAGCCTCTACCATTTTAGAAAAAGGACTGTTTTATAAAATGAAGAATACTACAAATGTATTCGTATTGTTTTGTATATTCTGCCTTTCGACATCTAGTTTTGAATTGGATAAACTTACCAATATAAACAGCATTTTGTTCAATATTCTTAGAGCTAGGTTAGTGCCATCTAGTTTCAATTCTCAGAAGCTTACCAATAATAACAGCATTTTGTTCAATATTGTCATTTTTTGCAACACCCAGGTTCTTCCTCGTCCCGTCGTTAATACAGATCGTATGAGAACTGACATACACCATGGCGGAAAGTTTCAGTTCGTCGTAGCTTAAGCAGTTGTCTAATGTTAGGGGAGCTTTCTGTTTCGATGTGCCTATCTCTTCCCACCCGTTGTTTCTGAAATATTGAAAAATATTATAAGTTAGATCATGAGCGCCATCTGTTGGCGCCACAAAATTGACAATATTTTTTTTTTTTAAATAGCATAACCGACTTCAACCTTTTACAGAATTCGCGAATATTTCGCACGGATCGATGTAGCATTTTTCACAAAAACATCTTGGCGGCTGCGCTGCGACGTTAGCTACAAACTGCGCGTACCTAACCCAATCCTCGCGCAGCTCTTTAGTGGGCTTCATTCAGGGTTGGGTTAAGGTGGGAATTCACGATCACACCATCGCGTCAAATGGCGCGATATACAGCCAAATTTTGATCGTGTTAGAATCCAATGGCATGACGTAAAACTCTGGATTTCAGTCGCGCCAAAATCCATCGCGCCGTTTCGTCACGTCACGCCGCACGCACATCAAGCCGACTGCCCGTGAATGCGTAAACATGGCGTAAACCCATCTGTTTGTGTTCATTTCGCGCCGAGACGTCGAACGTCGTCGTCGTCGTCGTTTGATTGGACCAAAATGGACCAAAAATCGGGTTTATAGATAAATACTCGAATGCTTGTGAAAGGTGAATGACAAATTTTACAGAAATAAACACATGAGGTTGAGTGCTATAGAATAACTATTAAAAATTATAAGAAAAACTGATTTTGAGTTCACTTATTAAATTAACATGTATGAAGTTATTTCTTTTTTTAGCCATTCTTTGCACCATTGTTTTTTGGTTTTCGACTAATTATGTGCTGACAAACAGCAGCTGCACAAAGTAGTTCTTCGGAATCAGAGCCCATGACATCGTCTATCGACCCGGTAAATGAAAGAAAATTGGAGTGATCATGAATGGGGACCGTGTTTGGCGTCCATCCATTTGACATAAGGGTGCTTGTACACAGAGTCTTTTATCGGCCGCTGCACTGTTAAATTCGGTGATCGCTGACAATCACCTAATCAAACTACGCTACGAGCGCTACGTATTAAGCAACGTTCCGCACGGTCAGTATTTGGATGGGTGACCGCGGGTGGCATTTTCCAACTGAGCGCTACCGTGGCTCGGATGACACGTTAAATTGTAGGTCCCGGTTGTTTTAACCGTTTAGCCAAGTCAGAGGCCTTCAGGCGGCCTAAAAACTCTGACACCAGGGCTAGCCACCCGGCCTATACGAACTTACTTACTTACTTACTGTTAAATTTCTCCGAATTTTTGAGCGCCAACCAGCATTGATGACCTAAGTATTCAATTTTTAATATGTAGGTAGATATTTCGAAAAAATTGAAAAGTACCTAGTGTTGCACCATTTCAAAATCTTAACTAAAGGGGCATCTTTTAGTGTAACTTGCTGAGGGTAGTACTTTTTATTTTTTTATGAAGAGTCAAAGTTCGGTGATGTTATTTTTTAAATTATGGTTTGAAAAAACTATGCTAATTTTAACTAACTTAGTAACAGTTTACGCTTGATTTGTGATAGCGATTCATTAGTACGTTACTAAGGATCATTTTAGTGAAAAAATCACCGTAAAATTGTGAAATTTGTGGTCACAGTACCAATTGATGGCTAACGTCACATAGGTGGTGCCAAATGACTAAAATGAAGTCTATTACGATTGCTATTGCTTAGGCGGTCGGGGGGCTGGCTTGACGTTGAGTTCAAGGACACCCTGTATAAATACGAACCCTCTTTCGCCAGTAATGAGCATGTATTTATCGAAGCGGCTCATAAAAGTCATGGCACGTTTCTTCAAAATCCTGTCGATTAAATCCGGAACCGTCATGTCTTTGTACAGTTCCTTTAATTTCTATACTGCTGCCATGTTTCCTGTAACAAAATATTAAATTATCAGGAAGTTTTGGAATAAAGACCACATACAAATAAGTGAAGCATAGGATTGAAGAAGAGAAAATGTCCTAAAGTGTTTTAACCGGCTCCCTCCACTTGGATCCACGACTAGGCTCCACTTGTGGATCCGTGGATACCTTTTTCTCCCAAAGGCTCCCTTTAACCGTTCCCGACGTATTGACCAGGCCCGCGAGCTATTCCTACTTTTGAACATGCAGGATTTTAGCTTTTTAGGGTTCCGTACCCAAAGTTTATTAATATTAGGGGACATCTTACACACAGTCTCTTACCCCAAACTAAGCAAAGCTTGTGATATGGCTGCCAGAGACTGATATACTACATATTTTTTAATACATACTTATATGTATAGATATGTAATACTAAATAAATAACACCCAGACACAGAGCAAACACCAATGTTAATCAATGTATTTGCCCTGGGTGGGAATCGAACCCACGGTCGATCAATCGATTTTTGCACCACCGGCTTTTCGGTGAACGAAAACATCGTGGGGAAACCTGCATATGTCCGTAGAAGAAATTCGCTGGCGTATGCGAATCCACCAACCCGCAATGTGCCAGCGTGGTGGATATAGCCCAACCACCCTCCGTAGGTAGGCCTACATCCTGTACTGGACTATTAAAAAGGCTGGTACAGTACAGTATAGTTATTTCATCATCATCTTGCCCTTATCCCACTAGGTGGGGTCGGCACAGCACGTTTCCTTTCGCCACTTCACTCTATCATTTGTCATCATATCATCAGCTCCTTTCTCTCGCATGTCATCTTTCATACAATTCATCCACACTTTTCTTGGTCTTCCCCTCCCGCTTTTGCAACTTACCTTCATATTAAGAGATCTTTTTGTGACATGACTATCCTCCCTTCTCATTATATGCCCATACCAAGATAGCCTGCCACTCTTTAATTTTTCAGTCACTGGTGCTACTTTCAGACTTCCTCTAACATATTCATTTGTAATTTTATCCATCCTCGTCACACCACACATCCATCTCAGCATTCGCATCTACGCTGCATGCAATTTCCTTTCATTTTCTTCTTTGGTGGCCCAACACTCAGATCCATACAATACGACAGGTCTTATGATGCTTTTATAAATTTTCCCTTTTAATTTAAGGCGCATCCGCGGATCGCAAGTTGTTCCAGTAACCTGTCGCCATTTCATCCAACCTGCGTTTATCCTGCTAGTAACGTCCCGCTAGTAACTTAGGCGGTAGGGGGGGCGGTCGATGACGCCGTCACTTTGAATGATAGAGCCGAGGTACCGAAAGTCGGAGCAGACTGGAAGGGATACACCATCTAAGGCAATCGGGGTAAAACTGGACGGACCCCCGAAATCACAAAACAGATGTTCTATCTTGGTCCTGCTGTTTTTCAGCCCTACTTTTTCCAGTTTCTCTTGCCATTTTTTCAGTCTCCTCTGTACCTCAGGCTCTTTCTTCCCAACGAGCACAATGTCGTCGGCGAACAGCATACACCAGGGTGCCTCTTCTTGTATGTCATGTCACACAGTATGAAAGTCTGGGTAAAAGTTATTGAAAGACGATTGAGAGAGGAGACGGATGTGAGCCAGAATCAGTTTGGACTCATGCCTGGACGCGGAACAACGGATGCCATATTTGCCCTTCGACAACTTTGTGAAAAGTACAGGCGAGCACATAAAAACTTGCACATAGTATTCTTTGATCTGGAAAGACCTATGATAGAGTTCCCCGGAATGTCTTATAGTGGGCCCTGAAAGAAAAGCGAGTACCAGGGAAATACCTGCGCCTTATCCAAGCTATGCACAGCTCAGCACAAGATTCTTTCTTGATTTTTTTATTTGCTCTGAGATGTACAGCAGAGCCACTACGTACATCAAAATAATAATATATTATGTGAAATACTACCTTTTGTAAACCAAAAACTCTGCAATGAGCCGCAGCACTCTTTCATGAACGACTGGATATGTAGATGCAATGTTTTTCTTCAAAATTTCTTCAGGATTCTTCTTTTTCAGTGTTTTCAATCTGAAATATTTGACATACACTTTTTATACAAACAGCAATAAATAATCAATATCTATATACTTTGATTAGACAGATATAATTATAATCAAAACCTACATAATATATTATAAAGCACACGCAGGCCAGAAATCCATTAAAAAGTTTAAATTGGAAATTCATATTTTCCTAATTTCTGTCAGCTATAGGATGTCCTGAATGCTAGACATAGGCTTCCCCAATCAATCAGTTCTTTCAAATGCTTATTTTTCTTTTTATTAAACTAACGGACAAAATTAATTGCAACTTTATTATATACAGGGTTATTCCTAATCAATTAGCATCTTTTTAAGGGATTATTCTGTACATTAAAACTAACAACTATTGTTCTGCAATTTTGGTCAAAATATAAAAAATAAAAACTGGACAAGTGCGAGTCAGGCTCGCACACCAAGGGTTCAGTACAAACATGTTGTTAAAATAATTAAAAACCTGTTTTAGCATGTGCTAATGAAGTTCTTTTATATGATATCTTACATGATACGATTTACTCACTTTGAATTTTGAACTCACATTTTGTGATATTTGATGGCCTATTTTTTTGTGATTTAAATAAAAAATAAACACATAATAAACAAATGAAATTTATTTATTATCTATAGATGATAATACCTAGATTAACAAAATGTACTTATCAGCTGGATGACTAGCCCTGGTGTTGAATACCTAGATTATAGAATGTTTTAACTTACCGTACACTCTCTATAGGGAAATCTATAGGAAACTCATCGCTTTTATTTATGATCTCCTCAATATCATCATTTAGTGCTGGTTTCGGCATCTCTGAGCATTGGCGGAGCAACTTCTTAGCTTCTTCAGATAATGTTGACAAAGACCAGTCTTTAGCCCTGTGAAGAACATTGTTTAAATAATTTGTAGCACTGGTTAAAACAATTATTTTTCGCCAAAAATGGCATGACTGACATCTATCGTGTACAGAATTTGAATAGTTGGCATGAATTAATACATCATTATACATTTTAGATGAAGCAATTTTTAAAAATTAATTTAATTTTTAGTAATTTTTAAAAATTACTAAAAATTAATTTAATTTTTAGTAATTTTTAAAAATTACTACATCAATGCTGAAACTAAATATTGATCAATGATTATTTTTCAAAAACAAGTAAACCAATTTCTATGAAATTTAAATAGGGTGAAACAGCCAGTTCACGACCACTTAGTGGACTAGTAATCTTTGAAGTGACATTATTCACTATAATGATAATGTTCTAATTCAAATAATACTCAGAAGTTTAGAAAAAACCTTAAATAATTGAAAAAACATAAGTTTTTTTGTATTTTATGTTAGGAAGTATAAAATAAATAATGATTTATCAAAATGTGCTATTTTTTAGTTCCCGACCACACGTGGTCAATTTGCGTCCGACATTTTCGTTAGTTGACGTCCACTCAAAAGCCATTGAAAAAAGAGCTTTAGGGCATGTGCTTAGGGTCGTAAATAATAACAGCATTAAATAATCATGTTGGAATGACATTTAATTTTAGTTATCTAATCTTATTTATTCAATTATTTTAATAATATTTATTTATCATCTATTCACACTTATTTGGTATTTTAAATAATAGTTATTTAGTCGTTTTTGTATGGCATAAGATACGTGGTCGCTAGCTGACCGATTGCCGACCACCGAAATAATGCTTTATATTTTAATGGTAATCAACACATTTTGCTGGTCGCATTCTGAAGTGTACATAAACCACGTCCTAAAGATCAAACTGACAAAGACTAAAATGCCGTACCATGAAGTATCAGTTAGAAAATTTATGAACAAGATCGATGGGAAATAGTCATTTGCCGACCATGTGGTCGTGAAATGATGCATACACAATTTTAGTAGGTTAGTTTGCCGAACACCTATTATTTTAATTAAAAGCACATATTTTACATTAAAATGAACCTTTAGGGGTAAAAACGTGTTTACCTAAACATTCCAAGCTACATTTGGATGCGTGAATCTCGACAAAACTTGTTTTACTTGCGGTTGAAAAAGTGTCCTCTCACTATTTTTTTCGTAAATTTGTGCAACCAATTCCGACACGTTCACTATGGGTCTGGTTCACAGGCTCATTGAAGTGCATCACGTATCAGAAGACAAATCACAGTGTCGCGGAAGGGAAGCGATATACTAAAGTATCGTTCAAAAACCAAAACGAACTTTGGCGCGCTTTTATTTAGCTATTTATAGTGGTTTTATGAAAAAGTGGTCGTGAACCGGTGGTGGTCGGCAAACTGGCCATTTCACCCTAGGATCTCTTAGGAAACCAAAAAATATTTTTTTAAATAAATGCTACACTCAATGAACATAAACAAAAAAATACATAATACATACAGACGAACCTAGAACCTCCTCTATTTTGGGAAGTTGGTTAAAAAAATATTTTTACAACTTTGCACACCATGTTCATATTCATTTTTCTCTTATATTCAGAGAGGTGCAATCTGTTTTCTTTTTTTTTAGTGCATTGTGCCAGTATTAGATTTAAATAGGAACAAAAAGTTTTGCAATAAGGTGACATCATTTACTTACAGACAAGTTGAGACATGTCATATTTACCTATTGTGAATATTTTTTGTAGTGTTTGGGATTTACTTACCATGCAGGGTTCTTAAGATGTTTGAGCTTATCCATTTTTCCGAAATCTATATATTCTATACTATTCGTATTTATAAATATTTGACCTAAGCGGCAGATTTTGGTATTTATTTATACCTATTTCACAAGTTCAAACTTGCCTCGTAAAGTATCATCAAGAATCAAAAAAATTACAATTATTTTGGCGGCCAAAGCAAATAACTGACACTCTCCGTATATACAGTACTCTTTGACTGACACCAGCACCAGCTATAACACTCTACCACAACTTTGAAAATGCACTTTAAAAATAAAAACACTATCTTTTTATTTGAGTTCACTGATGATGGGCACCGGCGGTGGAAAGAGATCTGTGGATTGGAAATGGAAAATGACTTCAGAATCAGAATTCAGATTTGAAGATATGAATTATGAGTAGATCACGGATGAATCACTAGTGTTGCCAACTTATTACTGCCATTATTATTTATCATTAACAATTTTTTAATCATTGTTTTGAATAAATATTTAGTGCTACTTAATTGACATCAGAAAAAAATCGTGTCAAATATTATTTAATAATAATCTATCTAATGGACTAATTATATTTTTTTGTCATCATGCCAATTGACAAGTTTTCATATTTCACAAGGCTATGAAATTCCAAAACCATTTCGAGATATCGGGATGCTGATCATTATGTTTATTTTTCCAAAATTTTTAGTGCAGTAACTGCTAAGATATTAGATAAAAACTCTCATCCAAGTCGTTTCGGGATTTATACTAAAAATTCAGTTGCCAATGATAAAAAAAATACTAGCAATTTATAAAATGACAGTTAACACTGACAGTGTTGACACATAAAATGTAGTTTAGAAATAAAATGTCAGAGTCATTTTCATTATTTTTTTTACTTAGGTACTTATTTTGTTTTAGCCCGAGAGGTAAACGCAAAAAAGCAAATACTTTCCAAAAGCTGAATTATTGGTACATAGTTATCAAAATGGTGTACATCAATACCCTGGAGTCAGTCAGCTGGGTTCCCTAGCATTTGGTAGAAGAATTCGTTTGAATTTTTAAAGTATTTCGGAACTAGTACTACTTATTCTTCTTCTTTTAAATGGTGTTAATTTAAAGCCTGTATGGCAGACCCTGTTACATATTTCAGGTGATTGGCAGTTGTTTAACATTTTTTATATTTTTCTTCCCATAGTATACCGCGGTACATAGTGGACTTTTTGCGCTGACCTCCTGGCCTATTTGTTGTGAATTGTGACGGATTGATTGGCATTGATAGTGACAGCAACGCTAGCACTTATTTTTTTCTAATGTGGCTTCAGTAAAATTGTTTATGAGTCCTAAATTTTGCAGTTACGTCCTTTTAGAATAAGCTACTTTTCAAAACTTAATTTTACGTAAAATATAAGTCGTATTGGAAAAATAAAAAATACGTATATGTTATTTTGCAATATTCTTTCAGATAATAAATAAATATAACTATATAAAAAATTTGAAATGTTGTCAATTATACTTTTTACAAAAAAAAATCTCCGAGACATTCTCAAAAAAATCATTTTACTAAGATTTTTCCCAAAATATCAAAAATTAAAAAACGACCTCTGCAAATATGCCTAAAATTCTGATATTAAGTATATTCTAAAAAATCGACAGAGATACCGAAAAAATACCGTTTAAAATTCTGGATTCTCATCACACTGGTACAAGACATGTACTGTACGTAGTATTATTATATCTTCTTTGATACATGTTAAGCCACTAAGAACATTGTGATAAACTTTTAAAACCTCCTTTTTTGCGTCAAGGGTTAAAAATATTTTTTTGCAATTATTCGGAAACATTGCCAGAAACAGTTATAAAAACCAGCAACGATCCCGCAACCGCTATTTAACCAGTGAGGCCCCGCGTAGGTGTATGAAATTAGGTACTTCCCTCAGTTCGCCATCGGTGCGTTTCGCGCGTGATTTACTTAATCGTTAATTTATATATCTTTTGTTTATACTATGGGATGATTTTACAAATATACATAATCGAGAGGTGCGGGTTCATATTACTGGATACTTCAACAATATGGGAGAAAATTAAGTGAATTTCGTAACAGTGCCGTGTTTAGGTTATGTTCTACGTAAGTAAATGAGTGATTTCGTCGAAATAAATGTATGTACGATTGTATGTGAAACCTGCAGCGGCTAGTACATTGTATTAGTACTCATAAAACTTATTGGTAAGTCAGCAGGCCAACTTTGACGTCCGTCATTATAGAAGCTATAAAAGAAGTAAGTATGTAAGTATATGTTAGTACAGTCGATTTTATTTGACTTCAAGATAAATTACGGGCAAAATGGGGCTATAACCCTGAAAAATATGTCATTGCATTATTAGTAGGGCCATGGGCACGAAATTATTTCCCGTAGTCCTACCAGAGTGCTTGGTGGGACCACGGGAAAAAATTCTTGCCCGTGGTCCTACTAGTAGTACATCTGGTAAGACCACGGGCAACAAACGACATGGTCGCTACAATGGGTCTGACAAACGTTTTTTACTTTACATGCCAAAAAAATCTACAAAAAATTACAAGAAATACTATGTTTTTACTATTTTCATATCTGAGATATTAACAATCAAAGTGCGTATTTCCGGCCAAAGGTTTTTAAAAACTCGGGTGGGAGCTCACTAGCCGCTAACGTCACAGCTCCGATAATTCAACAGTCGCGCTCTCGTTCGCACTTAGTAACGCCGAGCAGTTCAAGTAAAAATTTTTAATTTTTCTTTGTTCGTTCGGTATTTTCTTTTGTAGTCATATTATTATTTACAGAGGTCTCATCTAATGGTGGATAGAGATTGTTTTAACCGAAATATATAAAAAAATATTTTATAAGAACATTTGGCATTACTGACTATAAAATAAAAAATCTTCTTTTTCAAGAGTTACAGTCAAGTATATGTCGTACATAAATATATAAGAATGATAGTGATAAATGTAATTACATAGGGTCAACGATATTTTAATTATTTTATGATTTATAAATTGTTCTTATGTACGATAAGTTCTAGCGGTTTTATGTAGTACGTGAACAAGTGTTAAAATAAAGATAGGTACTAGGTATTAGGCACACATAACAATGTTCAGTTAGATATAATATGACTAATATCATATGATTATTATCAGGTGGTAAAAATGAAAAATCGGCTACAGCACTACAGTTTGGCGCCCTACGTGGGGCTAAACTCTAGTACTGCAGCACTACAATATGCACTTATTAAAAACTGATAGTTCATTTAAAAGAACAAATAAATGATTCAATTAATGTCATAGAATGATTTATTAACTATTAAAACTTAGTGCAGCTACGAATAAAATGTAGCTTAACGAAATATGAAGATACCGTTATAATTTTGAAAAAAACATAGATAGATCTTACACAATTAAGACCGAATATTCTTTGCAGAGAACAATTAATTTTCAACCAAGAAAATTGTTACAAAACTACGTTAAATATGTAAAATTTATATGTCCGCTTGTCATGCAGTTATTTAACTTAAACAATACGAGCCCATTTTACAACTAAAACTAGGTTTACATGAAAATAATCACAAATTCACCACGTCTTCTCTTCTGATCCATCTTCGCAGAAAAGAGTCGTGTTTTGACACAATCAGTGTTTCCATATGTAAATCGAGAATTACCGTGTTGTAGGGTAAAAATTACGGTGTTTCTAGACCAAATTACGGTGAATTTACTAAAAGTGTACCGTGTATATTACCGTGTAATTATTGAGAGGAAAAAAAAACAATATTATTATGAAATGCCTCAAAACACTATATTTACATTTTAAATGATTAACAAAATTACTATTATTCTGAATCAGAGTCTCCTAGCACTACAGTATCTTTTTCGTAAATGGATTTATTCATTTTTGACAACATGTGGCCTGAAATCAACACAGTTTTTTTCATTTCTTTTAATGGACTGCTGGGTGAATATTTTCCTTTCTATTTTTTTTTTTGGTTAGCAGTTTGTTTGTTTTTTTCGTCTTAATATCATTGACCTGGCTGAAAATACGCTCGCACTCGGCATTTGAATGCGGTAGAGAAAGCACACCTAGCATAAATTGAGGAAGTTCTTTAAATTATTTTTTTCCGTCTATTCTCGTCTCGTACATTTATAGTAATGTCATATTAACGTCCAAATAAATAGAAAAAAAAACAGTTAAATTAAAATATCCTACCTTGTGCCAAAATACATCAGGTTTTTCAGTTACAGCCAGAGCCTGTATGTCTCTTAGTTGTGTTGCAATTAATGGAAAATTTCTCCATTCGTTATCTAGTATTTGTTGTTTATCCAGCATTTTAGGACTAACGCGTGGCAGCATGTTCAATAACGTCGATAATGTGGATAACCTTCTATCAGCCGATGCCAACATACACATTTCAGGGCGCAATTTAACGGGTGCAATTTAAAATTGGGCGCCTTATAACATGTCTAGTTATATTAAATACAACAAACTAATTCATAATGGTAATACGGTGATTTATGACACGGTAATACCATTATTACCTTGACGGTAGATAACGCCTTGATTACGGTGCATCTACGGTAATTACCGTGTATATGGAGACACTGGACACAATACATGACACTTTGTTTATTTGCATTTGGTTAGATAAGTTCGGATCTTAGATTATAGAGGGAATAGATACGAAGTAAATTCTTTTGTCCCCCCGCAAAGATTCAGACCTTATTCTCTATCGTTTTCCGTGTTCATGAACGCGACGTAACATAGAATTGTCAAGGAATCGTATTCTGTAATTCAAAATCAAATTCGTTACTACGTTGACGTAATGTTATGAACTGTCAAAATTCCTTGTGTAATTTGGCGCGTTTGAGGCATGTTATCGTCAATAACATTATATCACGAAGGATTTTTGTTTTGTTTATTTTTCATTTTACATTATTATTATCAATAAACAAGGTGAATTTTGTAATTTAACTGTATTAATTTACTTATTTTCCAATAATTTCTATAGCTTGGTGAAATAGGTTGCTGTGAAATTCTATTTCTTGTGTTTTAAATGATTATTTTTTGTTTCCTTCTCAATAAGATGGAACTGGAAGCAAGCAATAGCAGGACACTGGAAGAAACGCCACGGCGTTCCAAAGCTAGCCCGGCCCAGCTAAACTACTTGGCCGATCACATGAAAAATCATCCCATAATGGCATCGGGGGTCGGTCAGTCGTTGCAAGGCCGGGCTAGCCTTGAAGTCATGTGGGCGAAGCTCACTGAGGAGCTGAATGCACTCGGTGGCCCAATAAAAAATACCGATAAATGGAAACAGGTAATCTGTTGTCATGCTTAGATTAACATTGACTAAGTTTATGGACTTACAAAAAAAGATAAGATGTGCTTACCTATCTTGAAACAGTGAAAGCTTGTGCAACAGAAACATTTCTTTTACAATTTTAGGCTTGGCGGGACATGAAGGCCAATGTAAAAAGGAAGGCCTCTCTCAACAAGAGAGAATTCCGGGGCTATGGGGCCGGTAGTACCGGAAATGGGCCTCCTATATACCAGGAGCTGACCCAGGTGGAGGATAAGGTGCTGGAGGTGATGGGCCCGGTGGCTGTATTTGGAATGGAGGAGATTGTTTCCACCGAGGTTTCTATCATTATTATTAAAATGTATATCTTACACACTTACCTGTATAAACATTGTTATGCTTATTCTTTGTTTTGTTTAGCCCATACCTCGAGCCAGCACCAGTAACCCTCAACCTGTGGAACCCCAGTCTCCCACACTTCTTCTCGATAGACATTCTAGGAATATACCAGGCCCATCTAATAGTAGGCCACAGAAAAGGAAACTTAGGAGGGAGCCTAAACATGGTAAGAAAATAAACATATATTTGTAGGTATATAAAATATAGGCCGAATAAAACTTCATAGCATTTGTGAAGTGAAGTAGCGTGCCACTGCACACCTCACCGTAACTAACTTACATAAATTGCTGTACGAGGACACGTTTCCTGTTCACAGACACCATTAAATTTGATTCAGCTTATAGCTGTTATGGTCTAGTAGAAAAATGCTTTCTGGTCCTTATGAATTTATACACCACTAGCATTTTGATGAAAGAAAACATGAACAGGTTCATCACCTGCATACCTCCATAGAAGAATGGAATATCCCCCAACCTACATAGGGGCAGCTTGTTAAAAATGGCCTGATTCCCCTTCATGGGTAGATGTATGTTCAGCAGTGGACTAGCAGTGGAGAAGTACTACCTATATGATTAAACCACAGTCATAAGGTGCTGTCACCAAAGTTTTTCATACAGTTATTCATAAATATCATTGGCTGTCATTGTCTCGTTTTTTGAGGGTGATATTGTGTAAGATGTCTTAAACCTATATTGTATATTGTGTGATGCTAAATGCAAACGGTTTATTTTCAGAGAACTTTGACACAAAGTTGCTAAAAATCGAAGAAGAAAAGCTCATAATAAAACGAGAACGCAACAAAATTGAGCAAGAACGAAATGTTGCCCTGAATAGGTAGGTATATTACATTTAATACAATCACTGTCAGTCAAAAATCATATTATACCTAATTATTATGTGCGTTACAGCTACTACCACTGTGTTCTATAAGAGTTGGTTAATCAATGTTTGACATCTCTTCAGCATTAATACCTAAATACAAAGGTAATATCGAGCCACACTTGAACAAGAAAAACTGGAAACATGGTTGGTGCAGAATACCAAATCATCAAGGAACATTGCAGCTATAAAATTTACGTAACGTATATAACTACAGCATCAATGGAGTGGTATCCACTGCTGTGTAAAAATGGTGCTTCGCTTCAGCGGTTATGGATGCAATTAGCTATCAGTGTCCTAACTTATCTACTGTCTTGACATAAATACTAATCTTAATTATTTTACACTGCACTGCATATTAGTGTCCTATCTTATCTTATATCTACTGTCTTGACATAAATACTAATCTTAATTATTTTACACTGCACTGCATATTAGTGTCCTAACTTATCTACTGTCGGCATACATACTAATCTCAATTATTTTGCACTGCATGGATAATTATGGGTATCATTTATGCTACTTGCCTTTGTAAAATATAAAAGAACATAACTGAAGGAAACGGGAAAATAGTATTTAAAACTGCAGCTTCAATGGAGTGGCAACCATTGCTGTGAAAAATGGTGCTTTGCTTGGTGTGGTTTCAGATCCAATTAGCTGTAAGTGTCACAAATAAATCATCAAAGCTAAGGGCAAAAATCTAATATTTCTTTTTTTTTTTCAGGTTGACAGACGTTCTCCAAGAATTATCGAATAAACTATTTTTTGATGATTAAATATTTTTTTACTACTTAACCCAGAAAAAACTAACGACCAAATAAGGAATTTTGGGCAGTTAGATATACAATAAACTAGATACTAAATTAGGATGATCAATATGGGGGAAAAATAAGAATCATTAGGATATACATTTTATTGACAATCAACTAGACAATAAGATTTAGTCAGTTATGAAATTTACACAATATATACAAAAAACAATATTATTCTTTTGGCTCCTCAAAGGCTGTAAAATAATTACTAACTTGCAAAATAAACTCAATTTGATATAAGATAAAGAATAATAATATTGTTCCATAGATATCATATTAACCAAATGCTTTCACATACAATTTTGTAATGATAACAAAAAAAAACATAATAAACCTTTCCAATACAAATATAGTTGCAATACATAATTATGTTTATGTATACAGAACATTTTACATAAGCAGTGTATGTAAACATTAATAAGTTGCAATAAATGATTGAGTATCTAACATGACATTAATATGAAAATTTTATGCCGAATATAAGAAAGCTGAGAGGTTTCATCATTGTTTGCAACAGCTTGTTTCCCTTCTCTTGTTCCAGTTCACTGCCGGGCATAGGCTTCCTCTAGTGGGGTTTAGCTATACTAAAAAACCAGGCGTTTCATCATCATTGTTTCCAACAGCTTGTTTCAGCCCACTGCCGAGCATAGGCTTCCTCTAAAATAAATTAATTTGCACTAAAACGATTTTGCCACATTGTGTTGATCAATTGTTGCCTGGTAGGGCACATATTGGCCATTGATACTGATGGTATTGGTTCAATAGGATCATCATTTGAGTCCAATGATGATCCTATTGAATGAATATCATCACTATCAATTTCGATACCATCATTCAGGCATAAATTGTGCAACACAGTGCAGGCATTAATTATCTTAGCACACTTTGTAGGCGCATAATGTAAAACTCGATGACGCAATAAGCATCGCCACCGAGCTTTTAAGAGCCCAATGCATTGTTCAACACAGACCCTTGTCCGAACATGCATATTAGTGTAGTGAGCTTCGGGCGTGTTATCTGCAGCATGCAGCACCGGGGTCATCAACCATGGTTTTTGAGGATAACCCGAGTCTCCCAGAAGCCAACCTACTTTCCCATGTCGGTGCTCTTCCTCTAGGTATTGACTAACACTCCAAGAGCGCCAGACATGGCTATCATGAGCTGCACCCCCAAATTTTGCACAAACCCCGATTATACGCAACTTGCTGTCACATATCTGAAACAAAGCAAAAATATATTGTTATTAACTTGTAGGCTTTAGAAACTTCTGAGTAGGTCTACTATGTTCAGCAGTGGACAGTAAAAAGGCTGGTAACAATAGAGATACTTACAATAGCAGCATTGATGGCATGGTACCCTTTGCGACTAAAAAATGATGCTTCGCTTGGATGGTTCCTTGGAGCTAAAATCGCAACCAATGTGCCATCAACGCATCCTAACACCCCCGGGAAATTGTGATCTTCATAGAAACTGTAAAAGTAATATGATTATCAGTTAAAAAGATACATGTACCTATAATATCTTTACTTTGGTAAACATATATGAAATTCCAAATATTACCCTTGTTTAATTTTATTTTTTTCATGGTCGGTTGTGGGAAATCTCACATGAGTATGAAAAATGTGGTTGAGGGCTTCCACAACTTCCTCGATGCAGCGGCTTGCTGTGGGTTGACTGACGGGAGCCAACCAGTCCCTACCCACAGGTTTTTGGTAGCTTCCTGTACCCAAGAAGTTGAGTGCCGTTAGTATCTAGAAATATAAAAGAAACAATTATAAGCTACAAGTTTCACATTAAAATGTATTATTTATTTCAATTAACGTTAAATGCTTACTTTTACTTCCGTCGAAATGCCGGTACACCTCTCGGAGGATCCGAGGAATTGAGAGAGGGCTGAACAAAGATAAAGGAAAAGATCCTTGGTGACTCTGTAGCTTTTAATGAAAAGCTCAGAGTCCAAAGCCAAAGGATCCGAGGCATCTCTCAAAGTCCTCCTATTAATATTGGCACGTCGTTGACGCCAGCGCCTTAACATCCGCCGGCGAATTACAGTGTCCATAATAATTAGTTAAAAGCTTAAGAAGATTATAAATCTTTCTCGGCTGCTGATCAAAATATTATTTACCACAGATCACTAGTATACTATTATTTACAAATGAAAATTATTTTGTTTTGATTCAACTCGACAGCCAATCCAAAGTTGCCAGATAAATACCCATTTTTTTCACTTAGAGCGCTTAATTGAGCGCTAAATATCGCGATTAAAATAACGGTACTATACAATACATCCTAAAGGATTGTCATCAAAACACACACAATATGTTATAGAAAAATATAATTAAAAAGAACGATTAAAGTTTATATTTTTTTCCTTTAAGTTGAAGGCGTGGTATGTTAAAAATATCGCTACATCTAGCATCAAATCACTTAAGTGGCAGCACTGATATAACAACGACAATCCAGTGACATTGACATTTTGAGTTAGAAGTTTTCGTTCTAAAATAACGTTCTTTATAATGATATTTGATAAGATAAGTTTAATTTCCAATTTTTCATTAAAAAAAACCATAATCAAACGATAATATCATATTTATTAGACATTGGTAGTCTTTTTGTGCAATTATTTCAATTCAAAATGGAAAGTAGAAATAAATATTTACATCAAATCAAAAACCGGTAAAATCCGATGACACCGGAAGTCAAATTTTTTAATGTTTTTGAACGAATAGTGTTATATTGAAACTTGGCATAGACAAACCTATCGTGAAGCTTACGGAATACCATTTTTCAATTCCTTAACGTATCGTTGTTATGTTATTGATATGTTATGCTTTGTTGTAATAGAGTTGTTATGTTTAGGTTGGAAAATAGAGAATAAGGGCCCTTATAGTGGTCAGCTAATTTGAGGTCCTGTAGGAACGAAGGGCGTGGTTTATATTCTGATTTTTGGCCTCCAACTCTCATTACACCAACTCATTACTTTAATTATATTGTTTGCTTTCCTATATCTTAAGATTAAGGCATTAAAAATATGTAATGAAATTCTTCGCCCCCCGCCATCGACTATACCTCAAAAGGCTTTTCACAGTTGTTGCCGTCATTATTCTGAGACCATCCAACCAATAAGAAATGATCTCCAGATTTGTGTTTTGGTTACAGCAAAGCTGATTGTAATTTCTACAAAATACATTGTATTGAACGTGTAAATAAATAGAATTAAGTATAACATTGTAAGGGCACAAACAATAACACCATGGTTACCTGCTGCGTTCGGGGCTGCGAATCGTGTTCTAAGAACAAAAGCGAAAGTTTATCATTTTTCAGGTTAGTCGCAGTTTTTGTATTTTCACGTCTATTTTTTTGAAATATGAATAAGTCTTCAGTGCAGGAACTATAAATAAAGTTTAAAACTATCTATTTTTATTCACAACACAGCATAAAACGATAATTTTGAGAAAAGCAAATATATTGAATGTTTACATTACTTCAAATAATGATGTGGTAAAGTTACGATTTTATTGCATTGCATTATGTTATTCGATACTTCTATCGGTACATAATCGGTAGAAGTCAAAATAAATCTATGGTTGTACATTACTCATTTTTGCCAAACTTCCTTTTAACCCGACTACCAATTAAAGACTACCTATGTTTTTAAGTGGAATCTTAGTTAACTATTGAGTTTGTAAAAGACAACATTCATATTGGGCTTATGCTGATAGTTCCGACCAAAACAATTAATTGGGAGATAGTATTGATGCATATAATTATCAACATGTTATACTATGGGACTAACCCTCTATGATCACTCCCTGCGTAGTTATCGAATTTTAAAATTAATTATTTTAATTTACTAACAAAAATATTTTTCTGCTCATCTTTGACTTGACGAGTAATGCATCGCCTATTTTCTATTCTCTATCTTTTCGCCTATTTTAATATCTTTTTGCAAGTCACAATCATATCAAAATGCCGTTGATTTTTTTAAGTAATTACAATTGAGATCTATACTTGAACTAGGTACTATAAAATCAAATTTTATGCAATTCGGTTGATAAATGTGGAAGTATAATGCGGACAAGTTGTAAAGGAACAATGAATCCTGAAGTAGAATTAAGTTTAGGTAAGAAGTACCTATAATAATTTAAGAAAGGAAATAAAGTAACTATGATTGGACCATTGATATTTCATGCCACCAAAAACATGTTAACTAATTTATTATTTCAAATTAAATGCAATTATTTAAAATATGTTATTTTTTATCATTTCGATACACATTTCCTAATAACATTTGTTATTAACGAGTTTGACCGATCAGCGCGTCAAATTGTAGTTTTTTACCATTTTCAGATTTGGTAACTAAAATTCATTGAGCAATTCTGTATATGGATATTCTGTTACGCTTTTTACTGAAAAAAAAACTAAATTTGTTCGCTGGTCTAAGTGTACGATACATTTAACAGTGTCATAGTTTCATACATATCTGGTTGCTTAGAATCTTTTTGAAAATAATTGTTTTCAAAACTCGGTAACTACACAGGAGGTGTCATGTGGGATAAAATGTACAGGATAATAATAATATTACCTACTAATATTATTTCCTAATTTTTTTTTTGCCGGCACTTTTTCAGTTAGCCCAAAATGAATGATGTCTTTTTATATAGTGGTTTAGAAAGAGCGAAATAATGAGGAAAGTAATAAATAAAATTTATGACAGTGAAGTGTTGTGTCAATTATGAAGGCGCCGACGTCGTAATTATAATAGCTAATTAGCATATTTCTATTTTTTTTTTCACTTTAATTCATTCAGGCATTCGATAGAGATAACATTTTTGACATTGCTATTAAATTTATGACAGCACCTTCATAATTGGGCCTAGTATAGGCTTAAAAATCTTTTAGTACATCGGCAGTCAAGTATTTCTCAGAATAATCGAAATTTTATCGATTCGAATTTCGATTCGATTTACGAACTATTGATTTAGCACAACGCTTCAAGGGGGCGGGGCAAAATCGACGCCATGTTTCCGAGATTTGCTATGACGTAGCTAAGACTCGTTTTTTTGAGCGCTCGGGCGCCCCTATGGTTCGGATACATATAGTTAAACTAATATATAGTAAAACTTTTTTTTTTACTTGGCGCGAGTTTTTGAATTCAAAATTGGCTTTAAAGTTTTAGTTCCTTTAGAGGTACGTCCGGCGATACTTACTACTGGGCCTCTTAAAAGTCTCGCCGTCACTGACTACTAAGTTTTAGTTCTTTTAAAGGTACATGAGGGCTAACGAGGTTAGACAAGCAATTTTGTTTGGTACAAATTGTTAGCTTGAAAATATGTTATGGTATCGTTCTTTTTTTTAATGTCTAAAACAAGGTGAGATTTTTATTTCATTTGGTTGACCGTCGAACTACGTGCCACCAAAGATAAGACTTGAGAAACCACTTTGGTTTGTAATAAATATACAAATTCTGGATAATAGATATATGAACTATTAAAAAACGTTTATAAAATGTTTAATAGCTTAATAACTATAGAGCGCACACAACGAAGTGGGAACAGTAGGCACAAGTGAGAACAAAACGACGCTCCCGCCGCGAGCGCTTGTAGTCGTAGCGGAGTACTAGGAAAGTGCGTTTCTCGAGGGATTTTTTTCAAATTTACGTATTAAAATGGTGAAATGTGCAGTTGGACCTTATAAAAACAATACTAGAAAACACACAAAATTGAAATCCAGTATCACATTTCATCGCTAAGTCGATTATCATAATTATTTTTATAAAAACTAATCCGTGATCGCGGGGGTGAAGGTGACGTAAGAGGCGGGGACGCGCAGGCCCGCCTGCGCAACGCACTCCCGCCGCGTGATTTAGAGATGGGACGTGACCAACGGTAGTCGATATAATATTTGATAGAACTACTGCATAATATTGTAACTGATTTTTGTGACTTTAGCACAGTCACTGCTGAATGAATGAACATTCACACAGTGAATGTGTTAACATATTCACTTAAAAGCTTATAATAATTAACTATAAATAGGTAATTTTATAGTGTTTTGTACTTATACTTTCTATTATTTTTAATGCATAAATATTAGGTACAGCGTTAACTTAAAGAAATTACATAATTATGTAATGTTACGATATCACGTCTACACTGGCAAATTGATTTTGAAGATTTTAGTGGGTAACGAATGGAATAAAATTAAAGGATATGGAAAAGATGCGGTTTTTGAAATCTTGCAGAAACAAAATATATACCAATAGAAAGCTTATATAATTATCTTTTCAAACACATGTTTTTTTGAATTTTTTTCATCGCCATTTAATTTTCAAATGGGTTCTAAAAACATTAGAAAAATGAACTATGTGCTACACCAAATAACTGCATTAAGCCTAAATTGAAAAAAAACCTGACAGTGACATTTTGAAACAGCAAAAGGAAATGACATTGTCAATATTGAACAACCAATAGAGGGCTGGTCGCCATGTTTTAAAAAATAAATAAATGTCAAACTCTAAAATACCAGCCCGCTATTGGTTGTTTGAAGATTCCTGTCTGATACGTAGACTACGTAGACCTTCTCTTAGTATTACCAGTTCAGTCTAAATATTTTCTACTTAGTGAAATAAAAAAGAGATATTATAATAAAACGGCGATACACAAAAATATGTTTTTGCGTGAAATAATATTCTTAAATATGGCACTAAACATTGATACAGCTCGCATCGCTGCCGGTTTTCAAGGACCGCCTCCTATATAAAAAGTTTACCAACTCCTTTAAAAAAGTGACAGTGTGAGATACATTTTTGTAATGAGTATTAGGGCGCCTGAAGGCCTCTGAGATGGCTAAACGGGACCTACAATTCAACGTGTCATCCGAGCCACGGTAGTGCTCAGTTGGAAAATGCTACCCACGGTTACACATCCAAATACTGACTGACTGAAAATACAGGGTCCTACAAATATAGTATAAAATATGTAAAGGACAAACCTACTCAAAATACTGAACAACTTTCCTAAAAAAAGGGTTGAAATATAAAAAAAATATCGATTGTTTTCTTATTTTTCAGATTTCCAAAAGACCGCAAAACGGATTATCGCTTTAAAAACATATGGAATAAAGGCTCCACACACAGGCGGTACGAGCGGTATAGCGGACGGGCGGGCATCTGTATTGTACTGGTCGTCTAAGAAGGGCTTTTACCGCTCGCACCGCTCTACCGCTTGTACCGCCTGTGTGTGATGGAGCCTTAAAGGTACAACATCCTTGATCTTAATTAATACATAAAAATACATTTGTGCTCCATCTAGCCCTTTTGAGCTTCTTCAATAGCCTCAATTACTACAACGAAGGTGGCAACACTGACATAACCTCGTGAGGTGCGTTTACGCACTCCAGACATAGGGGCGCCCGAGCGCTCAAAAAAACGAGTCTTAGCTACGTCATAGCAAATCTCGGAAACATGGCGTCGATTTTGCCCCGCCCCCTTGAAGCGTTGTGCTAAATCAATAGTTCGTAAATCGATTCGAAATTCGAATCGATAAAATTTCGATTATTCCGAGAAATACTTGACTGCCGATGTACTAAAAGATTTTTAAGCCTATACTAGGCCCAATTATGCAGGTGCTATCGTAAATTTAATAGCAATGTCAAAAATATTATCTCTATCGAATGCTCTATGAGGGGAAAAAATTGAAATATGCTAATTAGCTATTATAATTACGACGGCGGCGCCTTCATAACTGACACAACACTTTTAAATTTACTGTCAAAAATTTTATTTATAACTTTCCTCATTATTTCGCTCTTTCTAACCACTATATAAAAAACATAATTCATTTTGGGCCAACTGAAAAAGTGCCGGCAAAAAAAAAATTTTGGAAATAATATTAGTAGGTATATTAGTAGGTAATATTAATATTATTATTATTATCCTGTACATTTTATCCCACATGACACCTCCTGTGTAGTTACCGAGTTTTGAAAACAATTATTTTCAATAAGATTCTAAGCAACCAGATATGTATGAAACTAAGACACTGTTAAATATATCGTACACTTAGACCAGCCCACAAATTTAGTTTTTTTTCAATAAAAAGCGTAACAGAATATCCATATATCATTGCTAAATTAATTTTAGTTACCAAATCTGAAAATGGTAAAAAACCATTTACAATTTGACGCGCTGATCGGTCAAACTCGTTAAAAACAAATGTTATTAGGAAATGTGTATCGAAATAATAAAAAATAACATTTTTTTAATAATAATTGCATTTAATTTGAAATAATAAATTAGTTTACATGTTTTTGGTGGCATGAAATATCAATGGTCCAATCATAGTTACTTTATTTCCTTTCTTAAATTATTATAGGTACTTCTTACCTAAACTTAATTCTACTTCAGGATTCATTTCCAACTTGTTCCTTTACAACTTGTCCGAATTATACTTCCACATTTATCAACCGAATTGCATAAAATTTGATTTTATAGTACCTAGTACAAGTATAGATCTCAATTGTAATTACTTAAAAAAATCAACGGCATTTTGATGTTTTTTTATATGATTGTGACTTGCAAAAAGATATTAAAATAGGCGAAAAGATAGAGAATAGAAAATAGGCGATGCATTATTCGTCAAGTCAAACATGAGCAGAAAAATATAAAACCCAGCCACGAGTGTGACACATGTGCTACCTAACTACTAATTTCTGCTATGCGCGCTGCCCTCTACCTATAGATTTACTCATAACTGATTCGATCTTGTAGAGAAACTCCGAGTGTAGAGACATTAGACAAAAGTAATCGTCAGTATTAGCCACGAGAAAGGTTTTTTTTCTATAAATTGTGTTTTTAGAAATAACTTTAATGTGTTTGTCTCCCGGTGTCGGAGCCTTAAGCGGTGACATCTATGACAAATTTTGAACAACTTTTATTATGGGACTAACTCTGAAAACGTAAAAAAAACTGCTTTTCCATACGATTTTTTATGAACCTTTAGCAAAAAGTATGGAAAAGCTGTCTTTTTTGCGTTTTCAGAGTTGACCCCACAGTAAAAGTTGTTCAAAATTTGCCATAGATGTCACCGCTTAAGGCTCCGACACCGGTAGACAAACACATTGTATACAATTGAACATCAAAAATTTTTATTTGAATGACAATCATCAATATCACTGGAGCCGTTTCCGAGATCCAGATTCAGATTCAGATTCAGATCATTTATTGGCCATTTATAACATGTCAGTCATACAAGGCAAGTCAGTTTACAAAATTAAAATATAGAAACTATGTAATTTAAAAATTCTTAATCATAAACATTAATAATCAATAGTAAATAAAATAATAACAGAAGTCAAATTATACATCAGCGATACGTCATAGGAAATCACAAAAATAAAATTACATATTAGTCATAAAATTTGTTTTGTAGTGGAACTTTTCTAAATGTATGGAGTTGCATGCAAATATAGAAATATAGATATATAGAATCAATGTCAAATATCAAATATTATTTTATTAATCATCAAAAGAATCATCATTTAATTTCATCGCTAAAAACTCACCCAGCTTATAAAACACATTATTCGTTAAAAAATATTTAATTTTTCTTTTAAAATCAGAATAAGGTAGGTCAGTAATCGATTTTGGTAATTTATTGTACATAAAAATCTTATTGTACACGCCATGTCTTTGCGTTTTTGTTAATTTCGTTTTGGGCAAGCATAGTCTTTCCTTAAATCTTGTATTATAATTATGTGTGTCCGAAATTTTTAGGTACTTATCCTTATCTACATGAATATCTAATAAACATTTAAAAATGTATAATGATATTACTGACATTATTTGGTTTTCTAAAAAGTATTTTCTGGCCGAAGTTCTTTTCCTGATCCCACTTATAATTCTGATAGACCGTTTTTGACATTTTAATAATTGCTCAATGTCTGCACCATTACCCCAGGTAGTTATTGCGTAACTTATAACCGAATGAACATATGCGTAATATACTGTTATCAAAGATTTTTTGTCAAGTAGTGATTTTAACTTAAACAGAGCATAATTTGCGCTAGATACTTTTTTACAAATATTGTCAATGTGACAACGGTGTGTTAAAGTGTAATCTATGTTATATCCGAGAAATACGTGTTCCGAATTCGTAATCGTGTCGTTTTTACTTTTTTTAGCATGGTATTTCATAACTACAGTTTTATCGGCATTTAATATTATTCCATTAGCCTCAAACCATTCTCGCAAAATAGACATTACAGATTCTATTTTTTTGTCCAAGCGTTCCCTATCTTTATCTTTTAAGCCTACATGTGTATCGTCTGCAAACAAGTTGACTGAAGACCAATCTGGTAAACAACTAGCGAGGTCATTGATATAAATAAGGAATAAAAGGGGTCCCAGAACTGATCCTTGGGGTACCCCAATATCAATTTCACCTTCCTTTGATTTATTTTCATTAATATAAACCCGCTGTGTTCTATTTGAAAGATATGACTTCATCATTTGAAATTCTTTGCCATCAAAGCCATAGTGCTCAAATTTCATCGTCAAAATATCGTGCCGCAAACAATCAAAAGCTTTGGACAAATCGCAGTATATACTGGCACATTTTTTTGATTCGTCCATCCCTTTTAAAATATAATACACAACTTCTTTAATAGCCAATTCGGTAGACCTGTTATTTCGAAATCCAAATTGTGCTGGCGTAAATAATGAATTGGCTTCAAAATGTTTAACTATTTTTTTCTTTAAAATTGCTTCTAATATTTTAGATAAGGTAGGTAGTATACAAATTGGCCTGTAATTACTTAACTCACAATGTTTTCCTTTTTTGTATAGTGGAACCACACGGCCATTTTTAAGACAATCAGGAAAAACACCTTCGTTCAAGCATACATTAAATGTTTCAAGGAGTAATTCCAGTAACATGTCATTGTTAAGAATTAGTTGTTTAACTGTTTTTGCGCTCATTTCGTATATATCTAAGGACTTTGTATCCTTCATTTCTCTTACTATAATTTTTAATTCATTTTTAGTTATAGGGTCAAATTTAATTTTATTATCTGAAGTTTTTACGTTTTTTAAATATTTTTTACATTCTTCCTTATTGATTTTTGTATTTCTAGTGAGTTTGTGTGCAATATTTAGAAAAAACTCATTAAACAAATTAGCCATTGTTTTTTCGTCTTGTACTATATTACCGTTGTTATTTATTTTACTTATATGTGGTTTATTTATGTTTTTCTTTTTAACTTGTTCATTTATAATCTTCCACGTTTCGCGAATTTTATTTTTAGAGGCTTTTATTCTATAAGCATAGTGTAACTTATTAGCTGTTATTAGTATTTTTCGGAAAGTTCTTCTATATTTACGTATTCTAATCTTTCTATCTTCGGTGGGATCTAAATTTTGCATCATTTCTAAATTTGCTAAATTATTTCTAGATTTCTCTATTCCTGATGTAGTAATTTTTTTATTACGGTTATTAGACGACACTTTTTTAATAGGAAAAGCCAGATTATAGTAATAAATAATCGATTGCAATAAAATATTTGTTTTGTCGTCGGCATTTGTTGTATTTCTAATTTCCTCTGACATTTTATGATAATCTTTAGATATAAGGTAATGAAAATATTGAAAATTATTCTTTGAAAATATCCTTCTATAAACTGGTTTCTTAGAATTATTACGTCTTATTTCATTTGTTGGCATGTTTAGTAATATTACATTATGATCTGATATCTTATCATCCAGAACAGTTCCATTACAATCGTCAAAATTTACAATAAAATTGTCCAAACATGTTGAACTTTTTCCTTGTATTCTAGTAGGCTTATTTATGACATATTTAAAATTGAAATTTTGAAGAATTCTTTGAAATTTTCGTATCTTGGGACTATCTACAAGAACATTTAAATTAAAATCACCAGCTATTATTACTGGTTTATTTTCGCGACTTAACTTACTTAAGAGTTTCGTAAATATATCAAAAAATAAATGTATATCATAGTCCGGTCTATATAAACTAATTATTACTGTTTTAGATGCCCGTAATTCTATAGCTGCAATCTCACAATTCATTTCAAATGACATGTTGTTCAAGTCTTTCCGTATTTTGTAGTCTATATTATTTTTAACAAATATGGCAGTTCCTCCGTGCTCAAATAATTTTCTGTTAAAGTATGAGGCAAGTTCAAAGTTTTCAATATGCATTCCGATAACTTGATAATCTTTTGCCCACGTTTCATTTAGACACAAGATCTCACAATCTGATGAACTAAGAAAACATTCTAATGTTAAGTATTTGTTATGAATGCTTTGTACGTTTGCTGCTATAATCATCTTTGGTTTATTTTTAGTGTCGGTATCTGAAAATTTGTATCTACTTTGTCGGGTTCATTCTGTTTTATAAAAGTAAGTGCCGAAGATCCCTGAAATTTGTTCACTAGAATTCTTCCAATTTGTAGAACAATTAATTCTTTGGCTTTGTTGATAGATTTAAGTCCATTGCTCATGTTTATGTCTACGTATTTTACATTTTCATTTAGCTGTGATAAGGAAGCTAGTTTTGCATTTAGAGTATAGATTTTACTGTTATTGTAGCCGTCATATCGTAATCCAGTGATCATCAAGTTAAATTTTCTATCCTGTGTTTCAATAATGCTTTGAAGAGTTTTAATATACATATTATTCTGTAGATATTTCCAAAATCAATATAAATAACTATAGTTTAAAAATAAACTAAAATCACGCTTTCATATCATAACAAATAAAAAAGTGTAAAATATTTTTCAATACAGGCAAATAATAATAATGAACGTAAAATATTAATACCATTATAAAAAAAAAACATTTTGTGCCATAATTTTTCGTAAATCGAGCATCCCACGCTTTTTTATAATATTATTAACATTTTTCGTTTATTATTATATTCTGCCTATATGTTTTGAACATTATTTTATACATTTTAGTTTGATATGCAATGAAAGAGTATTTATTCGTTTTTGTTTTTCTATTTTTTTTTTCATAAATGTATTGTCATGCGTCTTTGATAGGTGTGCAAAGTTTAAAGAAAATATGATCACTCAAAGTAGATCAAAATCGAGCTCAAAGGGATTGCTTACAAGCAAGCAAGCAAGCAAACGTACAGGTGAAACTAAAAAAAGCGTGTTGGTAAAATAAATAAAAGACAAGCCAGCACATATTAACTACAGTAAAAAGCATCTAATACTACTGAATATGACGTGAAATAAAAATAGCAAAAGAAAATTAAGTAGGTACCAAAACGGTTCCAATAAGCAGGTAAATTGGTACATATTTTTTGTTAGTAAATGAAAATAATTAATTTTAAAATTCGATAACTACGCAGGGAGTGATCATAGAGGGTTAGTCCCATAGTATAAAATGTTGATAATTATATGCATCAATACTATGTCCCAATTAATTGTTTTGGTCGGAACTATCAGCATTAGCCCAATATGAATGTTGTCTTTTACAAACTCAATAGTTAACCAAGATTCCACTTAAAAACATAGGTAGTCGTTAATTGGTAGTCGGGTTAAAAGGAAGTTTGGCAAAAATGAGTACTGTACAACCATAGATTTATTATGACTTCTACCGATTATGTACCGATAGAAGTATCGAATAACATAATGCAATGCAATAAAATCGTAACTTCACCACATCACTATTTGAAGTAATGTAAACATTCAATATATTTGCTTTTCTCAAAATTATCGTTTTATGCTGTGTTGTGAATTAAAATAGATAGTTTTAAACTTCATTTATAGTTCCTGCACTGAAGACTTATTCATATTTCAAAAAAATTGACGTGAAAATACAAAAACTACGACTAACCTGAAAAATGATAAACTTTCGCTTTTGTTCTTAGAACATGATTCGCAGTCCCGAACGCAGCAGGTAACCATGGTTGTTATTGTTTGTGCCCTTACAATGTTATACTTAATTCTATTTATTTACACGTTTAATACAATATATTTTGTAGAAATTACAATCAGCTTTGTTGTAACCAAAACACAAATCTGGAAATCATTTCTTATTGGTTGAATGGTCTCAGAATAATGACGGCAACAACTGTCACAAGCCTTTTGAGGTATAGTCGATGGCGGGGGGCGAAGAATTTCATTACATATTTTTAATGCCTTAATCTTAAGATATAGGAAAGCAAACAATATAATTAAAGTAATGAGGTGGTGTAATGAGAGTTGGAGGGCAAAAATCAGAATATAAACCACGCCCTTCGTTCCTACAGGACCTCAAATTAGCTGACCACTATAAGATCTGAATCTTTGCGGGGGGACATAAGAATTTACTTCGTATCTATTCCCTCTATAATCTAAGCTCCAGACTAAGATAAAAATGAACCTGGTTAAGTCATAGGGCCACCATAGCGAGGAAGCAAGACGTGTCATAGCTACGTCATAGCAAATCTCGGAAACATGGCGTCGATTTTGCCCCGCCCCCTTGAAGCGTTGTGCTAAATCAATACTTCGAAAATCGATTCGAATTGATAAAAATATCGATTATTCCGAGAAATACTTGACCGCCGATGTACTAAACTTATAAAACGTAGTTTTTAAACCTATACTAGGCCCAATTATGAAGGCGCTATCGTAAACTAAAAAACAAACTTAAAAAATGTTCTCTCTATCGAATGCCTAAGGTGAAAAAGAAACAGAAATATGCAAATTAGCAATTATAATTACAATGGCGCCTTCATAATTGACACAACACCATTTAAATTCACTGTCATACATTTTATTTATAACTTTCCTCATTACTTCGCACTTTCCAAACCACTATATATAAGACATCATTCATTTTGGGTTATATCTGAAAGAGTGCTTGCCAAAACAATTATTTAGGAAATAATAATCGTAGGTACATAATATTATCCTGTACATTTTACCCCACATTACTTACCCTCTATAATCACCTCCTGCGTAGTTAGTTACCGAGTTTTGAAATCAATTATTTTAAAAAAGATTTTATCAACTAACTATGACTTAAACCAATATACTGTTAAATGTATCGATATACACTTAGGCCAGCGAACGAATATTTTGATGTATTTGATAGTAATATTTAGACCCTTTTGTGTTCTCTATTGAAATTAAAAAAAATGTACCTATTTGATGTCATTCAAAAACATTTTTTTAAAGTTATAATCATCAAAATCACTGGAGTCGTTTCCGAGATCCAAATTCAATACATATATAGTTTTAAAAAAAAAGTAAACAACACGACGTCCGAGAGTGATCTGGCGCGCCGGATGTTTTAAAACGTGCACACTGCTAAGTCACGACCATCAGTCGCGTCCATCAGCCGCGTCCGTCAGCCGATGGTATGTTTCCAGCTTAAAGCTGGAAACATACTATCGGACGCGGTTTACAAACGCGAATCTAGATAATGAAATTAATGTACACTGAGCCGTGCACACTATCGGACCGCAGTCGCGGACGTCACTTTGGGTTGACCCTGAGCGTTCGAACGTCCGAGAGTGATCTGGCGCGCCGGATGTTTTAAGACTATGCACACTGCTAAGTCGCGGCTGTCGCGATAGTATGTTTCCAGCTTAAAACCGGAAACATACTATCGGACGCGGCTGACGGACGCGTCTGACAGCCACGACACACTGCTAAGTCATGACCATCAGTTGCATCCGTTAATCCGTAAGCCGCGTCCAATAGTATGTTTCCAGCTCTACTCCGTTCACGGACGCTGCACAGAATAATTATCTATAATTATATATAATATATATAAATAACTTTAAAAAAATGTTTTTGAATGACATCAAATGTCATTCAAAAACATTTTTTTAAAGTTATAATCATCAAAATCACTGGAGTCGTTTCCGAGATCCAAATTCAATACATATATAGTTTAAAAAAAAAAGTAAACAACACGACGTCCGAGAGTGATCTGGCGCGCCGGATGTTTTAAAACGTGCACACTGCTAAGTCACAACCATCAGTCGCGTCCATCAGCCGCGTCCGTCAGCCGATGGTATGTTTCCAGCTTAAAGCTGGAAACATACTATCGGACGCGGTTTACAAACGCGAATCTAGATAATGAAATTAATGTACACTGAGCCGTGCACACTATCGGACCGCAGTCGCGGACGTCACTTTGGGTTGACCCTGAGCGTTCGGACGTCCGAGAGTGATCTGGCGCGCCGGATGTTTTAAGACTATGCACACTGCTAAGTCGCGGCTGTCGCGATAGTATGTTTCCAGCTTAAAACCGGAAACATACTATCGGACGCGGCTGACGGACGCGTCTGACAGCCACGACACACTGCTAAGTCATGACCATCAGTTGCATCCGTTAATCCGTAAGCCGCGTCCAATAGTATGTTTCCAGCTCTACTCCGTTCACGGACGATGCACAGAATAATTATATATATATCCAGCATAAAAATAATCTGGAGTGCGTAATGGCACCCCTGAAAATATAATAAAATTGTATCTTTGCAATGTAATATATAACCTCTTTTTTAAGGGCCTCCCTTCAAGATAAAATCTCGGGGAGCCAATAATGTACGACCCAGTAATTCACGACATGATATTGTACGGCATGATAATTTGTGTCACTGGCCATGGAATATCAGGCTGTGCAATATTGGGCTATGAAATACAGGCCGTACATTATCAGCCTGTGTCGATAATGTCCGGCACAGTATTGCACGGCCCGATATTGTACGACCTGATATTTTGTGTCCCTGGACCATGGTTATTTTATAGCAAGGAATGAGTTGTCTTAGGTAATTTGATTCTGTTGGTTAGGTTAGGTTAGGTGAACAGTGACAACAATGCGCGAGCCGAGCGAGCGAAGCGAGCGTGCCGCGGCAGCGGCCGGTGAAGCGCCAGAAACAACCTGTCCTTTTTACGAGTTAAGGATACTTTAAAAGTATGCGCGGGAGCCAGAGAAACGAAACGTGAGCACACCCGCCAGCCAACCTGGTGCCCCCCACGTGCTCCCTTCACCCGTGCTCACCACTACGCCACGTGGCATCGGCATTGTGCACACATGCGCAACAATTAGCAAATCACGGCAAAGTGTCGTCTGTGGCCAATTTCTCATCCGCCAACTTGCGTGGCGCATATTATATCTATTTGGAACTGTCAGAAGTTACAGACAAACCAACCCATAGGAGCAAATATTCTTCGTGCCAATAATGTACAGCCCGTATTTTGCGACACAATAATGTACAGCATGTTATTTTGCGTCCTTTTCTTTGGGACACGTTTTATCATGCTGTACATTATAGGGTCGCAAAATACGGGCTGTACATTATTGGCACGAGTTGATAATGTACGGCCAGTATTGTACGACACGTATTGTACAGCCTGATAATTGGTGGCATGGGACATGAAATACGGGCCGTGCTTTCCTGCCCGTACAATTTGGTGTCTTCAAATACGTGCCGTACAATATAGGGACTCAAATCTCGCTGCCGCCGAGAAGGGTGCCAAGAAAATACGACAATTACCTATTAATGTTGTAACTGGATTGTTTCTCAAATTAAAAAATCATGAGCGACGAACCACTCCTGCCATTTGATGAACTCATCATAAAACCTGAAGAGATTGATATCAAAGAAGAACAGTTCTCGTGTAATCAATGTGCGTACACTTCTACGTGTTCAGATGCTCTAGAAGAACATATACAAACACACAATGATGAAAAATATTCTTGTGACGTGTGTAACTTCAAAACAAAGCATGCATTGTTGCTAATACGCCACATGAAGAAACATGCTGAGACTGAAAAGTATAAGTGTGATGAGTGCAGCTACAAATGTTCGCAGGAGAGTGATTTAAAGATGCATTCAGCTATTCATAAAGAGAAAGTGATTCTTCAATGTGATAAATGCAGCTTCGTCTGTGATGAGCCTGCAGTCTTACAATTTCATTGTAATACACATGAAGTTCTACCGGCACACACATCTGTTGAAATCACTCATACTCTCATGCCCGGGGAAGATAAAATAGATGAAGATTGTTCAGATTTTGGCACCAACTCTATAAAAACAGAATTTAATGTTAAGCAAGAGTATGTATGTGAAGTATGTAATGCTAAATGTAATGATAAGACACTTTTTTACCACCATTTTAAAACACATAGTAGGTATGAACCTTATTTGTGTAGTCACTGTGATTATATGTGCTTAAAACATCAAGATTTAATTGAACACTGCTCAAAAGTACATCTAGAAGAAAACAAATGGAAAAAGAATGGTGATTCCTTTCAGTGTACTTATTGTGACTTTGAAAGTTCGTGGGATCGTTTTACAAAACATTTGAGTAGTCATTACAAAGAGCTTCAACACACCTGCAGTATGTGCAGTTACAGATGCTCTACGTCAAAAGATTTAAAAATTCATGTAAAGAAAGCTCATAAAAAAGATGAATTCATTCTAGAATGTCAGTTCTGTGACTTGAAAACTAAATCCCAAAAAGCCTTGTGGAAACATGTGAAATTACAACATAAAGGCTACTTCAGATGCTGCTTATGTAACTTTTTGACTGCATTTAGAGGAAGATTGACATCTCATACGAAATTCAAACATAACACAATTGTTTCAAAGTTCAAAAGGGTATATTACAATTTGAAGAAATGTCAAATATGCAGGTTCAATGCTAAGTCAGAAATACATTTGCGGCAACATATGCAATTGAAACACAATATTGATGATAAAGTTTTTAAATGCAATGAAAAAAGTCTAACCACGAAAACATTACCTAAATGCAGAAGAGAATCTATGTTATTAGAGAAGAAATGTGACATTTGCAACTGTAAGTTTAAACATGAGAAAGACCTGGTGAACCACATGGCAGAACACAATATAGATAGGATGTACTCTTGTAGTTTATGTAGCTATAAGGGAAAAAGCAAAAGTAATTTAAAAACCCACATGGCATACCACAAACAGAACAGTGAAATACCGTGTGATATCTGCGGCTACCAAGCCACAAATAAATTTGTTCTCAGAGATCACATGAGAACTCATAAACAAGGAAAATTTTTTGTGTGTCATCTTTGTGACTATACACACCGGATAAAGTATGAGTTGCACAATCATATGATGACTGTTCATGAAATGAAAAATAAAAAAGTCTCTTCAGAAACCAAAATAAAATGTGAGCCCAATGTTAATTGTTCTCAGGAAATTAACATACCAGTGTCTCAACAAAGCAATGTGATATGATGTGATCTAGTAATAAGGCATGATTTTTTAACTTGTCCTGAACAAAAGTCTCCCCAGGCATGATGACACAGTATAAAAATCATTAATATAATGACTTCACGAGTTAGGGGCCGTTCAAGTATTATATAAGCATTATAGGGGGTGGAGGGGTCTATCCGTTGCTTATTTTAGATGACATGGGGGGTGGGGGGCTTATATGGTGATTACATCAGCAATAGTTATTTATTTACTGCATGAATCTGCCTTAATAAATCAATAAAAAAGCAAAATGCATATAGGTAGAGGTACCAATGATTACGTAAGAATGGGAGGGTGAGAGATTTTCTTACTTTTGCTGACAAGGGGCGAAGAGGGGTAAATAATTGTAATAAATCTGCTTACATAATACTTGAACGGCTCCTTAGACTGACCAAATATATTGGATTATACATATTTTTTTCTTTTGTCATTCAATAAATGACAGATAAATCTCGTCAAATTTATGGAGTGGGGGCCAGTGACGTCACTTCTCTGTCAAAAGTCTATGTAGATAAATGTAGTCTACTAGTGACGTTATGCTGAACTTTGACGAGATATATATACCTATCTTCATAAATTTTTGTTTGATTGCGTTTGTCAAATAAGTACCTATTTATGGCTAAACCGACTTCTATTATGCACAAGTTTCGAATAGTTTGCTGGAATTTATGTATACAATTTTCCATTATTGTTGTTTTTTCAAAAACGTCTCAGCCAACTTTGATAACATTTTAATGGATCACCTCAGGAAAATACAACTGTTTACTGTTTAAAAATGTGTCCAATTTTTTTGACTAATTATATTTTATCATCATGCGTGGCGTAGTGTGACTTGGCGGGGCCCGTTTAAAACTTGTTTGGTTTCTGAAGAGTAAAGATTTCTCAAAAAAAAAAATATTTTATTAAAACTTGTCATTTTTGAAAAAATAAAATTTAAGTTTTTATTATTGTTTGCTTACGAACGTCGGGGAACCGTCGCCCGGGGGCCCCGTATAATTGATACGGCAGATACGGCAGAAGCTATGTCGCTGTCATCATGCCTGTTGTAGATCCAACCATTTAATTTTTAACCCCAAATAAATTGTGAATTCATTGTATTCTAAAATTTATTTATTGATAATCCTATTAATATTATAGATATAGTTAGTGTGTCTTATGTTATGGCTATCATGCATATATTGTGCAATCATTACATAGTATAAAACAAAGTCGCTGTCGCTGTCTGTCCTGCTATGGTTAAATCTTTAAAACTAGGCAACGGATTTTGAAGCGCTTTTTTTAATAGATAGAGTGATTCAAGAGGAAGGTTTATATGTATAATACATGCATACCTAATATTGTTGAGAAACACTGATAAATTTACAGGTTTCTAATGTGATGTCGTAATATCGTTTTACATTGAATTGTGGTTACATTGTTAATATTTTGTGGCGCATTTACTATTTTTGTTAGCATATGTTTTGATATATATTTTACTAAAATTGGTAAGCATCGATATAAACATAAGCCAAAATCAAATTATAACGCGGGCGAAGCCGCGGGTAAAAGCTAGTATATTATAAATATCTATTTGTATGTTATTTTATCTGAAATTAAATATTTATAGTAACTTCAGCTTATTTCTTCAACACTGAAATAGGCAAAACTAGTCATAACTTTATTTGTTATTAGTTGACCGAGTGAATGAAGTGAAAGAGGTGTCCGTTTTAAGTCGACGATTGTGCTTTCGTTTGTCTGTATGTTGATTTATCTCTACAGGTCGCATTTTTCAACGATTTTAGACGAACCCTGCTATCTACACATATTTAAATATTTAATGTTTTTTATTAAAATTTTCGATACTTGTGTGTTACCAATAAAATGACATGTGATATGGAACTAAAACGTGGTCTTTTAATGTGGGCCTTATGAATAAGCTCAAGATAGCCCAACATGCTATGGAGAGGGCTATGCTCAGTGTTCTGCTGCGGGATCGAATCAGAAATGAAGAGATCCGCAGACGAACCAAAGTTATCGACAGCCAGGCGGATTAGCAAATTAAAGTGGCAATGGGCAGGTCACATCGTTCGAAGAACGGATAGCCGATGGGGCCGAATGGAGACCACGGACCAGCAAGCGCAGCATAGGACGTCCACCGACTAGGTGGACTAACGATATCGCAGGAACGCGCTGCATAGACAACCAACCGGCCTTATTGGAAATCCATGGGGGAGGTCTTTATCCACCAGTTGACGTCCTACGGCTGATGGATGAATGAATTTTTTTAGCAGTAATAGCAATATAGGTAAGTATTCATATCGTTAATGGCGCAAGAGAACCCCATCGCCGTAGTCAACTCTGCGGCGCTGGGGTCATTCGATCCGACAGCTCCCTGCAACAGGAAGTATTCCGTATTTGGTATAGGCGCCAGTTACCAAAGGCACACAGTCATACACCGACCCCGCCGGCGAGGTCGAGGACCCTCAGGATCTGATAGAAGATCGGTTAGATTCTCTCCAAATAATCAAACAGCTCAACCTATTAGGGCCACAGGGCACACCCCTTCTGGGGTGCCCGGGTAAGTCTGATCTCCCCCGCCGGGTGACTGCCCAAGCCGAGGTCCGTACCATCTCAGGTGCCCTTGCGCTAGTCACCCTTTAACCCAATCTTGGGGCTCAGCCGCCTTCTGCGCTCGCCCATACCCGGTAAGCTGTAGAGGCCTCAGAGACCAACAGCTCCCAAGTCATTAAAAAAAAATAGCGCAAGAAAGGGGATGTACGCAACTTGTAACTAAATTCACATTTGCACATTAACATTGATTTGGCTTGTAGCCAGTATGTTAGTAAGATAGTGTGAACTGTAATTTTGATGCAGCGACCTTCAAGATAGACACCTAATCGTACCAAATGAAATGTCGCCGAACAATATCAACCAATACATATAGAATCAACCAATCTGAACACTAGTCTTCATTAGACTGGCGTTGCGGTCGCGTCTCAAAGCAACAAGGTAAATATGGTGAACTGCGTCATTCCATCTTGCCGAAATTACTCGGTATCAAAAGAAATAACGAACACACATTGTCACATACCACCAGTAAGTAATAAATATCTTTCTATGTGATTTAAAAGCAAAAGCAAAATATTGAAAATGAAATCATTTGACAATGTAAACAGAGTGGAAAATTTCTCTATGGTCAGTTAGGAATGTCGGATAATGTCCGTATGAGATCGAATATTGACTCTTCAAATCGATTAACTTTAAGGTCAAAATTGATTTTGACCCGGTCGGCCGGCCATGTAAAGGAATAAGGTCGCAAGGTCAATGTGGGTCGAACTACTAGTTTTAGATCGATTTAACAATACGGAGCAGCATCACGTGATGTGTTCACATTTTTAACCGATTTAAAAAAAGGAAGAGGTTCTATGTTCGTCTGTATGTATTTTTTTAGGTTTACTAATCAAATAATGTTTTTTATATTTCTGGAAGAGAAAAGATCGAATTCAGAGGTACTTAAGGCTACCAGCTGTTATTTCATAGTGTTATTGACTTTTGTTTATAACTTCTGGAATGAACGATAAAAACGTATTTATAATTACTTACATAAGTCCACCTATTAAAAAGAGTCAAGATGTGAATAGATTGACAAAATTTCAGCCAGTCGGACTTATCATGTGATAAGACATGACGTCATCCTAGACTCGAATCAATTTAGGAATCGATTCTTTTCATCATGTATTTTGAAATCCCTATTTCAAGTGGCAACTTCACTCAAAAGTTGTCTATGGTACAAATTGCATTTTTCACATTTTTAAGTCTAGGTTTGTATGAAGAGGCTCCTTCTGTGCCCTGTGTAATAGGGCCTATTCTGTGTTTTGATGATTGGGCTAGTTATTTACAATTTCAATGTCTTATTCTTCGTTATTCCAGTAGGGCGCTGTAATGATTATAATTTAGTATTCAGCACTTCATAGCACTACCAATTTAATTTAAATTTGCGCGACGCCCTTGTGGGGTAGGTTCCACAGGTATAAAAACTGAGTGGAATCTGCCCCAAGATGAAACGAGTGGGGCAGATACCACTAATTAAAGTGAAGGAGTGGAATCTGCCCCATCGGTGGGGCGGAGTGAAAGTCACCAGCCAGGGTAAAATCTGAGACGCTAATGGTAAAATAGACATTCTCCATTTTACCACAAAAGTTTTAAGCACGCTTTAGACACTGTTTGCCGGAACAAATTGCACGGATAAAGTGTATCTTTTGTGGTAAGACGGTCTGTGATTTCATGTTAAAAATTAAAAAACAAATAATAGAAAAATCTCATTGTATTAAGCATAATAAATAATGAAGCAGTCTTATTAACAAACTTTAAAGTTTAATTACTTTTATTAACTAAATTAAACATTACCCAGGTATCTTCGAGCAAATATAAATATCTATAGTCACAATCGTGCAAATAAAGTGTCCGAGCCAAACCCTGCCCAAGCTACGTAGTAGCTTTTTAGTTAGTCGTAAGGCGATTGCGAGTCGACTACAACCCCGCGCGATGCCAAAGTGCTCGGTTACAAGCACTAATTAGGTGACATAACCTCGAGATTCGACAAAACGGGTCATGTGAATTATTTAATGTAAATATCAAGTCGGTATGTATGACGGCGCTCGGACATTTTTTTATTACTTCCTCTTAGGGATTGTGGCTCTGCAGATATTTGCTCGAAGCTAGGTATGTACTTAGGTAGGTATTAGTATAAAGTAAGAGAAAACAAAGCAAGGCACACATTAGGCCCAATTATTAAGGCGCCATCTTATAGCAACGTAAAGTGACTCTATCGAATGATTAGAGTGAAAAAGAAACAGAACTATTCCAAATTGCTAATATAACTACGATGTACTTGGGCCTACTGATTGATTAAAACAAAAGTCTTCAGTACCTTAATCAACAAATAGTCCGAATCATACTACTTGGCGGGTGTGATGTTAGCTACAAGTTGCGGATAACCCAATCCGGACTGAAACTCGCTTATACTGAGCGCCACACTAATTGAAGGATGGGAAGATAGCCGCAGATGACACTTCGCCGTGATTCGCTAATTATTGCGCATGTGTGCACAATGCCTATACAAATGGCGAAGTAGTGAGCTCGGGCGTAGAGAGCGCGCGGGAGGCATGAGGTTGGCGGGCGGGTGTGCCCCGGCGATTCGTCTCTCTGGCTCCCGCGTGTAACCATATATTGGCTTTTGCGCAGAACGCTGCGCATAACTTCCCATCCTTCAATTTGTGTGGCGCTCAGTATAACAGTTGCGCGATGATTGGGTTACTCGCAATTTGTAGCTAATATCACAGCCGCCAAGTTGTGTGATTCTGACTATACAATGTACATAATTACCCATTGATAGGGTGAACGTGTACCTGTACGCGCGTCGCAGGTACAGTACCTACTAAGAGTTGAAAATAAATGAGGGCGCCACTATCGCTTTTTTAAGCATATTTTGCATCATTTTGTTCAGGATGACACTTTCTGTTCACAATCCTTAAATGACAAAAACCAAGAAAAACAAAAATGAGTTTAGGTAGTAATAATATCCTGTCTCGAATAATTTTTAAGTTCTACTCTTTTATATCGCACAGTAACGTTAGGGTTGCCAATTTTTTACTAGAAATAAGGTATATTCAGGTCTATGAAGAATATTAAACAGTATTTGAGAAAAATTAACAGCACCTATTTTATTTATTTATTGTTTTAAATACATATTTTTAGAGCTTCTTGCACTACTTAATAATTTACAATCTTTTTTAACCTATACAGCATGACCTTTTATTCAGTGCACAAATTTTTATCGCGCAATAGATATCATTAATAGAACATATTTCGCTCATATAAAGGTCGACTTTTTTTCATCAAACTTCCAAAGAAAATTATATTGCATGCATCCTACTCATTACATTGTATAGGTTTATGTTTGTTTATTATACTTTCAAAATGCATAGTCAAATGTGCACTGAAAAAAAAATCACCCTGTATATGCCCAGAAAAATTTACATTTCCGATTTTCGTAAATTTTTGACATTTTTATACGAAAAGTTTAGCTCAGCTAGCTTTGCATTTTGATGCTGTAAACAGTATTTTGTATACCTACTTTAGTTTTTTGTTCAACAGTAAAAACTATAATTTAGTGAAAAACAGTAAGTTGGCAACCCTAAGTAACGTACAAGTCTGACAAGAAATAGTTTATATGGGTTTGGGGTTTAAACACTTGTGGCATATCCACCGGCCGCCATTTTGATTATTTTATAAAGAATCCGCGTACGATGGTAGTAATATATATTATATGAGTAGGGGACACTTATACACACAATCAATATTTCGTACTATGGTGCCCTAAAGTGTCACGTTCTCGAGATATTTGGATGTAAAGATCGCTGTACGAGAACTTTGCGATCTTTATATCAAAATATCTCGAGAACGTGACACTTTAGGGTATCATCTAGACATCTAGACACTAGACATCTATGGTTTGTAAAAGTATCTCCTACCCATATATACTACTTTCATAGTGCGCGGAAACGTTAAAAAAAATGGCGGCGGGTGGATATGCCAGCTTCCATACAAATATGTTCAAAGCCCTTTCTTGGCGACTGAGAAGTTAGCTACAAGCTACGCCAAACCCAATCTTGGCTGAAGCTAACATAGTAAGCGCAGCTTACTTCATATCCGCCAATAAGTTTGATTCGGCCTATACTGCGGCGCGCCAAAGTAAAAATACCTTGGGTAGAAATAGAATAATCAACCATGCCTTGTACAGGGTTATTGGTAATCAATTAGCATCATTTTAGTGGCTTATTCTGTACATCAAAACTAACTACTTTTGTTCTGCGACATTTGTCAAAACTAAAAAAAAAACAGCTGTTCCATACATTTTGTTGAGAGCGAACGATATTTTTCTATGGAACACCTTTTTTTATTTTTGATAAAAGTCGCAGCAAAAAAGTTGTTTTGACGTACAGAATAAGCCCCTAAAAGGATGCTAATTGATTACCAATAACCCTGTATATTTGCGAGTGAGATAATAAGCCCAATTTTAGAGACGCCATCGTAACTATAATACCAACTAGACTATTTCTGTTTCTTTTTCACGTTAGGCATTCGATAGAGATAAAACTTTTTACGTTGCTATTAAAACGATGGCGCCTCTAAAATTAGGCTTATGTCAAAGTTGATCTCATAAAAAATACTGTAGAAATAGGCAGACACAGACTTAACGACGTCTTTGAAGTTAGGTACAAGCTGCGCGAATCCCGGCGCTAACATGCGAATTAGATATTGTGCAACAACTCGATTCGTGTTCACAAAACGCCATTGAGTTCAAAGTTGCCAAACTTTGAACAATGGCTATGTGCTCTAGATGTTTCGTGCCTTAAGTTATTGAATACAAGAGTATTGTTATACATATATGGCACCTTATGTGTACATTTCTATATGGATCATTACATACAGGTCGCGTCATTTAAAAAAATCAGGTTGCGCTCCGGGACTGCCTCCGTCTTACAAATTTTCGATCAGTATGCTGAGTGTGAGTTTTGTCGTAAACATGACGCGCTCTTCGGCGAGCGCGTAAGCATGTAATTTGTATGAACTTGCACTCGCACAAAGTGTTTCAAAAACGCGCCGCTAGTGGCGCTGTACATTTCTTCATACAAATTACATGCTTACGCGCTCGCCGAAGAGCGCGTCATGTTTAGGACAAAACTCACACTCAGCATACAGGTCGTGTCCAGACGCGAGTTTAACATTTTTTACTCATCCCAAAAAGTACACAACACTGCTATAGAAGTTTTCACTTCTATAACGCTGGAGCTTCAAACTGCTTACTGACAGCCAGTTTTCTTTTTACTTAACAGAACATAGATGAGCTTAGGGAGCAAATCAATATGAATATGAATGTCTCATTGAAATAACAAAATATGACGCACAATAATTACTATAAATGCATCCAGGAAAATATGCTGTATTGTTTACAGTACCAACAAAAAATTATAAGATAAAACATGCATCAAATATTCATATCCTCATACATTTTGTATATTATTGGTTGGTCTGAGTAATTAATATTCATTTACATATTATACAACCATTGTATTTGGTCTATCTATGTACTTAGTTGTCTAAGAATATTAAATTACATTCTATACCAAAATTACAAAAACAATAGCTACGTTAGGTAACAATCCTATTTGATAATAATACAAAATCTCACTCATAATCACAACATATCCCTAACAAATTCATTCGAGTTCTTTTCCCAGATCTGTCCCGATCTATACAACCTGTAAATTTTATCACTCGTCAAGCTCTGGCCAAACCTTAACATTGCACCTTCAAATTTGTGTTGAAACACTTGCATTTGTGTCTCATTGTACCCTAAACCACTTGGGTGGAAGCTCTTAGGATCTCTACATTCTGTATACTTATGCGCTCCTAGTAATTCGAGGGGTATAACCTTACTTTGCGTTAGGTTAAATATGTCTTCAAATGATGACATAGAATCTAAATTCCTAACGTACAAAGGTTTTAGCTTCTGTGGAGTTATGTAATAGTGAGATTTCCTCATAATATCTGGGTATCCCACTTCTGCGTTAGAATCTACTTCTTGATTGAGACAGAATAATAAAGGAGTTATTTCAACTGTGCGTAGCTTCCTCGTTGGATCAAAATCGTCTAATACAGCTTTTATATTGCTATGCACTCGAGGCACTATGAATTCGTCCCATGATAATACCATCGCATGGCTAGCTTTATTGCTTTCATCTTTATCTAACCTAAAATTTCTAAACAAACAGTCCAATTCAATAGCATCACGTACAATGCTGTAGGACTTAGCAAATATGTAAGGATAGTTCAATGGGAAGAACTGTATATCCCACTGCGTTATGTCAGAAGGCAAGAGATTTAGACGACGTATGATATCTTCAGAGATCATGCTATCGTAAATGATGAAGTGGTTGACTCCCATCATGTGGTGGAATACTAGAAATTCTATAAAAGAATCTCGAGAAACCAACGGAATTTGATTAGGTATGACACATAATGCTGGGACAATATTATTCACAAATCTTATACTACTGTTTTCTCTGGGTTTTCTTTTAGTATTGACAGGTATTAATCTATTGATCGGTGCGTGAATAGGGTTAATATTATAGTCGTTGACGTAGAAGCTGACTCCTTTTGGCTTCCCCAAATGTTTGTTCAAATAACATTGAAATATATACAGTCGGTAGTCGTTCATGGGTTCAGAGACTATTTTGAAGCTGAATCTCCCTGCTTTAGGTTTGTCCGAGTTCTCCAGCCAAATGTTGCAACGGAAGTTTGGAGGTACGTGCGCTTTTCCGACAACGATTGTATCAATATTATGGGCGTGTGATGGCACCAGCTTGTCATACTTCTGGTACGAGCGTAAGAAAGACGAATATGAGTAGAAATTGTCATCGATTTGCTGGAACAGAGGCGGCGTTTCACGCACTTCCATTGAAGTATTTCGGACTATCTCAGAGAGCATCGTGGCATTGAATCCTGGGCCACAGAATTCAATCTCTGAAAGCCCGGGTTTGCCAAAGAAATTCAGCACTTCAAGAACATATCTGAGCCTGTAGTACTCGTGGCGGTAAATGAGTAGAGTCACGATGCTAATGAAACATACTATTACGAGTATTAGCTGGTAATACTTCCTCATATTGCTTCCCGAAGATTTACGGGCTGTCTTCATTTACTCGCCGGCATCTGCAAGAGATTTTTGCTTAGAATAACGATAATATATTCAAAGAAATAATACTAGGTAGTAAATAGGTACTCACCCAAATTAGTGAGCTGTGTAGAAAAATACAAATATAAAGCTAGTTTTGTGATTAAACATTAATTTTAAAACTATTTTTATTACAAATAGGTCACTGACTACCGCACTGCAGCTTGTCTGCAGCAAAAGTCAAGAAAATGTCATTGTCAAAGTCAAGTCGAATTGTTGATCTGTCAGTGAGAGTGTTTTGCCAAAAAAAACTTGAAAACAGGGAAAAGCAAAGTAAATAAAGCGTTCCCAGATGGCTTCGTCTAGGTGACTGCGGGTACGGTCTAGTCTTAGGCCGTAGAGGCCACTAACTAAGGAGATACTCTCAGGAGATACTACGTATCAGACGACCGACTGCCGAAGATTTTTTAGGCCGTAACGTTATCTGTGGTTGTGCCAATTGAACCTCGCCCCCGCATACTTCACCCCTTGGCCTACAATGCCATACATACTAGTACTTATTCTGTGACATCAAAACGTATAGCTATGTATACGTGTCTATACATTAGTATTTCTATTTAATATTTTGAGAAACTAAAAAGACTATGGGCGAAAATGAAACGAAAATCGTAACTTTTTAGCACTGCACCTTATTATTTCTTAAATGTAAAACCAAAATACACACTGCCTTGCTAATTTTTCATCCAATTTATGAAGAGGAGCCGGTCATCTCGAAACACGTTGAATTTATTTTGAAGTAAGTTACTGAAGACACTAGATGCACACACAGGAAGAAGATTAATCGATGATGTCAATATAATGACTTTTCGAAGTTTTCAAGGCGTGAATTACTATTATTTATTAATATTTTTCGTAAAACTGTAAAACAACAAGAGAAAAAATAGCGGTTGGCGAGGTCAATGAATGAATAAATGAAGTAATGAACAATATATGCAGCTTGTTCGTTCATTTCTGAGGATATTTTCATTTGATCCCCGTTCGGCCTATGGAAAGTTTTATTTGTATGGGTTGTGAGTCGGCGGTAGAGGCGTGGCTGTAGATTTAATTTTGTTTCTCTTGTATTGATACTTTGTGATTGGAAAAAACAATATGGATGCAGTCGCGCCCGCGCCCTTATCTGCGACTGTCTGTCGGACGCTTAAAATCAATGCCGTTCTTTGCCGTTTGATCGATATCAAACATACAAATCGTTCTCGTAGGTGCAGCACTATTCCCTTGATGAATGAACTATCTCTAACTGTCGAAAAGCAAGGCTGCCAAACTATTAGAACAAAACTAAAAGTCATTGGCGTTTCACGGCATTTTTAATTTATTTTGTAGAAAAATAATATAAATAGTGAAATAAACAAGAATGTCTGGAAATAGAGAGGAAACTATAAGGCAATTTTGCGACGTGACCGGTGCGGACGAAAACCGGAGCAAATTCTTTTTAGAATCTTCAAACTGGCAGCTTGAAGTGAGTGTCGTCAAGTATTTTTCACTCCGTCATTTCTATTATTTTTGGGGAATAACCGGGTATAAATTGGTTTTATTCTGTTGTTAGAATAATCTTTAATCCTTTCTTTGTGTATATTACTGATTGAATCTCGTTTAGGAAGCTATATCGAGCTTTTACGAACACGGTGGTACAGAAGAGCCTGCGCCGGCTGCCGCTGCTCCAGTGGCTTCTCCTCTAGTTATGGACAGTGACAGCGACATGGACTCTGCTCCAAACTCGCCTCAAAGACAAACGAAGAAGGAGAAGAAGAAACCGAATACAAAATTTGCTACTTTGGACTCGTTACACCAGGAAAGCTCTAGTGATGAGGAAGAAGGTAATTCTCTTAGTATTTACTTTATTTTAGACTGACCAATGTTGTCTTTTTGTTGTGTATAGGCCAAATCATACAAATTGGCAACTGTGATGTTACCTACAAGCTGCGGATAGCCCAATGCTGAATGAAGCTTACTTAACAGCTGTGCGAGGATTGGGTTATCTGCAGCTAACATCACAACTGCCAAGTTGTATGATTCTGCCTGTACTACATGTGTACCTACTAGGTATATGCCAAAACTTTGCTATAGAAATGTTTTACAGTAATATCATCTTACCACACCAGAATTAAACATGCAACAAATTACTCAGTAAAACAGTACCTAAATGGTACTGTTTTACTGAGTAATTTGTTCTGTTAAACAGTGTCTAAAGTGTAGGTACATTTATCTTGTGGTTGCCATAAATAGTATATCATTCTTCTTTGACTACAAAAAGGTCTTATAAGATTCTCATTAATTCTTTGAATCATTTTCCCTTGTATAAAGTTAATAGTTATGCAATTTTGTCATATTTATTTTGCTTTAGACAGTAACTGTCTGTGGTTGAATATGTGACTTAACCCTCAGGGCTGTCCAAAATCAAAAGTGTCTTGCGATATAAAACACTTGCTACGTTTTTGACTTTGGACAACGATTGAGGATCGTGTCCTCTCTACTAAACTATGTCCAATTTTATACTTCAAGATTACAGGAGTGCATTGGTGTAGCTAGGCTAGAGATTTTTCCTGATAAGTTGGATGTCTTTTAAGTTAAAAAATCACTTCTACCTCTAAAATAAGTTAAGGACATGTCCACAAAATGTATGGAGGCTGGTATAATAATAATCAAAAATCTAACCACAATACTCGTTACATTTCGGGAAAGTTCATATTTTTCTGAGTATTGCATCAGTTAAAAACAAAAAAGACATCGCAATTTTTTTTAAATTAATTTTGATTTTATTAGGATAAATAAATATATTTGGCTCAATAGGTAGTGTATCTTTAGGAACTCTGATTAAGTAACTCTTAAATTGTTAAATAAAAGCATTTTTACCACTTAGACACATTTTTTAAGTGTTTTTGTCACATTGTACCTACTAACTGGTCACACTGGTAGGTTATAATTTTTAATTTTAGCAAATTAAGAGGTAAATGTGGAGGAATCAGCTTTGAATGCAAGTAAAATACGCTAGAAGCACTTTATTATTGTAAAACTATCAATTAATCAATTATTGTCTAACTCGCTTCAGATTTTTGAAATGCTTATCACAAAGATAACTCTTTGAGATAAAAATTTAGTGTGGAAAGCACTCAAAATAAAATCATAAAATTGATTTAGCAGTGCGTCATCTTTCGTCAATCTTTAGAAGTTCTAATAACTTCTAGTTTAGTGATAACCTGTCTAATACGGGTATCACAGGTGGCGCCACCAACGCTATAAGTTGGGAAATGTAAGCACTTCAGAAATTTGAAGCTTGCGTAGGAGGCGGGCTGGCTCAGTTGGTTAGAGCGTCGGGCTAGTGATCCGAAGGGGCAGGTTCAAATCCTGCGTTCGCTTCAGATTTTTGAAATGCTTATCACAAAGATAACTCTTTGAGATAAAAATTGAGTGTGGAAAGCACTCAAAATAAAATCATAAAATTGTAAAACTAGATAAAATAAAAAGCTGTATTATTATTTTTCACACAATTTATTTTTCACATTTAAAAATAAATGCAGGGATGAAAAAATCTAAATTAAATATTTTTCAGAAGCCCATAAAACAAGTTTTCAAATGATGTATATATCATCTTGGTTAGATTTTTCTCTGAATAATATACCACTTGTGGACGTCACCTTTAGTATTAAATACATCCAAACATCTTTAACAAGACTTCTGACTACATAAAAATTTCCTTTTCTAATAGCTGCTCCATTTGTTTGGCTCGAATCTGCTATGAAAAGTCAAATCCAAGGCTTGCTTACCCCATGTCAAACTTGCATGACAAAGACAACAGATACTGATTTGCCTAATGATAAAAAGGAAGAGTTGGATAGTGTTAATAAATGTAAAGAAGAGATACAAAGATTAATGAGCGAAATTCAGAGATTGTTGAGAGAAAATAGCAAGTTGAGTAAAGAGATAGCAAGATATGAGACGGGAAATGAGGGTGGGCCGAGTAGCTCTGAGGCAGGTCTGTCGCTTTACATTTTTCTGTTAGCTAGCTTGAATGAATTCAATGAGACATTCATACATTATTATTATACATTCAGAACAACGCAAGGTTGCATCATGAAAAAGATCCCTGGAGCTTCAAGCTCAAGGAAATTTAACTCCTAATGCACAGAAAAAAGGGAGTTAAATGTAAATCTGTGTGTGTACACAGTTTTAACTGCAGCAAGAAGATATACCTATCTTTAATGACCTGTAGAATAGGAGGTAAATTTCCTGGTGTGCAAAGTGACACTCCAGAGTTCTCTTAATGTGATAGACAACAAAAAAGAAGTGCAAAATATGAGTAGAAGATAGTCAATGTTATGAAAAATTACAACCATTACATGGTGAGCCTTTAGTCTTTTAAGAAAACTAATGAAAATATATTATTGTAATTCGTAAATTAGCATTAGCACCAAACTTAGCCGAAAAGAGGTGATTCGGACCATCATAATAAACAACTTAACACTTTGAGGGACAGTACTTCTATAGGCGTATGAGTGTAATAAAAGTTTGTGACAGAACGCCTCTGCCCGTCAGAGATTTTTTTCCTATATCGCTAGTACGCCGTACGGCGTGAAATTTTCCATACTAACTCATAGAACAGCAGTTTGTACTGTCACCGCAGGTATAAATCTCACCTCGATACTGTCACTGCTTCATATTCAAAGTGTTAGACAAAGACAACGCGTTCACGCATACATCTGTAATTTCGAGATCCTTCCGTCACTCACACTACGCCACTGGGCGTCGTTTTTACATACAGCCAGTCGAGTAGTGCGCGTCGGCGGTGCGCCTGCTTGTCACAACATGTTTTAGTGCAAAGGGTTTTCTAAAATGTGAATATTATTCAATTTTAATTTGATTAGATGGTATCAAATACATTAGCGTGGCAAACAGCACATGCAAGTTTTCTTTTAGCACCAGTGTATCTGGTGAACCCTATTTTAGAATATCAAATTCAACGGTACAGTTTTTGCTGATGGCGTCTGGGAATTCATATGTAAAATAGCAAAAAAGTCTGCAGATTTTGTTTGATGCAGCTTCTACCCCATAATCGAGTCAAGACCCGTTTGAAGATGATGGGGAGTATGGATCGGACCGAGATTATCAACCTTCTGGCGCTGAGTCTATGAGTTCGGAAGAAGCGCCTTGAGACGTTCTGTCATATTCCGTACAAACATGGAGCACACTATGTATCACTACGCCTATAGGCAATGTATGACAGTTAGTAGTGTCATATTAGGGTAACTCAATGAGACTATACTGTCCCTCAAAGTGTTAACCTGGAATTCAAGAAATTAAAATCATTTTGATGATTCAGAGTTGTAATTTTAAATGGAACAACAGATTTTTTTCATATTCCTCTTTGGCCCCATAGTAAAAGTTGGTCATAATAATGGTCTTAAACGCCTGCTTTTGTCTTAGTACAGGGCAAATTGGTAACCCTTTATTTACTAATTTATTGGTTTGCAAATTATTTGTTTTTTTTTTCAACCTCTCTTTCTCGCCATTCTTTCCCGTCATTCTGTCTGGTTCTGTGCTAGCCTCATCCATTGCCTCCCGACAAGTTCGATGGCATTATCTGACCATCGGGCTGGTGGTCTGCCTCTATGTCTTCGTCCTTCTCTCGGGTACCACTCGGTGACTGCCTCGGGCCACCTGTTGTCACCCCATCGAGCCAAGTGTCCTGCCCATCTCTGCTTTAGCTTGGCGATGCGTGTAGCTACGTCTTCGACTTAAGTACTTTTTATGTACTTTCATCATCATCACTGCTGGAAATAGGCCTCTTTCTATCCTGTGTTAATCGTGTCCAAGTTCGATCCGCGATTTTCACAATATCTTGTAGCCGGAGGAGCGACGCTCCGCTTGCCTTGCCTCGGCCACCGCTCCGTCACTGCCCTACTCCACCTGTCGTCACTCCGCCTGGCTACGTCGTATCCTGGGGTGCGTTTACGCACTCCAGTATAAGATAAAAATTAACCAGGCTAAGTCTATGTCACCCGTTTAGGGCATCCGTCAGGCGAAAAATTGTCCCGACTAAAAATTAATCTGCCCCGTTCAAGCACTCCCACCGGTATAATTTTTCTCCTGACTAGGCTAACTTTTATCGAGGTTTTTAGGTAGATACATTTTATCTTGTCTCTGATTGGTCAGCTAGTTGTTATCGAATCGAATTTGACAGATCGTTCAAGAGTTTGACATATGTGATTAGTTTGTTATAGATTTGAGCGCTATGATTAGTCTAGAGCTATGACGTCGTTCACGGACGCCCCTCAGAATAATTTTTATTCCGCATAAAAATTATCTGGAGTGCGTAAATGCACCCCAGCCCAACTCCACTTAAGATTCATGACAGCGGATCCGACGTCCCGAACGTTGGTTCTTCGTCGGATTTCCGTGTTTCGGACTCGGTCTTGGAGTTTGATGCCGAGCATAGACTTCTCCATGGCTCTCTGTGCAACTCTAATTTGGTTGACAGCGTCATGTGTGAGCGTCCATGTCTCGCACCATACTTTATAGTTGGTAGGACGCATTGGTTGTAGAGTCTTCAAACACTGTGTAGGTACTTTACCATGTAATATTCTGTATTGTTTAAGGTCAAGCATTTTACGCCGGAGGCTCGGAGCGCTCCGGCCAGCAGATATTGGGCCCCAGTAAAGGGAGGAAGGATATTGTCACTGAGGTCTTCAAAGGTGTTAAAGAGTGAGTGTAATAGTTTACTAAAATTATAAATCCGAAAGTGTTAGAAGACCATTTCGGCGTTACGGTGAACAAGTCAGCGATGTAAAGTTAGCTATAGAAGGTTCTGTAGAAGCTCCTGTAGCTAACTTCATTGTGCCGCTTTGTATACTTCTATACGATGTGAAGTTAGCTACCGCTGCGGTGGTCGTGTCGCCTCGCGGAGTGTGTGGAGGCACCATAAGATTTTAATCAGCTACCCAGGTACCGACTACTTGGTAGACGCAAGTCTACTGATGAAAACGAATTGGTGTCTACCAATTATGAAACACTAGTTGTACTAGCGATGACAGAGCAGTGTTGTCAACGTAACAAAATTAGTAAAATGGCACACGGGCGACCTCACCTACGACGGTTCTTTTTTTGCACAAACTATTGAATATATTGTTGTTTGCAGACGAGGCGCGGTGGTGTTCGAGGACGAGCCGGCGACGAGCCGCGGCCGGGGCGGCGGCGCTTTCGGCGGCGTCGGCTACAGACTCGGTAACTAAAAATTCAATATACAGGGTTACTGGTAATCAATTAGCATCCTTTTAGGGGCTTATTTTATACATCAAAACTAACAACTTTTGTTCTGCGACTTTTATCAAATCTTAAAAAAAAAATGACTTCCATAAAAAATATCGTTTTCCCTCGAAAAAATATATGGAACAGCTGTTTTTTTTTTAGTTTTGACAAAAGTCCCAGAACACAAGTTGTTAGTTTTGATGTACAGAATAAGCCCTTACAAGGATGCTAATTGATTACCAGTAACCCTGTATATTATGTTATGTGTTATCAGGATCACCCTTTTAAGACACTCCAAAACGCAAGTTCACTCTTTAAGCCCACACTGACCATGATCCATGGATGGGTGACATCCAAAGGGATGTGGTCAATGTTGCCAATTTAGTGTAGTTTCTTAGAAGAACAAGAGATTGATTGACCGTTGTACTAACTTACATACAGTGGAACCTCGATTATCCGGCCCTCAGTTATACGGATTCACGAATATCCGGACTACTACCCGCGATCAATAAAATATATTTTTAAGTAGAATTCATACATAGACGAGTATGTCAGAATCAAGGCTTTACTGTAATTGAAAAAAAAAAAAAGTTTATTTCACTGAATTAGGAAAATAACGATGGGCTAATGATTTGTATGACCAATATGCGAATTATAGCTTGCTGCAATTCTCTATTATTTAAATAACTGTTTAAATGGTTTTCCAGGACAAACGGCCGATGACCACGAGCCTGTGACTCCTACAGGAGCCCAAGCCGAGGTAAGTCTTAAGAATAAGAATAATTTATTGGCCTTATAACAGTTTGTTATACTGGGCAAGTCATATTACATTTTAAATAGCATACTTATAATTTAATATACATAAAAATAAAATTTAATATGAAATGTAGAATGAATTTGCATGATATTAATAAAATAAGAAAACAATATAAGTAAATCTTTGCATTTTTTTACAAATTAATTTATAATTAATAATAACAGGCTCCTGGCCTACCTGGAAGCGAATGACTTACTCAGTGACCGCCAGTACGGCTTTCGCCGAAACCGGTCTACTGGGGACCTTCTAGCGTACGCCACACACACCTGGAGTGAGGTCATGGAGAAGCACGGGGAGGCGTTGGCTGTCTCCTTGGACATTTCCAAAGCTTTTGATAGGGTCTGGCACGAGAGCCTTATTGGCCAGCTTCCATCTTACGGCCTGCCTGCTGATTTCTGCACATGGATATCAGATTTCTTGAGGAATCGGTCGATACGAGTTGTCGTTGATGGCTGCTCGTCAGACCAAATGGCTATCAATGCCGGTGTTCCTCAGGGGTCTGTGCTCTCTGCGACACTCTTCCTACTGCATATCAACGATCTGCTTAAGCCCGGGACCTTTGGGTACGCAGATGACAGTACAGTCGTGGAGAGCTACACGTCCGATGCAAGAACCAGCGGGCCACAGATCGAGTTATACAGAGAGGCTATGGTTGAACGGCTCAACTTGAGTCTGCAGGCGGTATCCGACTGGGGTGATGCTAACCTGGTCAAGTTTAATGCCACAAAGACTCAGGGCTGTCTGTTTTCGGCCAAAAAGAGACCCTTTCAATTGTCTCCCGCTTTCCGTGGTGTCTCCGTTCCGGTAACTAACAGCTTGGAACTATTAGGCGTTTCACTCACATCTTCTCTTAACTTTGGCTCTTACATAGAGTCCAAAGCCCAATTAGCCTCCAAAAAACTTGGTGTTCTCTCTAAGGTGAGACGGTATTTCACACCTGAGCAACTGCTTAGTCTTTATAAAGCACAAGTCAGGTCTTGCATGGAATACTGCTCTCACCTTTGGGATGGCTCTGCCAAATATCAACTGGAGGCTCTGGAGTCGATTGAGAGGCGAGCCAGGAGGCTGATTGACAACGACACCTTGACTAAGACGCAGCTGCAAAGTCTTGAGCATCGTCGCAAGGTGGCGTGTTTGTCGGTCTTTTACCGGATACACTTCGGAGAGTGCGCCCAGGAGTTGCACAATCTGGTCCCCCCTGCCCCTTTCTTCTATCGTACGGCTAGACGGACGCGACCAAAGCGCCACCCTTTTATGGTGGACATTCCGCGCGTTAGAACCAAGCGTTTTGAATCCTCATTCCTCATACGAACAGCCGGAATGTGGAATGCTTTGCCTGGGTCTGTCTTCCCGTTAAAGTACAACGTGAGTGTCTTCAAATCCCGAGTAAATAGGTATCTTCTAGGTAAGCGTGCTACACCCTAGACCGCACATCTGCTTAACATCAGGCAGTGTGTAGTCAAACGCAAACCTATACGAAATAAAAAAAAAAAAAAAAAAAAAAACAATTTTGAAGAAGTTGATGAGTAGATCAATACAAAATCCTTGAATTACAAAAAAAGTGGAACATATTTTTAAAGAATGTCATGATTGTTAATTCGATTAAATGTCATTTATTATCCAAGCGAGAATGAAGATTCAGTCAGGTGCAGTGTCATAAATTCATTCAATGAGTAAAAAGGATTGGTTTTCGAAGAAAAGTTTTATTTTTCTTTTGAATTATTTTGCATGTAGGTTGGTAATATTTTGTGGTTGCTTATTTAAGATACAAATTTTATTATATATGCCCTGTTTTTGTACCTTGGTCAATCTGTTAATTGGCCTGCGCAACTCCTCATACTTCCGGCATATACGTGGCAAGTCGTTGTACTGTACTCACTGTACAGGCCGAATCATACAATTCGGCGGATGTGAAGTTAGCTACAAGCGACACGAAACCCAATCAACGCGCAGCTTTGTGTGAGGTTTAGTCTGGATTGGATGTTGAGCAGTTTGAAGCTAACTTTACATCCGCACACTTGTATGATTCGGCCCTGTACTGGCTTTTTTCTTAATAGTCCACTACTGGACGTAGGCCTGCCCACGAAGGGTATTTGGGCCATATCCACCACGTTGGCCCAGTGCGGTAAATTCACATACTGTACCAGCCTTTTTAATAGTCCACTGCAGGACGTAGGCCTATCCACGAAGGGTGATTGGGCCATATCCACCACGCTGGCCCAGTGTGGATTGGTGGATTAACATACGCCATCGAATTTCTTCTACGGACGTATGCAGGTTCCCTCACGATGTTTTCCTTCACCGAAAATCCAGTGGTGTTAAATTCCGTACATAAATTCCAAAGAACTTATTGGTCCGGGACCGGGGATTCGAACCCACGACCTCACATATGCCATCAAATTCACATACGCCATCGAATTTCTTCTACGGACGTACAAGTACACAGGTTGCCTCACGACGTTTTCCTTCACTGAAAAGTCACTGGTGTAAAATTCTATACATACGAGTAATTTCTAAGGAATTCATTGGTACGGGACCGGGACCCTCACGATTGTAAGGCGGGTGTCATTACCGCTAGACCACCATGCTTCATGAGTTGGTTAATCATTATTTGCCCTAAACTCAAATCTCACCAAAATGTTTTCTTGTACATACTCTATCGGCCTAAACGAACTTTTTGAAGTTATCGGTCAACTTCTACACGCTGAAACAACTACAACTGACGACAGCTCAATCCTCGCTGACATCACAACCGCCAAGTTGTGTGATTCGAACTATAAAATATTAGTAAGCATCATTTTCAATGTGTGACAAAATCCCTTCTATATTTCCAGACGGAATCGCGTTCAGTGCGCCTGCGGCTGTACCGGGAGGGGTTCACGGTGGACCAGGGCCCGCTGCGCGCCTACAGCGACCCCGAACATGCCGAGTTCCTCAACTTTATACGTAGAGGGTGAGTTACATAATACCATATACAGGGTTATTTCTAATCAATTAGCATCCTTCTGGGGGCTTATTCTGTACATCAAAACTAACAACTTTTGTTCTACGACTTTCGTCAAAACTGAAAAAAAAATTTTGTTCCATAGAAAAATTTAGTTCACCCGCGACAAAATGTATGGAACAGCTGATTTATTTTTTGAGTTTTAACGAAAGTCGTAGAACAAAAGTTGTTAGTTTTGATGTACAGAATAAGCCCTCAAAAGGATGCTAATTGATTAAAAATAACCCTGTATACCTTGTCCCTTGGGATTACAGTTTATTTTCAGTTTGAAAGTGTATATTTACAGCTAGAAGGTGTATATTTTCATTTAAAATGAGGGGTTCACATTGGACCAGGGCCCTCTACGTGCCTACATCGACCCGGAACATGCAGAATTTCTCAACTTCATCCGTAGAGGGTGTTATTTACCTTATACACCTTTTCCCTAGAGATTTGAGTACATTTCCAGTTAGATGGTGTATATTTCCAGTTAGAAGCGTGAAGGGTTCTCTGTGGACCAGAACCCTCTATGCGTTTACAACGATCCTGAACATGAGGAGTTCCTTAATTTTATATGTAGGGTTGTTAGTATCAGTTACTTTCATTTCATTTGATAGAATAATCAGTATCCTATATACCTATTTGAATTTAATTTCTTTCCAAGTTTTGAAAGAAATAATGACTGTGTAGTAATGTGACGTTATTAATGAGGCGTTTTCTAAAAAAAAAAGTGATAAAAGTATCCAATAGATGGCGACAATAGTTTGAAATTGTCGATCCTTTGACTATGGAAATCGTACTGTCATTGTCAAGATGTCAAGATGTCTTCTTCTTCTTTTTTATGTTTTGGCGTCGCATTGTTGTGCATTTGCCAATATCAAGTATTAAGATTGAATATTTTTTAGTAATATTTTATCAAAATAGTCACGTCATAGTCCAATAAAGTCGCGGTCAAGTCCAAACGTAGTCCCAGTCATACCTCAGTAAGGTATTGGAGACTTTAATATAGGTTTCTCTCTCACACCCTATTCCAGTTGATAATGACAGATCAATTTATATGACTATTACGCCATCTAGTAAGTTTTGTGAAACAATTTTATTTTTTTGGAAAACGCCTCATTACAAGCTTTTGTAATTTAGTTTATAATGTATGACCTGTGATTCAATAAGGCATATTTTACCAATAAAAATGATTATCCCTAGGGATTTGAGTATTTTTTCTTGTAAAAAGCGCGTTCAGTGCAGCTACGGACTGACTACTTGACCGTATTTTTAGCCCACATTGTCATGTCACTTTTGTCAGGGCAACAATCGCTTAGATTTTCGGATCTAAGCGGCGACTTCATACAGGGATCGTGCTGCAACAACAGGATGTTTACTGGGTTTAAAAATCATTATTATAATTATACTCTATAAAATTTAACTTGTTCTCTGCGACAGCTGTCAGAAAAATCACGCCTATGAAGTCATGAATTTCTTAATAGTACAGACAGTACCTGTCAATGTCATACTAATTAAAATATCGATAGTTTATACTGACGATATTTTAAATAAGACTTAATTTATCATTAATTTTATTGTATATTTTAATATCATAACATTTTTTACATGTGTAATTAAGGTAAACCCAATTATATGTTACATTAGCATCGATAATAGTGAAAAACGTCGTTAAATACTATCGTTACATTATTGTGAGTATTTAATTAATATCATAACATTATTTACATGTGTACATACTTGATCTTAAATAATAGTAAGTAAATAAAATCCAATTTCTCACCTTCAACTACTCTTTCGATTTCATTACAACATTGTTTGAAAATCGATTTTTTCCACCACTATCCCAACTCTAAAAATGTCAATCTTCTATGTCAATGTCACTGTCGCAGAGATCAAGTTAAACTTTATAGAGTATAATCTCAGAGCAAATAAAAAAATCCAGAGGGAACGTCGTTGAACAGTCAAGTGAAGCCGGTTTTTTATACTTGTGTGAGTGCGTCGCTGTTGCGCCGCCATAGTTTGACTGACAAGCCAAGGCGTAGTTTCATAGTTACCTGGATGTGTGTGTAATTGTCTGTACACGGCGAGGCGTAGTTTTGGTTGGCTTCACTTGTTTGTTCACAACATTCTCTCTTGATTTTTTTATTTGCTCTAAGATTATAGTCCATCAGTTAGATTATCAAAAAATATTACACACGTATTTTTTCAATCAAACAATTACTGACAAAGATAAACCTTGCCAAAGTTTGAGAGTGGGGGCTCGTGACAGCACTAGCCGGTACATTTGATAAAGATTAGTGACGTCACGTGGAACTTTAAAGCGCTATATCTTCATCATTTTTTGTTAAATCGAGAAAAGAAAAAATACGTGTCTAATATTTTTTGACAATCTATTTGACGGACTAATTATATTTTTTTAGTAAACAAGCCTATTTATATTTTACACAAAAAATGGCATGACCAACTTCAACCGGAAACCAGAATAACCGGATCGATGTAGTATATATCACATTATTGTTGATTTACATTGAAAATGGCTCAGCCAATTTCGATAAATTTTAAATGGAACCAACTTCAAAGTATACTTTTTCAAAAAAAAGAACTATCGAAATCGGACTACTATGTAAAAAGTTAAGCGTGGTTATACAAAAAATGACATACCTCAGTGCCTCAAGTCGAAAGTTTTCGACCAGTGTGTGTTGCCAGTGATGACTTATGGCACAGAAACGTGGTCTCTCACTATGGGCCTTATTAGTAAGGTCCAAGTAGCCCAACGAGCTATGGAGAGGGCTATGCTCGGAGTCTCTGCGGGATCGAATCAGGAATGAGCAGATCCGTAGAAGAACCAAAGTTACCGACATAGCCCAAAGGATTAGCAAGTTGAAAAGGCAATGGGCAGGGCACATAGCGCGGAGGACCGATGACCGGTGGAGTCAAAAAGTTCTCGAGTGGAGGCCACGTACCGGCAAGCGCAGCGTAGGACGTCCACCCACAAGGTGGACAGATGACCTCATTAAGACCGCAGGATCGCGCTGGATTCAAGCCGCTATCAACCGGTCTTATTGGAGATCCATAGGGGAGGCCTATGTCCAGCAGTGGATGTCCTTTGGCTGATGGATGGATGGATGGATACAAAAAAATATATAAACGCGTCGAAATGAGTACCTCCTCCGTTTCGTCGGTCAAAAATCACCGAAATCTGTAAATATTTTTTTCTTTTTCGAATTTTCTGTTACCGTTGATATTATTATATTTTGTGTTCATCTAAAGTTTTTTTGTTTTTCGTCTAATTGAGTCTTTTATGTGTTTGCAGCGAGATTCCCCCCGAGCTGGCTTCAGGAGGCGAAGTCCGAGTGAGCCTGGAGGACCGGCGACATGAAGAGTGCCCGCGCAGCGTCAGCCGGCCTCAGCCATTCCACGGGAAAGGACAAATGCTTGGCAGGTAAGGATACTATACTGAGCAGGTAGGATACCATACTGGGCAGGTAGGATATAGTATCCTACCTGTCCAGTATGGTACTTATAATAATTATACTGTACTATAAATTGTAATGAATGTATATTATTTGATGTGTAAACCTGTGTTGACATTTTACCAATAAATGAGTTATGACTTATACTGGGCAGGTAGGATACTATACCGGGCATGTAGGATACTATACTGGGCAGGTAGGATACTATACCGGGCATGTAGGATACTATACTGGGCAGGTAGGATACTATACTGGGCAGGTAGGATACTATACTGGGCAGGTAGGATACTATACTGGGCAGGTAGGGTACTACACTGTAACTAATGGCACGGTAATGGTATCTATGCAATATTCGGTCTACATAAAAACATAAATTGAAACGCAAATCATACCTACGCGCTTCGGAGTGACGAACGAACGAGTGGGTTTGTAATCAATAAGCGTGCGAGGGACCTATCAGGCGAGCAGCCCTAGCGCGTGTTACGTACTGCGTGGGGCTGTAGTTATTTATTACAAGGACAGGGTCAAGTCCCAATATTGTTAAATACCAATACCGTGACCGTGGTATGTGTTGTGGCGGTGATAATTAATAGTGTGAATAGACGTTCGCATTTGGTACGCTCCGCACCGCGAACTTGGTGTGCTCCGTACCAAATTCGATGGTATGTTCAGCGGTCCGCCGAACATTATTATTATTATTTGGTGCAGTCCGCACGTACGAACCACCGCACCATTCAGCGCTTTAGTCGCAATTCTACCTCCGAGAGAGACGCACGTTTTCAATGGCGTCAGATAGAGAAGCCCTAAATGTTACGGAAAATGTTTAATTATGAATGTATTAGAACTTAGCAATTTTTTTCCGTGTTTATGGGGTTCGTCTCACGACCTATAATTTAACAAAGATTCAACATTCAAGAGTTGAATTAAAAAAACCGGACAAGTGTGAGTCAGGCTCGCACATCGAGGGTTCCGTACAAACACATTGTTAAAATAATTAAAAACCTGTTTTAGCATGTGCTAATGAAGTTTTTTTTATATCACACCTTACATGATACGATTTGCTCACTTTGAATTTTGAGCCCATATTTTGTAAATTTTGAGGCCCTATTTTTTTGTGCTGTAAATAAAAATATACAGTTTTCAGATTTATTCCTATATGTGTACTCTAAGACAATGCTTCTCGCCAAATTTCATAGTTCTATGTCAACGGGTAGTACCCTGTAGGTTTTGATTTTTGTGAGTGTCGAAATATGACATTTTTTACGACATAAACGGCTCTAACTTTTTTAAACGACAATTGAGAAGCTTGTCTTTTCCACAACAGCAAGAATTCATAGATATACGTATACAGTTTAAATTTCAACTCGATATCTTTACGCGTTCTCGAGATAAAGAGTCTTGACATACACACAGACGGACAGACGGACAACAAAGTGATCCTATAAGGGTTCCGTTTTTTCCTTTTGAGATACGGAACCCTAAAAATTAGGAAAATAAAAAAGAATCGATAGATGTAGTAGCTCCGATGGTTGCCGCAACCAGCGACCTTCAAGAAGACACCTAATTGTACAAAATGAAATGTCGCCGACCAATATCAACCAATCATATAGAAATACACCAATCCAATAACTAGTCTTCATTAGACTGGTGTTGCGGTCGCGTCTCAAAGCAACGAGGTAAATATGGTGAATTGCGTCATTCCATCTTGCCGAAATTACTCGGTTTCAAAAGAAATAACGAAAGGCATTGTCACATACCACCGGTAAGTAATAAATATCTTTCTATATGATTTACAAGCAAAAGCAAAATATTGAAAATGAAACCATTTGACAATGTAAACAGAGTGGAAAATTTCTCTATGGTCAGTTAGGAATGTCGGATAATGTATGAGATCGAATATTGACTCGTCAAATCGATTAACTTTAAGGTCAAAATTGATTTTGACCCGGGCGGCCGGCCACGTAAAGGAATAAGGTCGCAAGGTCAATGTGGGTCGAACGAATAGTTTTATATCGATTTAACAATATGGAGCAGCATCACGTGATATGTTCACATTTTTAACCGATTTAAAAAAAGGAAGAGGTTCTATGTTCGTCTGTATGATTTTTTTTATTTTAGGTTTACGAATCAAATAATGTTTTTTTTTATTTCTGGAGAAAAGATCGAATTTAGCGGTACTTAAGGCTGCCAGCTGTTATTTAATAGTGTTATTGATTGATTATAAAAGTACTTTTGTTTATAACTTCTGGAATGAACGATAAAAACATATTTATAATTACATAAATCCACCTATTAAAATGAGTCAAGATGTGAGTAGATTAATCGAAATTTCAGCCAGCCGGACTTATCATGTGATAAGACATGACGTCATCCCAAACTCGAATCTATTTAGGAATCGACTCTTTTCATCATGTATTTTGAAACCCCTATTTCAAGTGGCAAGTTCACTCAAAAGTTGTCTATGGTACAAATAGTATTTTTCACATTTTTAAGTCTAGGTTTGTATGAAGAGGCTCCTTCTGTGCCCAGTGTAATAGGGCCTATTCTGTGGCCGCAACTAACGCGATTTTAGCTTGTTCGAATAAAGTTGTAGGCATTTCTACGTGATCACTGTCTCGTAGCACGGAAAGCACCGTCCGTCGGTGCGGAGCGTACCAAAATCGAACGTCTATTCTTACAGGGAGTATAGCGTGCTTATAACAGAGTATCAGTGGAAAAGAGACGAGTGGAGGTCACACAAATTTATTAGATTTATCAGAACATTAAAACACACTTTTCACAATTAGAGCTGTCAATCCCGAATCAATAACGTCTCCAAGCAACAGCCATAGTCATCTTCTGTGCTTGACACAAGTAGGTGCTATAACGAAAAAAGTTCTAACTGATGTCATCTTAACACTGTAGACGTTCGATTTTGGTACGCTCCGCACCGATGGGCGGTGCGGTGCGCTGGACACGCCACACCACCCACCACTGCACCGCACAAAGACGGTCCAGTGCTTTCCGTGCTACGAGACAGTGATCACGTAGAAATGCCTACAACTTTATTCGAACAAGCTAAAATCGCGTTAGTTGCGGCAACCATCGGAACTACTACATCTATCGATTCTTTTTTATTTTCCTAATTTTTTATTCAACTCTTGAATTTTGAATCTTTGCTGAATAGGGTATTTGACTAGTTTTTGGAAATCGTTTTAAATTATTCGTTAGTATATACTAAGCAGACTACATTTATATTTCCGAGAGATCTACTGTATTAACAATGAAAATCAGTGTTAAAGAATAGATTTTCAAGATCCTACCAAAAACGACATTCTGTAATGGCGCTGGTCTGTGACGTCACTCACGAGTAAATAACGTTAGTTAATACTGGTAAATACGCTAGTTCACATCTAAAAATTAACAAAAAATACTTTAATAGTAACTTACAAATCCAATAATATTACTCCGAAATCACAAAACACAAATTACACAAACAACAGTCAATCGAGAAATTCTTGTTTACCAGCACGTGACGTCACCAGAGTTGCCGCCCTTCTTAGAGCGTTACGTCACAGATAAAATATCAAAAAAATATCGTATTTTATGACGTGCGAAAATTAGACATATTTTAGTTTAAATAAAGTGAAATATGTCTTTTTCAGGCTATTATCTGTATAAATTACCAAAATTAATAGAATATTTTCAATGTTGTCAAATAGCCTATTATATGTCGTGAGACGAACCCCATAAACACGACTGACTACTATAAGACTGGTTTTTGGTGACCAGTCGGATTATCTATTTATGTATATTTCAGTCCGACCCCGGCCACCGTGGGCGCCACGGCGCCGGTAGCCAGCGCTCCTCAAGACAGAGAGGCGAACCAACGCGCAGCTCAAGAAGCAGTCAAATTAGACGATGCTGCTCCCACCACCACTATACAGGTAACCAGTATCCGTCAGCTTTTGTTTTGTCTATTGTTTATTGTTGTGAACTTTGCCTTTCAAAAAGAGTCTAATGACCACTTGCGTGACGTATTCTTCTAAATCATATTTAACTTATAGTCCGTTCCATAACCGCTGAGATTGAAACAGTTGAAATCGATTAAAGAATTTGGCACAAGTCGTAAGAATAATTCATTAATTCATAATTATAACCTTTCTAAAGAAACTTATTGGTACGGGATCGGGATTTGAACCCACGACCTCACCATTGCAGGTCGGGTGTTACTACCACTAGCCCACCACGGCTTCATTGTACGGCTTTATGTACGGAATTTCACACCACGGGCTTTTCGGTGAAGGAAAACATCGTGAGGCAACCTGCGTACGTCCGTAGAAGAAATTCGATGACGTATGTGAATCTACTACACTGGGCCAGCGTGGTGGATATGGCCCAATCACTCGTCATGGGTAGGCCTACGTCCTGCAGTGGACTATTAAAAAAAAAGGCTGGTACTGTACAGTATAACCTTTCAGCACGCATATATTATAATATGGTTTAAGATATTTATTTTCTCAAAGAATTACATAAAATTCACTTATGAGAGAAAATACAAACTAGATTAGTGCTAGATTAAATAGCAGGTGTAAACACAACTTATTATTATACAAAACTATTAGGCTAAATTATTTTTCTTCTTTACAAAAATACGAACTCACGAAAGGTCAAAGTACCGACTTAACAATAATATTTTATACAGGCATGAATAGGTTCTTAAAGCAATTAGTGTAACTGAAGTAGACTAACTAGTATAACTGAAGTAGACCTACTAAGAACTAAGGTAGGCAAATAAACTTCCATGTGTGGTGTAGTTTACTACGACAGTGAACAGATAGGTACTTTGTGTACTCAATAGGCAAGAAAGGTCTTCGCACCGATGTGATTTATATAAATAAACTAGCGGACCCGGCGAACTTCGTACCGCGAAGGTTATTGAATGTAGCTAAATTAAATATTTGTTTGTGTATTTGATGACGAAATGTAGATCACATCAATTTAATAATATTTGTAATATCATAATTTCATCTGCAATGTAAGTATCTTTTACTTCTCTCTCTCTCTCTCTCTCTCTCTCTCTCTCTCTCACTCTGTAAAAACAGTTATGGTCTAAAGTCGACATTTACGGAGATACATCAATAATAAGTTTGACAGCTGTCATCCAAAATGTAGATCTTGTTGAGCTATTTCACTTTTCTGAAGATAGGAATGGTCTAAAGTCAACAATTGTGGACATAACCAACTTTCAAGTTTTACAGCTGTCATCAAAAATGCAGATCTCGTTAAGCTATCTCATTTTCGTAAATGCAGCTATGGTCTAAAATTGACAGTTACCGAGATACTTTTCATTTTGACAGCTGTCATTTTTAATTTGACAGGTAGCTGGGTTTTTAAGAGACAGCTGTCATTTTTGACAGGCAGCTGTCATTTTATATTTTTTACAGTTGTCAAAGCAAAGTTCGCGCAAACGGATTGCTTTTGCAGATGAAAAAAAAAGTATAAAAATATATAAAAAGGAACGGGGAAAAAAGTATTCTGTGTCCTTTTCCTGGTTCTAAGCTATCTCGCCACCAATTTTCAGCCAAATCGGTTCAGCTGTTCTTGAGTTATAAATAGTGTAACTAACACGACTTTCTTTTATATATATATAGATAAGAGATAAATATGCAGACTATTCAAAGGTAGATGAACATATAATGACGTGTTTCCAGTTCCGCCTGGCGGACGGCAGCCGGCTGACGGGCCGGTTCAACCACGCGCACACCGTGGCCGACCTGCAGCAGTACGTGGCGCGCGCCGAGCCCGCCTACCAGCTGCAGACCTTCGTGCTGCTCACTACTTTCCCCAGCAAGGTATATATTATTATCGTTATAGCGAAATATATTTACTTTTTGTACTACTAGCGACCCGCCACCGCGTTAAAAAAAAAAAACCGGACAAGTGCGAGTCAGGCTCGCAAACCGAGGGTTCCGTACAAACACATTGTTAAAATAATTAAAAACCTGTTTTAGCATGTGCTAATGAAGTTCTTTTATCTGATACCTTACTTGATACGATTTACTCACTTTGAATTTTGAACCCATATTTTGTGATGTAAATAAAAATGTACAGTTTTCAGATTTATTCCTATGTGTACTCTGAGACAATGCTTCTCGCCAAATGTCATAGTTCTATGTCAACGGGAAGTACCCTGTAGGTTTTGATTTTTGTGAGTGTCAAATTATGCGGTTTTTTACGACATAAACGGCTCTAATTTTTTTAAACGATAACTGAGAAGTTTTTTTATTACACAACTACAAGAGATCATAGATTTACGTATACAGTTTAAATTTCAACTCGATATCTTTACGCGTTCCTGAGATAAAGAGTCTTGACATACACACAGACGGACAGACGGACCACAAAGTGATCTTATAAAGGTTCCGTTTTTCCTTTTGAGGTACGGAACCCTAAAAAACGAATCAGAATCCGTTGCACAGTTTTAAAGATATAAGCATACATAAGGATAGACAGAAAGCGGGAAGCGACTTTGTTTTATACTGTGCAGTGATTGCATAGGGACTATTTATGTTTTCCGGGATAACAAAAGTCTAAAAAACTCCGACATTTGCACTATATCGTAGTCGATTTACGAGCTCGCCTTCCAGCTGCAAACATTCGTGCTGCTCAATACTTTTCCTAGCAAGATATAATTATATTGGTATGATTTTATTTAGAGTGCTTGCCACACTAGGTTTTATCACAAAGAGTTAGTTACCTTTGTGTTAAGCATTTCTAAAATTTAATTTATCATTTGTCATATCTTTCATTAGGACAAACAAGTATTAGAGGAATAAAAGGCGACGTCCACAAGTGGTATATTATTCAGAGAAAAATCGAACCAAGATGATATATACATCATTTGAAAGCTTGATTTATGGGCTTCTCAAAAATATTTAATTTTGATTTTTTAATCCCTCAATTTTTTTAAAACTGAAAAATAAATTGTATGAAAAATAATAATACAGCTCTGTATTATTTCTAGTTTGGCAATAATAAAGTGCTTCTATCGTTATTTTACTTGCATTCGTAGCTGATTCTTCCACATCCATCTTTTAATTTGCTAAAATTAAAAATTATAACCTACCAGTGTGACCAGTTAGTAAGTACAATGTTACAAAAAACACTTAAAAACTGTGTCTAATTGGTAAAAATGCTTCTAATTAACAATAATGGAGGTTACTTAACCAGGGTTGCTAGATATAAACTACCTATTGAGCCAATTTAATTATTTTTTTTTTTTTTTTTTTTTTTTAATAAATATTGGGGGACTTCTCACACACGGTCTCTGACCCCAAACTAAGCAAAGCTTGTGATATGGCTGCCAGAGACTGATATACTACATATACATATTTTAAATATATACTTATATAGATAGTACCTAAATAACACCCAGACACAGAGCAAACACCTATGTTCATCACAAAAATGCTTGCCCTGGTGGGGATCGAACCCACGCCTCTTTGATCCAGAAGTCAGGGTCACTAACCACTGAGCCACCGAGGCAGTCAGGATCCCAATAGATCCAAAATTAATTTAAAAAAAATCGGAGTGCTCTTTTTGGGTTTTGACTGATGTAATAGACTCAGAAAAATATGAACTTTCTCGAAATGTAACGAGTGTTGTGGTTAGAATTTTTGCCTCCATACATTTTGTGGACATGTCCTTTCGTCGAATATCGTTACATTAAAGATTAGGTGTTAAACAAAAAGTCATCATTATAATCAGCAATAGGACTGATTGGACGCGGTTTGCATCCAACGTAACCCTGCAGGCACAGTGAAACAAATGGAACACCTTATCAAACAGTATCAAATATTAACCGTCTTACCACAAAAGTTTTACGCATGCTTTAGACAATGTTTAACAGTACAAATTGCACAGTTAAACAGAGTTTAAAGAGTGTTTAAGTCTTTTGTGGTAAGGCGGTTAGTGTTTAGTCGCTGATTTAGGCTTTTATTTATTTCATTTCCTCATCATACTTACAGCAACGCCAAAGCGCATGACGAGTCATTGGGTATTATACAATTTTCATTTAGTACAGAGATAATATACATAACAAAATATTTTTTTTTTTTCATATAGGTTTGCGTTTGACTACACACTGCCTGATGTTAAGCAGATATGCGGTCTAGGATGTAGCACGCTTACCTAGAAGATACCTATTTACTCGAGATTTGAAGACACCTACATTGTACTTTAACGGAAAGACAGACTCAGGCAAAGCGTTCCACATTCTGGCAGTTCGTATGAGGAATGTGGACTCAAAACGCTTGGTTCTAACGCGTGGGATGTCCACCATAAAAGGGTGGCGCTTTGGTCGCGTCCGTCTAGCCGTACGATAGAAGAAAGGGGCAGGGGGGACCAGATCGTGCATCAATCCTAATAAATGTCAAAATAATCTAAATAAATGTCAAAATAATCTAAATAAATGTCAAAATAATTAAAATAAATGTGAAAATAATTTCAATAAAATGTCACAAAGAATAATAATGCAAAAATGGACACAAACAAACAAAAACGGTCTAACTAATGTCAGTAACGTTACAATAATAATTAATTAAAACTTAAATAATGTAAACAAATTCTTACGTATGAGTTATATTTTATGTCAAAGATGTCTAGATCAGAGTGGTGAGCAAGAAAGCCGTTAATCAGAGAGATAGCCTGGGCCGTAGGAGCGTGCTTCTGTTTGTGTGCGTGCGTTTGTTTTCGCTCGTTTTTTGTCGCCCATTCAGTATTTCTGTATGCTTTTCATTCGAATCAATTTTCGCTTTTTTTATAATTCATAATCATTTATTTATAACTTTCAAAGTGATCATGCCAAAACTTGCCTTTTCAGACATATAATATTATATACATATTAAAATTGTCAAATTTGAATCAAAACACAATACAAAAAATCATTATAATACTTTCAGCCTCAGAGCAAATAAAAAAATCAAGAGAGAACGTCGTTGCACAGTCAAGTGAGGCCGGTTTTTATACATGTGTGAGTGCGTCGGTGTTGCGCCGCCATAGTTTGACTAACAAGCCAAGGCGTAGTTTCGTTGTACGTTGACGTGTGTGTGATTGTCTGTACACGGCAAGACGTAGTTTTGGTTGGCTTCACTTTTTTGTTCACAACATTCTCTCTTGATTTTTTATTTGCTCTGAGCTTTCAGCGTGATTTTTTACATAATGCCAATGATAATAAAAATAATGTCATATACCTACCCACTTTGAAAATTAAAATTAATACTTCAGTCATAAAAAAATGTCAAACCTGAAATCATTAGTGTTTTGTCAACCCATATAAAATTTTTAACTGATTTTCCATAATCTAAAAACTCCTTCATATTGTAAAAGCATTTTTCAATTTGCCACTGAGTTAAATGTTTTTTAAATTTGAACAATGTATTATCTCTTTGAAATATACGCTTTGTTCAAATCAAATTGTATTGCAGTGTCACACACACACACACTCACACACACATACACGCACATTAACGTTCACTGGTATATGCTCAAACCCATCCATTCCAGACAGACAAACAGACAAAGCCGAAAATTTATGTAACCGGCAATATTTGTTTCTTTTTAGTTACCACCAATAATTTCTTTTCTCACTAAGTTGCGCGAAACTTTAAATCAGTATCCGTCTAAACCAAGGGCCACCAAGATACAGGCTTAGCCTAGTTTGGGGCCCACTGATAATTCACAGACCACGAGTATGTTTATTGAATTACATAATTGATTTAAACACATATTGTAGCGGCAATTATTAGTAATTATAATGTAAAAAGTTTTTGTTATGTATAAATTTTGCAACTTTTAAATTTGAAACTCTGCTCTGTACTCTAATTTTAAATTTTATTGGAAATAAATATCTTATCATAATCACAGAACAGCGAACTACTTCAATTAGAAAGGAAATCGATGACAATTTTCAATGAAAACCGCTGTCGCCAAGTATGTATTACCACTGTAAAATATCTGCACAATAACTGTGCAATTTCCACTAGCTTCGGAAATATTTTTTTTACTTTAAAATAGAGCGTAGTATACTTTCTGTCACATCACCAAGATACGTTAAAGCCCATAACATTAATTTGGTCATAATTTAAATGCCGAGTTTAAGTTATTAAATACACTTTATTTTATTAATGTTACATCACAATGGCAAATGCACCAACATGCCAAGCCAAAAAAAAAATAATGGGCCAATCTCGAATTTGAATATGGTATCACAGTTATTTTTTGGCATTTAGCTAGTGATGAGCGATGTGATTGTGCAGTTTAATTTTATCGATAACGTGATTTTATACTTTTTGCATAATATATGGATTATGTAACTGAATCTATATAGTGTTTAATTGATGACAATGATTGTGCAGTTTTATTAGTATTTAGGAAGTTTTGGAATAAACACTGAAAAATCATGTCAACGCGCCGTATTGTATTAATTTGTAAAACTTGTGTTTCTATCAGTGGTAATATATGAAAATTTGTGCTATTTCGAAGATTATGAACTGAATTACGTACAATAGTGTAGACAAAATAATGTAATGTGTAACGTGATTTTTTGTGTTGTTACAAAAACTCCATAAAGGGCGGCGCTATTAGTAAATTCGCTACTGCTTTACTCAGGCATGACTTAGATGTGACAGTGACTTTTTACCTACTTCCAAAAAGTGAAGGTAGGTACCTACTACCTACCAGGGCTAGCCACCCGGCCTATACGAACTTACTTACTTACTACCTACTATGTTCGTCTGTATGTATGTTTTTGTATATTTTCAGCGGTATTTTCGCCAATTATGGACCGTTTTATTTTTTATTTTAATTTTGAAATGGTATACAAGTACACCCTAGCTGAAATCATTTAAATGATATCAAAGTCAGCTGAGCCGAAAAAAAAATGTAAAATCAACAATAGTGTTAAAAATTACTACATGGATGCCACATCAACCTTAGCCTTAGCCTTCTTCTCCTTCGTATTTAAGCTCACGCTTCACTTTTCTCTGTGACACTCACTCTGTCAATCCTAGGTCTTCTAGCAATCTTCTTCTATCAACTCCATCTCACAATACTGTCTTTTACGATTCTTCTTTCTGTGTCCGGGCTGTGGCTCTCTGGAATGACCTTTCGGTGACCATCAGGCGTGCGCAGAGCGTTGAATCTTTTAAGACTCAAGTCAAGGAACACTATCTTGCTAAGCAGTTTTAAAAACTGATATTACTTATCGCTTACGTTTTAACTATCTGTATTTATTTATGTATGTAAGTAGGTTTATTTTTATTGTATGTATTATAAGAAGTATTTGTGTATGCCTATTATTATGTAGTGTATTTTATTGTTTTTGGATATTTATAGCTTTACTTTATTCATTTATGTTTACACCACCGTCCACGTCAATCACATGTTTCACACAGTAGAGGTTGTCTGGAAGAAATCGCTTTTAGCGATAAGACCGCCTTTTGTACCATTCTTCTGTCGTTATTTCTTTTTCTGTTTTGTTTTACTACTTGTGGTGTCAATAAAGTGTTTTTGTATTGTATTGTATCAATTCCTGCGAACTATTTGGATTTTGTAAACGGTGGAAGTCGGCCAAATGCCATTGTTGGCAAAAAATAATCAATTGTATCTAGATTTTTGTGCTGCCTACGACTGTGACTATTTATAAAATGATAATATCATAATAGAAACATTTTAATAAACAACACCATAATTACATGTAACAATAGTAGTAATTATCATAACATCATAATAGAACTTACACTTGACACTGGCAAATACATATTCCATGCGACGCCAATATTTAAAAGAAGCAGAATAATTTTATTACAATCGAATTGTTCTAGTTTGGAGCTCTATAATTGAATCATTGGATTAGCTGAATGTATACGTAAATGGTTATGTGGCCGAGTGAGAGCGCGTGCTTGTGCGAGCGGGAGATTTTTCGGGGTGATTCGTTTACACCTTTTCAATTTTAGCGTCTCTTAGTCAATATAATTATAATTATAGATATCTTTTAAAAACGGAACCGTTATACCTAGACACACTAAATTTTTTTATATGAACTATAAAATTGTATTAGGTAGGTACTTCAGAAAATGTAAATCTTTACTGAATAATAGTACGGCATCCTTCATGCGCGACTCCCACAAGGCCGATTATGCTAATAAAATCAGATTATATTATCAAACATACGTCAAAATAAAATGTAATTTAATTCAAAGGCAAATCACCCCCAAAATAACTCATATTTTAACAAAACACTAAACACGTCTTCCATCAATTCTATTACAGAATACATTATGTGTATACCTTATCATCGAATGTAACATTACGGTTTCTATTTTAGGTATTGATGGTGGCTTCAGGCATCTTTATTATGTGAGCAATCACTTTTCCAAAAAAAATGTAGGAATCCAGTCATGTCGTCCTGTTGCCTCGATCCATTTACTCTTTGTCAGTGCTGGTCCAGCATGCGACCACGAAAAGCCACAAAAAGAAATCTTTCAACGTGCGAAAAAGTGACAGATATATACATCGCCATCACGCTGGCTCGTTCTGACACGTCGAAAGAAATATTACTTCGTGGGCATCCTAGCCCAGCTGGGAACTTTTATTCATAAGTAGTATAACAGTTAGAATGTGGTGCAAATACAATTATGTATTACTAAAAAGTACACCACAATCACAAATATTTTACTAAATATGCAGATAACAATAAATGTCTAATTTCGATAATATTAACTTACTATCAAAATTTATCAATATCGATAATTTTTTTGATTATAATATGCTATAATTACAAAACATTTGAAATTAAAATAATTTTATAGACATCGATATTTTTTTATTCCGACATTATTATTAACTTTGTAGCAAAATTTATCGATGTCGATAAAATGTTTGCAAATTTTGCCACCACTATCAACGAAATTCTAGGCAGTAAAAGATAACGTTTATATAAAAAAATGCCCACAATTTAGACTTGCTATTGGAAGGATATTCCTCCTTTTTGTAAACTAAAGTCTTTGCTCTGTATTCGACACGTTACAATAGCGCGAACTGGCATTTTTTGGGCAAAAATTACCTCTGAAATCACTTGAACGACTGAAACAGTAAATGTCACGATTTCACGTATCTTGAGTTATAACTCATGATAGTGGCTACAAACCCCCCTCCACATTTCCTTTCTATTTCCTTCTCTTTTCTGTGATCATAATAGACACTCGATTAAATACTACCCAATAATTATAAACACTTTATAAAATAAGGAAGAGCTTAGGTCCCACGACATAGGTCGCCCTAGTGTAGGATCTAGTGCACAACTTGTTTGTGAAAACTGTCTAGAACAATAATCGTTTTACTGTATCAGCTTTTTTTTAAATAGTCCACTGCAGGACGTAGGCCTACCCACGAAGGGTGATTGGGCCATATCCACCACGCTGGCCCAGTGCGGGTGGTAGATTCACATACGCCATCGAATTCCTTCTACGGACGTATGCAGGTTGCCTCACGATGTTTTCCTTCACCGAAAAGCCAGTGGTGTGAAATTCCGTACATAAATTCCAAAGAACTCATTGGTACGGGACCGGGATTTGATCCCACGACCTCACGATTGTAAGGCGGGTGTCACTACCTCTAAGCCACGACGGCTTCATCGTATCGTGCAATCGTTTTATTTATTTATTTTTTTATATTTATTTTTCCAGGAGCTGAGTGACTCTACAGCCACATTAGCGTCGGCCAACCTGCTCAATACCACGCTCCTGCAGCGGCTAAAGTAAATACAGACTACTGCCGCGTTTCTATTTACAATAATGACGATTTGTATGTAATAAATAGATGGAGTAAGAAAATTTATACATTTTATTCTTTTTTGGAAGATATTGGCATTTACTTGATGAGCGGACGTTTTCTGGAAGACGGGCCCTTAATTGCGTAATAATGGCATTACATTTATATACATCTGTTATAAGTATGATGTATAGTTAGCGCCACATGAGTCGGCGGATGAGAAGTTGGCTGCAATTATTGCGCGTGTGCACAGTTCCGACGCCGCGTGTCGTAGTGCGTAGGGAGCGTGCGGGAGGCATAAAGTTGGCGGGCGGGTGTGCCCCGGCGTCTCTTCTCTGGCTCCCACGTCTACCTATATTTCGGCTTTTGTGCAGCGCTCTGCGCATAACTTGCCATCAGACTTGTGTGGCGCTTAGTATACTACGACAAAGTTTGGCACTGTCAGTCTTAGGATGGGTGACCGCGGGTGGCATTTACAACTGAGCGCTACCGTGGCTCGGATGACACGTCAAATTAAGGCTCTCGCCTGTTTTTACCGTTTAGCCATGTAGAGGCCTAAATCTATAAACGCCGGCTGCACACATGAAAAAGTGTCACGTTCCGCTTGAGCCGAACGTGTAAGTGAGTGTGCGGAACAAGCGATAGAGAAGCATGATCAGTCTTAACGTAAGGCTTGTTTCAGTTTATGATTTAACAATGTTTCCTTATGACGTTATTACGTAAAAATTATCCTCCGAAAACATACTTAATAGACTACCAATTTTTTTTTATAACGTACTACGCTCATAGCGTAGTTTAACCACAGCCCGGACACTCCGCGATTTTTCATACAAAATCTGCTGTCTTACGCACACTACACAGTACTTACTCATAGACAACACACATACGCACGGTCGCTACACGTGCCTATGTGTGCGGAACGTCTATGGCTGTCAGCGATCACCGCGACCTGACGACATGCCGCGTGAGTGAGACAGTTGCGTATTCAATTTTGCAAAAATGAATATAAATCTAGTGCTTATAAAAGTATAACAATTACTTAATTTGGTAGCATTTTAGCAATAAGTAACCGATCTACTTTATTTGAAAGAATATATCAAGAGAAAGTTAGCAAATAATGTAAAATAACTTCCTTTTACTTATCCTAAGGATAAACATTAAAATGTATTGTTTTGTTACGTATTATTGATATTCAACCATACACAGCACAACTCTTCCTTATTGTCACAATATAGGTATTTTTTATTACAAAATCTACCGGCCAGTGCAGCCCGCGCGCAGAGTACACGATCGGTACGTGAAACGCGGGGTGGAAGTGAGGAAGACTCAAATGGGTGGGGGGTAACGAGTGACCGTTCTATACGTAGTATTATTATATCTTCTTTGGTTTAACTAGGATTTTTGGATGGGTGACCGCGAGTGGTATTGCAACTGGGAGCTGTCGTTAATATGAGGTATTAAATTAAATTATGCGCTCCGGTTGATTTAACCATTTAGCCATGTCAGAGGCGGCTTAAAAATTGACACCAGGGCTAGCCACCCGGCCTATACGAACTCTTTCGCTTTAAGTATTTATTAACTCTTTTTATCCAAAACGGCTGGACCGATTATGATATACAAGAAATCGTTGATTCGTATACTCCTGAAGTTACATTCGCTGCTACATATTTATTGAAAAAACGTACTAAATTAAACAAAAAATATATATTATTATTATATACTACGGGACTGATCGCGCACTAAAATTACGAGATAAATAAATACCTCCTCATGGCGACAGTTCAGTCTACCCGTGACCACGGTCGATGCAACTTGGCCGAAACGTCGGGATGAGGAGGTATTTATCTCGTAATTTTAGTGCGCGATTAGTTCCGCAGTATATAATAATAATTAGTTCAAATCGGGAAAGTTTAAAAAAAAAATATATAGCTGAATAAAAGTGTGTAAGTTTTCTTACTTTGTACGATGTGTAAGAATTTGTAGTCTACGTTCGATAATAGAATTTAATTGTATTTGCATAAAGGTTATTATCATTTGATATGTTTTATTAACACTACACAGGTCATTCCCGCTATTCCAGTGTTTTTTTTTTGCCTAAAAATGGCGCAATTAATTCCAATATTTCTGTAATAGACATGATGATTGGGTAAAATAAAATAAATAATTAGTCCGTGAGTAGGGAATAAAAAAAACTGACACTTTTTTTTTCTTTTGTCAATCAAACAACAAAATGACAAAGATAAACCTTGTCAAAGTTTGGGAGTGGGGGTCCTGACGTCACCTCTCTCACAAAAGTCTACATTTGTATGGCACTTGTGACGTCACGCGGAACTTTAACAGGCTACATCTTCATCAATTTTTGTTTAATTGACAAAAGAAAAAATACGTTTCTAATATTTTTTGGTAGTCTATCTGACGGAGTAATTAAATTTTTTTAGTCGTCATGCCTAGTTGTAAGTCGAATTAAACTTAACGCATGTGAACACTATACTCTATAAAATTTAACTTGATCTCTGCGACAGTGACATCGACATAGAAGATTGACATTTTTTGAGTTGGGATAGTGGTGGAAATAATTGATTTTCAAACAATGTTGTAATGAAATAGAATGAGTAATAGATCAAGTATGTACACATGTAAATAATGTTATGATATTAATTAAATAGTCATAATAATGTAACGATAGTATTTATCGACGTTCTTCACTATTATCGATGCTAATGTAACATATAATTGGGTTTAATTTAATTTTACATGTAAAAAATGTTATGATATTAAAACATACAATAAAATTAATGATAAATTAAGTTTTATTTAAAATATCGTTAGTATAAACTATCGATATTTTAAATAAAACTATCTAAAACTCTGTGGTCACGATCATTCGTCGCCCATCACTAATCGGCATGCCCATAAAGTATGACATTGACAGGTACTGTCTGTACTATTAAGTTGCAAGCTGTAGTATGTCTGTTATTTCAGGACTTCATAGGCGTGATTTTACTGACAGCTGTCGCAGAGATCAAGTTAAATTTTATAGAGTATAGGCGAGTCGTTGCGCAGTAGCCTATTCAAATTCAAAATATATTTCTTTGTCATTTTACACGTGCTCAGAAACGTCTTTACAATAAAATAAATATTCGTCATTACAATAAGAGTGAGGAGTTGGGATTTGCGCAGCTTGTAGCTAACTTCACTGACGCCGTTAACTTTGATTCGGCCTATCCCTAAACGTAGCAGAAAAAAGTATTTTGACTTATGACGAATGTGCAATTCATAGAGGAATAAAGTTGGAAACATACTATCGGACGCGACTAACAGCCGCGACTGATAGGTATCTAGAATGAATGTACACTGATCAGTCGTGGACGTCACCTTGGTCTGACCTTGAGCGTTCGGACGTCCGAGAGTGATCTGGCGCGCCGGATGTTGACGTGCACACTGCTAAGTCGCGGCTGTCAGTCGCGTCCGATAGTATGTTTCCGGCTTTAATCACTACAAATGAAATATTTAAACTTAAGGTTGATCGTCTCGGTCAGACCGCGAAATTCAAAATTTTTTGGGTTTTTTGACATTTACAGATAAATTACTCATTTTAAGTTTACGAAAACTTATTTAGCTACCATAAATAGGTAGCATTTACGAGTTACATACACTTACAAGCCAAATTAGTGGTCAGTTTGAGGAGTTCCTCGTGGACCAACTGCTTTCGCACAACTAGTTAGACATCCAAAATACGTGCAATGATTTTTATCGTGTTTCACACACTAGGTGTATAGAAACTTTCTTTTAGTGATTAACATTTCAAAAATTGACGCGTTCGCAGGATTTGAACCTGCATCTCGCTGGGATTCCGGCCCAGATGCTTTGTCCAACTAAGCTAAAACGTTGTCTGCAAAGGCGCCAGATTAGTGAAAGTGTTTATCATTTTTACCAACTACTAAAGCGCCATCTGTGAGAACTGCTTTAAACCAGTCAGTCAATGAGAAATTATTAGAACTTCTTAACATTAACTAGAAATGGCGCATTGCTTAATCAATGAAATGATTTTTATCGTGCTTCACACACTAGGTGTATAGAAACTTTCTTTTTGTGTGAAAAAAATTCGGCGCCTTCGCAGACAGCGTTTTAGCTTAATTGGACAAAGCATCTGGGCCGGAATCCCAGAGCGATGCAGGTTCAATGCTGCTAACGCGTCAATATTTGAAATGTTTATCACAAAAAGAAAGTATCCAAAATACGTATTCCTAATGGCACAACTACGTCCAACTGAGCACAACTATGTACAATTTTTCATGCACGAAAGTGCATTGAACTGATTTTCGCCGCAGTTTTTAGTTAGTGGACTCTTATTCCTTTGGTTTCTAGGTGTATATACCTCGTTAAAACCACCTATTCATGGCCGTTAATTGAGTTTTAGTGAACTTACAATAAGTTTAAATGCTAATAAACCCAAAAACATTTGAATTTGGCCTGCGATTCAGTGAATCCACCTTAATATTTTCACTTAATAATGTTCACTGAAAAACCATTATAAACAATAAGAATAAGGTATCCGTTAAAAACTAATTTAGACCTAGTATTTCCAAGGATTTTTTTGTATAGGTGACGCATTTATCCTATAACTGTATTATTAAATACATCATTTTATTCATTGCCTCGACTGTTTGGCATATTTTGTGTATTAAACATTTATTTTTCAAGTTCATAAAAAACTACAGCTATCGTTTAAATGTAAGATCTTTTTGTAAAACAAAATGGGCCTTGAATAAAGAGACCAAAGTTCTCAAAAAGGCTTTTATTTTAACATACTACTTAAAACGAATTTATCAGTAAATATTTACTAGAATTAAATAACAATAATTAGAATATATAAAAAACATGATCAGTACTTATTTACTTAAGAATAGGTACAATAGATTTCCATAATAATTCAACAACATCACAACTTAGGTATATTCGGAAGCCGCCATTGAATAGCGGTTAGTAGTTTTGGCAAGACGCCATCTTGTTCAAACTTGAATTTGAATCCATTACAAAATGGCGGCGGCTCTGTGGCATTTTAAAAAGAACGCCTTCTTACGGTGCGTACACATGAAGTAACATAACATGTTTAGTTATTAACCATGTTACTTAATCTGTACGCACCCTTATATTCGGAAGCAGCCATGAAATAGCGGTTAGTTTTGGCAAGACTCTATCTTGATTACACTTGAATCCATTTCAAAATGTCGGCGGCTCTGGCATTTTAAAAAGAACGCCATCTTTTATTCGCATGACGCCTTACAATAGCGGTTAGTTTTGGCAACACGCCATCTTATCTGCACTTGAATTTGGAATCCGTTTCAAAATGGCGGCGGCTCTATGGCATTTTAAAAAGAACGCCTTACGGTGCGTACACATGATGTAACATAACATGTTTAGTTATTTAACATGTTACTTAATCTGTACGCACCCTTATATTCGGAAACAGCCATGAAATAGCGGTTAGTTTTGGCAAGACTCCATCTTGATTACACTTGAATTTGGAATCCATTTCAAGATGGCGGCGGCTCTGGCATTTTAAAAAGAACGCCATCTTTTATTCGCATGCCGCCTTACAATAGCGGTTAGTTTTGGCAACACGCCATCTTATCTACACTTGAATTTGGAATCCGTTTCAAAATGGCGGCGGCTATCCGCAGCACTCCGCTCGTGGAAAGTTGCAAGCGCAGGGGTCTGTAGCGATGCATGTCGACGGACATATGCAGTTGCAAGCTGCAAAATAAATAGTTGATTTAGTATAAAAAAGCTTATATTACTAGGATTGCGGTGCCCTCATATAGCGGCCGTAATACAGGATTATCCAAAACTACTGTACAGAAAATCTTGTGTAAATATCTGTTTTATAAATAAATATAATATTGGGGGACATCTCACACACGGTCTGACCCCAAACTAAGCAAAGCTTGTGATATGGCTGCCAGACTGATATACTACATATACATATTTTAAATACTTACATACTTATATATAGATAGTACCTAAACAACACCCAGACACAGCAAACACAACAACACCCAGACACAGAGCAAACACCTATGTTCATCACACAAATGCTTGCCCTGGGTGGGGATCGAACCCACGCCTCTTTGATCCAGAAGTCAGGTTCACTAACTACTGAGCCACCGAGGTAGCCTAGCTCTAGCTCTATGTCGCCGCTAACAACGGTATCCTAGGCAACCAGGGCTTTATATTACAAGCTCTACGAGGATTATCGATAATTATCGGCTTACCCTACAGGATAATAATCACCCCATTTTTGCTTAGTACACTAAGCAAAAATGGGGTGATTATAAGACCACCATTATGAACAACTTTCACTATGGGCCCAACATAAAATTCCAGAACTAAATCAGCTGTTCCATACAAAATTGCGACTCGGAATCGACAAAATATATGAAACATCTGATATTTATGATTATTTTTCTCTAATTCCGGATGGCACTCAAAGATGGTCTGAACCATCTCCCTTCGGCTTAGAGCATACACCAGTTTTTATAATCATTAATAATGTTTAGGATGGTGGTTATACTGAACGCCACACAAATTGAAAGATGGGAAGTTAGCCGCAGAGAGCTGCGCAAACACCAAAATATAGACGTTAGCGGGTGCCAGAGAGACGAGACGCCGGCGCACACCCGCCCGCTAACCTCGTGCCTCCCGCGCGCTCCCTACGCCCGAGCTCACTACTTCGCCATTTGTATAGGTATTATGCACACATGCGCAATAATTAGCGAATCACGGCGAAGTGTCATCTGCGGCTAACTTCCCATCTTTCAATTTGTGTGGCGCTCAGTATACTACACATTTGTCGAGTTAATATTACCCTATACACTGTTGGAGATTTTTATAGCATGTTTGTTTTTATGGTGTAGGCAATATCTATATACAGCATGACCTTTTATTCAGTGCACACATTTTTTATCGCGCAATAGATATCATTAATAGAACATAATATGCCGACTTCTTTTTCATAAATTTTTTGTCAAACTATTCCAAAGAAAATTATATTGCATGCACCCTACACTTCAGACAATAACTGCCTACCAAAACGTCTCGGGCGTAGCGTAGGTACGACGCGGCCGCGTAGGTACTCAGACGTAGGGTGACATTGATATTTTTTCATCACATCTATTCGAAAAGGACTACTTGGTTCGCCTTTAAGTGCGCCCTAAGGTGGTGTTTTCTATAAGGAACTTTATAAGTGCGCCGGAATTATCTTTGCCGCGCACTTTTTGAATTTGGAAGTATTTGTAATGTTAGTGTTCAGCGCCAAGAAAATGAATGAAAAGAATGTAAATATAAGTTTTCGTTTGTTTTATTATTAGATACCATTTAATTTCAATTTAGTTGTTACTCTACATTTTATCAAATAATAATATTATAGTAAAATATGAAGTTTGTTTTCTCATAGAGGTGATGAAAAGTAGAGTGTACCGCTCGGGCGCAAAATATATTTTTGACTCGGGCGACGTACTTTGAATCCCTCGCTACGTTCAGGATTCTACTAAAGAATACCTCGCTACGCTCGGGATTCTACTCTAGAATCCCTCACTTCGCTCTGGATTCAAAAAAGCGCCATCGCCGTAAAAATATTATTTTGCTCCCATATGATACAATCTGCTATTCATCTCGGGCGCAAAATATATTTTTGGCTTCATGGGCGACGTACTTTGAATCCCTCGCTACGTTCAGGATTCTACTAAAGAATCCCTCACTTCGCTCTGGATTCAAAAAAGCGCCCTCGCCGTAAATATATTATTTTGCTCCCATATGATATAATATACTATTGTAGACAGTGCGACACAAAAGAGATGAAATGAAATATTCGGGAACTAAAATATCACTTTTGCTAGAGCCACAATCTGAGTTGTCAATCATATTGGGTATTTACTATATTGGGTATTTACTATATTGGGTATTTACTATATTGGGCATACTCACGTTTGCAGTCGCCATATTGACAAGGGTCCATGTACTCGGTGCAGTCTTCGCCGGGCGGCAGGAACGACGCGCGGTAGATCGTCGTGCCTTCCAACTGAAATAAAATAAGCACACCTATAACGTGACCTTGACGCAAAACTTGTGATATGGCTGCCAGAGACTGATATACTACATATACATTTTTAAATGCAAACTTAGATAATAACTGTTGTTTTTAAACTTTCGCGATTTGAACACATTATTATTATACAGGGTTATTTCTAATCAATTAGCATCCTTCTAGGGGCTTATTCTGTCCATAAAAACTAACAACTTTTGTTCCACGACTTTCGTCAAAACTAAAAAAAAAAATCAGCTGTTTCATACATTTTGTCGCGGGTGAACTAAATTTTTCTATGGAACAACAAATTTTTTTTTTTAGTTTTAATGAAAGTCGTAGAAAAAAAGTCGTTAGTTTTGATGTACAGAATAAGCCCCTAGAAGGATGCTAAATGATTAGAAATAACCCTGTATACTACGGGACTAATCGCGCACTAAAATTACGAGTTAAATAAATACTAAAATAGACCATGGTCACGAGTAGACTGTCTACCCGTGACCACGGTTGATGCAACTCGGCCGAAACGTCGGGATGAGGAGGTATTTATTTATCTCGTAATTTTAGTGCGCGATTAGTCCCGTAGTATATGCTAATAATTAGACAATAACATTCAGACAGAAAACATATATTGTTCCTCACATAAATGGTTGCCCTGGTAATCGAACCTACATCTCTTTGGCCCAGGAGTCAGGGTTTTTTAGTAGGTACCTATTTATTGTACCTACTCCCCGTCAAATATTTTTAGAACATTCCTTTCCGTACATGGGTTGCCTGGAAGAGATCCCTTCCAGCGATAAGGCCGCCTAGTGTCGCACTGCCTTTTTAGAATTTCACTGTTGTATTTATTGTTACGTTTAGTCAAACAGGAGTACATAATAAACAGAAGGTTCCAGTCAATATGTAACCATCGCAAAAGAACGTGTCAACACGAGTACAAATGCCGCCAATTTATGAACCCGAATTAATTCAAACATTTTATGAACACACCCTCCCTGAAAACCCTTCACCTGTGCTCCTCACGCCAAGCTGACAGAGTATTTCATGTGGAGTAGGTATTATTGTTAAAGGTTTCTCCACTAGCTAAATTCTACAAGTTTCATAGTTCAGCGCGACAGTTCGTAATTCTACTAAGCTTACACAAGTCGGCGGATGAGAAGTTAGATGCAGATTGCAGACAGCATTTAGCTGTGATTTGCTAATTATTGTGCATGTGTGCACAATGCCGACGCCGCGTAGCGTACTGTTGAGCTCGGGCGTAGGGAGCGCGCGGGAGGCATGAGGTTGGCGGGCGGGTGTGCCCCGGCGGCGGCGTCTCGTTTTTCTGGTTCCCGCGCATACCTATATTTCGGCTTTTGCGCAGCATTCTGCGCATAACTTCCCATCCGCAGACTTGTGTGGCGCTTAGTATACCTATTATAGGCTGCGCCACACAAGTTGTCGGATGTGAAGTTAGCTACAAGCTGCGCAATAGCCAATCAACATGTGGCTTTATGTGAGCTTCAGTCATGATTGGATATTTGCAGCTTGTAGCTAACTTCACATCCGCCAACTTGTGTGGTGCGGCCTATACCTACACTATGCAAACTCAAGGTGCCCGCTTCATGACAAGAGTTCTCATTGTGAAGTGGCACGGCGCGAGGTAAGCCGTAAAGTGGATTCGCGTGGTGGAAGAGAGATGTTACCTTCTGGCAAGGCTTCTGGTACTGTCCCTTGCAGGCCCAGGGCGGGCGCTGCGGCGCGGGCGCGCACACTGGCTGGTACGACATCTTCTGCGTCGTGCTTGCTTCCATCTTGGCTGCAATTACATATAAATTCATACTGTAAACTAATGTCACTGGTATTAATCGACACAATAGACATAGAATTCAGTAGTTTTCGATCGACGCGCGTTCAGATAGGCGGGTATGTGTAGGACGTATTGTATGTGATGACTACCTATAAGTACAAGACGTATGTATGGGTGGAAAAATAAAATAATAAGATTGTTTGCTAGGAACACTGATCACTGGTGGTAGTGGTTAATATATATACGAGCTGTCGGTGATAACAGGTTTAATTCTTTTCGGTTAACGCACCACCATATGAGAGGATTTTCTTCTAAATTAACCCTTTTTTAATACGGTAAGTGTGTCACATCTGCATCCGCATTAACATCCGCAATTATTTTGCGGATGCGAATATTCGCAATATCCCCGATACAGATGCAGCGATAGTAGTTGGCCGCCACCGGTGGCTGTGGTCAGTGGCCCGTCTTCGTCGAGCCTAGACAGTGGTGATATTCCCACACACTATACACTGACACATCTAAGAAGATTCCAAGAAGTTTCACCTGCAGGTTTCTCGTAGCACTTCATTGGCGCGTAGGATTCCGGCGGCGCGATGCGTCCCGGGTTTATGTACGACATGCGGTTCACGGTGCGATCTGTACAAATAAAACACAAGGTACGAGTATGCTCATTAGTATACTGACGACAGATGATTAAGACACGATTCTCTAGTGGAAGAGGTAGGGGTGAATTAATATCAGAGTTAACTGGTATTTCCTTAGTAATCCTGCTACTTAGTACTGATATCGCAATCTTGTTTCACATTAGATATTAGATATATTCAAATGCCTAATGCCTAGTAGAGATTTAGGTATAGAAAGAAGTTACAGTAGAGCAGCAAAGCAAAGTAGATACCTATCTAATGGTTTCACACATCGACTTCGCATTTTTCTTTTATTCTATATTGATGGTTTCACTCCATGGCAGACGTCTACAGACTTGTGTGGAGGCTTGGCATCGATAGCAACAAATGATACACCTGGTTTATTGAAATTGGGGAAATATCTTTTTGCAGTTCAATTCAAAATATAATTATACTACTTAAACAGGACAACAATCAACAATCATGACAATGACAACAATCCGCGTGAGGTTTGCTATGAAGGCATTCATAGTAGACCTTTCGTTTTACTATTCCTTTATTCCTTGGCAGGCGCACGCGCACTGCCGATTCGTACCGGTATGTGTAAGTAACATCAAGCATAAGCAATGTAAAAGAGCTTACTTTCAAACGGCTGCTCCACACAGTGATACTTGTGGGGCGGCTTGCACGACTCCCGGATAGAGCTAGGCTTGGGCACGAAGTCGTGTCGCTGCGTGGTGACGTTCTGCATGGGCCCCTGACCCCACATGTCGTGGTGGCACGGACGGATCGGCTGCGTCACGCATACTGGGTTCGGCAGGAACGACAGCTAGAGAAGGGAAAGGCACTCGTATTTCTAAGGGAAGTCGTGTCGCTGCGTGGTGATGTTTTGACATAGGACGGATCGGCGCCGAGTCACGCATTCTGGGTTCGGTAGGAACGAGAGCTGGACAAGGGAAAGAAGGTTGTATATTCAAGGAGTTTAGGTATGAAGTCGTGTCGCTGCGTAGTTACGTTTTGCATGGGTCCTTGCCCTCACATGACATGGTGGCACGGACGGATCGGCTGCGTCACGCATACTGGGTTCGGCAGGAACGATAGCTAGACAAGGTAAAGGGAAACAAGCTCGTATACCTATCTATGATAGTAGGTAAGAGTCACGAAGCCAAGGTACCCAAGGGAAGGTAAAAGGAAAAGAGGCAGACAACAAAAAAGATGGGATGATGATATCAGACAGGTTGCAGGTACAACATGGAGTAGAGTAGCCAAAGAGAGATCAGAATGCAGTAGGTTGGAGGAGGCCTTTGCCAACTGGCAAACGGACTTACAGAAAATAACGAAGTATCAATTATTAGATTAATTTTAATTTTATCAAATGCATGTATAAAAGTGCACTAGTATAACAAACAATTGTATATATCTGTTGTCCGAATAAAAGGCTTTATTATATTATTATTATTATTATAAGAGTCACGAAGTCGTGTCGTGGAGACGTGGTGACGCGTCTATCTATAGATATGATATTTTGGTGGCACGAATGGATCAGATGTGCAGGATTTAGTAGGAAAGTTAGATGGGGAGAAGACGAGGAATCCAATATTTGCTCAAGGTTTCTTTATGGATTTCTGGGAGCTAGATTCAGGAACAACCCTTAGGCTGACCAAAAATGGGCTTGGTGGAGTCAGGATTATGTGATCGTTTCAAGCTGTCGACTAACGACGAGATACAAGTGAAAATTACTAGAATTTTGTCACATTTATAAGTAGAACCGATGACAGCACAAAGACGCTGGATGAAGCATCTAGGCGGTCGTATTGTAGATCTATAGAGAAGGTTTATGTCAAGTGTAGATATTTTCAAGCTGATAGGACGGCCTATACCCAGCAATGGGTGGACACAGGCTGATGATGATGATAATGATGAAGAAGAAGGTTACAAATGTTTTCTATTTCTAAATGATGCAACGCTTACGAGTGGCTTTTGTATCTTAGCTAAAATATTGTACCTTCTGGACAGTGTCTCCTTCCATCTGCGCCGTGGACGGCACGAGGTTCGGCAGTGGCTTGATTGGGCACGGGATGGGTGACGTCGTTGGCAGGTAGCTGGACATTAATATAATTCATGGAGGAGGCAAAATGTATTGTTACTTGAGTATTGATTTTGTGCGCAGTTTTTTATTTGGAAGTTTTGCTCGCACAGAGTTTTTAATTTCAGGCATAGCAAGGATATTTTTGTGTCAATGGTTTGGCCCAGACGGGGTTGCAGATGCTGTTGATACCCTACCTTCTTTGGAGACGCCTATGATTTGTTTATGTTATACCTCATGGTTACCTACGTCTATCCAGTGTTTCTCCTTTTAGGGATTTCGTCCTATATTATGGCCAGAGTGCATGTTGTGTGACTTGATGTCACACGATTTATGGATTTTTTGCGTAGAACCTTTTGGTAAAGCCAGGCTACACCCTGGGATCTCTAGAGCAGAATAAAAATCTTCTGTGGAAATCTGCTTAGTTGATTGAATCAGGCGTTACTTTGCGGAAATTCATCTTCAAATCATTGTTTTGAATAAATATTTAGTGTATTTCCACTATCTTGTTGTAGGCAAATAAGTTTATCCATCCATCCATCCATCAGCCAAAGGACGTCCACTGCTGGACATAGGCCTCCCCTATGGATCTCCAATAAGACCGGTTGGAAGCGGCTTGCAAATAAGTTTAAGGGCATTAAAAAAATGCCCTTAAACTTATTTGCCTACATCAAGATAGCGGAAACACACTAAATACCTATTTATTCAAAACAAAGATTTGAAATCTGCTTGCTAGACGGATGATGCTACGAAAGATCGCCGAATACGTGCGGCCGAAAATATTATAGTCGATATGACTAGCAAAATACGTGAGTAATTTCCCGTTTTACACGGTTATCTGCTTACCCAGTACTTAGCCAAGAGGAGTCGCCCCCTTGAGACCAATATTACTAACAACTTTTACTACTGACTGTCTAAAACCCTGACGCAAAAAAAGGGAAAAAAAAATTGACAGCTGATTTTTTTCTCGAATTCCGGGTTGGCCTCATAGTAAAAGTTGTTCATAATGATGGTCTGAATCATCTCCTTTTGGCTCAGCGCATTCGTTATGTATGCTGTGTGTGAGTTTTGACGTAAACATGACGCGCTCGCCGCGAGCGCGTAAGCATAAAACTTGTATGAAGAAATGTACAGCGCCACTAGCGGCGCGTTTCTGAAACACTCTGTGCGAGTGCAAGTTCATACAAATTACATGCTTACGAGCGCGTCATGTTTACGACAAAACTCACACACAGCATACTGGATAACCCTGTGTAAAGTAAAATAATTATGTAAAGATAAAGAGTAGGTACAAACCTGTTCTTATAAACGGTAGCGGACTCGAAGGCCCTGTTAGCAGTGACGGGGTTCATGCACGAGTCGGGGATGATGGCGCGCCGGCGGCAGTCGCTCGCAGCATCCAGGTAGCTGAAAAAATAATTCAACCTTTCTTTATCAGCTTCATTATATCACATCGCTTCCTCCTTCCACCCATTTTTAGGGTTCCGTACCTCAAACGGAAAAAACAGAACCCTTATAGGATCACTTTGTTGTCTGTCTGTCCGTCTGTGTGTATGTCAAGACTCTTTGTCTCAGGAACGCGTAAAGATATCGAGTTGAAATTTAAACTGTATACGTATATCTTTGGTTTCTTCCAGTCGTGTAAAAGAAAAACTTCTCAGTTATCATTTAAAAAAGTTAGAGCCGTTTATGTCGTAAAAAACCGCATATTTCGACACTCACAAAAGTCAAAACCTACAGGGTACTTTCCGTTGACAAAAAAACTATGAAATTTGGCAAGAAGCATTGTCTCAGAGTACACATATGGAATAAATCTGAAAACTGTACATTTTTATTTAAATCACAAAAAAATAGGGCCTCAAATTCACAAAATATGGGTTCAAAATTCAAAGTGAGTAAATCGTATCATGTAAGGTACTCGTAGGTATCATATAAAAGAACTTCATTAGCACAGGTTTTTAATTAATTTAACAACGTGTAATTTTCGATGTATGACGAGAAAAGTGAAAAAAAAACTTTTTTGTCGATGGTGAAATGAAATGTAAATGAAAATGTGAAATTTTCTGGATTTGTACGGAACCCTCGATGTGCGAGCCTGACTTGTCCGGTTTTTTTTATCGCGAATAGGTCCGCGCTTGACCACCAACTTGCCTGTAAGCGACGTTGTGGTCAAAGATGAAGCACGCAGACCTAGGAGATACCTACATATTCACTCTGATCTTGAAAAGCTTTAGATTATATCTCTAAAATGAAAGAAATTTCTTGCAAGTCAAACCCAATCAAAGTATTGCGTGGCTTAAAAAAACAATGACACATGCAAATGCAACTTTCTTAAAAATATAGCATGTGCCCCGGTAGAGGCCACTGACCCAGTTGTGGTCATTTTTATGTCAAAATTATTGCATAAATGGTAATTATAAACAATGCAACAACTTAAGTATTGTTTGTGTGAATCTAAAATTATATTGTTTTTAAACTATCGCGATTTGAACACATTATTATAACATACTACGGGACTAATCGCGCACTAAAATTACGAGATAAATAAATACCTCATCATCCCGGCGTTTCGGAAGGTATTTATTTATCTCGTAATTTTAGTGCGCGATTAGTCCCGTAGTATATTATAATAAAATTATATTGTTTTTAAATATTGATTGAACATTAAATTGTCTAATTAATCGAATTGTCTAATTAATCGTTAAAATTCAAAGTGGCCACGAATGATACCAAGATGGCCACAGCCGGGGCACCTGCCCTACTAATATGTAACTAGTAATATGTAAGATCGTGTGTAATATGTCCCTAATATTAGTCAGAAATTGCGTAATAGCGTAGATGACTGAATAAATACAATTAGGTAGTAGATAAAATATAAAAAATATTCGACACGTAGGTACCTATTATATTTCATTTTTTAAATGAGATGGATGTGCGAAGTAACAAGAATGGATAAGATTAGAAATGAATATGTTAATAGAAATAGAATAGAAATAATCTTTATTGCGTTGCTGTGTACATACATTAAGATGTTATAAGAAATACAAAAGTTCAAACAGCCTGCCCATTTCGGGCGTACAATAATGCACTTATAAAATTAAAAGTTAATTTTACCTACCTAATAAATTAAAATTATCTTAAGCAAAATTACAAAGAGTTGGCATTATTAATTTATAAACTAGGTAAGCGAAAGACAATTACTATGTGATTTTCAAAGTATTCTTTAGTTGAGTAAAATACCTTTGAAATTAGCCAGGATTTCAGTCTTTTTAAAGCTATTACCTTCTAATATCTTTATATGAAATGGTAAACAATTGTAAACTTTCATAGCCATAGCATAATGTCAAAAAAAGTGAGTTCATGGTCTTTGGGGCTGCCGGCGAGTGTCCTGAAACTTTCCCTCCTATTACCCTTAATGGCATTAGCATAAACCGAGTAATTCGGTTTAAATATCTCGGACACATAGGTACTTGTCGACGACCTTAAGGACGATGACGACGTGGAAAGGGAGCGCAGGGCGCTGGCGGCTCGAGGGAACATGTTGGCCCGCAGATTTGCTCGTTGTATGGATCAGGTCAAAGTCACGCTATTCAAAGCGTATTGTCAGGGGTTGTACACGGGTGGACTGTGGGTCCGGTGCTCCCAAAAGTCAATGGATACCATGCGCATCCAATATAATTATGTATTCAGGATTATGTTGAAACTCCCTCGATTTTGTAGAGCCTCTAACATGTTCGCGCAAAACCACGTTGATGGCTTCCATGTCCTCATTAAGAAGAAGGTGGCATCACTAGTGAGGAGGCAACGGGGGAGTGACAACACCATCCTGAAAGCGATAGCGGACGACCCGCATGCTCCTATACTGAGGCATCTCGTGCGGACCATGATTCCGCAGGGGATGCCTCCAAAGTATATGACCAAATAAATATTAACTAACCCTAGTTTGTAAGCATAAGCATAAGTTACTAACAAAAGATGGATCATGTTGGAGTTGTCCGAAATAAATAAATTTTGAATTTTTGAATATGCGCTATTTGAAAACATGCTGTTGTTAAGGTTAAAATAGATGGAAGTCTAATAATAGCGCCAGTGAATAAGAAATTAAAGAGTGGCAGGCTATTGCTCTGGTATGCAGGCTTTTAGTATGGGCATATCATGAGACGGGAAGTGTCATGTCACGAAAAGAACCCTACACATGATGGTAAGCGGCAGAAATGGGATGGGACGACTAAAAAAAAGTGTGGATAAATTGTGTGAAAGATGATATGCGAGAGAAAAGAGTTGATGATTAGATGACGTATGATAAAGTGAAGTGGCGAAAAGAAACGTGCTGTGCCGACTTCACCCAGTGGGATAAGGGCAGGATGATGATGAACTAACAGACTAATTATAATAATATTTCTCTTACCCAGTCATCACGCATAATCTCACCTCATCATGTAGGTTGTGTTGACATCTAACTTTTGACAAGGCTTCTGATACTGGCCTTTACAGGCCCAGGGTAGGGGTTCTTTCCGAGCAATCTGGAAAAGTGAATAAGTAGTTTTAGTGGAAATTCTCATGTTTATAAGTTCGACTCGACTAGAATCGACTTGATTTTTCTTTTCTGTTTATAAATAATTTATAGGATTAGGCCTGTTATTGGATGTTTATATGTATCTGTACATTTAAGTTTAAATATATTTTTGTGCTGTTGGCCTATAAATAAATAAATAAATAAATTTATCTATGAGTTCTATGGGAGATATTGCTTTTAGACCCGATTTATTTTTTTATGCGATACCTCAATATACAAGCTATCCGGTACAAAAAGTTGAATTCTTAATATGTTGAATTTGCAGATTGTTGAATTTGCAGCATGTTGAATCTGCAGATTGTTGAATCCTAAAATATTGAATTTGCAGCATGTTGAATCCTAAAATGTTGAATTTGCAGACTATTGAATTTGCAGATTGTTGAATTTGCTGCATGTTGAATCCTAATGAAAGCTTTTAAAAAGAGATATTTCATCCGCTTCTTTTTATCTGGGTTTCAATCCCAAAATAAATCCTGTAATCAGTAGTGTTGCACTTGTCGGTCCCTACGTTTTAATTTTATTTTGAGAATTTTACGGTGCCATCCGTCATCATGCTATGTACCTTTGGTTCGCCTGTTCATTTATTCATTCAAAATCGAAAAGCAAGACTACAAAGTCAAGTCAGTAGAGCAACTTTCACGTGTGGCGGCATTCCGCCAATATTTTCACTCCCCGGTACTTCGATCACTAAGTGATCGAAGCCCCGGTACGATATGATATTATTATCTATAGAGACCGGATTATTTATATGCAACATAAAAAGCTTGTTGTAAGCATGCAAATATGCATGAAAATTGGCAGAATATGCAACCCAAAAAAAGGAAGAAAAGTAAGTTTACTTTCTTATTTCAAAATCAGTATACATTTAGTAAATTATCCTTTGATAAGCGATAATAGGTACCTACAGTAATATTATTAGTCATTAACATTATTTGATATTTTTGTAAGCGTAAACTATCAAGTACTGTTCCAAATGACTGACTGCCTCGGTGGCTCAGTGGTTAGTAACCCTGACTCTCCTGGGTCAAAGCGGCGTGGGTTCGATCCCCAGGGCAACCATTTATGTGATGAACATTGGTGTTTGCTCTGTGTCTGGGTGTTATTTAGGTACTATCTATTTAAGTATGAATTTAAAATATGTATATGTAGCATATGTCAGTCTTTGGCAGCCATATCACAAGCGTTGCTTAGTTTGGAGTTAGAGACCGTGTGTAAGATGTCCCCAAATATTTATTTATTTAATATTAAAATGTTCAGTAGTCAAATAGATCGAGATTCGAAAAATCTTGTAAATGTACTGATAATATGCATCATAAGTAAATCTTAGGTTAAATATGCTTATTACCGCTGAGGATGGCATAAATATGCAAATGCATATGCAAACATGCAAATGCATATAATCCGGTCTCTAAATATCTACCTTCTCTTTAATTTGATCTGAGAACTCTTCCTCTCTTGTGTCAATAGATATCTTTATTCCAATTTCGATCTCAAATATACATTTCGAATATGGTTTTCTTTAGTTTTATATTGTAATGTTTTATATCACGGGATTGTACTAACGTTTATTTTTTTATAGTCATTATATAGCAGATACGACTATAGTGTCTATAGTTTCGATCGCATTCTTTCCCAAGTCGAGTACTAGCACGCGGAGCCGTCTCGTAATGTACTAAATAATGACTATAAAAAAATCAACTTGAGTACGATCCAATGATATAAAACATTAAAATGTGTGAAAACCACGTCAGTTTCCATAGTAAAGTAAATTAGTCTAATAATGTTGGGCTTGAGAGTCATCAGAAAATAAAAAGCCCGTTTTGACAGTTGATTTTCTATTTTTTACCGATCGACATGTTCAATGTAATTAGGTACATTTTTCATTGATGGGTACCGCCCACTCGGCTAAGTGCTGTTCATAACGATTTTTTGGTCATACTATTAGATACTATTTGATCATACTATCCATGGAATGGTTACACCACTAGTTACGTCGCGAAGACAAATATGTCAACGGGCCTATTATTTTGTGATGACTATAACATATTGTTCAGTGGGTAGGTACTAACTTTGTTAGGCATGAAGCTCATTTTGTGCGTGGTGGCTGAATCCATCTTGGCGGCGGGCCTCTCGTAGCAACGCTCGGGCGCGTACGACTTCGTCCATACCCTCTCAGGGGGAGGGTAAGACAGCTTGTTGATCGTCCGGTCTGCAAGACAATAAAGATTTCATTTTGTGATAGACTTCGCACAGGCGTCTTACACATATAAACCTTCCTCTTGAATCACTCTATCTATTAAAATAAAAACGCATCAAAATCCGTTGCGTAGTTTTAAAGATGTAAAGCATACATGGGGAAGAAGCGAATTTGTTTTATACTTACTATACAGACAATACAAGAAAATCTGATGAGTAAGTTCGTAGGTATAGGCCGGATGGCTAGCCCTGGTGTCAGAGTTATTATGTCGCCTTAAAGCCTCTGACATGGTTATACGGTTAAAACAACGGGGATTTACAATTTAACGTCATCCGAGCCACGGTAGCTGTTCTGTACTGTACCAGCCTTTTTAATAGTCCACTGCAGGACGTAGGCCTACACACGAAGGGTGATTGGGCATTATCCATCACGCTGGCCCAGTGCGGGTTGGTGGATTCACATACGCCATCGCATTCCTTCTACGGACGTATGTAGTTTGCCTCACGACGTTTTCCTTTACCGAAAACTCAGTGGTGTGAAAATCCGTACATAAATTCCAAAGAACTCATTGGTACGGGACCGGAATTTGACCACGACCTCACGACTGTAAGGCGGGCATCACTACCACTAGAACACCACGGCTATGACCGCAGTATTTGAACCTGCATAATTAACATTGCTTTCCGCGTCGATGTTGAACTAAAAAAAACAAATAAGTTGAAGGACCAGTGTGTGTTGCCAGTGATGACTTATGGCACAGAAACGTGGCCTCTCACTATGTGTCTTTTTAATAAGCTCCAAGTATTCCAACGAGCTATAGAGAGAGCTATGCTCGGAGTTTCTGTGCGAGACCGAATAAAAAATGAGGAGATGCGTAGAAGTATCAAAATTACCGACTTAGCCCAGCGGATTGGGAAGTTGAAATGGCAATGGGCAGAGCAGAGACATATGTAGCTCGGCGATCTGATTAGTGATGGGGTCGAAAAGTTTTGGAATTGAGACCACGCACTGGCAAGCGCAGCGTAGAACGTCCACCTACCAGGTGGACAGATGATCAAGACCGTAGGTGGCGGTTCGCGCCGCGACAGAGACAGGAGACCGCGACCGGAGACCGCGACCGGCGACCGCGACCGTTACTTGACGTTAGGAAATGTATAAGGGACAGTTCGCGAGCGAGACAGAGACAGGAGACAGAGACGCGAGACAGGAGACAGCGAGACGGTCGCTGCCTCGGACCAGTAGTGTCTCGTGTCGCGCTCGAAAAGCACGTGTGTTTATTGTTATATAAAAATGAATACTTTTTCTGACGAAGCCTGTGAAACGCTGATTGAACTGATCAGACAGCACCCTCCGATATACGATGCACGACTAGACTCCTACAGAAATGAAAATTTGAAAGACAATATTTGGATGAGCATAGCTGAAAGCATAAATAAAACAGGTGAGTTATTTTTATTTTTTTTATTTTGCGTAGAATTAATATTTGAAAGGAAACATGTGGAATCAACTTAAACAAGCCGTGTGACATGTTGTTCTTGCCAGTCTACCGCTCCTTGCTGTGACATAAAGTAATCGGTTAATTTTGCTCTAATATCTAGTCCGTTGCTGTTCGAAAACCCTCCTGTTCCACGTAATGAAACGAAATTTGAAGGTAAATTTTCTTCTTGGTTCCATTGATGTACGGACACTTGAGCAGATTCTAAAAATCCATCTCTTAATAGGTTATGCAAGCAACAGGCAACTAAGATCATATCAGTGCATGTTTCTGGCGCTATTCCGATAGGCGTGTAAAATATTCTAAACACTTGAGACAGCAAACCGAACGCATTTTCCGATACTCGTCTCGCACGACAAAGGCGGTAGTTAAATATTCCTTTGCTTAAATCGTTTTTTGCAACTCTTCTAGCGTAAGGTTTCATCATAAAAGTATCAAGACTAAATGCTTCATCTCCAACTAAAAAATGTGGTAATATTATGTTCGAATTTGGTAGATTTTTAGGTTCTGGAAAATTAAATTCATTTTTCATGATTTTTTTTCCCATTGTAGACTTTTGGAATATTCCACTATCTCCTTCTTTGCCGTAAGAGCCAACGTCTACTGCAATGAACTTGTAATTATGGTCTACAATAGCCAGAAGAACAATCGAATAAAATTCCTTATAGTTAAAATACAACGACCCACTATTTTCAGGGGCTCTTATTCTCACGTGCTTACCATCAATTGCGCCAGCGCAATTGGGGAATTGCCATTTGTCCCAAAAGCCTTCAGATATAAGCCTAAAATCACTTTCTTTTGGAATAGACATTAGAATTGGCACTAAAACAATCTTTAAATGTTTCAACACCTCTTTGACTATTTGTGAAATATAAGAAGGTGATATACGAAATGCGAATGATAGCGAAGCATATGTTTCTCCATTTGCCATAAACCTGAAACAAAAAAAAGACTTATATTATTATTTATATATTACAGATTCGGAATGCCGTAAAAAATGGAAACTAATCAGGGACTCTTACAACAGATACAAGCGCAAACAGAAAAGTTCAACGGGATCTGCAGCACCAGCTAAAAATTCAAAGTGGCAATTTTATGAACGCTTAAGATTTTTAGAAAACACACCATCAGAACGGCAAAGCTCCACCAGTGTAGATCAAGAACAGCAAAGCTCCACCAGTGTAGTACAAGAAGTTACTAATACCTCCTCAGAAGTTGGACATGAAGATACTCCTTCCGTAGCCGCAGACGCGTCAGTACATAATACTATTTCAAGGGAGTTAGTAGAACCTGTACCAGGAACTTCTACACAAGAAAGATCTATACCACAAAGTAAAAGTTCCGAAAAATCAACTAGCAAGAATACTAAGAGAAAAAGACAAAAAGAAGATGAATTTATAAAATTTATGAAAGACAGACATGAAAGCCGAAATAGTACGCTGGAGTCATTGAAATGTCAAGGTCGAGAATCATTCGATGATATATCTACATTTACTAAACACATTGAAACTATGCTAAGAAAATTGAGCGCTCGATCAAGAGCGATGGCAAAAACCGAAATATTTAATATTATCTCCAAGTATGAGATCGGAGATATCGATGGACAAGGTGAACGCCCCTATACAAGTTATTCATATTCTCCAACAAGTGCAGGTTCATCGGGACTCCAAACACCAAGTGATTTATCACGTCGCCAATTGCAATGTACTTCAACTTCATCGTATAATACATATTCGCCAATAAGTGTAGCCTCCACAGAACACCAATCACAAAGTGAATTGATTGACTTAACATCTCGCCAATTGCCAAATATTTCAAGTGAACCATTTCGAAGCATTTTTCACGACGAATACGACCAGAATAACTTAGATGATTTGACAAACTTACCTTAGAGTTAGAGCTAATTTTTCTTTCAACGATATTTTTCCTTTTTCACGCATTTTTTTCTTTAGTAAATTTAATACATAATCAAACTGTGTTTTATTTAGCCGAAAATACTTCCTGAATGTATTGTCATCACACATTAGGTGCTTCTTCACTAATAGCGAAAATGATCCTTCTTGACCTCTAGTTAAATATAATTCCTTAATGGGTAACCTTCTTTTAGTTTTGTATTTGTAATAATAGTATAAGAGCAAATCATCGTCTTCTTCTTCCTCCAATAGAAGTTCTACAACTTGGTTTTCCATCATGACACAGAACACAACTGACTCCATCGACACACTCTCCGTACTGAGACCGAGATACTTGTCACGGTCTCCAGTCTCGGTCTCGACCTATAGTACATGCAGAAGAGACCGAGACACTTGTCGCGGTCTCCCGTCTCAGTCTCTGGTCTCGGTCGCTTGTCTCTGTCGTGACGCGAACCGCCACCTTAAGATCAAGCCGCTTCCAATTGGTCTTATTGGAGACCCATTGAGGAGACATATGTCCAGAACTGGACTTCACATGGCTGATGGATAGACTATTTAGTCGAGTATCAGTTACACTTTAGTAGGTACCTTTATTCTTAGTCAGTGGGGTAAAAAGGAAATGTGCATAATGAATCCAGCTGAGTACCTAACAAATGTATCATATTTGCATAATGACAGGAAGTCCGCATTCAACAAAGGGATAGGTACAATGCAACGCTGTTCACTGTTGATAACAATATAGTTACGAGTTCCCCACTGATCACGTCATTAACAGGAAATTGATAAAATAAAAAAAAAGTAAGAATACATTTTTCTCGAACAAATTATTTATCTACCAATCTACAATTTATGTTATCACACTGGTAGTTACAGTATTAATGAGTTCTTTGGTATTTATGTACCGATATTCACAGTTCACATGACATGGGCATGGTGGCCATCTTTTGAAGGTGTGGCATATTCCCAATAATGGACTATTACAGTAGAATTATCTATACAATTATAACATTGCTACTTAGTTCTGCTAGGCTTAGCGACCTAAGTGTATGGCTGTCCATGGAACCTTTGAGTCTCTTCCAATACCTCTTTGCATTGGTCTACGCTACACTGCCATCTTCTTTCTTCAGCTTTGTCAAATAGTTCGGCCATGACCATCATGGCCGAACGACGGCCTCACGGCCTCAGAAATCTAATCTAGGATCTGAGGTCTATTTAAACGGCAGGTTATTTACTTATATAGCCTTATTTTTTAAAATTCAAAATGTATCACAGGCTTCAAAACAGAAGGTCAAACATTTGATTTCATTAAATGTCAGCGTCAACTCTCTACCCTGTCTGTATATTACAGTAGGATCTTACTATCGAAAGGTTGCTCGACACAGTGGAACTTGGGCGGCGGTTTGAAGCTTTCCCTCAGGACGCATGGCTTGGGCACGAAGTCGTGTCGCTGCGTGGTGACGTTCTGCATGGGCCCCTGACCCCACATGTCGTGGTGACACGGACGGATCGGCTGCGTCACACATACTGGGTTCGGCAGGAACGACATCTGGACAAGGGATTTTGAAGGTAAATACATAGAAAAGGATGCGGTGTATTATATACACTCATTGTCTTATTGGCCTTGAGCTAGTGATGGGACATAGGACATCTACCTACAATACTTTGCTACTCGGTTCCATATCGGGCAGCAGGATGCTTTTTCTTAGAGCGCCAAATTTTGCACCGGTCCAGGCCGGTCCCGTCTAGAGCTTGTCGGAGAATGTCACCTTCGTTTTTAAGCAGGATGTGACCAACCTAACTCCAACACAATTACGATGACTATCCATCTCTTTACTGCTATAGAGAAAGTTCTATTTTTTTGTCCACGAAGCCTGTATCATTCATTTATCATGAGTTTTTTCTTTACTTTTGATTGGTTTCTCTCTCATCAGGCTGTTGGCTCAGATTTAGTTAGTGTGAGTCAATCCGATTATGGCTCGCGCTAAAGATCAGGTACAGGGACACCGTGATCAAGAATATTGGAATTATCTCAAAAGCAGTAAATAGATGCTGTATTATGCAATGTAAGTGGTGTCCTAAACAGAAGTCCTGTATTAGATGGAGAGAGACAAAAGCTAGCGTGAACCAGTTCGACCTCGCATTTTGACATACGAGGTCAAACTGAAAGTTCTTAGAACTGGCCACTTATAAACAATATAATAAAAAAATAATTCTATAATTTGAAAATAGAACTCTTTGCCAATATTACTGAGTATATACTTCATTCATTTGTCATTTGTTTTACGATTTGGCGGCAAATTGAAAATTGTCTGTGTCACGTCAACATGAATTTAACACGAGAAAATTTTCGTGCAATGATTTTTTATGACTTTCGATGTCATTTAAGTCAACAAGAAAGTTATGATAGACTACGATTGGCCTTTCACGATGAAGCCCCATCTCGTGCGACTGTTTACAACTGGTTTAATGAGTTTAAACGTGGTCGCACTAATCTCACTGATGATTTACGTGAGGGACGGCCTTCTACGGCGACGACTGAAGATAACATCTGTGTTGTGCGGCGTATGATAGAGACTGACAAAAGAGTGACCTATCAGCAGATTCGGACAAGCTTAGGCATCGGTATGAGTCAAGTGCACAAAATCCTACACGAACATTTAGCGGTCAGGAAGCTTTGCGCCCGGTGGATACCTCATAATTTGACTGAGGCTCAAAAACTCCATCGTGTGGATTGGTGCCGTAAAATGATTGAAAGATTTAACGGAGGTGACTCAAATGCTGTGTTCGACATACTAACAGGTGACGAAAGCTGGATTTACTGTTATGATCCTGAAACCAAAAGACAATCTGCTCAGTGGGTGTTTCCTTTCGAGGAGTTGCCAACTAAAGTGAAGAGAGATCGAAGTGCGGGGAAAAAAATGGTGGCCTCGTTCTTTGGAAGGATAGGTCATTTCGCGACAATTGTGTTAGAGGATCAAAAAACAGTTTCTGCAGAATGGTACACTACCAATTGTTTGCCACTTGTCTTGGAAAAAGTTCGAGAGAAACGACCTCGCAGTAGGATCCTCCTTCACCACGACAACGCCTCATCGCACACCGCCAAGCGAACGATCGACTATTTGGCGACATCAAACGTTGAATTACTGGGTCACCCGCCGTATAGCCCCGACCTCGCGCCTTGTGATTTTTATTTATTTTCAAAAATTAAAGAAAAACTTAAAGGAAAGCGGTTTATGAATGCTGAAGAAGCGGTGGCTGCGTATCGCGATGCCATTGAAGAGACCCCTAAGGACGAGTGGGCAAAGTGCTTTTCCCAGTGGTTCCATCGCATGCAGCGGTGTATTGACGTGAATGGACAATATTTTGAAAAGATATAATAAAACTAATAACTGGCTAATGTAATCAGTTTTTGATTTTCTAAGAACTTTCAGTTTGACCCTCGTAACAGTAACCACGCTGATACTGTTTATCCACTCACTTTCTGCACAGTGCAGCCCTCCATTGGCTCGCAGCTCGGTACCAGATTAGGTGGTGGTTTTCTAGCAACTCCTCGCAGGTTGGCGCATCCATCGACTGGTAGGTAAGACATCTTGTAGGTGGTGTTGGCTTCCACAGGAGCAGTGGGGCGCGCATAGCAGCGGCGCGGCGCGTACGAGTCGGGGATTCGAGGCTGCTTGTAACACTGAAATAGTTATTTTTTATACAAGAGTGCAAAGTTGCTTTTGAACCGCGTGCTCAATTTTGATAACCGAGCTAGCGAAGGATTCTAAAATTCAAAATTTAGTATCCTAAGCGTTAGCAAGGGAATTAGAAGAGCACAAGGTAAAAAATCTTTGCACTCGAGTGCAACACGTACCTTTTCATCCCACCTCAGCGAGGAAATAACTAAAGTCGTCTACTTACGTTCGTAAGATTTCAAATACCTACTTCTCGTGTGATTGTTGAGCTCATTTGCGAATAATAATGCGCAAATAAGCTTTATCCCTGAAACTGTTAATAAACAGTTTCAGTCAATTCTGTGTTGGTGTCAAATAAACTTCCGCGTCGTTAAAATCACTAATTTTAGGTCATTCACTTATTTTCAAGTTGCTTGTTTTTAACAAAAGGTAAAGAGTACAATAATATTGCGCATTATTAACAGTTTTAGTCAGTTCTGTTGATGTCAAACAAACTTCCTCGTCACTAGAATTACCTACTAATTTTAGGTTCTTCTCTTATTTTCAAGTTTCTTGTTTTTAATATAAGACAGAGTATAATTATAAAATATAAAAGGTTTTATCAATATATATTATACCTATATATGACACGAAAGAAATACGCTGAGCAAATAAAAAAAAAACTACGCCAAGGAGATTCCGAGTTTAAGGTTTCAAGAAATTAAAAAAGGTTGTATGATAAATTCGGAACCATGAAGATAAAAGTAAATAGGTTTGATGATGTTTCGAATTCACAAACTTAGTACACATGATGTTCTGAATCCAATTTTACTTTCCCCGCGGATAAAAACGACTTTTGCACTCAGAAATCGAAGAGCAAAAATAGTCTTTCCGAGATGGGGGGTGAAAACATTTTTTTTATTTATTTTACCTTTATCGTTCAGGTTTGTTATAATCAGGAGGAATCAGGTCTCAAGAGTGTTATAATTAGGTTTATTTACATTTTATCTTTGCTATAGCAAGTCTTACGAAGTGGACAGATTACGCAGATTACGTTCAAACGTACCTAAGAGCACATGATTGCGGTGGATAAAAGCCTCTTCCAATAGGTTTTATTGGAGATCCATAGTGGAGGCCTATGTGTAGCTCTGTAGACGTTTTATGGCTGATGGATAGATGGATAGAAAGATGCATTGCAAAATAGTGATTTAGAAATACTTAGTATCGATACGTTCGTTTGCTATCAGTTTATACTACTTTGAAGGTGGATGATTTGCTGCAACAACAGACATGGCTGAGGCAGGGTGCTTCTGCTTTCCGTCAATGATAGTAAAAGCTCAAAATTGCAATGATTTTAAGGATTTTCAATGGATCTTACCGGTTTGGCGATGGGCGGTCTCCCGCAGCAGCAGGAGCGGTAGGGGCAGGAGAGCTCTTGCTTGCCCTGAGAGTACAGGTCGGACCGCAAACAGGTGCTGCATTTTACGCACCGGGGCTCCAGACTCGCACTGAGCGCTCTCTGAGTATCCTCATTTTACAAGGTTATGCCTACAGCGGCCCATTTGGGTTCGGAGTCGATTCAACGACTTCCACGTAGGCTACGGGAGGTCACTGCCGGCCGGGAGTTACTCAGAGGGTGCTACATAATGAAGCTGCCCCCCTACCGCCTAAAGCAATAGCAATAGTAATAGCAATCGTTTATGACTTCATTTTAGTCATTTGGCACCGTCTATGTGACGTTAGCCATCAAATTTGTTCATTCAACGATTGCTTTCGCAATCCGCGCAAAGCAATTGATGGCTAACGTCACATAGGCGGTGCCAAATGACTAAAATGAAGTCATAAACGATTGCTATTACGATTGCTATTGCTTAGGCGGTAGGGGCCTGGTATAGGCTGAATCATACAAGAAGACGGATGTGAAGTTAGCTACAAGCCACGCAATATCCAATCAACGCGTCAGTTTAGATCAATCAGGATACAATCAACGCGTCAGTTTAGATCAGTCAGGATTGGATATTGCGCAGCTTGTAGCTAACTTCACATCCGTCGTCTTGTATGATTCGGCCTATAGGACGAGCGTGTCTTTTCATTGTCTAAAGCGGGCTTCACTGGAGAGAAGATTCAGTGAAGTGGTTCCTGTTAGGAAGCTGTTACGGTTCTTGAATCTTTCCAGTTTGGCGATGGGTGGTTTCGAATTGGTGGCAGGAGCGGCAGGGGCAGGGGTGCTCCTGTTTGCCGTCGATGGGCTTCCCATCGCGGAGGCCGGACTTGACTCGCCATATAATACATCTTACCGGTTTGGCGATGGGCGGTTTCCCGCAGCAGCAAGAGCGGCAGGGGCAGGGGTGCTCTTGCTTGCCGTCGATGGGCTTCCCATCGCGGAGGCCGGACTTGACTCGCCATAAAATACATCTTACCGGTTTGGCGATGGGCGGTTTCCCGCAGCAGCAAGAGCGGCAGGGGCAGGGGTGCTCCTGCTTGCCGTCGATGGGCTTCCCATCGCGGAGGCCGGACTTGACTCCCGCTGACAGTGCGCACGGCGCCGCGGCTGGACTTGGCTCACACCTGCCGGAAAAACAAGATAGATAAGAACCATTTCGATAATGTCACTTTTCAAACAATAATTTAATCATACTAATATTATAAATCCGAAAAGTTTGTTGGTTTGTTCCTCTTACACGAACCAACAGAGCAACAGATTGACATGGTTTTTGGCATGAATATATTTATATTCATATTATTTTATTGGTAAAAAAATACAAGATACAAGTCAATTACAATTATTGTTATAATAATATCAATCCTTAAAATTTCAGCTTTGCTATAGCAAAGCCCAATAATCTTAAGATTAGGATTACTTAAAATTAAAATAACATAACAAAGTTAAATAAATTATCAAATATAATATTGTATAAACAAAATAATAAGCATTCATTCAATAATAATCTGAGTCAATAAGATGTCAATAATTGCATAGTTTAATTCATTAACAAATATAGTTCAAAGGCATGGGCTACTTTTTATCCCGAAGAAGTAAGAGGTTCCTGTGGGATAGCACAAAAATCAAAATACCACGCGGGCGGAGCCGCGGGCAAAAGCTAGTAATTTATAATTTTATTTTTATAATTTTTCACCAAAATTCTTATAATCGACTTCATAGAATTTGAATAATTCGCACGGACTGTTGTATCTTCGATGTAGTAATTTTCACGTCTCTGTTGATTTTTCCGTTTTTTGGCCTTTAGGCGGCATAAAAACTCTGACACCAGGGGCCTTATTGTATGTACTCGCTCTGACGTTCAGCTTCCTCCCGCTCGCTCTCGTGGCGTGAGTAACTGGTGCGAGCAGGAGAAAAAGCGAAGCCGTCAGAGCGCTTACACAATAAGGCCCCAGGTCTAGACACGCGGACTATACGAACATACTTTCCGTTATCATTACTTACATATCAAGACGACTTTGCTGAACTGGACATGCTATCGTTCGTTCGTTTGTTTCAGCCATAGGACGTCCACTGTTGGACATAGGCCTCCCCTAAAGATCTCCAATAAGACCGGTTCCTAGCGGCTCGCATCCAGCGCGATCCTGCGGTCTTGATAAGGTCATCCGTCCACCTTGTGGGTGGACGTCCTACGCTGCCCTTGCCGGTGCGTGGTCTCCACTCGAGAACTTTCCGACCCCATCGGTCATCAGACATGCTATGAAGACCCTCAACCACGGTAGGTGATAACCACGTCCTCAATTTTTTTTCTTTTTTAAGATAGGTTTGCGTTTTTAGCCTAATTAAGTAATGAAATAATGCAACGACGCAAATGCTTTATCTCTTTACCCTTGACTCTTCATGCCGTAACTATTTTTATCTCAAACCAAGCAGGAACAGCTATCATCATCAAACATTGACGTATTGTTTTAAAAGGAAAGGGTATGGGATATCTGTGCTGTGACACATAATTAGGTGAATTTTTGTTTATACAGCATGACTTTTTTATCAATGCACAATTTTTTTATCGCGAAATAGATATCATTAATATATTATTCGCTCATAAAAATTTACTCATGTTTCGCTCATAAAAAGATCGACTTCTTATTTATCAATTTTTTGTCAAACTATTCCAAAGAAAATTATATTGCATGCACCCTACACTCCAGACAATAACTACCTACCAAAAAAAGCGTAGCCACGCTTCGCGGCGTGGGTACGACGCGGCCACGTAGGTACTCAGACGTAGGGTGACTTTTTTGATTACTACGTTAATCTGTATACTTTATCTTGAAGTTATTTTAATATTTTTGAACTAAAGTGAGTAAAACCGATGTAGGGGTTTAATTGTTTGTTTATTATACTTTACGTATTTTGCATACGTTATATGTCATACGTTATTGTTTTTAACACCCTGTATAACGATCGACGGGGCAGTAAAGGCTTCCGGAGATCACACAAGTACCAGAAAGTACAGCGTAGGTGGACGTTCTACGGACTAAGAACGTAGATCAGATTTTCGTTCTAAGACAGTAAAAACTAGTTGGATGTTAGCTGCTGCTGCTTTAACATAAGCTTAAGTAACCCACGAAGTGTGACTTAAGTTGGTCCAGTACCTACAGCAGCCGTATTGTGTACGCGTTCTGACGTTCGGACTCGCTTTTGATCCTGTTCGCGCCAGTTATTCGCGCAATGAGAGTGAGCGAGAGGAAAAACAAAGCCCAACGTCATCGTCACAACGCGTACACAATACGGCCGCTTGTTGACGGATCCACACCTCGAACTTTTTCTACGAACGTGTGCAAGTTGCCTTATGATATTTTCTTTTATGAAAAAGCGCCACACAAATTGAAAGATGGAAAGTTAGCAGCAGAGGACACTTCGCCGTGATGCGCTAATTTTTGCGCATGTGTGCACAATAAGCCCGATTACAGAGGCGCCATCGTAATTATAATAGCTAAATAGCATAGTTCTGTTTCTTTTTTACTTTAGGCATTCGATAGAGAGAACGCTTTTTACGTTGCTATTAAATTTACGCTGGCGCCTCTATAATCGGGCCTAATGCCTATACAAATGGCGAAGTAGTGAGCTAGGGCGTAGGGAGCGCGCGGGAGGCACGAGGTTGGCGGGCGGGTGTGCGCCGGCGTCTCGTCTCTCTGGCACCCGCTAAGGGGGCGTCCATAAATTACGTGAGGTGTTTTTTTAAATTTTCTGACCCCCCCCTCCCCTGTTGGTAAGATGTCGTGAGATTTTGTTCAACCCCCTCCCCCATCCCCCAATCTCACGTGAGATTTTTCAGAATGTGGGTTTCTTACGTAAACGCGTTGTGTTGTAATTGTAGAAAGAAAAAAAACAATTTGCTTCGTGCTTTTATTTACGATTAGTTAAGACTAGTAATCAATATTGCTGAGAGTTATAAATGTAATAAAAATTTAACAATAGAATACTTAAATCATGACTACTGTGATAAAAAGAAAAGAATATGGAATAATGGCACGAAAACAAAGGACGGGCTACACTGTACCGTAAATTCAGACAAAATTGAGCTATTTGGTATAAAATAAATATGGTGGTTTGACATTCAGTAGATGTATAACGTCGAAGTATGAATGAAATTATTTTCTTTCGAACGAAATTAGTGAATAATCTTAATCGTATTACGATGACGCTCAAGACTAAATCTTGAGCATGTACATACAATTTGGATTGAATGGACCAAAATAGTATTTTTTTTTTTGTTTCAATCAGAACAAAAATTGCGTGATATTTGTCGAGACCCTCCCTCTCCCTAACGTGAGATTATATGAGATCATCTCACGTAATTTATGGACGCCCCCTAACGTCTATATTTTGGCGGTTGCGCAGCTCTCTGCGGCTAACTTCCCATATTTCAATTTGTGTGGCGCTCATTATAGCGTAGTTTGACTTGGCGTTTGTCAGCGATCACCGAACCCAATGTTCCACACGGTCAGTATTTGGATGGGTGACCGCGGGTGGCATTTTCCAACTGAGCGCTACCGTGGCTCGGATGACACGTTAAATTGTAGGCCCCGGTTGTTTCAACCGTTTAGTCATGTCAGAGGCCTTCAGGCAGCTAAAAAACTGTGACAGCAGGGCTAGCCACCCGACCTACACGATCTTACTTACGGAAAAGTCAGTGAGTGATTCAGCACATTAATTTCAAAGAACTCATTGGTGAGGGACCTTTTATGAACCCACGCTTCACGCTTGTAAGGCAATCGTTCTCATACTACGCCACCACAGCTACTTAAGGCCGATTCACACATTCGGCGGGCGCGGGTCGGGCGCGGGTCGGGCGCGGTGCGGGGCGGGAGTACGTAGTATTACTATATCTTCTTTGGCGGGAGTACGGGTTGTGTGTGTTGTCGTCCATTGAAACAGGTACTAAAAGACACGCCGTACTCCCGCCCCGCACCGCGCCCGACCCGCGCCCGACCCGCGCCCGACCCGCGCCCGCCGTATGTGTGAATCGACCTTTAATGAGATAAGCTTATACATAACTGTTTCCATTCAGTCATAGATATCAAGTTTACATTTGTGTCTGTCATTATCAATATATTGAATAATACGTTTTGTTATGGATACGCAGATAACATCTCTGGGTCAGTCATGTCACTTCTCATTCAATTCTGTCGCGCTGCTGAAGTATTAGAAGGTTGAAATAATTGAAATTAAAATTCAAATTGAATTGAAGTTGAATTGTGTAAATAAGTAAATGTGATTGTGAAAATTTGTGGTTAGAAAAAAATATCTATAAAAATACACTCTGATAAGTAAGTTTGCATAAAAACCTGCTATGTATACTTAAGAATTTAGCCCTGACAATGAATACTGTGGTAGTTAGGTCCCATAGTTTGACCTGAAAATCAGCTGTAACATTTATGAAGCACTTTTCAATGATTTTGATGGTATGCTCAGAACAAATAAAAAAATCCAGAGGGAACGTCGTTAAACAGTCAAGTGAAGCCGGTTTTTTATACATGTGTGAGTGCGTCGGTGTTGCGCCGCCATAGTTCGACTGTCAACCCAAGGCGTAGTTTCCTTGTACGTTGATGTGTGTGTAAATTGTCTGTACACAGCAAAGCGTAGTTTTGGTCGGCCTCACTTGTTTGTTCACAACATTCTGTCTTGATTTTTTTATTTGGTCTGAGCCTGACAATAAATACTGTGGTAGTTAGGTAATTCCCCTAGTTTGACCTGAAAATAAGCTGTAAACCACAAAATAGGCCCTATTACACCTCTAAACATTTATCAAGCAATTTTCAATGATTTTGATGGTATATGACAATCTAAGGGTGAAACTGAATACGCAAATAAAAAAATCAAGAGGGAACGTCGTTGAACAGTCAAGTGAAGCCGGTTTTTTATACATGTGTGAGTGCGTCGCTGTTGCGCCATAGTTCGACTGACAAGCCAAGGCGTAGTTTCGTTGTACGTTGATGTGTGTGTAACTGTCTGTACACGGCGAGGCGTAGTTTTGGTTGGCTTCACTTGTTTGTTCACAACATTCTCTCTTGATTTTTTTATTTGCTCTGAGGGTTAACAATTAACTGAAATAAATACACTCTGATATAAAGTAAGTGCATATAAACCTAGGTAAGTATACTTAAGTCTTTAGTCCTGACAATAAAATACAGTTGTAGTTAGGTGATTCCCCTAGTTTGACCTGAAAATCAGATGTAAACATTTATGAAGCACTTTTCAATGATTTTAATGGTATGTATGATAATCTAAGGGTGAAACTGAATACTTACTCGGGCATAATTTATCTTGGAAATACTATCTAATAAAAAACACTGCATGTAAAGTAAATTACAAATTAAAACCTAATCTAAATTAAACTGATTTAAATTTATAAAAACATTACACAGAAAAATTATAGAAAAATTGCTGGTTTGTGAAAAAACATTTCACTTATGACGTTTTAAAAAATTAAATCTAGATCGCTGCGGAACTATTTCTGTTTTTATTTATATTGTCATATCAAGGTTTTTATTTAGCAAAAAGGTTTTAAACGAGTATTTTAGAAAAAGTTTATCCAACCGATTTCAAGTTAGTGGTTAAAAAACTTAATAGCCTAGAGCATCGCCGTAAGATTGTGAGTCTGTCTATTTTCTAGAATATACAGGGTTATTCCTAATGAATTAGCATCCTTTTTGGGGCTTATTCCGTACATCAAAACTAACAACTTTTGTCGACTCCTGTCAAAACTAAAAAAAAAACAGCTGTTCCATACATTTTGTCGAGGGTGAACGATATTTTTCTATGAAACAACTTTGTTTTCGAGATTTACAAAAAGTAGTTGAACAAAAGTTGTTAGTTTCGATGTACAGAATAAGCCCCTAAAAGGATGCTAATCTATTAGAAATAACCCTGTATAGGATTCATTTCGGAGAATGTGCATCAGAGCTACGCGACCTTATACTACCATCCCCTTTTTACTATAGGACAAGTAGAAAGTTGCCTCACTACCAGCTCTATATTTACTGTTAATTTTCGTTCAATACTCATAGACCGAATTTAATATCTTTCAATACTCATAGACCGAATTTAATATCTTTCAATACTCTTAGACCGAATTTAATATCTTTCAATACTCATATACCGAATTTAATATTTTTCAATACTCATAGACCGAATTTAATATCTTTCAATACTTATGAGAATTATGAATATTTTTTTATTTGCTCTGAGTACACATAGACCGAATTTAATATCTTTCAATACTCATACACCGAATTCAATATCTTTCAATACTCATAGACCGAATTTAATATCTTTCAATACCTATAGACCGAATTTAATATCTTTCAATACTCATAGATCGAATTTAATATCTTTCAATACTCATAGACCGAATTTAATATCTTTCAATACTCATAGACCGAATTTAATATCTTTCAATACTCATAGACCGAATTTAATATCTTTCAATACTCATAGACCGAATTTAATATCGTGGCGACTGTGATGTTAGCTACAAGCTGCAGATTACCCAATCCTCCGCAACTGTTAAGGGACCTTCAATAAGGATTGAGTTATCAGCAGCTTGTAGCTAACATCTCACCTGTCGGGATGTTTCTTTCATATACAATGGATGCTTTCAGAGATGAGACTTGACAAACCACGTGATGCCAAACACTTCTTTGCCAACCCCAGAAAACTTAAGTCAATACATTTGATTTCTATGGGGTGGATAAAAGAGTAATGGCAGCTGCCCCCCTTAGCCCCCCTTAGCAAAATCTCTAGCTCCTACGACTATAAGCCGAATCATACAAGTCGGTGAATGTGAAGTTAGCTACAACCTACGCGAAACCCAATCAACGCACAGTTTTATGTAAGCTTCAGTAAAGAAGATATAATAACTTCAGTCAAGATTGGATATTGCGCAGCTTGTAGATTTCACATCCGCCGACTTGTGTGATTCGGCCGGTGTAGGTAGGTGTAAGTGTAGGTATTACTAACTACATGAGGAGGTTCAATTAAAATCTAACGCGTATACTATTTCTAGTCAATTAGCATCTTTTTAGGGGCTTATTCTGTACAACAAAACTATACTCTATAAAATTTAACTTGATCTCTGCGACAGCTGTCAGAAAAATCACGCCTATGAAGTCCTGAATGTCTTAATAGTACAGACAGTACCTGTCAATGTCATACTTTATGGGCATGCCGATTAGTGATGGGCGACGAATGATCGTGACCACATAGTTTTAGATAGAGTTTTATTTAAAATATCGATAGTTCATACGAACGATATTTTAAGTAAAACTTAATTTATCATTAATTTTATTGTATATTTTAATATCATAACATTTTTTACATGTGTAATTAAATTAAACCCAATTATATGTTACATTAGCATCGATAATAGTGAAAAACGTCGATAAATACTATAGTTACATTATTATGAGTATTTAATTAATATCATAACATTATTTACATGTGTACATACTTGATCTTAAATATTAGTAAGTAAATAAAATCCAATTTCTCACCTTCAACTACTCATTCGATTTCATTACAACATTGTTTTAAAATCGATTTTTTCCACCACTATCTCAACTCTAAAAATGTCAATCTTCTATGTCAATGTCACTGTCGCAGAGATCAAGTAAAATTATATAGAGTAAGTATAACAACTTTTGTTCAATGACTTTTGTCAAATCTCAAAAAAAAGTTGTTCCATACAAAAATATCGTTCACCCTGGACAAAATGTAAGAAATGATTAGAAATAATCTACGTTTTTATGTTTAAAGCAATCTTAGTGGCATGCCCTGTTAGGGCGTTACAAACATAAGTACCTACTTAATATCTAAGATATAATACAAATTGTATTGGGAAGATGTACTTTTTTAACCGACTTTCAAAAAGGAGGAGGTTCTATGTTCATCTGTTTCTATTTTTTTTTGTATGTTCATCAATATTTTCGTCAATTGTGAACCGAATAAAAAAAAAACTATTTTAGTTCAAAAGGAACAAGGTTAACTCCCGAAGTATTGCAGTCCCATTTAAATTTTATCGAAATCGCCTGAACCGTTTTTAAAATATCAACAATCATACTACTATACTACTAATGTTATAAATCCGGAAAGTTTGTTGGTTAGTTCCTCACGCAGCAAAGGAATAACGGATCGACTTGGTTTTTGGCATGGATAGGATATAGTTCAAGGGCCGGAAAGTGACATAGGCTAATTTTTATCCCGAAAATTAAAAGGTTCCTGTGGGATAGCACAAAAGTCCAATTCCACGCGGGCGGAGCCGCGGGCAAAACCTAGTAATGTAATAATTGTAAACATTAATTCTAGCGAACTATTCGAATTTTGTAGAAGATGGAAGTTACTTTTGCCATTTTTTGCGAAAGTTAGAGTTGAACTACGAGTAAGTATGCACATAAGCATAGACTCTATACTTTTAAAACTGGTTTGATGTTAGAACGCATTATTATATCTATGTATATAATGACTAAGGCCTGCGGCCTTATTGTGTAAGCGCTATGACGTTCGGCTTTGCTTTTCTCCTGCTCGCGCCAATTACTCACGCCACTAGGGCGACCGGGAGGAAAAGCGAAGCCGAACGTCAGAGCCCTTACACAATAAGGCCCCTGCACTTTAGTTGAATGAATTGGTATGCGGAATTAGCTCTGCGTAGTTTATTAAACTGGGGACATGGCAATTGGACAATCAGTGTAGTATTGACCAGTGATTCGTCAACACGCGAAAGCTTGTAGGGAAAATTAGTAAATAACTCTAGTTATTAGGTACTTATGTCTGGTGGATTCGAGTGGTCAGTGCATTTTTATTTGTTTAATTTTTTTAATTTGAACAAGCAATTATAAAGAGTTGTACAAAATCTCAGATAAATAAAAAAACAAAAGTGCAAGTCAGGCTCGCACACCGTGGGTTCCGTACAAATCCAGAAAATTTCACAAAATTGGGAAGTAAGTCGTTAAAATCTCTTTACTATAACCATCGACAAAAAAGTTTTTTATTTCACTTTTCTAGTAATACTTCGAAAATTATACATTGTTAAAATAATTAAAAACCAGTTTTAGCATGTGCTAATGATTTTTTTAAATGATACCTTACGTGATACGATTTACTCACTTTGAATTTTGAACCCATATTTTGTGAATTTTGAGGCTTTATTTTTGTGTGATTTAAATACAAATGTACAGTTTTCAGATTTATTCCTATATGTGTACTATGAGACAATGCTTTTCGCGAAATTTCATAGTTCTATGTCAACGGGAAGTACCCTGTAGGTTTTGATTTTTGTGAGTGTAGAGATATGCTGTTTTTTACGACATAAATGGCTCTAACTTTTTTAAACGATAACTGAGAAGTTTTTCTTTTACACAACTGGAAGAAACCATAGATATACGTATACAGTTTAAATTTCAACTCGATATCTTCACGCGTTCCCGAGATAAAGAGTCTTGATATACACACATACGGACAGACGGACAGCAAAGTGATCCTATAAGGGTTCTGTTTTTTCCGTTTGAGGTACGGAACCCTAAAAATCAAGATAGAACGTCGTGAACAGACAAGTGAGGCTAGTTTTTTATACATGTGGCGAGTGTGTCGGTGTTGGGCGCAACATAGTTCGACTAACGAGCCAAGGCGTAGTTTCGTTGTACGTGTTTGTGTGTGTAACTGTGTCTGTACACGGCAAAGCGTTTGCCAGCCCCACTTGTTTGTTTCTGAACATTATGTCTTGATTTTTTTATTTGGTCTGAGTACAAAATTGAGATCTCGGAAACTGCTCTAACGATTTTAGTGCGTATTTAGATAAAGCTTGTTTATCTGTCAAGTCATACTTTTTAAGATAACGCGATCTTTATATTTTTTGCTGGAATTGAAGCTCGGCGCTCTTTAGTTGCTCTAGCTTTTTTAAAAATATTATTTGCGACTCTTGTCAAAAAGCCGGACAATTGAAATGGGATTGAGTGGGACACGTCTGTCGCATGCCGGACGACCGCTGGGCAAAGGTCACCACCGACTGGATTCCAAACTCCAAACGACCTTTGGGCCGACCCAGACGCAGGTGGCGCGACGAACTGAGCTCGCACGACAAATTCTGGACCACCAACGCAGTGGATCGCGCAGTCTGGAAGGTTGCCCAGCATTGGGACCTTAGAGTATAAATAACTACTTTAGTTATGTATACTCTAAGATTGGGACAATACAGGCTCAAAATAAAAAAAATAATAAAATTATTTGCGGGTCTTTAAATGGTTCATAATTAATTCTATTAAATGACAAGCTTTAATTTGTCACATATTTGTTTTAGAACTACTCTTTTTTGAAAGTTTTATGTTGTATTACATTCTTGTTATATTTTTTGTATGTTTGTATGTACAAAATTCAGATTTCGTAAACGACAGATCCTTATTTGTAAGTAGATAATTTTATAGGTAGTATTTCTGAACTCGTAGTCGCGTCCTAGTTTTTTTATTATTTGCATTCTCCATCAAGTGGCAAACTTCAAAATGTAAAAATGTTTGATAGTGTGTTCTATTATGTTTTAAATCTTGAGTTATATTTATTCTCAGAGCAAATAAAAAAATCAAGAGAAAATGTTGTGAACAAACAAGTGAGGCCGTGCAAAACTACGCCTCGCCGTGTGAAGACAATCACACACATATCAACGTACAAGGAAACTACGCCTTGGCTTGTCAGTCGAACTATGGCAGCGCAGCAGTGACTCACTCACACATGTATAAAAAACCGGCTTCACTTGACTGTTCAACGACGTTCCCTCTTGATTTTTCTATTTGCTCTGAGTATTTATTTTACAAGAATGGGCTTCTCAAAAATATTTAATTTAGATTTTTTTAGCCCTCCAATTTTTTTTTAAATGATAAAAATAAATTGTATGAAAAATAATAATACAGCTTTGTATTTTTTCTAGTTTAGCAATAATAAAGTGCTTCTATCGTTATTTTACTTGCATTTGTAGCTGCTGTATTTGCATTTGTTTGTAGCCACATTCATCTTTTATTTTGCTAAAATTAAAAATTATAACCTACCAGTGCAGTGTGACCAGTCAGTAGGTACAATGTGACAAAAAAGTACTTAAAATCTATGTCTAATTGGTAAAAATGCTTCCATTTATCAATAATGAAGGTTACTTAACCAGAGTTGCTAGAGATAAGCTACCTATTAAGCCAAATATATTTATTTATCATAATAGATTCAAAATTAATTAAGAAAAAACAGAGGGCTCTTTTTTGGTTTTAACTATTGTAATAGATTTAGAAAAATATGAACTTTTTCGATATGTAACGAGTATTGTGGTTAGAATTTTTGATTATTTTTATACCAGCCTCCATACATTTTGTGGACATGTCCTTTATGTTACTTCCATTTTATTAAGGTCTCAAGTTTTATTCTGTTGTATTAACAGGGTGTTTGAAAATGCAGTGCGATTGCGACTACATCATTTCGGGGAGAGACGACCTGCCAGCGCATTATGACAACTGCAGCTCTACCTGGGAGAGGCACCATCCTGGGAAGAAAGCACCCAAGTACGCCATTTTTTTTCTAGAGTACATTTAGTAGAATTTCACATGGCGATATTAAATAAATTTGTGTGGAAAATCAATGAAAATCTTTAATAGAGAATAATTTTAATTGTATACTTAATTTTATTTCGCAAGAACTCTGGGTCAAACTTAACTGAGAGCATTACCTATAATCGCAAAAAGCAAGTCGGTTAACAATGGCTTCACTCTAAATTCTGTGCATATTCTCTTAATATATAAATTAAATTAAATTAAATTATTTTATTGAGATAAAAACGATTTTTCAAACATTTACATTCATCTCACATTCTCACATATATGTATATCTCTAAATATCCAATCATCTATATCTCTTAATATCCAATCATTCCAATTTTTTTTTAATCATTCAAATTGTACGAAACCATTCTAGTAGATATAGATATATTTTATCTATAATAAAGTAGATTTTGTTTTTTCGGAGCACTTATTTTTGCAGTTAAAAGTTAGGCCTGTTAGGCTGTCTTTAGAACACCAAAGTTCATAATTGTGTATATTTTTTTTTAAATTTTGTTTTACACTCTGTAGAATCTGGGGTCCGTACCTTCTGTTAATATTGTTTCAACTTTTTTATGGGTAGACAAGTTTCTGTGTTTTATTATAACACTCAGTGATAACATTAGAAATCTTGTAAAGAGATGACATTGAAATAGGAAATAGAAAATAAGAAACACAGAATTGCGGGAAATTTATTTAACAATAGTTCTTCATCTAGTGCAGTATAGATAAGAAGTTTCAAGAGCGAGGCTCATCGTAAAGGATCTTTGTAATAGTAGCGAAGAAGATATAATAATACATAGTAGGTAAGGCCCATCCATCATCTAATTTTTCAATCAATTATCAATAATTGATCAATTAATTTATCCTTTTTACAGAAACGCTGACGGGACACTTCGTCTGCCCAATCTACACCTGAAAAAGTTAGAAGTGGATGTATTATATCATCTGGGATTGGACACGCTTAACTATGATTTGCCAGCTCTATTTGGAGATGTCAAGGCATGTACCTACTATAATATGGAAGAGATTATCACCTCTAACAGAAAATCTGCCACTATCACCTTCTTACGTTCAAACGCATGACGCTAATTAGACTCCGATTCCTTTCTCAAAAAAAAAACTTCTAAAATCTCTACGGGATGTGAAGTGATATTTTAGGCTAGTTAAATAACAATAGCTTAGACCTTTACAGAAAATATAACGACCACGCTTACAAACGTAGTCTGTAACGTCTCCATTCGAGTACTTTGTGTCCGTCGATCATAAGTTCTTCTTGCTTTGTGCACTGCCCACTGCCACTTAACTGTACTGATCTTTTAATTTTAATGGCTCACTGTTACAAACACTATGCTGGACCAGTGTGGATTATTTGACGCAGTGTGCTGCACCATTTATTTACGTAACATTCTATCAGGGTTGTTTATATATACATCGACAGGGTGGGTTATTTTCTTGCAGTTTGTTTGCATGGGCGGCACGAAGTACAGGATGCGCGAGTTCGCAGAGTACATGGTGGGTGAGCTGGGTTTGGAGAACAAGGGCGTTAAGCTCGTCAACCTCACGAAGCATTCCCAACGCTACGCTATGTACAAGGTTGGCCCCGTGCTGTCTATCAGTGTGAGTATTTCAAACTAATCTAAAAAAAAAGATTTTTAAAATACGGTACGTAGGTATCATGAAACGACGGACAGATTCTAGTAGGTATTTCAGTTATTTTCATGATCAGCTTTTACTATAGTCTCATATTAAAACTTCAATAATCCTTTTAACACTAAAGTACATGCGCCCACTTTTTTTTACACCAGCGCACGCGTGGCCTTCTATAGTAGGCCTTTTAAAATGGCTCTTAGTAAGTTTGAATAGTAAAAATGAATTAAAATTAAATTGAAATGAGATAATTACACATTTTAAATATTTATTTAAATATGTTTCTGTGTGTACTGTACTGTATCAGCCTTTTTTAATAGTCCGCTGCAGGACGTAGGCCTACCCACGAAGGGTGATTGGGCCATATCTACCACGCTGGCCCGGTGCGGGTTGGTGGATTCATATACGCCATCGAATTTCTTCTACGGACATATGCAGGTTGCCTCACGATGTTTTCCTTCACCGAAAAGCCAGTGGTGTGAAATTCCGTACATAAATTCCAAAGAACTCATTGGTACGGGACCGGGATTTAAACCCACGACCTCACTATTGTAAGGCGGGTGTCACTACCTCTAAGTCACCACGGCTTTCTGTGTGTAGCTGCAAGAAATTCAGAAATATACACAATATTGCTAATTTATACGAAAATGTACGAAAGATGGCACCTTGGAGGTTCATTTTCGAAATTTTGCACTTTTACTAAAATAACATATGTAGTTCTTTTTTACATTTTGTAGAAATTAAAACATACTAAATCTTAGCGATCGAGGAAAGTCCACTTGCTATACGTTTTGGTCATTTTTTTAGCCAACCAATTTAGGGTTCTCAGACAGAGAGAAACAGAGACCATCGACCAACCTGGGGTCTAACTTTGGTATAAAATCGTGTTGTACTACTAATGGGAAGTAACAAACATTTGTATTAAAAATTTTAGCAATTTTTTATTATCATCAACATCATTCATTTCCATCAGCCATCTTTTCAATAGTGCTATCGTAGATTCATAAATAGTGAAATTGGTGATAAATATACAAAAAAACATGAAATGAAACAAATATACCTATTATACTTTCTATATATACAACCAAAAAATATTAAATATGGTAGAAAAAAACCTAATTAAAAAAAATAAACAAAAACTTGCTGGACTAATTTTGGCACACCAATACACGCGCGGACTACTATGGTAGGCTCGCGTGAAATTATACAAATCTGAGTACTCATATACGTCATATCAGTTACTTATCTGTTGACAAATTTCAAGAAAGAGGCTTTCCTGGAATTTTAGCTCTCTAATATAGATATGGCCAATAATATGACCCTGGTATACTTTAGAAGGCCAAGCGTGTACTCTAGTGTTAAAACGTTACCTATTTACTGTATGTTTACTTCGATACCCGGAAATTGCGAAAATAGCTGTTCCATATGTAAAGCCGTGGTGGCTTAGAGGTATTGACACTCGCCTTGCAATTGTGAGGTCGTTGGTTCAAATCCCGGTCCTGTACCAATGAGTTCTTTGGAATTTATGTACGGAATTTAACACCACTTGCTTTTCGGTGAAGGAAAACATCGTGAGGCAACCTGCATGCGTCTGTAGAATAAATTCGATGGCGTATGTGAATCCACCAACCCGCACTGGGCCAGCGTGGTGGATATGGCCCAATCACCCCTTCGTGGGTAGGCCTACGTCCTGCAGTGGACTATTAAAAAGGCTGGAACAGTACAGTACAGCTGTTCCATATACTCAGGGTCAGTAGGTATCCATAAGAGATAAGCAAGTTCGAAACTGGGTGCCTACCCAAACTTGCTTATTCCGCAGATTGTAGTACCGAGTTTTCACAAGTTCAAACGTTTTTATCCTCAGCACGGCATCGGTATACCTTCAATGACCACCGTCCTTCAAGAAGTGATCAAGTTGGTCTGCTACTCCAAAGCTAAGGACCCCGTCTTCTTCCGAATTGGCACGAGTGGAGGACTTGGCATCCCACCGGGTTCCGTGGTGGTCTCCAGCTTTGGTCTCAGCGGGACTTTGGAGAAGACTTACGAAATTGTGAGTAGAATACATTTGAATATCTTAACTTTAGCTTTTGCACCGCCTTATCCATGGTTTATCATCCATCTCCAAGAAGTTTCAAAGATAATCGAAATCAATTAAGAAAAACCTGTGTTCTATCATTTCGGTTGGAATTTATATATTAGTCAATTCAAACATCTGTCTAAACGGGACTTTGCAGAAAACTATAATCATGAGTAAAATTTATATGACTGTTAATTTTAGTTTCTGCACCGTCTACAACCCATGGTTTATCATCCTCCTTCAACAAGTTGCAAAGATAATCTTTTCTTCAATTACGAAAGAACCTGTGTTCTTTAAAATCAGTTAGAATTCCGATAGAGTATGTGGTCATTTCAAGCTTCGGTCTGAACGAGACTTTGGAAAATACTTGTGAGTTGTTGCATTTTTTTTATTTTCTTCTCCAGAAAACTATAATCATAATCATTTTTATTGGTAATATGTCTTGAATAACAGGTCATACAATATAAAACATGTCGGGGCATCGACTGTAGCGCCATCTAGTGCATTAAGAGTGATGAACCACTCTAGCGGAACGCCCGGACTTGTATCCACGTACAGTGGAGCGGGTCCCGAAAAAGGCATCTCGTGCTCGGCGGATCGCTTACGGATTACAGTTACGGATTATTATAAAGCGATAGTGTTATTACTATGACCTTTTGAACAGGAAAGTGATTTGAGACCAGAACAAGCCGTGATACAGTGTCGGAAGCAAGTTATATGTCCTCTCCCACGAAATAACCCACACGTGTATGCGCATCAAACTAATGATGGTGATGATGATGGACCCCTAGTCCCTTCAAACAAATGACAAACCTTTGTAATTACTGACATCACATTACTAGATAGTCTATTTCTTTCAAAAACTTGCAAAGATATTAAATTCAAATATAATAACATGTAAAGCGGTATCCTATTTTATGGTCCTATTTAAAAGAATTTACTTCTTCCTTCTATGGTCATTTAGAGTTTTTGGTCTCAGCGGGAGTTTGTTCGGGTAGATAAATAAAATTGTGAGCAGAATTTTTGTAGCCTTGGATATCCTGACTGTCAGTTTAGTTGACAAGAAAACGACTTACTCGTACCTTAGCACAAGAGTCTAGCTAACGAAAGTTGATACTGGAATTTTTCGAAAACTTTTTAAACGACAACACACGGAGCTACTACCATCGCGGATTCACCTTTAAATTGGGCTATTTTACGTTGCATTATATAAAAACATTTTTCTAACCTACGTCATGTACTAAACTGAATAAAATGATTCATTATATTATTATAGTCTTCATCGTAATGAAGTAGATAGGTACGCGTTGAAATATTTGGATCATTTGGACAGCAATGCAAAGCCTCAGTTTGGCATAATAATAAAGTAAAAAAAAAACAGAAAATAATTAACGAAATGAATATAAAACTACTTCACGACAAGTTTAAGCTTGAATAAAGTTTTTTTTTTGCGGTACCCCCAAAGATTTGGTAGAATCAAAATCGCAGTATGGTAACAATGTTACATCGAGTGAGTGAGAGAAAGTGTTTCCCTCTCAGTTTAGGGCTGCCATAATGATATTTTTTAAATTTGTCACGCTTTTTCAGTATCAACTTTCGTTAGCCAGACTCTACCACATAGTACGCTTTTCGGTCAGCTATAGACTATTTCTTTTACGAGATATTCAGTCATTTTTACCCCAAAATTTTTAGACATCGGCATCTTATTGGCACATTATTAGTTTTATTTTCTGACTTTATTGATTTAAACTGATTGTTGATGGATTGTTTCAGCCAGTGCTAGGGGCAGTACGCAAGTTTCCAGCCATTTTCGACAGCCGCGTGAGCCAAGAAGTCCACTCGCTGGTCACGGAGGCTGACGGATTCAATACCTATCTCGGAGGAACTATGGCTGCTGACGACTTTTACAGAGGTAACTACTATCTATATTACCAAGGCACGAGCTAGGACCTTAGTGGAGTAAGGATTCAAAGTTATAGTTTTAATGTCTCTTGTTATTAGTGAGCTTCGATTATAAGATTGCATTTTGACGTCTTTCCTGGTACAGTTGGTCACTCTTTCATTATTGGTTGGTTACTTTCATATTCGGTTTCCTCTAACTTTGAAATACAAAGTGCAACTCTAACTCAACTTTGACAGCCTCGGTGACTCAGTGGTTAGTGACCCTGACTTCTGGATGAGAGGCGTGGGTTCGATCTCCACCCAGAGTAAGCATTTATGTGATGAACATTTGTGTTTGCTGTGTGTCTGGGTGTTATTTCGGTACTATTTATGCAAGTATGTATTTAAAATATGCATATCTATACTATCTATACTAATATTATAAAGAGGAAAGATTTGTTTGTTTGTTTGTTTGTTTGTTTGTTTGTTTGTAATTAATAGGCTCCGAAACTACTGGACCGATTTCAAAAATTCTTTCACCTTTGGAAAGCTACATTATCCCCGAGTAACATAGGCTATATTATATTTAAAAAAAAATTAGGGGTCCTTACTAAAACTCCAATAATGTAACATAAGGTGTAAAAAAAGACCTGAAAAATTCCTTACGTCGCGTGCGCTGAGAAAACTATTGATGATGGAATAAAATAATGTACTACGACTTTATAGAACACACCATAATTTACAAAAAATGTCGCGACAGCATATATCTAACTATTATAGTTAAGCCGTAATAACTGTTCTTTTATTCTTAAAAATTAATTGAAATACCGTCGCAAGAAAAGGATCTTAATTTGTATCTTGGTATTAATCCTTATCAAAATAAATTATTTCATATTCAAGACTGTTTCAATAGCTTTATGCAACTTTTTAAATTATTTAATTCAGACATTTTATTACAAAGATATTACGAGTTCAAAAATGTAAGTATTATAAAAGTTTCGTTTCGCCGCTCACTCCGCTTGGCAATTCATGTACTTTGTACAATGTACATAATACAAAATTCACTTCGAGCAAATATCTATAGAGTCACAATCGTGAAAAAAAGTGTCCGAGCCAAAATCCTGCCCAAGCTACGTAGTGGGCAGGCTTTTTAGTTAGTCGTAAGGCGATTCCAAGCCGACTACAACGCCGCGCGATGCCAAAGTGCTCGGTTACAGGCACTTATTAGGTGACATAACGTCGAGATTGGAGGAAACGGGTCATTGAGAATTGAGAAGGGTTCTTGGGCCATATCCACCACCAGTGCCAGGGCCCAGTGTGGGTTGGTGCAGATTGCCACACAATATTTTCCTTCGCCGAAAAGCCAATGATTTGAAATTCCGTACATAAGTTCCAAAGAAACTCATTGATACAGGATCGGGATTTGAACCCACCACCTCACGATTGTAGGACAGGCGTTACTACCACTAGACCACCAAAGTTAAATATCTCCGCCATTAGTGTGTCGATTTATGTTTTATTGGTAGTAAATAGGTATGCAGTGGCGTAGCGTGCCTTGGAGGAGCCCAGAATCAAACATAGTTGGGGAGCCCAAATCACTCATTTCTCACAAAAGAAACAAATATCCTTGCATTAAATTGAAATAAATATATACCGCCTTACCGCAAAAGATTTAAACACTGTTTAGCTGTACAATTTGTACTGTTAAACGTTGTCTAAAGCCTGCGTAAAACTTTAGTGGTAAGACGGTTATTTATAAGTTGTCACTTCCTCCTAGAAATTGAGCTAGCCAAACAATTCAAATGAAATATACACTTTTCTTGCCTTTTTTTTCAGGAAATTGATAATTGATAATGAATAGAATATAATTACCTATATCAGCTAAGTAAGTCTAGCTGAAGACGATTTCAGTTGTTATAAAATTTCTGCCTATTAGGACAACTTTTGGAAGAATGCTTAACCCGGGAAAAAAAGAGATGATTTTTTTCGGGAAGCACGAGATTAAGTGACATTGTGGATAACATTTTACTAGGTTTTGCTTACACACGTTAAGGCCCCTGTAGCCCGGGAGCCCCGTATTATTGACACGGCTGATACTGCGGTAGCTACGCCCCTGCACATAGTATGTGAAACGAATTGTCGACCTTAAAGTTCTCGAATGTAGACAATGTATTGGCAAGTGTAGCGAAGGTCTTCACGTGAATCTAAGATCTGGTCGTGACGTCCGGAACACGTTGGATGCCAGCGCTTCGATTCCTTCCATCACAGCTCTTTGGGTTAGCAAGTTGAAGAGGCCTTAGGTAGGGCACACAATTCGTAGAAGTAGAACTGATGTCCAATGTTTTTCAAAATTCTCGAGTGAAGACAAGATCAAGAAACTAACTTACATGGGTAGAATGTATAGACTGTGGGTCTGTAATATTTTAACGTCGCTTTCATTCTCATCATTGTCATTTTCTGAAATCAGGGCTATATATTATGTACAGCCACCCAACACATACGAACTCACTTTTATTTAGATATGCCAATACCTACTATCTCTTTTTCATAAACTTCGAACAGTTTAAGACTACGGAAACTCTCGCGATTTGGGTAGGTTTTAACTCATCATAATGTTTCATCCAGTATGTCTAGCATGTGTGTGGCGCATACCTACATTACGTGGTAAGTATATGTATAACCAATCATACCCGGGCAAAGCCGGGACGGGCAGCTAGTATTTAATATATTTATTTATTTAATGTTGGGGGATGCACTTCGACAAAAAACGCGTACCTCTCTATCTTAAAAATAATTCTTCATTTGAATCTTGCATATCTTTTTTGTTTTGTTATTTTGTTTACTGAGTTATTAGCTTTAGATTTTATAGACTTTAGATGTTTAGATAATTTCAGTGCGGCTTTGTAAGTACCCCTCTGGAAGCTCGCTACAGAAGGATACTTTCAAAGTATTCGTCTACTTTAATTTTTAGTTTTCCTGTATACACATACCTTGGACGACAATCCAGTGTAAAATTTAGCTACTAAGTTTAGAATAAGGATTCGATTGTTATCTGTTTTGTGTATCAAATAAATAAAATATAAAATAAAATAAAAATTCTAAGTGAAGTTTTAGCAATAACATTCAATATTTGTTCTTCGTATGGTTCCTAATTGTCATTATCTTTGTGTTTGTTCCGTAGCAAACACCGAGACATGAATGAATGGTATGCTAGAAGAGGCTATAAGTGTGAATCGACAACTCCTAATCCTAACTTTATATCTCTAGGGCAGGCCCGCCTGGATGGTCCCTTCTGTGACTACACAGAGGCAGATAAGATGGCGTTCCTGAACAAATTGACAAAACTCGGAGTCAAGAACATAGAGATGGAAGCCACGGCTTTCGCTGCTTATACAAGAGAGGCGGGCGTCCGCGCCAGTAACGTGTGTGTCACGCTGCTGAACAGATTGCTTGGAGATCAGGTCAGTATTAATAATTATTAGTCGCCAAAAATAGCATCTTCATCAGCCATAGCTTTCTTTATCCCACTGCTGGATAGGCCTCTCTCTTACTGTGCCATATCCCTCGGCTCTGTGTCCGATCAAGTGCAATAATTATTTTTCTCAAAAAATGGTAAACCGATTTCCTTTGTATACCACATTCGAATAGGTCGTAATTTTTACATTATAGTTGATTTTTCAAAAACGGCTAAGCCGATTTCGATTAAATTTTAATTGGACCACCTCGGGAGTTTACACATTCAAAATGATAAATATTCTTTTGATTCGGTTAACAATTGGCGAAAATATTGATGGTATACAAAAAAATACATACAGACGAACATACTACCTCCTAGAATCATTAATGGTTTGAACAAACGCGAATCCGCAAAAAAATATTTCAAAAGTAATCAATTAATCAAATCAATTAATTTATTTTAATTTTATAGAATTTCTATAAAATTAAAATAATTTAATTGATTTAGCAGTGCGCCATCTCTCGTCAATATACAGAAGTTCTTATAACTTCAATTGAGTGATAACCTGTCTAATACGGGTATCACAGGTGGCGCCGCCAACGCTATAAGTTGGTTAAATGATAAACACTTCAAAATTCGACGCGTATGCATTATTGCGGATTAGCTCAGTTGGGCAGAGCGTCGGGCTAGTGTTCCGAAGACGCAAGGTTCGAGTCCTGCATCCGCGAATAGTTTTGAATTGTTTATCACAAAAATAACTCTTTAATCAAATCAAATTACATTTACAATTGCTTACTGGAAGTACACGAGTTGGATTTACCTACAAACCAAAATAGGCATCAATACAACCTACGAAATAAGGAAAAGCTTGATAAGCCTTACACTAGGCTAGTTACATTAGAAAAACAAGGACTGAGAAATAAAATATCTATGTATAATAAATGACCACATTATGTAACCAAGTTAGATTTTGATCGATTTAAAAATACAATAAAAAAATTCTTCGAAGTTAATCCATTTTACAAATTAAGTGAATTTATGTCAATGCAATTTTCAGAATCCTCATTTTCATGAACCAGATTATAATGATGTTAGTAAGTAAGACATCAATAATTGTAAACCACGACTTGCCTGTAACGTTTAATGTTATTTTATGGCCAATAAATATTTCTTATTCATATTCTTATTCCTCCTTTTTGTAAGTCGGTAATGGCTTGCGATGCAGTCATATATGTTGTTTTAATGATATTTGCTACTATTACCAGGTGACTCCAAGTAAAGCCACGCTGAAGGAGTGGCAGAAACGGCCCATGGCGGTCGTTGGCAGATATATCAAGCAATATATGCAGCAGAAACACATTTCATAACTAGGTATTTCAATATTATATTCTAAGCAATATATTTTTGTGTATTTTTACTATCAACCTAACCTGTTTACTAGAGTAGTTTCTGAGATGCAATAAATTATGAAAAGGTAACTTCATAAAAACACAAGCTTTTGTTATCCTGGATATCATGTACCAGCAGGGTGCTAGCCAAGACAAGTAAAACGAGCCCAAACACGACGGGTCTGTCTTGTTTAGTACAGGAGTTTCTATGGCCATCTTCCGACTTCATCATCAGATTAGCTCCATGGTACCATATTATTGCATTGTCACGCGATATACATACGCGTGCAAAATTTCATCTCAATCAGAAATCAGGAAATTGTTCAAATTTAACTTGCAAGATTCCACCCGAACTTACATATACCTACGAGTATATCGAGGTAGGTATATACACTTACCTACTACGGATTTTTGAAGTGAGAACTTCTTTAGCGGCGGCGTTGTACACTTTTTGGGATGGGTAAAAAATGTTAAAGTCGGGTCAGGACACGTAACCTGATCGATCGTAAGGAGGGAGAGTAGACCACTGGCGCGGCGTAGGAGTAATATCGCGAAAATGTATGCTGCTCATGTTAGTTTAGTTTGCGGGGCAGGGCGATTGCGTAAATTGCGTGTGTGATATTGTATTTTACACTAATGATAGTAATTTTATACTGATAAATAAAGCAATTCTAGCAATTTTCGCTAAAAATTCCAAAACATCCAAAAATGCACAACGTTAATGTTCAAGTTTTCACGTCTGCCGGCACTCTCAGAGTGCGGTCACTCTGGGAGTGCCGGCAGACGTGAACTGTACACTGGGAGTGCCTTTTTGGCACTCGAGTGACATTTGAGTTTTGGAATGGTTAGCGAAAAATTGCTCGAATTGCTTTATTTATCAGTATAAAATGACTATCATTAGTGTAAAATACAATATCACACACGCAATTTACGCAATCGAAAAATTGCTCGAATTGCTTTATTTATCAGTATAAAATGACTATCATTAGTGTAAAATACAATATCACACACGCAATTTACGCAATCAAAAAATTGCTCGAATTGCTTTATTTATCAGTATAAAATGACTATAATTAGTGTAAAATACAATGTCACACACGCAATTTAAGCAATCGAAAAATTGCTCGAATTGCTTTATTTATCAGTATAAAATGACTATCATTAGTGTAAAATACAATATCACACACGCAATTTACGCAATCGAAAAATTGCTCGAATTGCTTTATTTATCAGTATAAAATGACTATCATTAGTGTAAAATACAATATCACACACGCAATTTACGCAATCGCCCTGTTGTTGACTACACACTTGTTGTTTTGAAACTTTCGCAATTTGAATACATTTTTGTGGGGTACTGGTTATTTAATCTATTCCTTCTAGTAGGTTATACGGGGGGGTTATTATCAAGAAATTTGACCCCATAAACCCCTATGCATAACGGTACTAATTATAATATTCTCTAGCATAACTTAACCATTTCTGAGAAAAATTGAATTAAAGTTTATTTTCCATTTATCGATGCAAGGTCACTAAAGGTTAATAAAAAAAAGTAGGTATGATATTTTTGCAAAATCATTTTTTCTTTTTTACTTAGCAGAGACTATCATTTTGAGAAAGAAAAGTTTGAGTAAGACTCGGTGCCCACATTAGATAATTATCACATGAATACATAAGAAAAATGAAATTTTCATTGTTAATTATCTTTGATCGACAATTATAAACAAAATGCCAACACATTTGGCGTGCCGATTATTTTAAAAACAACTGCATACTTTTAGCTTTCTAAGGAGGTGTTAAAATCTAACATCGGTCACAGAGTTTAAGAAAAAACGATTCACAAAGAGGTCCAGAAAGAAAATTTTAAGAAAACTGTTATTTTTCTCTTACTCCAGATTACGTCCCCACCTATCTACAAACAAGGGATTAAGACGGTTTATTACCTGCCTGGCCTGCCACGAATAACTATTGTTCCATCTGCACTTATCAAAGGATCACAAAGATAGCACATTTTAAAGTTATTAACTTATTTGAAGTAGCACTAAAATTACGCGTTAAATAAATATTTCATTCCCTACGTTTCGACCGAGCTGCATCGATCGTGGTCACGGGTAGACTGGAATGTAAAACAGCTGGCACCAAAGAAACTATTTACTCCTAGGCTGGTACCGCCAATTCAACTTGAACTTGAAAAATGTACACTATGACATACTACATTGACGGTGTCTAATAATGTCTTGCTACCTACACTACGCGATTTACACTGTTGAAAACAGGGTTCCACGACGCCGTTAACTTAAATCCATCCTCCCGCTTGAAATTATTCTGTCTTACCACAAAAGTTTTACGCACGCTTTACACATTGTTCAGCGGTACAAATTGCAAGCTTAAATAGTGTTTCAGTGATGATATGAATGATAACAGTTCGTGTAGTGGTGCCAAAAAATGTTACTAGCAAAATATCGATATTTTTGACTTATCAGTTTTCTAAGGATTGGTAAGCACTGCGAACATAACGGGTGCAATTTTAAAACAAACAAAATAAGTGTATAAAAAAGAATGGGTCACAATAATTTGGTAATAATTCAGTAGATATGTTTTATTAGTTCCAGAAATTTGAAATTTAGTATACGAATAGTTTTTGGATTGGTTTGGTTTGCCTTTATCAATACTGTGAAAATAAAGCAATCTGATGAAATTTAGGTACGTCGTCGTCCATAAAAATAATTGAAAGGACTATTTGCTGTTGGTAAATTATTTATTATTTGAAAACTTATATTTTTGTTATCATACGAACTTTATTTATATTATTTATAGCTGTTACATGATCTTGTACATTCCTTCTAATAAATACATATTTTTGATCTGACAGACAGGCAGACGGATTTATAAGAATTATAAGGGTTCCTAGATGTCTATAGAAATAAAACGTGTATATTTGCCTACAAAACTCACGCCAATCAACAAAGAAAATTATTTCAAACAACAAGTACTCGTACTCTTAAATAAAATGTCGTAAATAATAACCAACTTACTTATTCTTGACGATGAGAACACATTCATATTATCAAATATTTACTAAAATGATTATATTATGACTTTAATGTTGTCGATATAAATCGATGCGAAGTTGCGGACAGCACTATCAGAACAAAAGAGACGGAATGCTAACGAACGTCAGTGTATCAGAAAGAGACAACATGAAAGACATCAACAGGTGCGGTCGACTTATTGAATATTCGACATAATTTTTGCCAAAATTGTTAAATTTGAGTAGAAAATCACTAACCTGTGAAATGATATCCCATCTTTATGGTAACTTGAAGATTTGAAATACCTTCCACACCATTTTACGGCACAATTCGGATTTTTTTTACGTATTTAAAACGGGAGCGCGTGACTTGTTTACATTGGCACAGAATTATTTCGACTGACGAAAATTCCGTCGGTTGTCATCAAAAGCGCCTATCGTTCTTGAGCGAGGCCGCCTCGCGCACTTTCTCCACTGGTTAATATGCTCTTTGGATTAGGCCTCATATGATTAGATTCTTTCTGCGAAATTGAATCGAATCAAAATGAGGAGATCCGTAGAAAAACGAAAGCTACCGAATAGCCCAGTAGATTGGCAATTGAAATATGTGGGCAGGGCACGTAGCACGGAGGACTCATGACCGATAGGGACGAAAAGTTCTCGAGTGGAGACCACGTACCGACAAGCGTAGCGTAGGTCATCCACTTACATGGTGGACAGATGACCTCATCAAGACCGCAGGATCGCACTGGATGCAAGCCGCTTCCAACCGATCTCATAAGAGATATAGGGGAGACCTTATATCCCAGCAGGGGACGTCTAATGGTTGATTTAACGAAGGATTGGAACTAGATAGTAAGGTTAGGTCGGAAAGAGACAAAAAGCCGGCCGTTTATCAACACACTTCCGTTTGCATAGGGCGGTCCGAACCCTCATTAGCTAAATACGGTGCGTTATTGTACCGAGTGCCGGTGGATTTGAATTCGTAGCTCAGATATTCACAACATTTTGTCTATTATGATATCTAGCCTAGTCGGCTTCAACCAATAGAGACAATTTTTTTTAAAAACAACGATTTTCCGGGAGTGCAGGCAAAAAAAACAACGGTTTGCACTCCGGGAATGCCGGCAGAATTAAAAACTTGACCATTAATGTTGTGCATACTTGAATAACTTAGAATGTATAAAAATACTTACTATCATTCATGTAGTAAAATCATCATTATGGAAACAGCAAAGATGCCAAGTCGATGGGTAAAATACAATTTTACATACGCACACTCGCGCAAGCGCCTTACAGTAGAAGCAGGCATACGATTTCGCCGCGCGGTAGAAAGAAAGGGGTATATTACTTCCTCTCCTACACCGCGCCGGCGGTCTACTCTCCCTCCGTCTTACGAATTTTCGATCAGGTCACGTGTCTTTACAGTTTAAAATTTACCCGTCTCAAAAAAGTGCACGACGCCGCTAAATAAGTTTTCACTTTAAATACACAAACACAAAGTTAAAACGTTGGAGAGAAAAACGTAGCCAATAGGGTATTTTACTATGAACGTAAAAAAATCAAGTGTATTTTTGAGATAGCTTAGGCAAAAAGCAATCGGAAAATGTTCGTTTTAGATCATCAAAATAAATTTTAAAAATCAATACAAAATATCCCGTCTTTTTAATTTGTGCATAAAATAGTCGCCGCTATGTTATGACGTCATACGGCTATGTAAATATTGAATAGTTTGTCAAATTTTTGTACACTAGTATGCCAGGAACAGCAAACCAACGGTAACTCATTATTAACCATTTATAATAACTCATTTTAAACTTAAAGAAGGATGCGCGAGCCCATACATACCAGAACCTGTCATATACGAACACACTAATTTCTCCTCTTATTTTCTAAGAATGTTATGTTCACCAATGTAATTTATGACGCTTCTAAAACTGTTCAGATACTCGTATGTACAATTTGGCTAATATTGAATATAAAATAAGAAAAAACGAAAAAAATTTTCAAGCTATAAGTACCTATTTATAGACATGTATACAAACTAAAGATTATGGATTGCCAGGTTTGTTATGTTCAGAGTGCTAAAATGGTGCTCGATTTTAAAAACTTGATGTCATGTATTTTTAGTCAATATTGTCTCAATGATATTTATATTCATTTTTAAAACAGTGCATGTCATCGTGTCTGTAATATCAGATTACTTTTTGGAGTTCATCGATTTATAAGACGTTGTCACGTCAAAAAAATCAATGTCTAGGACTGATATAAAAAGAAAATGAAAAATGGAATGATAAAGAAAATTCGGTATTCATCCATTTCATTAGCAAAAGTACAAGAACCGCAACTATAAGTTAAGAATATAAGTAAAGCAGCTATTCGAACCTCGGCTACAGCCTGCGGATGCAGGTTGCGAATGGAGGTAGCAAACACATGAGCCGCTGCTTGTATCCGCAGTCGGGAATGATTACGATGCTAGTTACCTGCGTCGTACATCGCAGGCACGTTGGACTTGTCTAAACAGGTTAACAACACTTGCAGCCGAGGCCGTGTTCGGAATCTTTTTGTAGAAATTCATACAACTACGTAGAAAACCAGAGCCCTTAGTCCAGGTTTTATTTTGTTTACTTAAACTTTTGCGATCGCGTGTGGCTCTATACATTTTGGTCAGTTCTTCATCGTTTCCACCAGGGGCGCTGTACAAAAATGTATAGGGCCATATCGAACAGATGTAATTTCAATTCATGTGTAAACCTGGACTAACGCCTCAGTTGTGTAGCCACAGCCGGCCTAGTGCAGCTGCTGCAAGTGTAGTAAAGCAAGTGTGTAGTAGTGCTGTAGCCTGAAACCGAGATTCCAATAGCACCCTTAAGGATTATTACGAGTAATATTAAAATTGCCACGAATTTCTCGGATAACTTCAACTACAGCTTTTTGTTTTTAGTAGTAAAGTATATGATAAAAAGTACAAATAAAAATAAGAGTATTCTTTCTTTTTGATAATCTTTTAGTATACAAAAATGTATGTTTCTATAAAAATGTATAATAACAACTCAGTTCGTAAATATTACGGGCTAAAACAAGTTAACGCAGGATTATGTGCCAATAGTTAAAAAAGAAAATAATTATAACATCATCACGTCAACATTTCCAAAATTGCTAAGTGGATACCGAGAACGAAGTCTGGCAACACTAAATACATCATCTGATTGACTGAATTTGACATTTCCTTTTTTTTTGACAGCAACAGTAATAAAAGATTGATTTTTTTTTCAAATAATTCGCCCATTTTTGGACAGGCTATAGCCTTTAAGACCATACCGCCACTTCTTATGTATGTAATCCGTAATGTAAAAATAATAAAAAAATCAATGTAATTTTTCTGGTGGGTTAATTTTAATTTTAACCCACTTTTTTAACCCCATTTTTAGTGATATGAAAACAGCAAAATATCCCTATATTTTTGAAGCACATATCATTTTTAGAAAATATGTTTGGTTTTTTACTAACAAAAAAAATATATATTGACAGGTTAATTCCGTGCATCCTTCTTTCAAACTTACAAACAAAGACACTATCGTGAAAAATATTTACGTGCATTGTTTACATAGCATAGTGACGTCAGTTATGACCACAGAGTAAAATAATGATATCCATCGTTTACGCACTTTACGCGCGAAATTTTGAAACTGTAAAATTAAAATGCATATTTAAAGCACTTAACGATTGCATATTTTTTTTTTGTATTTTTTTGTTGTTTATTATACCAACAGGGTCTAACTGAGATACTTTTCAAAAATGACTGTAATACCCTATTATGTACGTAAAACAAGATAAAGGTATGATTTGAAGGTATTAATTACGTCAAGTTTTAAGTCTTCAACTTGTGTCTTCAACCTATAATAAAATAGCGTTGTATAAAGTAGCGTTATAAAGTAGCGTTCTTAGGTTTAATCTCTCTTCTATTCTAAAATATATAGTGTATATTTTAGAATAGAAGAGAGATTAAACCTAACAATACTATTCTATTTGTGTAGGGCGGTCCGAACCTTCATTAGCCCAATACAGCGTGTTATTGTAGGGCGGCGGAGTCGAACTTACAGGCCAGATGTTAACAACATTTTGTCTATTACAGTCTAGTTTCACGGACGTAGACAGGTTTCAGCTCTGACGCAGGTATAACCCCCAATGTTCCTTTATTTTGAAATTGACTCGTATTTTAGCGGAATAGATTTTGAGTACCGGGCGGGCTTAACTTAATTTTTTAAACAGTATCTTTAATACTATTGAACAGATTTCTTCGTTTTGAAGTTGGAAAAACTGGCATCGTTTCATTAAAATACCTAAAAAATAAAATTTTAATTTAATAATCAATTCTTCTATTTGTTGAAAAATTACACTAATTCTTTTACGCACAGACGCACACTCAATCAGATCAGAAATGAGGAGATCCGCAGACGAACCAAAGTTACCGACATAGCCCAGTGGATTAGCAAATTAAAGTGGCAGTGGGTAAGGCACATCGTTCAAAGAACGAATGGCCGATGGGACCGTAAAGTTCTCCAATGGAGACCACGGACCAGGAAGAGCAGCGTAGAACGTCCACCCACCGACTAGGTGGACTGATGATTATTAAAGATCGCAGGAATGCGCTGGATGCAGGCCGCTTCCAACCGGCCTTATTGGAAATCCATGGGGGATGCCTATGTCCAGCAGTGGATGCCCTGCGGCTGATGGATGGATGGTACACACAATCGGTGCCTACCTACCAAGGTGGGCACCCACAATGTGCACCGACGACTTGACGCTGCGCTTGCTGGTACGTGGTCACCACTAGATAAATTTTCGACCGGTGAACAGTTCTAAGTGCTATGTGCCCTGCCCATTGCGATTTCAACTTGCCCATCCTCTGGGCTATGTCAGTGAGATTTTGGTTGGTTCTTCTACGGATCTCATCATTTTTGATTCGATTTCGCAGAGAGAATCGTTTCCTGTGCAATGGAAGTTTAGTTCAAAACAATGAGATAACAAAATTACTAGCAAACACAACAATAGGCTGCCAAAGTCTTAGGTATTCCAAGAAAAGTCAAATGTACCCAACATACTCGTAAGTCACGTTCGCATTTGAACATTCAATTTAAAATTAATGTGTGCTGGTTACGTGTTCCGCAAATAAACCAACTGCGGGACGCGCGCTGACGGCAGTTTAGAATTGCTGCGACGGCGGTTAAAATTCCATGAACGAAGTATTGTGTAAGTTTGCATAGGCCATAATAAGTTACTCTTGTGGTAAATTGTTGAAAAATAATGTTGATTAACGGCAGATGGTAAGTGTAGAGTAAAATAATCTGGGTATGCAGCACTCTGCTCGTACCAAAAACAAAGTTTACAATATTGTATTTTTGCTGATTTAGCCTAGCTTGTATCCAGAAGTAGATTTTATACAACTACGGTGTTGGTTTTTTAAAGAGTTTAATCATTCCCTAAAAGAGTAATGTTCTGCATTCATTCCTCAAACATCTTACACAATGGAAGGAAGGTTAAATTAAAAAAAAAACAATTTATGCTATTCAAGTAATTTCAAGACTAATCTGCGGGCCTCAAACCACTACGCCAGTCTCCGGCGCCCGCACCTGTCTCAGTCCCCCTTTGTCATCTCCCCCGGCGCCCCTGTACCACGCAGGCGAGGACTAAGTTAAACGGTAGGATTATAAACGATTATGATTATATCCTCAGTCTTAAACTAGGCGTTTATTTCGTATGTATACGTTCTGTCTTACTTTGACTTGATTTGTAATTAATTTTAGGATTAATTCTGTAACAATTTTACTATTAGGGCTAGCAAATAGAAGAGATCAATTAATCTATAATACCATGTAGTGATATACGTAGTGGTCGAATATGAAGTATGCAGATTTAGGCAAAAACAGTTTTGAAATATTCTATAAAAAGTAGATGCGGACCACAGTTGGGCGCCGCTGCTCGTCCCTACGAGCGAGCGGAAGTTCCACAAAACAATTGTTCCGCAACCCACACGGTTTCACTACTTCCACATTTACGGGAAATTGTTCGACCGATACGGCGACGAAGGGATAGGGTGCTTAATAACTTATTAACGATGTACTGTAATGTACAAGCATTTTCTAATAGTTCGCTACGTCCTGCAGCGGCCTACCCACGAAGATTGATTGGGCCATATCCGCCGCGCTGGCCCAGTGCGGGTTGGTGGATTCACATACGCCATGAAATTTCTTCCACGGACATTTTATGGAGGTTGATGTTTTCCTTTGCCGAAAAGCCAGGGAAATCCGTACATAAATTCCATGGGGCTTATTGGTATTGAACCCACAACTTCACGATTGAAAGATGGGTGTCACGACCACTACATTACCACGTCTCACGGTCATTAACTGTGGGTACTGAAAAAAAGAAACCTTTTTTTATTTAATTATTACACTCCACAGACTCCAAGGTCTGTGCTTTTTAAGATATACTCGTACTTGTACATTAAGAAAAAAAGATTTGTACAATATTGCTTATAAAGGCTTAACAAAAAGACTCTAAATCAAATAAAATTAAAAACAAAAAAATATGACTTTAAACTACGTTGATTTTACATATCATTTTCCAAATTACTACTTATACCGCGCAGAGCCTCCATCACCGCCGCGTTTCGGTCTTTAATGGCCATCTTTAAATTATAGTCTACGATGACCTTAGGTGACGCAGTCGTCGCACGCCGCACAAAGTGGCTGATAGCGTCTTCCTCGTTGAAAAAAGAAACATTAAATGCAAGTCGACTAACACTACGAGATTTATCCATTTCGCTGGACCAGTTTTAGGTTGGTGGATTCTTATAGGTGCGCCATCGAATTAGAACAAAAGTTCCTCAAAACAATTGTTCCTCAACCCACGCGGTTCTACTACTTCCACGATTAGCGAAAGTTGTTCTACCGACATGGCGATGAAGGGTGCTTAATAACTAATTAACGATGTGTACTGAAAAAAAAGCGATCGAATGGAAAATAGGCTTGCGGCACTATTATAAACGTTCTAGTTACGAGTAGGTAACAAAAGGCTTTTTAATATCCTGTATCAGGCTTTACAAGTCCATTGTTGAACATAGGCCGACTTTCTAGGGGCAATTTTTCATTTTTTAGGGTTCCGTACCTCAAACGAAAAAAACGGAACCCTTATAGGATCACTTTGTTGTCCGTCTGTCCGTCTGTGTGTATGTCAAGACCTTTATCTCGGGAATGCGTAAAGATATCGAAGTGAAATTTAAACTGTATACGTATATCGATGAACTCTTGCTGTTGTGTAAAAGAAAAACTTCTCAGTCGACGTTTAAAAAAGTTAGAGTCGTTTATGTCGTAAAAAACCGCATATTTCGACACTCACAAAAATCAAAACCTACAGGGTACTTCCAGTTGACATAGAACTATGAAATTTGGCGAAAAGCATTGTCTCAGAGTACACATATTATAGGAATAAAAATCTGAAAACTGTATATTTTTATTTACATCACAAAAAATAGGGCCTCAAAATTCACAACAAATGGGCTCAAAATTCAAAGTGAGTAAATCGTGTTATGAAAGGTGTCATTTTTAAGGTTAAAAGGTTTTTAATTATTTTAACAATGTGTTTGTACGGAACCCTCGATGTGCGAGCCTGACTCGCAATTGTCCGGTTTTTAACCTCTGCAGTGGTTGCATATTTGAGCCGTTTGGAGTTGAGACCTTGGGTCCGTGGGGGCCGGGAGCTCATCTTGTTTTCAAAAGTCTTTCTGAGCGTCTGGTGGACGCGACGCGTGACCAAAATGCTGGAGTTTATTTGTCTCAACGTATAAGCATTGCCATTCAGCGTGGCAATGAAAAGCAATGCCAGCATGCTGGACACGCTGCCGACTGACAGTGGGCTTGAGCATTTGGATCTTTAGGCCTTCAAGGGTCTGTGGATGATCCGATTGCTTGTTATGTAGTAGTAGTTTATGTAGTTTTAGATTAAGTTTTGTATATTTTAGTGGTAGGCAATAAAGGCCCTGTTAATTTTTTTTTATACGACCACGCTAATTCAGTTGTGGGTTTAATGATTCACGTGAAGAGGTAGTAGTTCTATGAAGCAATTGTTCCGCAATCCGCATTCCTCCACTGCGTCCACGATTACCAAAAATCGTTCGACCGACACGCCGACGAAGGGTGCTTAGTTATATTATTAGGGCGATGTTCTGAAAAGAAAGCACAGTCCAATAATGGAAGTTAACTTGCCATAACACGAGATTTAACTGTATATTGTACGAGAAATAAGTGTTTAAGTAGAAAAGTAGTCAATGGAAAAAATAAACAATTGCATTATTTTGAGGGCGTCATTCTATGAGTCCTATGGGAGTGTATGAACTAAAATGCATTTGTTTGAATGATGCAATTGATGATTGAATGATCATCACATGAAACCAATGTGCCAAATTGGTACGTATTTTGTAAACATTAATATTTAACTGTGCCGTGAGTCCCAGTATTCTAACATTGTGAACTCTTGAACGTAGGTCTACTTAGAAGAAGGCTAAAGGGCTGTTACCCTGAAATCTACTAGGATAGAAGACTCAGTCAATCAATCAATTCACAAATATTATCGAATTCTGTAATTCGGAAGTTCCGCTAATCATTCTTTTCTGTAGTCTCTACACTGACAAAATTGACTTTGTCGCGAAAAAAAAAGTGAAAGAAAGTTTCGTATAGGTATCGCCACACAAGTCGCCGGATGAGAAGTTAGCCGCAGATGACACTTCGCCGTGATTCGCTAATTATTGTGATGCCTACACAAGGGGCGAAGTAGTGAGAACGGGCGTAGGGAGCGCGCGGGAGGCATGAGGTTGGCGGGCGGGTGTACCTCGGCGTCTCGTCTCTCTGGCTCCCGCGTATACCTATATTTTGCCTTTTGCGCAGCGTTCTGCGCATAAACTCCCATCCGCCGACTTGTGTGGCGCTGATTATAAAAGTTGTTTATAATGATAAACCCGACACCTCTTAAAGTTCCTGTACTTTGTAATACAACCTTATATATTTCCCAAAAACAATAGCTACGGAGAGAATGAGCAGAACTTGCAATAAATAAAAAAAAATAAAAAAAAAATATTTTTGGACATCTTACACATGGCCTCTGACCCCAAACTAAGCAAAGCTTGTGATATGGCTGCCAAAGACTGATATACTACATATACTTATTTTTAAATACATACTTATATAGATAGTAACTAAATAACACCCAGACACAGAGCAAACACTTATGTTCATCACATAAATATTTGCCCTGGGTGGGGATCGAACCCACGCCTCATTGATCCAGAAGTTAGGGTCACTAACCACTGAGCCACCGAGGCAGTCAAAACAATGCGTATTAACTGTTATTGTTGAATATTTTTGACTATTCTGTATCTTAATAGCCAATACAACACTCTACTACAAGAAAAGAGCCCGATACTCAATAGTTTACAATAACAAACGTATTACGAATTATAATTGTTAGATAGTATAGTAGTATATACTTACTAGTTATATGCGATAGATCATTATCTTTCTACTTATATGTATTATCTCGGACACTTATGATTAATTGACTGAGTGAGCGAAGCGTTTCTGGCCGAGGTGGAAAAAATTGGGGTGGAGTATTTCAACGACGGGAAAAAAAACTTGTTAAATGGGACCAGATTGTGTACACTAGCTAAAAATCCATTAAAAGTGGTAAATAAATGCACAGAGTAAAACAACTGCATTGAGTGCTAAATTTCAATGGAATTTCACATTTTCTAATATGATTTTCGGTCAACGCCGCCATATTTTAAAAGCAATTTAAAAAAATATATGAAAATGTGAAATTCCTTTATATGGATTCCTTTAAATTTTAACAAAGAAAATAATGGGAAATCTTATACTGCAGCGCTATAATATATTAACCGATTTCGCTAATAAATGTCAAATTCGCCTAAAATCCAATTCTTAACAGTAGTAGGGAGCATGAAACATAATTATCAAAATTTTTAATCTTTGATATTCATATTGTACTTTGATATTTTATATTGTTCCGACATTATTTAATTTTGTATTCGGTTGCCTTTCTACAGCATTTAATCTTATTGCTGAAGTAGACAGTAATTTATTTTTTATTTAATCAATTTTTTAATTTATTTTTTGCTATTGTGTATTGTGAAATGATGAGATATATTTTGCGGTACTAACTATTATTAAAAAAACTGTTGAAGAAAGATAAAGAATAATCCAAGTGGTCAAGCCCACTGCCAGTTGGCAGCGTGCCCAGCATGCTGGCAGCATTGCTACGCTGAATGGCAATGCTTATACGTTGAGCCAAACAAACACCAGCATTTTGGTCACGCGTCGCGTCCACCAGACGCTCAGAAAGACTGTTGTATATTTAATTTTAGTACTAAGCTCAATACATCAATAAATTATTCTATTTCTAATGAATAGGCCTATAGATTCCGGTATTGAGATGTACCTTGATATTGAACCTTACGACTTCTCATTGCATTTTTTTTTTTTTTTTATTTCGAATAGGTTTGCGTTTGACTACACACTGCCTGATGTTAAGCAGATGTGCGGTCTAGGGTGTAGCACGCTTACCTAGAAGAAACCTATGCCTTACCTATACATTACCTTACCTTACCTATTTGCATGTGCAAATTGTGCATTTTTGAGAACAGATTGACACGAAAATCCAACAAATTTATGTCACGAAGTCTACTGTTCAGGAAACTAGGTACTTACTAGTTGTTGATAGTCCACTAAATTGCCCATTACTCAATTCATTAAATAACCTGAACCACCGCGAGACAACGGTCATCAATTCGATTATCATTCCGCACAATACCGAACAAATAGCCCTACAGGGGCCAATATCATACAATCTCCTTTATATTTCATCTAGGGTTACCGTACTGTTACATGCTGTTTTATATTGTAGAGTTCTTTTTAATAGCTCACTGTTGAACTGCTGAACATAAGTCTACCTTTGAAGGACGACTGAGTCATTTCCTACATACTTGTAATGGACCTAAACTAGGACTAAAATTGAGATTAGAATTTTACTGTGTGATTTAGTTAATGTTAGATTAAGATTTTTGCAAATCAAAATAATTTAACTTGATACTTGCAAGTAAATACATTTCTCTGTTTGTCTGCCTAATTATAATTGATTGTTATCAGTCCACTTACTTATTAATTGTGTGTGTGTGTGTGTGTGTGTGTGTGTGTGTGTGTGTGTGTGTCATCTAGGGTTATCTAGGGGTACCATACCGTACATACATGCAGTATAGGTCTAACTTGGTAGATGCTATAATAATGAAGAAGGATAGCAGAATTATAAGAATGTTTTTAAATAGGCATTAGTTGAAACTCCTAAACTTAAATTATTTTTCGCCAAAAATAACTCAACAATTTTCTGTTTTCATGTTCATTTCAAGTTTCAATGGAAGAGATTGCTATAAGCAATAAGGCCGCCCTTTGTTGCACTAGTTTAAGTCGCTTTTTTTCCTTTTCGTGTATTTTTCTGTATTGTATTTTAGTGTTAACAATAAAGTGTTCATTCATTCCATCTATGTACGAAATTGTAATAAGTACTTCACTCGAATCATTTTATTATATGATTTTAAGACTTAGTTGATGTTTTCAAAAAATCGTTTAAGCAAATTCAAAAATTTAAATTTCCTCTAAAGTACAACTAACGAAACAATACAAAAGTATTAAAATCGGTTCATGATTGGTGGAATGATCGCGTAACTTATGTGAAAACAAACAGTCGAACAGGTTAGGTTAGGTACCTTTTTGAAGTCGGTAAAAATAACTGCTGTTTATATTTCTAAAATAACGTAGGCCATAGAATACCTTGCTTTTCATGAAAAACGCTGGCAACTCTAATTTCATCCCCTTCCCGTAGCCACTTGCGCACAGTTTCCCTCCAAAGCTACAAAGCCGAAGCTACGCCGTTACTGGGCTACGCCGCAACGTCAGTCCGTAACGACGCGAGTAGCGAACGGCCGCTCAACGCTTTTTTCCTCCCCCCATCCCAATATCTTTTGTTTCCTTTATAAAAACTACAAAATCTCTTCACTAAAACATTGACACGTTACATAATTGACATACTGAGTGAAAAATTCAGTGAATTTTAGTGAATGTGGTTATGTGTGAACGTTGCGTGATTTAGGTTATTTTCACGAATTTCACGGACATTTGTGTTTTCCGAATTTAAAATGGGGTCTAAGAATGGATGCGTGATAATCAGTGAGTATGTTAATAATGTATTTTTGTTATAGACTATTAAGGACCCAATTTTGGCGTATCCTTTTATGATAATGTAATCCTGGGCCAGTAAAAGCTGGAGTTTATTTCCATAAATCGATGGAAATCGTTTTTAAGAGGTATTGTAAGTATTTGAGGTTTGTCTGGGGTCAGGAACAAACAAAGATATTGATGTTCATTCATCAGATTTGTAGGTCAATGAGTTGTGTCTATGTATTGAAGTATATGCGTATAGCCAGCAGTGCTTTGTGATTTTAGCCGCGGTCCCGAAAAAACAACATAGGCAACATTTCATTTTTAGAAAATACATATAAAAAATGCTAGCTTTAGGAGAATAAATGTGTATGTTAAACGAAATTATATTATATTTTTGTAAGTGGGATAAATAAATAAATAAATATTTTTGGGACATGTTACACACGGCCTCTGACCCCAAACTAAGCAAAGCTAGTGATATGGCTGCCAGAGACTGATATACTACATATACTTATTTTTAAATACATACTTATATAGATAGTAAATAAATAATACCCAGACACAGCAAACATTTATGTTCACCACATAAATATTTGCCCTGGGTGGGGATCGAACCCACGCCTCTTTGATCCAGAAGTTAGGGTCACTAATCACTGAGCCACCAAGGCAGTTGTATATGGATGGACATATATTTTTTAAGACGAGCATTTGTTCGCGATTTTGCCTACACTACTACATAAAAAACTAGGTTATTCACAGATTACTTAAGGTCTAGCGATAATACAAATGTTCAACTTTACTTCAGTATAATATATAGGTACTTTTTACAAAGGTAACGCCTTTACAGGTCATGCGAATTTCAATATTTGTCACCTATTTTTAAAATGATTGGCAAAGAACCGAGGCAGATGGTACTATAAAAGCGAGACCTATACAGTCCAATTGTGGGATACAACATATTGTTATTTAGATCTATTTAAACAATATTCGACGATGATAAATTTCATTTTCGTTATTTACAGTTAAAACAGAATATTTTTATTGATTTTAAATATTAAAAACTTCAAAACGCGAAGAAAAACATCAAATACATACTTACACGTCCGAAACTTCTTCATTATTGCAAGTACCCAGGGTGATGGACTATGATCTAACCATTGTAATGAAACGCTTATCCTAGACCTGACCAGACTAGCCGCTATCAAAGAAACAAGCACTTCATACAGTTGATAGAGAGTTTAATACAGAGAGTTTATAACACACAGAGGTACATTATAAAAACACACGGTCAAAGATAAAGAGAGAAACTGGACTTACTCTAGATAGATACTTAGGTTAGGCTTAAAGTTCACGATAGCACCGAGTTTCGCGTTGAAGTAGTTAAATCACGGAGTATATAACGGGAGGGAGAGCTTCTCTCGGCGGGTGAAGCTCTTGAAGCACCACTGCTTCTCTTTGCCAGGCGGAGGCTTCATCAGAGACGGGCGAAGGCCCCCGCGCCGCGGTTCAACAAATCGCTGGCTCGCAGGCGTTCTCACGAGCAGTAGCAGTAGTTCGAGCCGCGATGACGGCGCGTCAAAAATCTGGAATGGGTATATTTTAGAAGCGAATTCAAACGGATCATGTAGGCCGCGTTTTCGGACCATGCCGACTTTAGAAGTCGTGAGGGAGGCTAGCGTAGGCACTTCCCCTGAAGAAGACATAAAGAAAAACGATCCATCTTGGACCAAAGTTGACTCTAGACTGCCTGTGTCAGTGAGAAAAATTAGAATCACAAACTGAAAGACTCAAATTCGTAAAACGAATCAAAGAAAACGAGGTTTCTATTGAAAACGTAGGAAACGGTTAGTTTTCCTACACCATGGAGATCTAAAGAAATACTTTCCTTTTATGTGATGTACACTATGTAGCAATAAATCAAAAACCGACACGTTTACGAAACACATTTCAGAATGCAGTGTTGTGAGAGCGCATATGAATCAGTGTATTAAGTATCCACCAACCTAGGCCAGCGTTGTAGAATTGGCCCATCACCCTTCGTGGGTAGGCCTACGTTCTGCAGTGAATTATTAATAAATAGATAAACTCTTTATTGCACACCAAGAAATAAACACAAAGAAGAAACAAATAAACATAAACAGTGTAACAATGGGCGGCCTTATCGCTGATAGCGATCTCTGCCAGGCAACCTTAGGATGGAGAGGACAGAACGCGTATAAATAATGGACGGGGTGCGCATTAAATAAAATATAAATTAGATTATACATCATAAACATACATACTAATAGAAAATGATATAAATACTTAAAATACCTAAAAATAAAGAAAACAATAAATAAAAAATAAAAAAGAATAATGAACCCTATGACAATAATAAACTATTACATAATATAAATTAAAATATACTGCTTACATAAAACAACATAAATAACAACAACAACAGTTACAAAGTTAAAGAATTAACATTTAATAGATTGTTACAGTAAAGTAGAAAATAGCGGAAATACACTAAAATTTATTCAAAAAAAGATTTGAAGATGAATTTCCGCAAAGTAACGCCTGATTAAATCAACTGCAATAAAGTATATTGAATTAGTGATTTATTGTTATCTGTGGGTAATAATTGCGTAATTATTTAATTTACGTGTACTTAGTGATTTTACTTACTGATTTTAAGCAGACAGTTTTGTGCGTAATTTGGTCACTGCTAAATATATACGACATGCCCGTCATGAGAAATCTTTGGGTTTCGTAATGAGATGAAGCCTTTGCTCAGCACTGGCTAAAGGGCTGAAAACAAACGAAAGAATAATAGGAAACAAACGAAACATCTATTCTCATTTGACAAAAATATCAGCCGTAAAAGAAAAGAAACGAAAATCAGCCATCATTTGACAAAAACACCACAATAAACAAATAAAAGACAATCGTATTACAAAGCCTTCACTCTTATTGGGATTGTGTAAGAAAACTCCTAAATTCTAGACCACACAACAAAAGGAAAATCGAATTACTGAAACCTTCACTCTTTTGGGATTGGGTAAGAAAACTTCTAAACCCTAGACCGAAACTGTTTTAGCCCATTCAAGGTGGCGTACAATTGCTGCCAGAATAGATGAGATACAAGTATTGTCTCATTGGAATGCTGTGTTCGTACGCCCGTATTGTCTTTGTGTTCTAAGATGTACGAAATATGGACGTACGTACCTACTTGTGCTAGTTGTGTTCGTGCTATTTCAGAAGATGCCTCCATTATTTTACTCGTATCTATACAATCTATACTAATAATAAAAATAGGTTTGTGAGGTTGTAAAATCTCTGGACCTTTTGATTTTGAAAATTCTTTTACAAATAACTGTACTGTACTGTAATGTACCAGCCTGTTTAGTAGTCCACTGCAGGACGTAGGCCTACCCACGAAGGGTGATTGGGCCATATCCACCACGCAGGCCCAGTGCGTGTTGGTGGATTCACATACTTACGCCATCGAATTTCTTCTACGGACGTATGCAGGTTGCCTCACGATGTTTTTCTTCACCGAAAGGCCAGTGGTGTAAAATTCCGTACATAAATTCCAAAGAACTCATTGGTACGGGACCGGGGATTCGAGCCCACGACCTCACGATTGTAAGGCGGGTGTCACTACCTCTTGACCACCACGGCTTATAACAAGCCACTTTATTATTTTGTGTCAAAGTTTAGTTATATACCTAATAACCCGAAGAATGAAAAAACTTTTTCGTTTTAGTTGGATTTGCAATGTAATATAGTCATAATTATATAGTCATTTAACATTAAAAACCATTTGTTAGAAATCATTATAATAGGAAGCGCTGGCGAAGGCGCAGGGAAAAGCTGGTATAAAATATACTCATTAATTTCTGTGGGCCCTATAAGTAAGCTGAAAGTAACGCTACGAGCTACGGAGAGAGCTAGAAAAAAAGAACCGTCGTGGTGTTACGGTGAACTAATAATTAGATTTTAATCAGTAGTCAAGGCACCGACTACTTGGTAGACTCGAGTCTAGGTACTGATGAAAACCAAATTGGTGTCTACCAAGTAACAAAAACTTTTAGTTGTACTAGCAATGACAGAGCAGTGTTTTCAAAGTAGCAAAATTAGTAAAATGGCACACGGGCGACCTCATATACGACGCTTCTCTTTTTGCACAAACTCTATGCTTAAAGACTCTGCGATATAAAATCAGAATTACAGAGATCCGTAGGCAAACTAAAATTACCGATATAGCCCAACGGATAGCAAGTTACAGTGGCAGTGGACAGGGCACTTGAAATGTCTTGAATTAATGAATTTGTATTTGAATTTTCTCTTCACTACATAGTACCTATACAAGATTATTTTTTGCAAAAATTTGCATGACCGACTTCATCCGTGTACAGAATTTGCGAATATTCGCACGGATCGATGTAGCATTTTTCACATTATTGTTGATTTATCAAAAATTGGCTCAGCCGATTTCGATAAAATTTAAATGGGACCAATTTCAAACTATACTCTTTCCAATAAAAAAAGTAAAGTATACGCGTCGAATTGTATATCTCCTCCGGTGGTTCGTTGGTCAAAAACCATAGACTTGGCATTTTTCTTTTCTATATTGATGTATAAAACAAAGTCGCTTCCCTGTCTGTCTGTCCCTATGTTTGCTTATATCTTTAAAACTACGCAACTGACGCCAGAAGCCGAATTGTATTTATTCGCAAAACGTGCGAGCGCCGCGCTCGTCGCGCCCCTGGCGGCAGCCGTTTTCAACTCTCGCTCTCAGAATCGAGCAATCTTTCAGCGACGCAGGCTCTTAATGCGGTTTTGTTAATCGATAGAGTGATTCAATAGGAAGGTTTATATGTATAAAATACTTGTGCGAAGCCGGGGCGGGCCGCTAGTATCATATAAACAAATTGAAATTGTTTTACGTGCTAGAAAACTACACAGGGCACTGCACTGGCCTAGTTCGGCAACAAACTTACAACAGCTAGTTTAATTAATTTTAGTAAATTATTCTAGATAATTAAGTTTGTTCCTTTTTTTGTAAATTACTTGCAAAAACAGAACTTATTAGGTATTATTCTTATGTATATTTGTATGAAATTGGTGCAATTTTATTTAATCAGCAAAGTTTACTTAGTCGTGACGAATTAATCTAGGGAGAGGTATTAAGAGTTCTTTGCACTCCCAATACGGTCGTAAGCCGCGTCTGTGTGGGAGAGGCTTAATCTTGTAAACTTTAAAGCCTAATTTAAACTGGGCCAAATTCCAAAATAGTTAAGTAGGAGTTGCGAAGTTTTAATTGACTTACAATTAGTTTTAACTAGCGTCCCGCTAACGTTTTGTGTGGACCGAAAATATGGAAATTTTGTTCATCCTATCCTACTAATATTATAAACGTGAAAGTTTGTGAGGATGGATGCATGGATGGATGGATGTATGGATGTTTGTTACTCTTTCACGCAAAATCCTACTAATATTATAAACGTGAAAGTTTGTGAGGATGGATGCATGGATGGATGGATGTATGGATGTTTGTTACTCTTTCACGCAAAAACTACTGAACGGATTGAGATGAAACTTTGCAATAATATAGCTTATATATCAGAATAACACATAGGCTATAAATTATAATGATATATTGCGTATGCGGGCGAAGTTCGGGTAAAAACTAGTAAATTAAATAATGAGAATGGTATAAAAATGTTTTGTAATATGAACTACTAGTTTTCACCCGTGGCTTCGCCCGCATACGCAATATATCATTATAATTTATAGCCTATTTGTTATTCTGATATATAAGCTATATTATTGCAAAGTTTCATCTCAATCCGTTCAGTAGTTTTTGCGTGAAAGAGTAACAAACATCCATACATCCATCCTCACAAACTTTCGCGTTTATAATATTAGTAGGATAGGATTATTATAAAATTAAACCACACACTTTAGACTAAATACATAAAATAACAAGCGTGTTGAAACGTGACACGGGCTCTTCGGTTTATAATGATAATTACACGATCAATATCGCATCAATAACTTATTAGCTACCTACTTTTGATCGAAGTAAATCACTAAGAACTTGAGAAACTCTGTAAACTTAAATAAATTTATCAACCATTACTGCACTGGAGTGCGGACTTTTAAGGCTCTCGAGATTCTTTCCAATAGTTGCCATAAAAAAACTTTTTTTTAGTGTTCAGTCGACTCAACCACCAGATGACAAATTAAAAAAAAAACCCACACAGCAAAAGTCTAAATTTCGCTCTGGGTAAAAAGATTTGTTATTTTTTTAAGCAAATAAAACGGATTAAAGCTTGTAGATTAACAAAATGATATCTTTTACGAGGAGTAAACAACTTCTGCAGTTAATTACTGTCTGAAAGAAGTTTAAGCAACTCGTTGAAGTTATAAAGCTTTTACATTGAAGGGTCGCATTAACTTTAAAGATTTTCCAGAGTTTGTTAAATTCTATCAGTATTAAAACAGCAGCAAGTTACTTCTAATATTTTTAGTGTCCATAGCGTAGTTTGACTACGTGTTTCTTAACGATCACAGAAATTAAGTCACGACATGGTCAGTCTTTGGATGCTGACCATGCCGTGGGTGGTATTTACGACTGAGCTGACCGTGGCTCAGATGACTTCTAGTTTGGTCTCTTTATTAAGGGAAAATTTTCGTAACACACCCAGCTGCTTCCTTCACTAAAACCCCACGGTGACCTGCCTCTATGCTGTCTTGTCCGGAATCCAGGGGAATGCACAGGAGCTTTCAGCACTTTTCTGTTAACGCCTTGCGATTGATTGACCCATACACTATACTGTCGTATATGACAACGTGGCCACTCCCCGTTGTTGTCCTCCCCGGGGCCGTTTGAGTGGATGGCTAGAGCCCCATCTCCCTTTTAGTAGGCTCTTACTACAGGCAGGGGATACCGATGTCGTATTCTATTACGCCGGCATCAAGGCCAATGTCAGAGACCTTAAGGCGTCTTTAAAAGTCTGACTCTGGTATCAAAGTTTTTAAGGCGCTGGAAAGCTTCTCACATTTGTCTAAGCGGTTAGAGTAACCTGGATCCTCATTTTAATGTGTAATATTACGGCGGCATCAGGGTCAATGTCAGAGACCTTAAGGCGGCTTAAAAGCTCTGACTCTGGTGTCAGAGATTTTAAGGCGCTGGAAAGCTTCTGACATGTTTAAGCGGTTAAAGTAATTTGGACCCTTGCGGGCAACGGGAGTACTTGACTTAAGCTAATTGGCCCGCGGTCACGCATCCGATGATTGATCGTGTCGAACGATGCCTAACTTCGATAATCGCTAAGAAACTCCTACTCAAACTATGTAATGAGCGCTACCTGCACTGAAGGCATCTAATCTTTTATTACCGCGAAAAAGTCCCACTTCACCCACTTCCATCCCATTTAACCCAGTTTGTATCGCAATTGCGCTTGACTACCAATGCCGCCACCGTCGCCTGATATTAAGCGACGTTGGTTAAACGATTAAAACAATTGGTTTTCGATGTTCATTGACAAGAACGAAGAGTTCAATGAACTGTTTGGGTGTAGAGGTACTCTAAGATATTTATATAAGGGTTGTAACGCTTGATCGGTGGCCCTTACAAAAAGATATTGGATTGGGTTCGTGAGCGCCGAGACACGAGGGCGCCGGAACATTGTTACTAAGGTTTTCTTATCTAGCGCCTCCGCTAATGTTTTTGTGGTTCCCTTCCTTCAAAGGGTAAAAACATTAATGCGTCATCTGCTTATCTTTTTGTTGGTTCTACTTTTAGATTCTGTATTTTATGGAACTTTACTGCCGTAAAAAGGACGTTTCGGAACTGCCGGAGGGGTAAACTCTGTTGAAAGGACAGATAGAAAACGAAGTAGTGAAATATCAGTTCGAACTTCGAATTGATGCCAGATGGTACTTCTTAGAGGGCGTAGATAAATTATGCGATGATTTTTTGACCCTATCATTTTTCGTAGCCAGCCACGAACGCGTATCGTCTAGACTCGCTAGCTACGGAATATAGTTCATGGAATTTCGGTTTTCTTTTTTTCTAAGTATTCACACAGATTTCAGTTGTGTCGCGGCAACACTGTAGTTTGCTACCGCTACATGCAGTTGGCTACAAAATTGTGCCTTAATTATTAAGTTTGCGATTTTACAAGCTTTTATATAGTTTCCCGTCCCGTTGTCTGTCCGTCGTTCTGTGATCAAATCTTGTTAAAGATCCACATCCCGTTATCCGGTTGAGCTGAAATTTTGCATACATGTGTGTGTATGAGTAAATTGCGTGACTATATACATTATATGATTATATTATAATGACATTTGATGATGGAGCTAGAAGGTGGCCAAAGGAACTTTGCAATGAAACGACACAACCTCATCGAGTTTCGGCTCATTTGAGTCTTGACGAGTAGTTTGTCTTTCAATGGTAACCAGGGTCTGATGATGGAGCTGGAAGGTGGTCCTAGGAACGCTGTAACGAAACGACGCTAACCCACCGAGTTTCGGCTCGTTTTATTCGTCTTGTCGAGTACTTGGTCAGTAAAATCTTGTTTAAAAAATGTTCTTTTTTTTAAATTATTCTTGTTGAATGGACTGAATTTTTATAAATTTATAATAGCAATTTCAATGTCAACCACGACGCATTCTATTTCAGCAGAGTCTCTATATTGGTAATATCCTAGGGACAGCTATCAGCTGCCAATTGGCAGCCCAGCTACATTAAAATGTTGAAATAGGGCACGCAATGGACAATTTGTGAAGCAAAAATTCTAGTTATAGTACCTAACCCTTTTTCAAACTTGAATTTTAGCCCCGAATTTTGTAGAGGGTAAATAATTATTTGTGTATATTTGTTGCATATACAAGGTCGGTCATTGTCTACGGAGGTACTTTCAGGAGAGGATAGTGAAACAACAGTGCGGTGTTTTAAGGGAAACCGTTTATTCGTAAACATAAAAACGCAAACCTATTAGAAATAAAAAAAAAAACATAAAAAACATAGTGGTATGCATCGCAAACAAAACGCCACCGCGAGCTAACTCGACGCATACCCCATCTAGTTCACTTATGTTAGAATTAATCAACAAAGGTAACATATTATATGGGTAACAGTTTAGACAGTCATATATATTTATGATTCTTCCGCATATCGAAGAGTACACAATACACATGTGTAAAATAACTTCTTTTTTTTTTATATACTTAAGTCATAATGACAATACTACACTACTACTACATAGAAAGCAATTGGATCATCCACAGACCCTTGAAGGTCTAAAGATAATCCAAGTGCTCAAGCCCACTGCCAGTTGGCAGCGTGCCCAGCATGCTGGCAGCATTGCCACGCTGAATGGCAATGCTTATACGTTGAGCCAAATAAACACCAGCATTTTGGTCACGCGTCGCGTCCACCAGACGCTCAGAAAGACTTTTGAAAACGAGATGAGCTCCCGGCCCCCACGGACCCAAAATCTCAACTCCAAATGGCTTAAATATGTAACCACTACCGAGGTTAGCATATTTGCACCGCTTGTGCTGCTCAGCCGAATTGGCCGCCGCTCCAGCCCTACTCTGAGTCTCAGGAAGATGTGACGGTGCCAAAGTATCGACGCAAGTTGCGTACCATACTAAGGGCCGTCCACACTTCCATGGGACCAGCGTCATGCCGTCAGGCCTTTTGCCATCACCACGCGCCAACCCACTCGGTTCGAGTACGGCTGCGATATTGGCGGTGACAAAAGCCCTGCGTATGACATCGTTAAGGCTGGCGTGGCGTCCAATCCGACCAGCGCTTCTTGAGCAAGAGAGACCGTGGTGACCGAGCTGGTCAACTGCAGTACCACACTGACAGCGATGGGCTTCACAACACCTTGCACCCAAGCGTAAGCTGACAGCTAGACGAAATGCAGTTGGGTCTAAAAGGTTAATAAATAACTTTGTAAGAGTAACATTACGATAATCCACTCATTCGTCCATCCACGACATCGTGTCACCGCGACGGCGGCAGTTTGTATAGGCTGGGTAGCTAGCCCTAGTGTTAGAGCTTTTAGGCCGCCTGAAAGCCTCTGACATGGCTAAACGGTTAAAACAACCAGAACCTACAATTTAACATGTCATCCGATCCATGTTGCGCTCAGTTGGAAAATACCACCCGCGGTCACCCATCCAAATACTGACCGTGCGGAACGTTGCTTAATTTCGGTGATTGCTAACAAGCACCTAGTCAAACTATGCTACGAGCACAGAGGACTAAAGACCGATAGGGTCAAAAAGTTCTCAAGTGGAGACTACATTCCTAGTATTAAGGTAGGACATCCTCCCACGAAGCGGACGATGACGTTAAGATCGCAGGATCGTGATAAAAAATATCTTGCAAAGTGGGCTCAGACTTTGTACTGTACTGTACTGTAACTGCCTTTTAATAGTCCACTGCAGGACGTAGGCCTACCCACGAAGGGTGATTGGGCCATATCCATCACGCTGGCCCAGTGCGGGTTGGTGGATTCACATACGCCATCGGATTTCTTCGATGAACGTATGCAGGTTCCCTCACGATGTTTTCCTTCACCGAAAAGCCAATGGTGTTAAATTCCGTACATAAACTCCGAAGAACTCATTGGCACGGGACCGGGATTTGAACCCACTACCTTACGATTGTAAGGTAGTGTGTGGTGGTGGTGGTGGTGGGTGGTTTAGTCACGCCAGAGATCTCAGGCGGCCTAAAAACTCTGACACCAGGACTAGCCCAGCTATACGAACTTACTCATTTACGAAAATAATTTTCCAAATATAAAAACAAACAATTGAGTCCTGTACAAGGCGCCTAAGCGCGATATATTTTTGCATTAGGTATCTCTTTTGTGAACAATACTACTATATACATAAGTTGCAACATTTTAAGAGTGCGCCTAATGCTATGAAAAAAACAGATTTCATCCGCGCTTTTTGCATCGCTTGCTATCATCAATGATTCTATGTTTAGAGTCGAAAATCGCATGACACAGTTCACGATGATTTTGGCTTCGAGCGCCAGCTTACATTTTTAGGTGACATTTTATTTATTTATTTAAAATTTAAGCATATATTTAAAAAAAGAATCGATTATTTTACTAGAACATTGGCCTGGCTACGTAATTTGTTAAAAATAATGTGGTGTTGTCGCTGATAATTTCGAGCATTTGAAAAAAACGTTTTTTTTTATGATGAGAAGTTTTAATTTTTTTCTAAAATAACCATATTATTTTCCAAAATTCTAAGCAATTACTCTGCTACTATAGGTTTTTTCCTTTCTTATAGCATTTTTTTAATATGGATATTTATGTTTGTTACCTTTACACCACGTCTTTAAATATACACCTTTTGCTTGATTTTGGCATTAGGCGCCCCCTTAATAAATATGAAACCGTGTTATATTGTAGAATTTAATATGCTCGGCTCGTCATGTATCGACGAACAGTACGGTCCTGAGGGAAATTCCCTGTCCGAGGAACGGACAGACAAATGTACAAATGTATCTATAGGTACTTAAGTGCGTTTAAGTGCTATTTGGGGACAAAACTTTAGCAGTGGAGAGGTGTCGGTCAGTGAGAGTAAGATGTTTATTGGGTCACAATATAATAATATATTTGTGTGTTATTTTGTTATAATTAATATAATTATTTCTTACACGGCTTTAAGGCGTTAAAGTTAAGTTTATAGTATTGTAAATATTTATTTTAATAATGTATGTAATATGTTGATAACATAAGTAGGTATTGCTCCTATTGTAGAAGTAATGCTGCATTATTGATTGCCTCTCACGGAAGGGATCCCGTAGCACAGTATTTTTATACTAGTTCGGGAGCCAGCCAGTTACCAATAAAATAACATTAAAAGTTGAAATGTTAAATGTATAAATTGTATATTTACCATCTACCTAAAACTTTTTATAAGAAAATTGTATATTATGTATCATTAAGTTGAAATGTTGTTTTTGGCCAATATTTTTTTTAACTAATAAAACAGTGGCAGTTCTTCTATTATAATTTTTTTTTGCCAAAGAAGGTACAACCTTTTTTTAACCGACTTCAACCGTGTCGTATTCTCGTACATAATTGGAATAGAACCACAGATTTACAGATATGACTGCCTCGGTGGCTCAGTGGTTAGTGACCCTAACTTCTGGATCAAAGAGGCGTGGGTTCGATCACCACCAGGGCAAATATTTATGTGATGAACATAAATGTTTGCTCTGTGTCTGGGTGTTATTTAGTTACTATCTATATAAGTATGTATTTAAAAAAATAAGTATATGTAGTATATCAGTCTCTGGCAGCCATATCACAAGCTTTGCTTAGTTTGGGGTCAGAGGCCGTGTGTAAGATGTCCCAAATTATTTATTATTTTTTATCTGTGGTTAGAACGGTTCGATCTGCCATCCTTGCAGTAATTATATTATGGTTGTATTTTCAAAAACAACTCCACCGGTTTTGATAAAATTTAAATGGAACCATCTTGGTAGTGAACCATTTTGAAAAGATCTTTTAAAATCGAATAACAAATATTGTCAAAAATATCGATGAATTTATACAAATACCCTCCTCCTTTTTGGACATCATTTAAAATCACGCATGGCGTCAAGGCCTTGACAAATGTAAGCAAATATATTCTTGAGCACTTGAAAATAAATCTGAAACAATATTTGACAGATATAGTAATCAATACTTGCAGAGAACGTTACTATAAAATATGCATTACAGATGTAATAAAAAATATAAATATTCGGGGACATCTTACAAACGGACTCTGACCCTAACCTAAGCAAAGCTTGTGATGTGGCAGACCTATACAATAGTATACATATTTTTTTGTTTTACTCAGTAGTTTGTGGATTACAAAGTAGTCCAGGTTAATTTAACTAACCAGGTCCACAAATTTGTAACTAATGCGTGCATACGGAAGCATTAGTAGTATATGCTCGAATGATAGAATTTATCATGTTACTGTAGCAACATCTATTACGACAAAAGACTTGAACATTCGTTTTCTGTGATAGATAGATCAGGAAGATACTGTCAGTAACTTTACAGAGATATAGACAATTTATGGGCCAGTCATGCCCAAATTGCTTCTAAGTTATTTCTACCACCAGCTCTAGCACTATATCTCCTTCCTCTTAGGCACAAACTTTAAGATTGCCAATTCTCCAAAGTACCATTCGAGGTGGCTAACAGGATAGCAACATCTACTATTTAGAAAGAGACATAAACGCATTATCGTTAACGCCAGAGCGAGATCGATGCAAAGAGCAAAGGTTTCGAAGGACAAAGTGATTTCTTTTTACAATGATTGTATAGGTTTTTACGAGAGTTCTCGTGAGCATTACTAGGGCTGTAAACGTCTGGGTTACTCAGGGATGAAATAAAATATGGACGTTTGGCCGGGACGTAATTATATTCTATGGAGGAATTGAAAGCTCTGAGGTGCGTAATTTACTTATGTATCTAATATGGATTTGGAAGATGTTGTTACACGATATGCAAGATTGTTCCAACCGAAAATTAACCAAAAATTTTACTATACATCAATGGAAAAACGGAGTGAATTGAAATTAGCCTGAGTGTTTTAGGCCCTATAAGGCTAGCGTAGAAATTCTATTTTTGTTTCGTAATAACATAACACAACTCTGCTCCGCTAGCGGCTGTTTCATATCGCTAAGCAAAACAAACAAACAAACAAACCAAAACACTTTATTAGATAACCACATTACATTAAAAAAAAAACAGATTATAAGGACAAAACATTACAATAGGTTTCTAACCGTTTAAGCCGTGGTGGTCTAGTGATACTAACGCCCAACCTGCAATCGTGAGGTCGTGGGTTCAAATCCCGATCCCGTACCAATGAGTTTCTTTGGAACTCATGTACGGAATTACACATCATTGGCTTTTCGGTGAAGGAAAACATCGTGAGGAAACCTGCATACGTCCGTAGAAGAAATTCGATGGCGTATGTGAATCCACCAACCCGCACTGTGCTAGCGTGGTGGATATGGCCCAATCACCCTTCGTGGGTAGGCCGTGGGTAGGCTGCGGGTACGTCCTGCAGTGGACTATTAAAAAGGCTGGTACAGTACAGTACAGGTTTCTAATTGGCGGCCTTATCGCTTTAAGCGATTTCTTCCAGGCAACATTCTATGGTAAATTATTTACCATAAATATGGTATTGATGCAGTAGAATCATGGCTACTGTAACAAGCCGATTTGCATGTTGTACTTATAATAATATGTAAATGCCTCTCTAAAGGTCTCTCACATGCGAAATCAATAAATCTTGAGAAATTGTTTTTAGATTTGTTGATTCCGACGGAGTATTTTATTTAAAGCCAAAATAAGTAAATCTAGTCCACTGAATGTTCATCTAGGTATATTAGAAAGTAACAACCGGAAAAGGAGTGCAAATTTAGTTCATTAATTTATAAAAATAACAAAAGTTTGCATCCCGTTGTGAATTTTCAGTGAAATTTTTGTAAAGATTGTAATACATACTTGGATAAGCCCTTATTATAAAGAAGACAGCTTAGGTATAAGCTTGAGGACGTTAGAGGGGTCCTGCGTGCATTCGTTCACCCAGCTGGTTGTACAGGAAAAGCGAGCCACTTGTCAAAAACTGGAAAAAAGAACAAGGATTCATTTCAAACAAAATTATACCTATTATTATTATCATAAACTAAGAATAGGGAGGGATAAGATCTTCCAAATGACTGATAATATCATGTTAGAACATTGTAAGGAATAACTTATTTGTCTATTAATCTTTGAAAAATCTTGATATCTGAATAAGTCATATTTTACAACCACATACAGCAAAACGCTATAAAATCTACACAATGTATTGCAAATAGACTTGAATTGATTAAGATATGCTAGATTATTACTGGGTAATTATGGAAAAATTGTCATTGTTTACAAACCTTGGAAAATTGCTAGATATCTCCGCTCCAAATGTGCTTCTGGCTAGGTATTCTTAGGTTTTAGGTACCTCGATAAGTCTTTCATAGGTAGGGTCACTCTTTTATAGCTGGTTTATTGTATAGCAGGCCTGGAAAAGACAAAAATAACTCATTGTTAAACCCATAACCTCAAAAGGTATCTTTTTGTATTTTGGTAGAAAATAGTGATTTGAGAAGCTTCAAGCTTTGTCAGCCACTGACAAATTATGCCTTTAATGAACAGATCTTGCAAACACATTGTAAATAAAAACATTTTAACGAATTGGGCTGGATTCTTTGACAAAATAAGGCCTAGTTAACGAACAATTTAGATAGCTTACCTGGTGTCTTTATCTGCGGTTTTCAAGGTATTATGAGCCGTAGGGGGCACGATTGGATTCACATCAAACATTTTTAGTAACTTTTGTGGAGTAAAATCCATGAAATAACGAAAAGATTTAAAGAAATTAATGTTTGTTGACATTTCAATAACTACAGATTGACGATTAATCAAGCGTGATTGGTTGATTTTTAAATTTGGGAGCCAATAATGTACGACACAGATAATTCACGACATGATAATGTACAGCATGATATTGTACGGCATGATATTTTGTGTCCCAGGCCATGGAATATCAGGCTGTACAATATCGTGCTGTGAAATACAGGCCGTACAATAACAGCCCGTGTCGATAATGTCCGGCACAATATTGCACAGCCAATAATGTACAGCCTGATATTCCGTGTCCCGGGACACAAAATAACATGCCGTACAATATCAGGCTGTACATTATTGGTCCGGTACGTATTGAACGACACAATATTGTACAGCATGATATTTTGTGGCCTCCATAGATAAAAAAATCTCAATCTTATGCTTCGTTTAAACTGAATTGTTCTACTGTCGTGCTAGTAGAAAAAGCGAGTAAAGGGTCCCCCACACTGCCGCGAACAGGGTGCAGCTGCGGCTCGGGTTTGTAAGGGTGATTAATATTAGGACGGGGCGGGTGAGGGACGGGCCAAGGACGGGCTGGGCGCGGGACGGGCCGGATGGGACCGGGTCCTTATTTTAATTCAGTGGATTAATTTGACTTAATTTTTGCGCAAAAAAAAGTTGAAATACATGATTGCGGGCGGTTGCGTTGTGCGCTAGCTCTCATTGAAATAAATGTTTTAAAATAAATTTACACCCTATCTACAAGAATCAGTGATATAAACAAATTGATTATAAGTTTAAATATATGTGCCAAGCATGTTATGTAACAGTGATCACTGGAACAAGTGAAATCTGGACTATACATATCGTACCTACCTACTAATCCGGGAGTTACAATTTTAAAATATCCAAAGATTATGACTACAAGTATTCAAGATTCTCAGTGGATTATGTCAACAATTAAATAACTATCGGAAGATTTTTATGTAACTGTCCGTTATCTTAATATGCAAATTACCTACATCACAAAAACCTACGTAGCGATCCACTCAACAGATCTGATTGTAAAGAAGGATGCGCGAGCCCATACATACCAGGACCTGTTATATACGAACAGACTAATTTTTCCTCACTTATTTTCTAAGAATGATATGTTCACCAATGTGATTTATGACGCTTCTAAAACTGTTCAAATATGTACAATTTGGCTAAAATTGAATATAAAATAAGAAAAGACGAAAACTATTTTCAAGCTATAAGTACCTATTTATAGACATGTATACACACTAAAGATTATGGATTGCCAGGTTTGTTATGTTCAGAGTGCTAAAATGGTGCTCGATTTTAAAAACTTGATGTCATGTATTTTTAGTCAATATTGTCTCAATGATATTTATATTGATTTTTAAAACAGTGCATGTCATCTTGTCTGTAATATCAGATTACTTTTTGGAGTTCATCGATTTATAGGACGTTGTCACGTCAAAAAAATCAATGTCTAGGACTGATATAAAAGAAAATGAAAAATGGAATGATAAAGAAAATTCGGTATTCATCTATTTCATTAGCAAAAGTACAAGAACCGCAACTATAAGTTAAATACAAAATACAAATACAAAATAATTTTATTGTTCAAAATACACGTAACATATTTAAAATATAGAAACCCTGCCTGCTGCTTTAGCGTTAGCTGTGTTGCAGCAGTCAGTGTCTTCCCCTATTAGTGGGTACATATAAACAGTAAAATCAAACCAAAACATAGTCTTTTTCAGCATGAACCAAGCAATTTGAATTTCAAGAAGATATGTGAGTGTTTGTTTGTGTGTGTGTGTAACACTGCAATACACGAGATCTCATGAGAGTCAAGGTTTGCAGTGCTACACGTGTATGTGTTTATAATATATGTACATATTTATTTATTTTTTATACTTACATAAATATGTTATAGTGTGTTATAGTGTGAAATAATAATATGATTACGATGTAATGAGTTTAAGAGCTTCACTAGTTAGTGTTTATGATAAGACCTTCAACTGCATTGTAATCTAATAGTTTTAGCCAATCGTAGATAATTTTATTAAGTTCCTGCAATTTAACAGTCTTTATTTTTGTTATTGAGTTCAGTTTATTGTAAAGAATAGGTGCTATATGGTTGTAATGTCTCCATGCAAGGGCACAATTATAGCTTGGTATAGGACACTTATCTAGCCTTTTCTTAGATATAGGTAAGTTAGGTATCACTTTTCTATGGTATCTTCTTAAACATTGATAGATAAAGAGTTTTCTTACAGATTGTACTTCACATTTATTATATAATTCTGTTGTAGGAAATCGAAAAGGTAAGGTCATTATTACTTTTAATAGCGCACGTTGTGCTCGCTCAACTTCAATCATGTGAGATTTCGCTGCACTTCCCCAAGAGCATATACAATAGCTTATAATACATTCTTCGAGTGCTTTATAAGTTTCTAGTAATGTTTTTTTATCTGTTACAGGTCGTAGTAGTTTAAATACGTGTATAAGTTTCCTGATTCTCTTTGATACTGATTGAATGTGCGAAATCCATGTCATTTTATTATCTATTTGTACTCCTAGGTACTTAATAGTTTCTACGCGATCTAAAGTGGGGCACGTGCACTTAATATTTTTACTGTTGGTGCGATTGCAAGGATAAGTATGCACACAGAGTCCAAAATCAGCGGGTATTTTATTTCTTTCGGTTTTTTTAAAGCACATATATTTAGTTTTAGTTGTGTTTAGTGACAATAAATGATCTTCAAGCCATGAAGTAACGCAAGATAGTCCTCTTTCAGCCAACTGTCTAGTTTCTGCCCATGTGGTTCCATGGAACAATAAGACGGTGTCGTCAGCGAACATAGTGATATCAGCGTTTTTTAGCTTCAATTTACCGAGTTCATTTATGTACACTGTGAACAATGGTGGGCCCATGGTGCTACCTTGGGGAACCCCATAATTACTTGTAGCTTCGTTGCTCAAAACTTTTTCTACTTTAACCTGTTGTTTGCGATCAGTTAGGTAATCTGTATGCCAGTCGTGAACAACCCCTCTAACGCCAACTTTTTGTAGTACAGCTAAGAGTATCGGTATGGACACCGTATCAAATGCCTTTTGTAGGTCCAAAAATATGGCGATACATTTCTTGCCTTGATCTAGATATTGTGTTATTAGTGAGGTCAATTTTAAAACAGCATCATCAGTAGATTTTCCGGAGCGAAAACCATACTGATTATCTGTGAGGATAGAATGTTTTTCTAAAAATGATACCAATCTTTTACTAGCAATTTTTTCTATAATTTTTGAAATAGTGGACAACAAAGAAATAGGCCTATAATTCGAAGGGAGTTCTTTATCCCCAGATTTAAATATGGGAGTAACTATGGCTTTTTTTAGTACTTTAGGAAATATTCCTGAACTGAAACTCGCATTGCAAAGGTGTACCAACGGTTCAGCTATCGATCCAGAGCAACTTTTTAATATAGCAGTAGTAATACTATCCCAGCCAGGAGCAGTATTGGTTTTTAGTTTAGATATTATATCGGCAACTTCTTTGGCATCGGTTAAGAAAAGTGACAGGGAACCATTTGGCTCACAAGTGCTGGAAACAGTACTAGCGGCGGCCAAATCGATGTCTGTTTTATTTAGTTTTGCTAATGTAGTATTAGCCAAATCTTTGCCTATGTTTGTGAAATAACTATTTACATCATCCAAAGAATCCACAGGATTCTCTTTAGTTTTTAACAGAGATGATGAGCTAGTTTTATTTAGACTGTAATTACATATTTCTTTTATTGTGTTCCATGTTTCTTTTATATTACCTTTTGATTTATTAAGTTTATCTCTATAGTAATTTTGTTTTATGGTTTTTGTCAATTTGTGTAGTGCATTTCGGTACTTTATAAATTTATCTCTCAACTCTGCATTATGTGGATCCGCCTCCCATTGGGCTTGCAATTTATTTCTATATCTAATGCATTTAACTATGCTGGAATTTATCCATGGTTTAATCGGCTTCATTTTATTAGACATATGTACTAATTTGGTGTTTTCGTGTATTATTTTTTGTATGTTATCTATAAGTATATTTGCCACATCATTTGGATCAGATATTGAATAATAATTATCCCAGTCATGTTTTGCTAGAGCTTCTTTAACAGAATTTATATCAGTTACTGAATTAACTTTAGTTTCCTTGTATATTTTGTTAGCTTCTACCCTCCTATCAATGCTAATTAATGCAGGTGAGTGATCTGTGAATTCTCCGAACACAAGCGTCCGCCATGCTCTTGATGTTTTGACCATAATGTGATCAAGACACGCAGAGTTTCTAGTAGGTATATCTACACCCATTTTAAGGTTGTGAGAAGCCAGAAGATTCAGATATTCAGATGCATATCCCGTTTTACTATTATTGGGCAAAACATTAATGTTTACATCACCAATCAAAATTATGTTTGTTTTAAGTCGTATATTATTGAGTACGTTATCTAATGAATAAATAAATGTTGACGGATTAGAATATGCACATGGTCTATATGTACAAACAATTGAGTAAGTATCGTTTACTTCTAAAGTCAAGAAATTTCCTTCTGGCTGAAAAGACTCTATAGCATTCACGGCATAGCTGTCTCGTACATATGCAACTACTCCGTCATTTTGATTATGGCTTTTTTTGGTATAGAACATATTGTAATTATTCATTAAAGGAGGATTTCGTGTAGCTGTCCAGCATTCCGTTAAAACAATGACATCAATGAGTTCATTAAAACTACTTAGATATACAAGAAAATTGTCAAAATTTTGATGAATGCTACGTATATTCTGCGTTATAATAGTAAAACCATGCTGTCCACTTTCAAATTTCAACAATTCTGAACAAGTTATGGGATCATAGATTTTTCTGCAATCAACCTTTTCTGGCTTGTCTATGTCCTGTAATAGTCCATTTCTCACTAAATCAAGCATGATGAATGTTTGTTAAAATTTGTTTTAGTTAGCATGTACAAATTAAGATACAATTTTGTCGTAGTTGGTGAGATAAATATTAAATTAAAAGTGTGTTGTTGAATGTTGAAACTAGTTCTGTAATAACAAAACATCGGAAAATGATTAAGACCCATTGTGAAGATATAAGTGTAGTTGTTAATGTTTTTTTGTTTTCGACTTTTCAAATTTTCATTTATATTGCATAATATTATTTTTACAATTATGGCTTTATTTAATATAGATAAAGTGTTCTTTTGATATTTCGACATTTTTTTAAATAGTGATGTAACGGTTTTTGTTAAATAATGTTTATATAAGGATATATATTTTGTGATTGTGGTAAAATATAATTTATCTGTGTAATTATTCTTATTTGATTGCTTGTTGCTGTATTTTGAAATATAGTTTATGTGAAATGCTGTATTGTTGCGTATATCTAAAGCACCGAAACAAGATTTTTGTGAAGAAAAATAATTTTGGTGCACTTTATTAAGGTTCAGTGTCTTCAGTCAATTATTCTGGTGCGTCAGTTTTTCAAAGTCAGTCTCGCTGAAGATACGAATTTGTGGAGATCCTTCCCTTTTTCTTAGAAATACTCGTCCAAAAGAAGTCCAGCGAAATGCGTAACCTTGAGTCTTGGAAAACTCTCGTGCGAGGTAAAATAGCTTACGTTCACGTTGTGTAAGGTTTTCCGAGACATAGATTGGTTTAATCGGTCCTTCTATGCGAATATTTGATGTATTTAATCTGTTATTCTGATTCGTTTTATTATATTGCTTGACAGAGTTAAGAAAATTATTTCTCAGCGATACCGTTGTAAAATCTACTATTATTGGTTTCACCGTACTTTTATTGTTTACTCGGTAGACATCCTTGATTTCGAAATTTTGTAGCGGTATTTTTAAGTGTTGCGCGGTGCTATTGATAATCTTCTTGAGATCCTCTTTCGTTTCCCTGGTGTTATGCGAAATGTTTCTAATCTCCAGGCTGGTGCATCGAGAGTTGTGGTCTTGCATCTCTAGTTTGCTCTCTAACTGTAGGATGTAGCTTTTGTCTCTCTTTCTTTCAGCTTCCAGGTTGTCAATTCTCCGCAATGCTTCTTCGTATTTCGTAGCCATAAAGTCAACAGACATTTTGACGTCATTTACAGATTTTAGAATCGCTTCAAACTTCGCATCCTGCTGCCTCTGGAACGTTTTTAACATTTCCTTTATGTATGTGCTACTGTCGTCTTCGATTCCAGCTCGCGGGTCGCCAGTTTCCTCCTCTCGTTTACGTTTGGACATTGAATTTTTTCTTGTGGTAGCAATGCTACCAGACGATTTTGTACTTAGTTGACCAGAGGATGAAGCCGCGCTCACTCCAGCTTCTTGACCGACTTCTGAGACATTGGAATCGGAGTGATAATGTTGCAGTGGCGTCGCAAACGCTGATAGCAAAGGGGATGCGCACCCTGAGGATGGCGGCGTCCGCTTAAGTGGCATATTTTTATTTATAGGTTTTCCGTGTGCAAGGACAGTTATGTACGAACTGGTAAGTAAACTAAAAATCGGCGCTCGATGCAGATATTTACGCTGAGAATCTTATCTGTTCCTAGGCGGCGCACGGCTCAGCGGCACGCACTAGCGAGCGGTGCGCGCGGGTGGTGGAGCGCCATGGAGGCAGCGCGGATACGCAAGGGGTCACTCAGCGCAGCGGTGCGGCGCGTGGGCAACGCGAGAAGGCGCTGCGGTGTGGCTGCGTTGCGGCGAGTGGCGTCAGGCGCGCGCTCCGTGTGTGCGTTGTGTCGAGAGCAGTGTTGTGTGCGTGACTTACTCGTCAAACCGGTCTCACTTGTTGTCGCTGCCGATGTTCACTACTCGCGTTTACTTCGTTTTAAATGTTTTATTTTACGATAAGCCTGCGCACGTCCACTCCGTAGCACGGTCGGCGGGGAAGTTAAGAATATAAGTAAAGCAGCTATTCGAACCTCGGCTGCAGCCTGCGGATGCAGGTTGCGAATGGAGGTAGCAAACACATGAGCCGCTGCTTGTATCCGCAGTCGGGAATGATTCCGATGCTGGTTGCCTACGTCGTACATCGCAGGTACGTTGGACTTGTTTAAACATGCTAACAACACTTGCAGCCGAGGCTCGGTAGCACATGCTGCCGCAGCCGTGTTCGGAATCTTTTTGTAGAAATTCGTACAACTACGTAGATAACCAGAGCCCTTAGTCCAGGTTTTGTGTTGTTTACTTAAACTTTTGCGTTCGGGTGTGGCTCCATACATTTTGGTTAGTTCTTCATCGTTTCGGCCAAAACAAAAATGTATAGGGCAATATCGAACAGATGTAATTTCAATTTATGTGTAAACCTGGACTAACGCCTCAGTTGTGTAGCCACAGCCGGCCTAGTGCAGCTGCTGCAAGTGTAGTAAAGCTGATAGCTGAGCTAAAGTGATAGATTCGAATAGCACCCTTAAGGATTATTACGAGTAATATTAAAACTGCCACGAATTTCTCGGATAACTTCAACTACTGCTTTTTGTTTTTAGTAGTAAAGTATATGATAAAAAGTACATATAAAAATAATAAGAATATTCTTTCTTTTTGATAATCTTTTAGTATACAAAAATGTATGTTTCTATAAAAATGTATAATCTAAAACACCTCAGTTTGTAAACATTACGGGCTAAAACGAGTTAACGCAGGATTATGTGCCAATAGTTAAAAAAGAAAATAATTATTACATCAACACGTCAACACTTCCAAAATTGCTAAGTCTGGATACGAGAACGAAGTCTGGCAACACTAAATACGTCATCTGATTGACTGAATTTGACATTTCTTTTTTTTTTGACAGCAACAGTAATAAAAGATTGTTTTTTTTTTCAAATAATTCACCCATTTTTGGACACTAAAGCCTTTAAGACCATACCGCCACTTCTTATGTATGTAATCCGTAATGTAAAAACAATAAAAAAATCATTGTAATTTTTCCGGTCGGTTAATTTTAATTTTAACTAGTGATATGAAAACAGCAAAAAATCCCTATATTTTTGAAGCACATATCATTTTTAGAAAATATGTTGGGTTTTTTTCTAACAAAAAAAAAATAAAAAATATTGACAGGTTAATTCCGTGCATCCTTCTTTCGACACCACCGTCACATAGACAGTTGGCCTAACGGTTAGAACTCTCGCTCAACGCACGGGAGAGCGCCGGTTCGAGCCTGTGAACAGAATTCTTTTTGAACACTGAACCGATCACTTCTGACTATTTTACTTATTCACACGAATAATAACTGAGGAAAGATGTAGCCAGATATACGTAACTTCCCTAAATTCTGGGGAAAATTATACAACCGTTATTTTGTGAACTACTGGAAATCACTTATCATAATAATGGATAATATAACACATCGAAGAAGGATTAATTACTCTGACAGGCCTAGAAGTCTATCTTTCTCTGACGAATCAGCAGCCTCGCTAGCCTCATCAATAAGTACTAGAAGTATGTTAGATTTATCGACGCACTTAAAGAGCGAAGATATTATAAAGCTCGAATGCGAAGTCGAGGAACTTAGACAACAGTTACTTAGTGCACACGCAGAAATAGATACATTAATGTTAGAGAACGGCTCCTTGAAGAAAATTATTGAAGAGACAAAACAAAGAAATCATCAACTAAAAAATATGTACATATCAAGTGTAAAGAGTGGCACCGCAGCTACCAGCGCTAAATTACTAAGAAAGTCTGCCAAATCTAGCCAGAAAACTATGTCAGGAAGAAAACTCAATTTAGACTGCGAATTTCAAACGCCATTGTCTCGTCGTGATGATAATATTACTAAAACTGAAAATTTAGTCCAAAGGACCGAAACCGGGACTCAAACATGTACGATTGATATATCTCCAAGACCACAAAATGACCTAGAATATGATATCACAGTACGGGATGATTCCTTGAAACAAAGCTTGCCTATTGATTCGTGCAGTGACAACATACAAAATAATAATAATAATAGTACGCGCACTCGTGAACTGAAAAACATAAAACAGAAAAACTTAACTATGCTTCAGAATGCAGAAGAAGAGCTTCATCCAAAGGCAACATCATACTTTTATCTGATAATCAGGGAGAAGGAATTGTTCAATCACTTTTAGCCTCGAAGCACAAACTTATAATTAAAGACTATGACATCCTATCCTTTAGAAAGACAGATGCCACTAAAAGTGACGTTCTGTCTTACTGTAGTGACTTATCCAAAACTGTAACAAAACATGACAATGTTATAATAATGACTGGGTCCAATGATCCTAACCCCCACGAACTGTTGACTGTTTTAAGTAAGGCTATTAATCTATTGAGCAAATGTAATGTGTTTGTACTAGGCGTCACTCAAAATGCTTTTCTAAAAGAAACCCAGCTAAACTATCATATAAAGCTGCTCGCTAAAAGCTTTAACAACTGTGTTTTCATTGAAACAAAACCTAACCACCAAAATATTATTGAGAAAATTTTCCACCATGTAATTGTAGTTCAATACAATAACACATTTCTTACTATTTCCAGTCAAAGAAAGATAGGAGCAGCTAATAAACAACAGAAGGTGAAGGATAATATTTCGAATCTTGGATCTCCTAAAAAAGGGACTATACCATTTTATTTCCATAGGAGGACACTAAATGAATCAAAAACCAAGTCTCGTCCTACTAAACATTACAAAACAGACTATTTCCCACTAAGAAAAAGTAAAAGTAATGATCTAAAAAATAGTTATGATACTAAAAGTATTAACTCGAAAAAGTTTTTTCGAGGCAAATGATACCCTTACAGTCTTTCACCAGAATATAGCTGATGTTCTAGGTAAAACCCACGATTTAGAGGTTGTAATGGATGAACTTAGGGAATTGAACACTAGTGTATCTGCGATTTGTCTTGCTGAGCATTTTATTCTTAAAAGTGAAGATAATTTTTTGAGTTTAAATGGATTCCTAGAATGCATTAGTAGCTTATCCTTTTCAGAAGTTTATGAGCAACAATCCGCAAACGACGCTTACAATGTATTCCATGACTTGATTTCCATGTTTTATAAATTATGTTTCCCAATAATCAAAATAAAAACTCTAGAAAAAACTGGTCAGCATAATAAAATCACTAAAGGAATCCGAATTAGTTGCAATAAAAAAAGAAATTTGAGATCTAATTATTACAAAGTAAAAACTGCTGAATCGAAAAGAACATTTCAAAGTTATTCTAATCTATTAAAAAAATGTATAAATAAACATAAATTATTGAATGTATGAAAGTACAATGGGAAAATATTTCTTCTATCGAAATTGACGTAAAATATTCACTATGTAATTTGCCGCAAATAATGTTTTCGTTTACAATACGTTCGACATATTTTTTTGATGTAAATCTCATATTTGAGAGAAAAATAACGTAATTTTCGGGAAAACTGGAAATTTTACCTGGTAGCCGCCATTTAAAAGCAAAGAAAAAAAAACAAAACATTAGTAATAATTAATTCTTACTTACGTAGCATGGACTAAAATCTTAGAAGAAAAAAAATCGCCCTTATTTTCCACCATAGATAAATGGTCATTTGCATTTTGACTTTCCAAATTACATTCTCTATGCCCATTCAAAGCTGCTCGAGTTGCAAATGTCAAAGTCAATCAAAGGGATGCTCGATCCACTCGATCCGCTTGTTTCGATACGATACCGGATCGATACAAAATGTTAATACTACATTTTAATTTTAATTTTAATACTACATGTAGTTTTTTAGGAACAAAAATTTGCAACGACCAAACAGTTATTTTTTTACCGAATTTATAGCCACATCACAATTATTAATAGTATTAGTTATTTTCGATTCAAGCGAGCAAAATTAATACACAACAATTAAATTAACTGTCATCACAAGATAACCAAGCTGAAATTAAGGTATATTGAAATATAAGGCAGAATAAAAAAAATAGAAAAATCAACGCCCATCAATTTATTGAAATAACATGAACTTGTTCGTTATAACAGTAGTTGCTATGCTCTGTAGTTAATAAATACAGTAATTATATTGGGGTTAGGTTCGTTAATAGTTTTTAGAATTAAATATTTAATTGATTGGATTTTTCGATACGATCCACTTATACACTCCCTGGCCAAATTATTGGACGCACTGTATTTTTTTAAATAATTTTATGTTTCTTAAGAGTTTTTATGCAGTTATTGTATATTTAAACGACAATATTAGTGATTTTTCTTAAAGAGTTGTTGTAGACAACTTATTTGTATTTATTTTTAACATATGGCAACACTGTGTTGACAAAGTGATACATGAACGTAAACAAGTACAAACCTGACTGTATCAGTTGCGATCGGAGTCGCGTCGGGTACGGACGTGTTTCTGTGGCTTTATGGACTGTATTGTTTGTGTAACAGTTTTATACTATTCAGTTATTAGTTTATTTTGTATGCAGTGTTTAAAAAAAAAATTGGACTATTTTCATAATGGGTAAAAAAGGCTTTCACCACGTAAAAAAGCTGAAGTGAAGGCCCTTATGAATGCGTAAACATTTTCAAACCGGGAAATATCACGAAGATTGAAGGTTTCTGAAGCTAGTGTACGACGCATAAAAAAGAAAATTGAAACAGGGGAGGAACTAAGCCCGTAAGAAAGAAAAGATGCGGTAGAAAAACAATTTTCACTCCACTCCACGGTCTGAGAGATGTTTGAAGAAAATTTGTTTAGAAAACAGATTTGCTACCACAAAGGAGACAAAATCACAACTCTAGGATGCTAGCGTAAATGCTTCTGAGTGCACTGTTCGAAAAAAATTGAAATAATTAGATTTTAAGGCATGTCGCCCTGCCAGGAAGCCCAAGTTAACAGCTAAATACAGTGCGTCTAATAATTTGGCCAGGGACTGTATTTTGAATAGATTCACTACCGGATCGAATCCCATTGTATCTATACAAAAATCGTGTGGATCGTATCCTTTTGTTTCGATCCACACAAGTATCGGATCGAAACGAACATCCCTAAATCAATCTTTTGCGTCAGCAGTTTAGTTTTTGTGCTAGCTTCTTTTTAAGTTTTATTACAGTTATTGTGTTAGTTATGTAAAGTGTTAGTGCTTATCTTCTCCACTGAACTGTTACAAAACTACCAATTAATTGTGTTATATGCGTTGGTGTTCATACGTTGGTCTTTGAGTGTATTTTTGCATCTTGTAAAATATTGTATTGTGCCGAACTACAACTGCCTGTGAAGCATAATAATAATTATTAAGATACAACGTATTCCAAAATAGTTAAATAGGACTCAAGTGTGTGTCTACTATCAATCATAACTGTGAAAAACTGAAAAACCTTATCTTATGAAAGTTAAACTAAAAATGTCCAAATGAAATCGATGTGAATAATGAATAAACATGAAGTAGCACAATGTTTAGTTTTATTTATTAATCGACTTCTTATAGGTAGGTTTCAAAAGTATATATAAGTAGATTCCTGTCAGGTAGTATCTATCTATAGTAGTCTGTGTTACATAGTTTTGTATCCTCATTGGTAATAATGTTCTGTGCATTTTATGCTGTAAGTTTAAAAGTTAAACTTATACATGGATACTTTGTTGATGAAAATATTAACTAGCTAAGTATTAGGCTTATCCCAAGGTATAAAACATAAAGCTTTGTCAGTTTTACCTACATCCTCCAATAGCGTCATCGTTTCAGTGACAGAGAGCTTCAATATTATGGTTTCAATGAAGTTTGTAATAACTATTTTATTACTGTTGTTGTTTAAAATGTCCATAAAACTTCATGGTGCATGATCGAAATCAGGAATAAGGCGACCACAAACGATCCTAAGTTACCAACATAGCCCAGTAAATGAACAAATGTAAATGGCAGTGTGCAGCATACATAGTTCGCCAGAAGGAATGGCTGATGAAGCTGTAAAGTTCTCGAATGGAGACCATGCACCAGCAATTGCAGCATATGCCGTCCACCGACTAACTGGACTGATGAATAATTAAGGATGCAGGAACAGGCTAGATGCAGGCCGCTTCCAACCAGGCTTATTAGAAATCCATCAGGGAGGCCCATTTCCAGCAGTGGATAAGGGTGGCTAAGTCTTCAACACTTGACATAAAGTTAGATCTGTACAATGTACACATACACTAGGTATGTGGCAAATGAATTGAATTGAATCCTATGGCTGATACCTAATGACATTAAGTACCTACTAATGATGATGAATCTTGTGATGTCTCTACTTAAATCCAAATCTATTTTTTTTAAACTATCCATGATACCTACTTATAGGCTTAGGATTAGATTATCAGACCTCACTTTTTAAATTTCTTGACTATATTCATATGAATGAAAAATGTAAAACATATTTCATCATCATCTTGCCTGTTTGCCACTAGGTGGGGTCGGCACAGCACATTTCCTTATGCCACTTCACTCTATCATTAGTCATCTCATCATCAAATCCTTTCTCTCGCATGTCATACATAAATAATAATTGTTTGTTATTTTCAGCTGCGAAGATAATGTACCTATGATGTACAAACAAACTAATCAGCTCTATGCTATGGTACCTACTGCGAGTTAACAACAGCAAGCTAAGAGCACACCACAGACCACACTAGAAGCTTATCTGCTTGAATATGAAAGAAAAAATATATGTTCTGTAAACTGAAGGTTTATCCACCTGATTTATAATAGTTGCTTCTTCCCACTATCTCCATCCATCTTTAACTTAATTTGTACAAGATCTTTAGATATGAATGATAAATCCAGTTGTGTGAAAATAGGGAATTAATGACAGCTTGATTAAAGTTATCTTCATTTAAGGCCGATTCACACACACGGCGGGCGCGGGTCGGGCGCGGTGCGGGGCGGGAGTATGGCGTGTCTATTAGTACCTGTTTCAATGGACGACAACACACAGAACGCGTGCGCGGGGCGGGCGCGTTGTGTGTGTTGCACAGACATATAAGAGTATATGTCTGTGGTGTGTTGTCTTCCATTGAATCAGGTACTAAAAGACACGCCGTACTCCCGCCCCGCACCGCGCCCGACCCGCACCCGACCCGCGCCCGCCGTATGTGTGAATCGACCTTTACTTGTGTAGTCACTTTAGGTATTTGTTTGTTTGCACCGAATAGGCTCCGAAACTACTGATCTGATTAGAAAAATTCTTTCACTGTTGGAAATCGACGATATCCCCGGTGAACATAGGCTATATTAAATTTTCAAAAAAAATAGAGAAATCCTTACTATTTTAACTTCTTTAGCCAATCGTAAATCGCGGAATCGTAAATCGTGGGCAAGCGGGACATGTGAGCAGCTAGTGGAATAAAATAGACCCTAATATACTTACCTGAAATATCAGTTTTTTCAGGGAGGTAATGAATGCACCTATAAATTGCACACCTACATTACTGTTATGGTTAAGTAAATGAAATTTTATTCGCGTTTCACATTTCGTAGAAAAGTGCGCCTGTTTTAATTTATATAGCAATGTATCTGGGTAGGCGTCATATTTTTTGTAGTCGCCAATCTGATCAGTTAGAAACACCCGCCATTTCATTCCAAAGACATGCACTGCTGGACATAGGCCTCCGCTATAGATCGGCTTGAATTCAGCTCGATTCTGCAGTCCTACGCTGCACTTGACGGTACGTTGACTCATGAGGTAGAAAGGTTCTGGAGTGCCAGAATCTTTCTACCTCATGAGTCATCAGCCCTCTATGCTAAGTGCCCTGCCCACTGACATTTCAACTTGCCGACAATCTAAGTAACCTTACGATCTATCCGAATAATGTAAAGCTTTGAAGAAGTCGTGGCACAGATTATGTATCAGTTAGTACCGCGGCAATATTTTTTATTGCGTTGTAATTTTAAACCTACGATATCTTCGAAACTATCCGTTGAAATTATTTGGTGTGAATGACAATTTTGATCTGTATAAAATAACCAAGCTAATTAAAGTATTCGTTTGGATAAGGATTCATACGATAATGAAATAAATAGTTTTGAAAATTACCTACTATTTCGCTCTCGATTTATAGTTATAAAAACTGTCATAGTTAAAAAACCTTAGGACATAGACATATGCTGTCGCGGACTTTTATGTAGACCAGGTAAAGCCGGTTATTTTTGTAGTACATCACTTTTATGTTTTATGCACTATGTAGTCAGCGCATGCGCTTTAATGGTCGAAAAATTGCATTTTTTGCCGACTTTTTTTACAATTTTCAAAATATTAGATTGATATATTACTATAACTGAGTATAATACATAGCAATTATCATTAAATATTAAATAACGATTCCAGTAATGAAGGAATTTTCGAAATCGGTTTAGCAGATTAGCTACTACTTCCTCAAAACCGCAAGAACGCGCTGGATGCAAGTTTATAGAAGCCTATGTCCAGCCGTGGACGTCTTATGGCTGCTGGATGGATGGATCTGATTGTATCCATAGGCAAGTCTAACAGCAAGTCTGTTCTTCATCTAATACAACCTACCTATACCCAGATCAATTTTTTTTCTATGATCTTAAGTCTGGGTACACTATCGGCAGATTGTTCTCTTTGGGCCCTAGGTTTACGTCGTAAAAGTTGAAAATCAAGTGTTTTCAGTATTAAATCTAGCTTTTACTATTCACTACGCCTATAACGCTCATAAATTACTAAAAAAATTGCTTTTACCTCAAAATTTACGATCTATCCGAATAATGTACCTAAAGCTTTGTAGAAGTCGTGGCACAGATTATGTATCAGTTAGTACCGCGGCAATATTTTTTATTGGGTTGTAATTTTAAAACCTACGATATCTTCGAAACTATCCGTTGAAATTATTTGGTGTGAACGACAATTTTGATCTGTATGAAATGACCAAGCTAATTAAATATTCATTTGGATAAGGATTTATACGATTTTTGTCAAAATAGTTTTGAAAATTACCTACTATTTCGCTCTCGATTTATAGTTATAAAAACTGTCATAGTTCAAAAACCTTAAGACTTAGACATATGCTGTTGCGGATTTTTATGTAGACTAAGTAAAGCAATGATGTTTAATGTCTAGATAAGCAGACTCAAACAACTGCGTTGCTAGGCATGGCGACACATTAACCGCCCGAATATCGTTGGTCGGTAATCAAAGAATCATATCTCTATCCCTGTTACACTAGTTGCTAAAGTACGGTAAGACGTTGAAAAAGACAGAGATAGCAACATTTTTAAATTTAGTCGGACAATGCCTACTCAGGGTGCCAGTTCATTAGATTGAAATTTCCCCAAAATGTTACGATATCTTCTCAATGTCAGTGATACAAACCGATATTTTTAATAACCAACATTTTAGTAATAACGTTATGAATTTGAGTCATTAATCAAAATCAAATATAATATGATGTAGGTAATTATGAATAACGTTATAATACAAAGAATATTTTATTCATTTATCCGACCAATATTTATTCGTTTTTGATAATTAAAATAATTATCGCCATAATAATACTTAATTATCAAAAACGTGTCATATTGTACGACAGGATATTCCTTAAGAAAATTCGAAAGCATTGCATGAAGAATCTACAATATATTGTTTTGAAAATTGTAGTGATGTTTTTTTATTCTGGAACCGTTGGAGTAAACAATTATAATAAACAATTATAAATATAGCAGACTAACAGCTAGCATAGCCACACCGCCACCCGCGCCCGAGTTCGCAAGCTCTTACCACTAGTTACCACGCACCCCGCACGGCCCGCGTGCAGTGTGTATGATGAGTGTGTCACTCATACATACCTATACCAGCGCGCGCTTTTTCAGTATCTCTGTATCACGTAAAACTTCTTTGAAAATTGTAGCCTAATATGTTATACTATACCTGTACTTCAATCTCCGGACATAGATACCTGTTGCCGTCGATCTATTTGATTAAACTAATAATTACAAAACGTAACCTATTTAAGCCTGATTCTGCTGCTTGATTCATAACTATCAATAATTATAAAAATAGTAATGATTATTAGTATTATTTAAAATCGCTGTAGAAGTTAATGCCGCCCATTAATCTAGGTACCGGATTTGTTATTATCTTTGTACTCTTGTATTTTTAGTATTTATTGAAGTTATATTGTTATCTATTTTAATTTTACTATTTCACTTTTTACTATTATTATCCAGTCAGTTTCTTTTCGTAATATTCTAATGGCTTTTATCCATTATTTATCGTTATCTTTACGTATTTCGTCTGCGGATATCCTATAGTATCAAAAAAGTAATTATCGATTAGTCGAAATCTCCCATAATTATGGGGAAACAAAATCATGTTTCACCTGGTATCACCAAATGTAAAATTATTTACTTTTAAAATCATGATATTTCATGTGATAGTTTCAATTAATACGAATAGTGTAAACCGTATTTACTTGTGGAAATAAATTCCAGAAGCTTTATGAAGAAATTGGGAATGGGATTAAAAGGTTTTGACTACACATTTCCCCATTTTTAATTTTTTAAATAATATTTTGACGTCTGATATATTCAACCATTTTGTTTTATCGCGACTAAGGCCGGTCGGCGCGCTTCGCCGGCGTACGCCGGCAGTTGGCTGACGTCGTCATAGACAACAATCTTCAGTTCTCGTGTATTATACTTCAATGAAGTAAAGCCGGTTATTTTTGTAGTACATCATTTTTATGTATTATGCACTATGTAGTCAGCGCATGCGTTTTAATGGTCGAAAAATTGCATTTTTTGCCGACTTTTTTTACAATTTTCAAAATATTAGGTTGAAATAGTACTATAACTGAGTATAAAACATAACAGTTATCATTAAATAGTAAATAGCGATTCCAGTAATGAAAGAATTTTCGAAATCGGTTCAGCAGATTGGCTAATACTTCAGTTCAAACATTTCATACCTAAATACAACGTCTAACTTGTATGGCAACTATGTTTTTTGTATGGGAGTCATGATTATTTTTAACGTTTTCAAAAAGTGCCAAGGTAGTACTTAATATGTTGTGAAAAAAGTATACCTCTAAACCCTACCGTTTTTGAGATCTGTTGGGGGTCTAATACGAGGAGTTGACCTTCCGAAGTTTCATTACTTTTTCCTTAAATCACTATTCTATTAATATACAAATCTGCAATCAGTTTTTCGTTATTGCTAGTAGTTTCCTCAAAACAACTATCTAAAGATGAAAAAGATAAAATGTATGGCGGCCATCTTTAAAAAAAACTTATTCAAAATTTTTTTTCGCCAATGAAATAAGGGACCCCAAAAACCCCCGGATGCAAAAAATCAGCCCCCTCGGACCATTTTGAAAAATGGCGGCCATCTTGAATCCGCCATCTTGAATTTTCATCGACCCCACCAGGTAGCTCTCTCGATTTTCTATGACATTTGGTCAAACATTTGTTATTCAAGTTGTACCGTTTCCGAGCTATTGACGTTTCAATTTTGTATGGCGGCCATGTTTTTTTGTTCGGCGGCCATCTTTTTTTTCAATTCTCCAGAAAGGTCCCAGGGTTTTAACAATTTTTAGTTCAACTGCTTTCCTAACAATATTTACCGTTTTCGAGATATCAGGGCATCTCACCATCAGGGTACGACTTTTTTCCAATTTCGGATTTTTCCCAGAGGTTTTGAACCACCCCCTATATGACCCTATATTCACTTTTTCCCCCACACCTCTAATATAGTATAGCTCAAACATTTCTCTATGTCAGTCAGTCAGTCAGTGGTAATTCAGCTTTATATAGTAGTCAATCATTTATCAATCATTTATAATCATTTATAAAGATATTCGAGTAAGTTTTTCATTGTATCTAATATATTTCTAACGTTTTTAAATGTATATAATTATTTTTAGTTTTTATGATGAAGGAAACTTTCTTATTATTTTAACAATGTGTTTGTACGAAACCCTCGATGTGCGAGCCTGACTCGCACTTGTCTGGTTTTTTTTTCATAAGAAACTATTGGAACCAAAGTTGATTGGAATTTGATTTCCTACAACTTTGATTCCCATCAACTTTTTCTAGGATCGATATTTTTTTGAATAAGACAATGGAGCCACTTTGTTTCTTCCATGACTTGTGTTCAATTCTATATTAGTCTGTGCTTGTGTTATTTCCAAGGATTTTGTATACTATCTGGATCTGTGCGCACAGATGAAATTTGGCTCAAAATCAGCTTAGGAAAATTCAACCTTAATACGTTGTAACAAAACATATGATCCTTTGAAATGGCATAAGAGAGACGCTGTGCCGAGTGAGACTTCCCAAAGCTTATCCCAAAGTGATAAGGTGTCCCGCTCGCACTATTGCCATTTCGAATCGACACTTATATGTGGTAGAATCACCTGTAAAGCCGCGGCTGTCTTAACCATTTCTTTGTTTTTATAATAATGTAACCTAACGATTTGATAAGATTTTAGTAAAAATTGCGATAAATAGGTATTTGCTTCAAATAGGTATTAGGAGTGTTGGCTCCATTTTTACCGATAACTTCATGCACCCTACCACACTTCTTTGTATACACCATAGTACGCCATTTGCAATCGACTGTGATACTCTAGTCAAAAATAAAAAAAATAACCATTAATCATAAAGACTACAGTCAAACAAACGTATACGCAAATAGAGACAAAAGATATTACTTTCGTCCTGTTCACTATTTATACTTACACATCTCGCCTTCTCTTACTTATGTAATTATTATTATTTAGCGACTTGTCTAGTTATATACTTCACTATGGACCACCCACAGGTTTTGTTTGACATTCGCAGAACAGATTTAAAAAAACCGGACAAGTGCGAGTCAGGCTCGCACATCGAGGGTGCCGTACAAACATATTGTTAAAATAATTAAAAACCTGTTTTAGCATGTGCTAATGAAGTTATTTTATATGATACCTTACTTGATATGATTTACTCACTTTGAATTTTTAACCCATATTTTGTGAATTTTGAGGCCTTATTTTTATGTGATTTAAACAAAAATGTACAGTTTTCAGATTTATTCCTATATGTGTACTCTAAGACAATGCTCTTCGCCAAATTTCATAGTTCTATGTCAAAGGGAAGTACCCTGTAGGTTTTGATTTTTGTGAGTGTCGAAATATGCGTTTTTTACGACATAAACAGCTCTAACTTTTTTAAACGGTAACTGAAGCTTTGCTTTTACACAACTGCAAGAATTCATAGGTTTACGTATATAGTTTAAATTTCAACTTGATATCTTCACGCGTTCCCGAGATAAAGAGTCTTGACAGACACACAGACGGACAGACGGACAACAAAGTGATCCTATAAGGGTTCCGTTTTTTCCCTTTGAGGTACGGAACCCTAAAAACGTAAATTTTAAATATTTTTATTTTGCTTTTTTACATAATATTGAAATTAACATTACTCATACAAAATCCTTGCATTACTCACATGCTTCTTCGTAAATAAATCTATCAAAAATATATACTTAGTAGATTTTTTGTAGTTTAGTACGTCATACCATTTTAGGGAAATGTCCTATAATTTCCTATAATGTTACAGTATAATGTAAACAAGCAACGCTTATTAATTGAGAAAATTAGAAATTATCCTATTATAAAATTATAAATTGCGTGAAGCTGTGAACCATAAATATTTTTTAAAAAGGCTCCTCAAAATTGTCGAATAGCCAATTCATGGCTACTTTATTCTGAGCTTTATTCCAGTTTAATATTTTATCTGTGACGATCGTCTACTATTCTCGTTTAAAGGAAGCTTTGGGAACGAACAGAAGTCAAAGACAAATCGACCAATAGGAGCATATATATTTCAGCCAATAAGGGCGGTGAAGCTTTTTATCATGCCGTTCAATACGTGCCGGACATTATCACCCCGTGCAAATAATGTACGCCCCGTATTTCACGACACAATAATGTACAGCATGATATTTTGTGTCCTTTTCTTCGTGACACGTTTTATCATGCCGTACATTATTGGGTCACAAAATACGGGCTGTACATTATTTGCACGAGGTGATAATGACCGGCCAGTATTGTACGACATGTATTGTACAGCCTGATAATTGGTGGCATGGGACATGAAATACGTGCCGTGCTTTCCTGGCCGTACAATATCGTGTCATCAAATACGTGCCGTACATTATAGGGACTCTTAAATTTAAATTTGTCTTTAAATTCGTCTTTAAAGTCGTCTTTAAACTGGGATACCATATAAAGAGAGAGCAGAGAGCGAAGGAGCGGAGCGGCATTCGATTTTAGTTCTTCAGATGGGATAGTTGGGGTGATGGCTCAGTAGACTCCTTTCCTAAGGCGTACCTCAATTGATTCACGAAATCAATTCGGGTTATGTTGTCGCCATTTTTGCTTTGCAAATAATTAAGAGCTTATCACCTAATTACCTATTGTGGAGATAGTCCTGTTGAGTTTTCAATTTAATTAGTAACATGGTGCGTGTTTAGTGGTTTTATACATAAGGGAGAGGTTTAGGCTTCGTGATGACTAGAAGACCAACCTAGGTCTCCTAGATCGTGTTTGTGGGTTATTGTGGTTTCCTTGTAAGGCTTGGTTCGAGTGTTTGGTATGCCATCAGGCAGACTACGCCGGCGTTCGACCAGGTCAAGCGAGTGAAATTATAATAACATCCACCGGTTGGGGATACACCATACACGCGCAATGTTGCAGTGAGTCCCATAGTGCCAAGCACTGGACGGGTTGAAGGTCGCATTGCACTAGCCGCCTTCGGGTGGCGACGCGACCAGATACTTCCTTCCCGGGGTTTAGAATAGGCTGTCAACTTGAGACGGTTGACAGGTGGACTTGTTTAACCACTTGAATGTGGGTGGTCCATTTACGTCTCCTATCGGATTTCGTCTTTTTCTCTTCGACGATCAGGTTGACTATCTGGAGCTGCAGATGGGCCAACATGTGGAGATCCACACTGAACGTATCTGAGACTAAGTCGGTTTCTGGTTGTCCTTGGGGATAGGAGAAACTCGGGTAAGCGTTGGGCTTACTCATTGTTTCTGTAGGGAATTTAGGAGGCTTTAGGCTCTCCCATGGACCTAGCCAGTCCGAACGACAGGGTTTTAGCTAGCAGTTGACGGACCTTTGCTAAGGAAAGCAACTTTGTAGAGGGGCATTGTTTTTTTTATGTTTTTTTTTATCAAGGGGTAGTGGGTTTCGTTTTAGAATAGGGATGTCTTTAGAGTCAGGTGGACAGGTAGGGAAACGTATCGGACAGTTAGCTAGAGGTTTAAGGACATAGGTTAGGTGATACGATCATCTTTTGGTTGAGTAGGAACGTAGGAATTTGGAAAGGATTTATTTAAAATCATTAATTTCATTTTCATCTTCATTTAGGATAGACGGGTCTTAGAGGGTTCATAGGGTCAACTTTACAATTAGGGTCATAGACATATCAAAGTATTTGTATTCCAACTAAGTTTAATTCCAATTGTAGAATATTTAACTTCAAAAATTAACTAAAATTCAAAATTATAGATAATTACAAGATTTGTAGATATGGCAACAAAATTAGCAAATAGCGATTTAAGAATATTAAAAAAGAAATATTTTGTGATTCATAACTGTCAGTGTCAAATCAAATATCAAATCTGTCAAATCAATCAAATAATTGTTAGTGCCAGTTAACGGGGAAAAATCTCCCATAAATTGTTGAGAATAAATTGTAAATGTTAATAATTTCGTTAAAATGTAATTGCATATTTTTGATAATATCAAAGATCCAATTTGGTTATAGAAGATTGCCAGAAAATTAAATCTTAGACTTCCCAGTTTTAAGATAATATTAATTTCGAAAATGCAAGTAGACAAACAAAATCCATACCTATCTTGCATAATTCATTGTAATAAGAGATTGAGTTGGAACGACTTGAGACCTAGGTTTCCTTAGGATTAATGACAGCCTAGTTTTATCTAGATGCAAGTAGACAATCTAAAAGTATACCTACTTTGCATTGTTCTATATGAATCTATAGAAAACCATATTTGCTGATAAAAATTAGATAACAACTGTTGTGTTGACAGATTGTCATTTAACCTATGGTATTTGCCATAACCTTAATTTTGAATTTATTGACTATAAAACAAAGTAGAGATATCAACTGACAAAAATAGTTACAAATGTTAACTAGTCAGTCGTATCGACTAACAATAATGAAAAGCTTATTGGCTGAACCATTAATGATAAAATTTCAAGTAACAGATAGATTACCTATTTCTTTGTAGAATTGTAGCAACAGTCTGAGGAATTTGCGTATTATTGAAATATCTCTGTTCCTTGATGCTAGTATGGCAATTCTAGTCTTGTAATAAACACTTGGTCAAGTTGAGCCTTGTCACTAAAACCCTATGCTATTATGAAAATAATTTTGATGATTACCTGAGAATTTTGGATCTTTGATGAGTTCGAAATGTTGAAATCTATTATGAATTTGCTATTGATTAAAATGGGAAATGCATTGTCTCATACCTTTAAACATTATTATTTAATGAAGATTATTAACATTTGGCAAATGAATATTGCACTATGATATTTAACATATTTTGATATTGTACACTAATAATAAATTGTATAGCCTTATAGGTCGTATTATAGTTGGCTGAAATCTGAATGTTCAGAATTTATTATTTCCTACTGATATCAAAGCATTGGTCGGATAGATAGACTTTGCTCAAATTACAATAAATGTTTCAAAACGCACAAGATTACTCGTATGTGTATGTGGCGACGCCAGGTTCTAGTTGGTAAGACTTTACCGAGGCCAAGCTTTGCCGTGCCTATCAGTTAAATCTCTAACCGAAAAGGAAAAGATACTGATTCTTAGTGTAAAGTATAAATTTTACTTTCTTAGAAACTCTGGTCAGTTGCAATCCAGATCACTCCAGAACTAACCTTTGAGTGAAGTCCTTCTATGAATTTATTTACACGCCTAATAACTTTCCCCTGAGGGTTTCCTTTTAATGAACATTCTGGTATCTGCCTATGATAGGACCTCTGGAAAATGTGGGAGACCTAGGTTTGCTAGATGTTGTTTTAAGTAGATAAGATAGTTATATAAGTAAGATAGGATACTCAATTGTTATTGAACCATAAATATATTAGGCATTAGGTCATACTTAGGTCTAGGCTCAAGTTAGATAAGATAGGCATACATTCTCTAAAAGCTAGCTACATATAGGCATTAGGTAGAAAGGCTAAATAGGTAGGGAATAGGTGACCTTTTCATTCTGGTTTACCAGAATTTGAAGGTCACCGCAAGTAAACTCTGGCCCGTGCCCCTCATATATCACCATATGAGGTTTTTGGGGGGCTGGACGTCCAAGGTGGATGTCCAGCGTGGGGGCCTAGAGAACCGCGACTCTAGGATTGGGGAAACTTTGCAAAAAGTCCTCTCGTCCCATTGTTTGTTGACATACTTAACCGACTAGAAAAAAAAAAACTTGACAGAATTAGTATAGCCCTTCAGGCTCTTTCTCTCTTATAATGCGGAGGAGGATATCAAAGTCTGGGACGCATTCCACTGATCGGTACGGCGTCTGGGGTGCCGATCCATAGCCGCTAAAGAGCCCTAATAATAAAACCTAAACTTTATCTAAAAAGTTTAATTTTGAGAATTTTCAATTATTTGACTGAAGGTATTCAAACATTGCCTCTTGGACTATATTCAACTTCCTACAGTACACAAATCGATCATTATACATTTTAGGTCTTAGCTCATAACATCAAAACCTAGGCTAAATCTAGGAAACGAAGTAACTCTAAGTTAAGTCCACTAGGAGTATAGCTCAGAGTATATTGTTAGTTTTGTAGTATTCAGGCTAATTTATCTTAACGTTTCACAACTCTAGGTTATCTACACTAATCTCACAATACTCTATAAGACATACAAATAGGTAGGAGTCTCAATCTGTTTGGGTTTCTGCGATTCACAACGTAAGGTCCGCTACTAACGATCACTGGCCAAACTTAGTATTAAGTAGATATAGTATCGGATATTTAATTATTATGAGTACAGCAGTAGACTAAGGTTTAATTAGAATAAAAGAAAGACGTAGAATTAGTTTTCGTAAGTAAATTCTTAGGATAATAATAAAAACTTCAGTTCAGGGTTAAGATCAAGCTAGGCCCTCATGACTTTAGGGTTAAGAAATATCGAGGGTCTATGTTATTCTAGGGTTAGCATACTTACACGCTTGTACAACAAATTACGTTAGCTTCAGTTCGGATTAAAGTAGCTCATTTCAGTAGGATAGGTTATCAAAGATCAACTATAGGTAGCTAGATTAGTTGCAAAACTGCTTCGGACGTTTAGCTAGGGCTGTAGTTTAGTTAGGCAGTAGGTAGGTGGGTTACACTACATACGATCGATAGTGACAGCTTGGTGTAGCAACACCCTAAAACCTTAAGCAAAATGCCTTTCTGTAAAGCGTTACCAATAAATAACAATTCTCCAACAAAAATGTGCCAGAAATATACTTCCTACATCGTCATAATGTTTATTAAGCGGCAATATTCAGAGCAACAAAAACATAAATTGCCTTTCTTACTTCCAAGAAGCAATTGCCATCGCCTGCCGGGAGGCAGTTCTCACATAATTTGTGAAACTTGAGCCGTGAGGTGCCGTAAGTGGGAGAATGTGGCAATATGGCAAACTTTATTGTATTAGAAGTGGTGTAGGAGTGCTTTCCGATCGAGGGTTACACATGACTGACGAATAAGCTGACACCATATGGATCCTGTGGATTCTTCTCTTAGTTTTACGTATAGGCTGACATTTTTGTTGCCTTTTTCCAATTAAGAACGTATCGAGCGTCAACTATAAATAACACATATCTATAAATTACAGATATAATGCTGTTGTCACTTCGTGTTGTTGCTCAACCACAAAAATGCATGGAAAATCTTCCAAGTTGCTGTCAAAAGTGTCAAATAAGTATTGGGATTTGATATTCCTTGATTAAAAATTCGACAACAACCACCGAATAGAGATATTTTGCATGTGTCTTTCTAACTCATGCCGTATTAAATCGATGCATCTCTTTCAGATTTTCTCGATCGACCACATTATCCCTCTGGTAATTCTGTGCATCATTAAAAAATGGCAAGTCGATGCTGCGAGGGGAGCTCGTCTTCAAGTGGTGAAATTAACAATAAAAGTTCCTATAAAGTTATCAAGTCGATTTTTTAACTGTTTTGTATACTTTGCCTATATTTTTAATTACTGGCCTAAAATAACCGAGGCTTTAATACTACCTACAATTTTATTGCACACCAGTAAAGCAGTAAGTATAATACAAAGAATTTACAATTATAATTAAAATTAGGTGGCTTCATGAGTAAATACAGCTTAATATTGTTTTACAGACGTGACCAAAGCGCCACCCTTTTATGGTGGACATACGAACAGCCAGAATGTGGAACGCTTTGCCTGAATCTGTCTTCCCGCTAAAGTACAACGTGGGTCTTCAAATCCCGACTAAATAGGTATCTTCTAGGTAAGCGTGCTACACCTTAGACTACACATTTGCTTAATATCAGGCAGTAGGTATGTAGTCAAACGCAAACCTACTTATACGGTATAAAATAAATAAAAAATGTTTAGCAATAAGAATGATAAAATCCGTCAAATTATCCTTTAATGTTATTATCAGCTTTCATTCATTTCGATGTCCCGGCGATCGTCAATATCCGAAACACTGAAAAGATAGCTATGAAAACCTTATGAAATACTTTGTCAAAAATCCATCAATCCGTTCTTTGATAAAACGCCCTTGGGATATTGCATCAGCTGCCCGACCGTAACCTACCCATCTAAATCCCTGCCTAATGTGCAGCAGTTTGTATTCATTCGCTCGATTGAACCTTATATCTTATACGATTAGATGTAGGTACTACTTGTTTAGATAGCTATATGAAAGCCAGCTAGTTGTCGTAGCCCAGGGTTTATTGAACGAATATAAGACTTGACAACGTTTTAAACCTCTATACTTAATTATAGGATATACACCAAAAAGCGTAATTAAAACCTACTACGACCAACTTTAAACCCAGAAATGGTGAAATCACAATTAAACTCAGTTCATCTGTTTTTCCATACTGCCGTCTATAACCTATAAACTCGTTAAACCACAAAACCAAATTTTTGGGTATCAGCGAAACTAGACAGATAAAGTACTTTAACTATGATTTAGACAATTATTTGCAAAAACGCTTTAGAGGTAAGCTATTATTTGTAGAATAATGATGTTTTCAAATAATTATGGGATCATAGCGGTATTTAAGTTACGTTTTGTTGGATGACGACTTTATTGACTTGTAAAGTAGAAATAAGAATGTCAATAGCGGTGTTTTCACAATTTCTATCTTCTAAATTATAAACGATATAATAATATTTTTTACACTGACCGATGGAGAATTTTAAACACTATAAGACTGTGTTTAAAAGTGAAAAATGACACCCTGTGGCTTAACGGAGTTATAGCTTGTGAACGGCAGCATACAAAATCTTCACTTTAGAAGAACAAATGATTTTTGAAGTGAAAACTTCTTGCTAAACAAGCCGCTAGGCGTTGTGTACTTTACACACGTAACATGATCGGAAATTTGTAAGATGGAGAGAGCAAGTTTTCACTTCTGCCAGCACTCCCGGAATGCAACCCGTTGTTTTTTTTAAACTCACAAGTCAAACTTTCAAAGTTGTACCTATAAAATAGCTAGCGCATTTAGAAAATATGGTATAGGACAGAACTTGAGACCTATAAGACCCTAGGAATACCCAGATAACCATAGGCGTATGGATGACTTCTTAAGATGGTTCTTACTCACCTGATGACCACTTAACCACCACTTAAGCATAAAAAAAATTACTTTATTAAGCGTGTTACTATTTTTGCAATTCATGAAAGTCGTGCGAAATCCACGTATGCTTTTTATCAGAGGCTGATCGTTAATTTGGCGTCACTCGTTCGAGATTGATTGATGAACGAATGCGACGAGAGAAGGTCGGAGGTTACGAGGTCATCCATTTAACCTTTCAGAACGTTATTTAGCACCTAGGTATCTATAATTAAAAATTAAAACCGCTAACTATAACGAAAGTTTTAGAGGTGATAACGTCATATAAATCGGTGAACGCCGGCTGCACGCACGAAAAAACCTGACTCATTGTTACGTTCCGCCTGACTCGAGCGTGCAAGCAATAGGCCAAAAAAAATGTATCCGCGCAATGTACGGTACGAAGTGGGACGATTCCTGCAAACCAGTGTCCAAAGATAATAACTTGCTAGCAGTTTCTTGTCTGTACATTTATAAAATGGCCAAATTTGTACTGAGCAATCCAACTTTATTTGAGCCATATGACAATATAAATAAGAGAACTGCTCCTCAAGTGCGTCTCAAACTACCACAGCCTAGACTCGAGATGTTTAGGAAAAATTGTGTTCACATGGCTGCTCTAATCTTTAATTCTCTTCCTAGTGATTTGGTTGAACTCCCATACGGTAGATTTTGTTTCCAAGAAGTGGTTGGTGGCAGAGTGCTTTTATAGAGTGGACGATTTCCTTAGCAAAAGTTCATGTCGTCTATTGTATGTATGCATACATACAATAGAACTTGTAATAATTAATGTACCTTGTAGAATAATATACATAATAATTGCTTATTAGAACTTCTCGGCGATGATTTTGAATGTTTCAATTGTTGAGTTTTGTTGGATTTCAGTTTTAAATTACGATTTTTTTTTGTACGCCTCTTTATGGTTGCTAGTGGATGGATATGTATATTTGTATAACTTTCAGATCTTTTGTACCTACTATCATACAAATAAATACTTTGACTTTAGAGCACAGAACAAGGGACAGAGAGGCACGGTCAGCCTAAGCATTCGCTTGTGACGCACATGATGTCATCACGTAGAATTTTCGTCCGTAAACCGAGTTTACGACAACCATTTTGTTAAACGATTTCTAAGCCACCAGAGCGCTTACAAAATAAGGCCCCGGTTATGCGGACTCTGTTTCTACCTCTGCCTACCAGCCGTTATTGAGTTTTCGCGCGCAGCGAGCATCTATTGTTTGTAATTATTGGTATGTTGATTAATTATAGATTGGAATGTCGTTATTGTTACGAGAATCTGTTGTCTAGACAAACCTTTTTTAGGTTTTAGTTATAATATGTTTGTAAAAGTTGTTTAAAAAAAAAAAAGATATTTTTTTAATTCACGCATTTATTTTATTTCTCAATTTCTAAGTTTATTTACAATATAAAGCTATAAAAAATATGTATATCATAAAAAACAAGGGTGCCGACTATTTTAACAGTTGCAAAATTGGTCAAAATCTGTCCAATTTGTTCAACGGTTAAACAGGGGCCTTATTGTGTACTCGCTCTTCGGCTTCGCTTTTCCTCCCGCTCGCTCTCGTGGCGTGAGTAACTGGTGCGAGCAGGAGAAAAAGCGAAGCCCAACGTCAGAGCGCTTACACAATAAGGCCCCAGATCGTTGAACATTTTGGAGTATACCTATAACAAGGTCCACATATTTTTATGTCGAGACTAAAATTCCTACGAAAGATAAAATGGGACAGACTGAAATGTAAGGAAGGTTACTCTGAAAAGTACAACACATTATTATTATAGGTATAATGGTATATACTACGGGACTAATCGCGCACTAAAATGACGAGATTAATAAATACCTCATCATCCCGACGTTTCGGCCGAGTTGCATCGACCGTGGTCGCGGGAAGACTGGTGATGAGGTATTTATTTATCTCGTAAATTTAGTGCGCGTTTAGTCCTGTAGTATATAATAATAAAGTACAATACATTTAAAAAATACTAAATGTAATACATTACGAACAACTTTTACTAAGCGTGTATCATCTTTCGCCCTGGACCAAGGTTCCAAGATGTAGTCAAACGCGAACTTACCTATCTAGTAGAAAAATTATTATATTTTTGTTTTACAGATTTCATTTGTCTTTTTCCGCACGTTTTCAGATTTTATCGTTTCCCGGCAAAGTTCTTTGTAATAAGGCGGTTTTAATAACTTGTCTTCCTTTGTAGAAAAATCTCATTTAATTTCACTTTACGACTCGAGTTATCAAAGTAATCTCCGTTGTGTTTGTACTTTATGTGAAGCTCACTTATTTTTCACAAATTTTCAGTTATTTGAAACAAAGCAATGCTTAGGTTTAGGAACAGTTTTATATTAACAGTTAAAGATAATTTTATACTTTATATAACGGGACTAAACTCACGTGCACGGATAGTCAATAGCGACTAAATCGGCTGCCTCGGTGGCTCAGTGGTTAGTGACCCTAAATTCTGGATCAAAGAGGCGTGGGATCAATCCCCACCCAGTGCAAATATTTATCTGATGAACATAAGTGTTTGCTCTGTGTCTAGGTGGTTTTTAGTTACTAGGTATCTATAAAAGTATGTATTTAAAAAAATATGTAGGTATATGTAGTATATCAGTCTCTGGCAGCCATATCACAAGCTTTGCTTAGTTTGGGTCAGAGGCCGTGTGTAAGATGTCCCAAAATATTTATTTATTTATAGTTTCGATCGCGTTCGGCGATCTTTCTCAAGTTGGCGAGTACTAGCGCGCGGAGCCGTCTCGCAATGCGCTACGGGCCGCCGCGTAGGCTCGCAATGACAGCGATAAAATAAATAATATAAAGTATTAAATGTGTGATAACCACGTTAGTTTCCATAGTTAAAGATAATGTTTCGATGTAAGCTGATACCTCTAAAAGTACACACCAACTAAATATTATCAGTGGAGGATTTTTACAGGGTTATCTGCTTACCCCGTACTAAGCCAAACGAGCGTTTTATGAACAACTATTACTATGGGGCCAAACCAAAATTCGAGAAAAAAAGAGCTGTTCCTTATAACTGCCACTCGGAATCTACAAAATGTATGAAACAGCAGTCTCAGCAGATCTCTCCCGATTTTGGTTTGGCCCCGTAGTAACGTTGCTCATAATGATCGACTGAATCACCTCCTTCGGCTTATACACCAGTTTTGGATAACCCTGTATTTGCCGCCAGTAGGGTATCGAAATTTTGGTGCTTGGTGGGCGGGCGTTTTGCTCTGCGGATCCATTGCCGTCCCTATCAACATAAGCAATAAACGAAAAAAATTTTTTTGAAAAAGTTAAAATTAATTTAAAATAAAATGTGATGAAACATACAAGTACAATTTGAATTGTTTGTGTGACAACAAGATTTGGGTGAGTCATTAATTTTGACAATAAAAAAGTAGATAGATAAACTTTTTATTGCACATAAAGATACATAAACAGTAACAGTGTAACCGTGAAGCCGTGGTGGTCTAGTGAAGCCGTGGTGGTCTAGTGGTAGTAAGACCCGACCTGCAATCGTGCGGTTGTGGGTTCAAATCCCGATCTCGTACCAATGAGTTTCTTTGGAACTTATGTACGGAATTTCACATCATTGGCTTTTCGGTGAAGGAAAACATCGTGAGGCAACCTGCATACGTCCGTAGAAGAAATTCGATGGCGTATGTGAATCCACCAACCCGCACTGGGCCAGCGTGGTGGATATGGCCCAAACACCCTTCGTGGGTAGGCCTAAGTCCTGCAGTGGACTATTAAAAAGGCTGGTACAGTACAGTACAGTACAACAGTGTAACAAAATATTGTTTCGAATTTTGTAGTTGCTCCATTTATTAGCCAATTTTGACAATATTTTGCAAGTTTGTTTAGTACCCATCTTACCAAGGATGAAGAAAATTTTCCTTGGCAAATAAAGAGCTATATTCTTAATACACACGAACGAGCAAATACATGATACGTGTGCGCCGAGCAAACTCATTAGTTCGCCGCAAAGGATGTCGGTTGTCTCGCGGCGTTTGGCGCAGAATTACATAGAATCGCTTTCATTAGGAATATCTTTGAGAAGTTCAGCTATGTTGGAGTGTATGTTTTCAGTAAATTAAGGTAGTTGCCTAAATTAGTACGTATGTTCACATTTTTCTTTGAAACTTAAAAGAAAACTGGCTAGATGCGTCCTGGTGATCGTTGCAGTCGTTTTTTAACAATTGTGTACTAACAGTTGTCTCTTATATTTTGTCCAAGTTTCAGTTTTAATTCGCAATTTTACTGTAGTTACGTAGTAGTAGTATTCTTCTTCTTTCTACTGTAGTTAAGTAGTAGTAGTATTATTCTGCGTCGTATCGATGGTTCTAATTATGTGATTAAATGCTAACTGCACGAGTTTCTCCCAATAGTTAGCAACTGCCACCTCAAAGGAGGAGGCTTCTATGAGATCACCCAGTGAGCAGGTGGTTGGATACTGGGAGCAGGACAAAAGGTGATTCATTGTTTGCACCGCTCCACAATCGCACACCTCACAGAGTCCGCCTCGTCGATGAAGCCCTCAGAAGAATGACAAGTAATAGAAACCTTGCTAGTTTAGCAAATCAAAACTACGTTACAGCGATCTTATTCATATCTGGTTGACCAGCATACGCGAGAGTGAGTGCAACAAAAAAAACGCGTAGTCTATCGGCATATACGTCACAATCACAAGTTAGAATTTCAAAATGGTTAAAATTTGGTTCCACTTTGTCTATTGCGATATGATCGGAAATTTGAACCCTCTAGTTCTAGCAGAAGGTTCTAATATCTGATCATTCTACCTTCCTACTTTTTATCTTTTTTTGGACATGCAGCCGAGATAACTCATTGCTAGTTTGTGAAACCCTTGGAAATTACGTATGTTCGGGTGTGGATCTATTTCTAATACCTTTTAAATTTTTTATTTAAAGTGGGACAAAGTGATGTATATCTATTGCTATTTTAGTACGGTTTCTATTACTTGTTATTCTTCTGAGGTGAAACCACACTTTATAGAATTCCTGCGGCCAACTTGGGTCCGAAGTCCATTCTACGACTTCCACGTTGGCCACGCTAAGTCTCTACCTGGGAGAGTTCCTCTGCTGGCTTCAGGTTTGGAGGGGAGGACAACAACTTTTCTTCTACAGTTTTTGATGGGCCTCACTGGGGTTTTATATTAATTGTAAGTCATAATGAAACATTCAACAGAATGTAGAACTTCGTTTTTGGAAGTTGGTTAAATATCATTTTCGCCGCAAAGGATCTTACCTCGAGGAGTTTGTCGCAGAATTAAACAGAATTTATTTCATTACGAGTATCTTTGAGAAGTTCAGCCATGTCGAGTGTTTGTTTTCAGCAAATTAAGATAAAATGGCTTGTTACACCCACGCGCCACGTTTTTCTTTGTTCTTGACATAAAAAAGTAAAAATGAAAGTGGTTAGAACTGTCCCACGGACTGGCTTCTTTTATAGGAATATTATCTATGTTTTAGGCAAGTGTAAATTGAAAAAAATTGCTAGATTTGTTTTTTGCTAAATTGACTAAGTACTTGACATTAATTTTTTGGTTTATTGAGAAACAGCATGTCACAATGAAATATTATAGCTACTATTTTTTTGGTTTAAGAATATTTATTAATCTCAAAAAATTTCCAAATTTCGCTTACTGAGATTACACACTTTTCATAAGTACATTCTTGTTTTGAAGCGCTAAGTGCAGACTTATCCAAAATAAAAAGTAAAAAGAAACTATAAAAACATCGTGGAATTTCGGCATCACTATACATAGGTATACCAAGTACCTAAAAATCAGCAGTATAAAAACATTTTTTTTTATACATGTGAGGTAGTTTTACTGTTTATTTCTGTCAACGCGGCGACGTTTTTGTTTTTGTTGACGATTATATCGGTATACCATTTAATCGAATAGATAAAAACAGATTATGGCAATTTGTTGTCTATTGATGTGTCTGTATCTGGCACTCCGGTAAAGTGTGTCTATGCGTATAAGTCAATTTTTTTTTCTCACCTTTTTTCCTTGCCGCCTAGTCGTGCGTGTGATAAGACTAATTATAAAAATAACTATTATTTTCTATTATGAGCTAATATTTGTACTGATACACTTACGTAAGTTATGTAATCGGACAAACTCTAATAAACTTACGACCGCTTTTATAATTTAATTAGTTTTTCTGTAGTTAATTTCTAAATATTACTTGGAAAGCAATTCGACTTGCTCAATTCTACACCGGACCTCAAGTTACAGGCTTAGCCGAGTTTGAGGCCCTCTGCCAACTGTAACTAATGTATATTTGTTGTGGTAATAAATTATTTTGTATTTTTGTATTAAATATTTAAACAACAAAAATATATACATATATATAAATATACTAGCTGACCCGGCCACGCGTTGCTGTGGCTAAATAAATTAAAATTGCTACTATAATTTGAGATTTAAACTATCCTATCTCTCAAGTTGGATCGAACTGCACATGGTGTGCGAATTTTATTATAATCGGTTAAGTGGTTTAGGAGTCCATTGAGGACAAACATTGTGACACGAGATTTATATATATTAAGAATAGGTCTATAAATATCTGCGTCGTCCATTTTCATCAAATCATTAATTCAGCTATGTAATTATGTCCAGTATAAGTCAAATATAAAACAATTGTGTGCATTATACGTGTTGATCTTTTCATTTCGTCGCCTCGTACAAAACGCAGATCAATTCCACTGTGTAGATGTAGTAAGTACTAGCAAGATCTTTCACTCTGATAACAATTTTCTAACTACACAAGATTTCTACCAGACACAGAACAGACAGAGATCAGATGTCTTGGATATTATTTTACTTAATACACTTCACTCACTCGGTCCATAAAGATTAACATACGCACATAATCGATGTATTCTGAGCGCCACACAAATTGAAAGATGGGAAGTTAGCCGCAGAGAGCTGCGCAAACGCCAAAATATAGAAGTTAGCGGGTGCCAGAGAGACGAGACGCCGGGGCACGTCCGCCCCGCCAACCTAGTGCCTCCCGCGCGCTCCCTACGCCCGAGCTCACTACTTCGCCATTTGTATAGGCATTGTGCACACATGCGCAATAATTAGCGAATCACTGCGAAGTGTCATCTGCGGCTAATTTCTCATCTTTCAATTTGTGTGGCGCTCAGTATATTAAAACCATGAGGGTGGAAAATCTTTAACTTGAAACACTAGATTGCTTGCTTATATTGCCGATAAAATTACCAGAAAAGCATGGATGGAAGATAAAAGTTTCAAAAGCTAAAAGAATCATCAGCCAAACGATTTTATTCAAGAACCTTTCGGGACAAAGGCTGAAATTACCGTAATTTTAGCAAAAGTTACCTAATGACACCCGGCCTTGGGCAAACTGACCAATTTATCCTTAAATCGGCAAAACAGGGAACTAAAATCTTTCATTATGTACAGTCGATTCGAGAGAACCTCAGAATAAGGACTAAAGTAATAGAAACCGTACTAATGTAGCAAGAGGTCTCATTTTAAATATGAAATTTAAAGTGTTAGAAAAAGATGCATGTCATGATTTTTAATCGTTGCCACAAATTTTGATCTAATTTTTAAATATATAATGTCGAATGATATTTTCTAGTACTTGTATCGGTAACATTTCTCTGGTTTATGATTGGCCAATTTAATAACCAGCCGGTATTTTAACCAATAAGAACTGCTTGCGGCATAGTTTTAAAACAGCTAATCAGGAATCGAGAAGAGAACCTGAAGAGATGTAAAAATAATAATCTTGAGGTGAGATCGTTCTCAATTTGCGCCTCGTGGCGAGAGCACATATTCTTAGTCAACTATCTGTGGTAATTATTTTAAGAAACCAATGTAAAATGGTTTATGGTGACCAAATACACTTAAAAATGGACTTATTAGTTTGATTAATAATTTGCAGATACACCTGAACTTACGTAATTTCGAACGGTTTCACAAACTAGCGTTGAGCTATCTCGGCTGTCCAAATTCAAAAAGGTAAAAAGGTTGGTAGGAAGGTAAAATGATCAGAGATTTAAACCTTCTGCTGGAACACAGCCTTGTGTAGAAAATACGACAGTGGCGTTCACAGTGACCTGAACAAGTTTGTTGCGTAAAGAAACTAAGTTCTGATGAATAGGCATTGTTTTCTAGCGTGTAGACTTTATCGCTTTAGGAAATTCCGAAACTTAGGAATTCGTGTTCCTTTCCTAATTAATGTTTAAATATTAGTCTCTAAATTACCCACTTAGCCATAGCTATTATAAAGATAAAATCTTTAGCTATAGTGATGTATCGGTCTCGACTCTAGAGTCGAGACCGAGTCAACTGGCTATTATTTTATTTATACCTATATATATATATTATATATATATATATATATATATATATAGTATTGTTTAATTTTACTTTCACAATTTCACGAAACTGTTAAAACCACATCACTAATATTATTTTGTCATAAAAAACTGGCAGGAAAACGAAAGATGGTGATCAAATCATCTTTGTTAACAACTGTTTCTACGAGGCTAAGCCGGAATCCGGGAAAAAAATCAGCTGCTTCATAGGTACGTTAGTTGATATCAAGTTGCATTTGTGTTTAGAACAGCTTATGTTTTTTTCGAATTTTATTTAGGTCCAGTAGTAGTAGATTTGTTCATAATAATGGTCTAAACCACCTTTCGACTTAGCTAACACTTTTTCGATATCCCTGTCCAACCATCTATTAGCCACATGACGTCCACTGCTGGACATAGGCATCTATGGATCTCCAATTAGACCGGAAGCGACTTGCATCCAGCGTGACCCTGCGGTCTTAATGAGATCATCTGTCTAACTTGTAGGTGGACGTCCTACGCTGCGTTTGCCGATACGTGGTCTCTACTCGTGAACCTACGAACCCATCGGAAAAACTTCTCTGAGCAATGTACCCTGCCCACTGCGATTTTAACTTGCCAATCCGCTGGGGTATATCAGTAACTTTGATTCTTCTGCGGATCTCTTCATTTCTGATTCGATCTCGTAGGAAGACTCCTATAATAGCCCTCTCCATAGCTCGTTGGCATACTTGGAGTTACTAATAAGGCCCATAGCCCATCTGCCATGCCATATATATCTGTACGTGGATCTATCTCATGCTACCGCTCAACCTGCGTCTTAAAGCGCTAATTAGCGCGCAAATTAAGCCGCTTTGTAGATGTGGTCAACGTTTTAACACGTTAATATGCGCGCTTATTTACCCGTCAAGACGCAGGTGGAGCAGTAGCATAAGACTGGCAGCGTCAACTGTTACTTAACGGCTTAATTAGCGCGCTAAATTACGTGTATCAGCGCAGATGGAGCAGTAGCTTTAGTAATAACTGACGGGACGAAATAGGAGACATTATCAATAATGTTAACGTTATTTTCGGGACTCGTTTAATCTAAAAAGCGGTATAATCCGCCATTCATTAAGCGGTACTACGGCTTACGGCTGTAACCGGGATTAAGTAAATTTTGTGAGAAATTACTGTGGATATTTGTATTATTTGATGTATTTAGTTTATTTAAGTAGGCCCTTTCATAAAATATCTTTACTATACTACGTTTATTTCATACTTTACATCAGAGAAGTTAAAACGATAAATCTTTAGTAGATTGTTACATATCTTACAAACGAACAGTCGTCACTCTGTCATTTTCCACAATGTCTGTTTGATGTTTTTATGTATCTAATATTTTATTGTATTGTGCACTGACACCCGCATATTGTTAGATTATGGAATGAGTTACCGGTGGATATTAGACGCGCCCCATTACTGAATGTTTTCAAACAAAGAGTTAAATTGCATCACCTGTCTTCTTAGGTACATTATTGTTTCTGCTCGCTTTATATATTTATTTATTTAAGTAAGTATAAGTAGTAATATAATATGTATCGGTCTGGTAATGTAATTATATAAGTAAGTTTATTTTTGTATTATGTAATACATGTATGTTTTTGTGTTTAGGTAGGCATATATATTTATTTCAATAAATATTATTTATTTATTGGTTAGGTGTTGGTATTGCTTATTTTTGTTAGTTATAAGTGTTCATTGTTAATTTTTAAAATCTTTTTTGCTAAGGCCGCTGTTTTAGTTAATGTGTTATTTCCTGTCCGTTCATGGTTGCCTGGAAGAAATCGCTTGAAGCGATAAGGCCGCCATTTAGTATTAAATAATTTTTAATGTTTTTATTTTTCATGTGTTTGTATTGTATTTGGTTAAGTTAATAAAGAATTATCTATTCGTCTAATTCTTACAAGTTGGCGGATGTGAAGTTAGGTACAAGCTGTGCGAAACCCAATCACTTTCTTTATGTGAGCTTCAGTCAGGATTGGATATTGCGTAGCTTGTAGCTAACTTCACATCTTGTATGTTTCGGCATAATAGTACAGTATACTTTTTTGCATTAATGTTATTTTCCTAACTTATGAGCGTATTCCTAAAAAATAACTCGCAGTACGAATTAGGAGACATTATCAATAATGTTAACGTTATTTTCGGGACACGTTTAATCCAAAAAGCGGTATAATCCGCCATTCATTAAACGGTACTATGGCTTACGACTCTAAGTGGGATTACGTAAATGCTGTGAGGAATTACTCTGGTCGTTTGTATTGTTTGAAGTAAGTATTTTGTTGGTTTAATCAAACCCTTTTGTAAAATGACTTTATTTTATAGGTACTACGTTTTTATTCTACATCATATAAGATATGGTCAAACGTATTATGTACAACCCGGTCAGAATATCTGTGCACCTCGCTGGAATGCGGCGCCTCTCCCGCTTCCCCTGTCACCTCTCCGCGCACTCCCCGGTGCGACAGTACGGTTAGCATCTTCGTTGCCGATACACGTCCCGATAATTTTGATATTTTCGCTTAGTTGTTGTTTTGTTTTTTAATATTTAGTGTTAAGTTTAGACTATATGACGTCACGAGGTCAGATGCACAGATATTGTGACCGGGTTGTAAGTACTAACTTTAGTAAAATGCTATGATACAATAATTGTTTAAGTCTGTGAAACTAGATAATAAGTGTATAGTTCAGTAGAAAATCATGCTACATATCTTACGAACAAACGGTCGCCGTAGAATCAAGAGACGTTATCAATAATGTTAACGTTATTTTCGGGACACGTTTAATGCAGAAAGCGGTATAATCCGCCATTCATTAAACGGTACTATGGCTTACGGCTGTAACTGGGATTACGTAAAAGCTGTGAGAAATTACTCTGGACGTTTGTATTGTTTGATGTATTTTCTTGTTAAAATAAAGATCAAGAAAGTCTACTATAGTTTTAACAGAACTTTTTCAAGTTCCTACGAGTATATAATGTTAGGTTTGGAGAGGCGTACAGTTTTGCTCGCGACTACACCCGCGATATATTTTGATTTTTATTCTATCCTATGGGAACTTTTTATTTTTCCGAAATAAATATAGCCTATGTCACTTTCCGTTTTTCAAACTATGTCTATACCAAAAATCAAGTCAATCAGTTGCTCCGTTGCTGCGTGAAAGAAGAACAAACCAACAAACACACTTTCGTATTTATAATATTAGTATGGATTCCATTTTAAGTCCTAAAAACCAAAGTTTGTTTCTTAAATAGACTGCCACTCTTTTACAAGATTTTTTCGCTATACCTATTTTCTTTTACTTTGAACTCGGAAGACCGATCTAAGTAGTTAAGTTAAGAAGTTGTTTCAACTTTAAGCTTTCTGCTCGAGTTACAAGAATTTAAAATTGAGTTATCAAAATAAGTAATCTTTTGAAGAAATGTTTAATGGAATTTGAATAATTTGTTTAGATAAAAAAATATTTATAGAAAATAGGACTTACAGCCTTGGCCAAAAGTATTAGGCACTCTGTATTTTCACACTATCTTAACTAATTTCACTCCTTTTTGTCATTTTTAACAAAATTAGGTGTCAATTTAATCACATCAACAGAAATGAAAGCTTGTTTACTTGTTAGAGTCCAGAACACAAGTGACCAAACATTGACTAATTAGACCGAAAGAAAACCGAATCCTTTGTTTTCGGTCACCAGGTGTTTTATGACCTTAACAAAGAGCCGCTTGATATTCTAAGAAGCTATTTATGACCCGGTAAGTCATCTGAGATAAGCGCTCAGTTATTGGTTAAGTATAAAAACATGCATTTTAATTTTTTAAAGGTGCCTAATACTTTTGGCCAAGGCTGTAGGTGATTTGATGCTGAATCCACCTGATTCAAAATGATTAAGTAAATTTTATTTAGAATAGGTCATTAATCATCATTATCATCTGAGCCATAGGATGTCTACTGCCAGATAACTCCTAGCCTCCCGACACTGTAATAAGATCACTTGTAAGCGGGTGGCATTTATAACTGAGCGCTACCGTGGCTTGGATGACACGTTAAATAGTAGTTCCTGATTGTTTTATCCGTTTACCCATATCAGAGGCCTTCCAGTGGCATAAAACTCCAACACCAGGGCTAGCCACCCAGCCATTACGAATTTTCTTGTAAGTTCGTATAGGCCGGGTGGCGAGCCCTGGTGTCAGAATTTTAAAGCCGCCCGAATGCCTCTGATATGGCTTTCTTGTATCCAGCGCTAACCTAAGCCCATCTCGCGGGCAAATAATCTACGCTATGTCTGCGTAGGCGATCTCCATTCGAAAACTGAACGTAAAATTGAACGTATGTAGGTACTTATGAAAAGTGTGTAATCTCAGTAAGCGAATTTTTGTAAATTCTTTTGAGATTAATAAATATTCTTAAACCAGAAAATTAAACTGACACAAATCTACTTTCCAGTGATACATGGGTGGGGTATTAGGTATTTTAGGATATCATTATGATCATCATTATGACCAACTTTCATTATGAGACTAACCTTGAAATCGCAATATAAGTATATTTTATCGAATGAAAGTGAACTATTAGTACGAAACAACAAATGCTAATCGCCTTACCACAAAAGATTTAAACACGCTTTAAACAGTGTTTTACCGTGCAATTTGTACTGTAAAACTTTGTCTAAGCAGTGTGTAAAACTTATGTGGTAAGATGGTAACTCTTTTAGGGCTGCTTCCATAGCACAAGCTTTTTTGTGTCCTGAAAGATATAATCTAAAGCTTTTAACTCTGGTGGTCAAGCACGGATTTATTCACATTACGAAATTCGAAAAACAGACAATCGTCTGTAAGGACGATAATTTTTCGCAATAATATCATAAAAACATTAATGAATCAACAATTGAAACAAACCGGACGCTTAGGACGACCGCGCAATAGATTGTTCCGCTCTCTCGCTTGCACGCTCGGCTCAGGCGAAACGTGAAAATTTTTCAACGTTCATCGATTTATTAGACATTATCACTTCAAAAACTTAGTTATAGTGATATACAATACGGTCTAGAATGTATCAGTCGACTAGACAACAACCCTGTACACAACACTGCCTAACTAGCCGTAACAAAATCCAAGTTATAGCTTACAACGTATCCAGGGCCAGATTTAGAGATGGGCAACCGGGGCAATCGAGGCAATCGAGGCAATCGCGGCCTCTACAAAAGAGGGGGGAATATCTTTTATCGGCTTTGGGCCGGGAGAAGGCAACTAAATTGGAATAGGACGTGAAAAATGTGTAGTTGTAATTTATAAGAAATAAGCATTGTGTGCATGCCTCAAGCATTCATGCTCGTCATCGAAGGCTCCTTCTTGCGGCGGCATCATGTGTCGGGTCGTTCTCCTCCCTCGAATATGGTCGAGGAGAGCGATGGCTGGCACGTGTCACACTCGTGATTGGGTGCTGCTTGCTGGTCTCCGGTTTGCTCGTGGCATTCACGCAGTGCATTGACTAACTTAGGCTAAGATTTCTAGTACCTACCCTTTGTACAGTATAATAAAATAATTGTAAATTTTAGTTAACAAAGGGCACAGACCCTGGAGTCTGTGGTTAGTAAATTTTATTTAAAAAAAACTTTTAGTATTACTTATTCAAAGAAGAAAGAAAGTAAATGGATAAAATCATCATAAACATGTATCCGATGAAGAAGACCTTGAAGGACCCTCCGCTCTTTTGTTGCCCCGGGGTATCCATACCTCTAAATCCGGCCCTGAACGAGTCCCTAGAGCAATAAGCATGAATCTAGTCTACAAATTATTATTATTAGAAGCCAGGCGACAGACAGACGGAAAGATAACCGTAATACAGACAAATTGTGGCCTAGAGCTAGACAGACTCTAATTTGCAAGTAGGGTAATGAACTCGAGTAGTTTCTTGGCAAGGGCGCATGTTCGGTCGATTTTAACTTTGATTCACTAAGTAGTCATTCAGTCATTTACTACCAAATATTTTATGTAATATTTACATGCGGTTGTGAATTAAAATGTTTTCTATAGTTATACATATATGTATGTTCCTATTAGAGTATTGCAATTTTATAGTTTGCTTTAGAGGAGTTTATTGTTATGTTATCTGAATCATCTAAGGTCTTAATTTCGAAGACAAATAATTATATTTAACACACGCGAGGTTGTCTTCAAAAATATCGTTAAAAGCGGTGGAACCTAGGAATAGTAAATTTGCTGCCTGCTATACAAACCACGCATGAGTAAATTTTGTTCTATATTCTAATTAAAAATATGGCAATACCCGTACTATAATTATTTTTGCTGCTCATCAATGATTTGCGGCCCCCCTACTGCCTAAAGCAATAGCAATCGTAATAGCAATCGTTTATGACTTCGTTTTAGTCATTTGGCACCGCCTATGTGACGTTAGCCATCAATTGCTTTGCGCGGATTGCGAAAGCAATCGTTGAATGAACAACTTTGATGGGTAACGTCACATAGGCGGTGCCAAATGACTAAAATGAAGTCATAAACGATTGCTATTGCTTTGGGCGGTAGGGGGGCTGGTATTTTTGGGTATGCAGATGACAGCACAGTTGTTGAAAAGTACACATCAAATCCAAGAGCAACAAAGGAGGAATCACAAGCGTTGAGAGTACACATGGTTGACCGAATGAATCAGGCTCTCGCAGCAGTTTCTAAGTGAGGTGATGAAAATCTCGTCGTTCTCCACAAAAAGAGCCCCTTTGCACTATCGCTGCTTTGAGATAGTACTCTAACAGTGACAGACCGCCTTGAACTGCTGGAGCTAACACTTACTCCCACATTGAACTACGGCACGTACCTAGAGTCTAGGGCGAAATTGGCTGGTATGAAGCTGGGTATCCTGAATAAAGTTAGGCGGTATTTCACACCGGAACAGTTGCTCACTTTTTATCAAGCACAGATCAGTTCGTGTTTGGTGCCATCTTTGGGATGGCTCGGCTATGTATCAGCTCCAGGCCTTGGAATTGGTGGACCGGCGCGCTATTCGGCTTTTAAGAGATGAAAGTTAGCTGAAAAACCTTCATAGCCTGGAGCACCGCCGTAGGGTTGCGAGTCTGTCCATCTTCCATAGAATTCATTTTGGAGAGTGTACATCTGAGCTACACGACCTTATCTTACCATCCCTTTTTTACTACAGGATAAGTAGAAAAACGTCTCACTACCACCCCTATGTTGTCGATTTTCCTTCGATACGTACGAAGCGGTTTGACTCAACATTTCTGATTCGTACCGCCAGGGAATGGAACTGTCTTCTTGCTTTCTTGTTTCCTATAATCTAAAGCTTTTCAAGATCAGAGTGAACAGGTATCTTTTAAGTCTGCGTCCTTCTTCTTCGATCACAACGTCGCTTACCATCAGGAGAGTTGGTGGTCAAGCGTGGACTTATACGCGTTAAAAAAAATCAAAGGGCTTAGGCGCTGAATTCCAAATTCTCGTAATAGCCCGGGAGGTAAGCGCAACAAATGCAACTACTTTCTAAAAGCTGAATTTTTGGTATTAGGTAGTCATGGTGGTGTACAACAATACCCCGTAGTCAGTCGTAGTCAGCTGGGATGCTTAGCGTTTGGTGAGGATACTCGTTTGAATTATCAAAAATATAATTTAACCGCAGCCAATCACTCAAAACATAAAAAGCGGCCTAAAAACTCTGACACAAGGGCTAGCCACCCGCCCTATACGAACTTATTTACTTACTCAAAACATGTAACAGAACTTTTCAGTCAGAATTAAAGCGGCGCTACTTTAAAACCTAACTCACAGGCCTCGTTACTTGTTTCAGGTAATTTGCTGCTGTTAAACTTTTATTTTATTTTATTATAATTTACTTCGGGACTAATCGCACACTAAAATTACGAGATAAATAAATACCTCATCATCCCGACGTTTCGGCCGAGTTGCATCGACCGTGGTCACGGATAGACTCCAGTCCCTCCTAGTCCCGTAGTATATTATAATAATGTGTTCAAATCGCGATAGTTTAAAACAATTTTTTTTTTTATTATTTTCCTACTCGCGCGCCAATTTTCAGCTCTTAAAGTAGTTGCAATATATACTCTTTTTTTTTTAAATTCAAACTGTTATCCCCACCACACGCTAAGCATCCCAGCTGACTGAATCCGGGGTATTGTTGTACACCACCATGTCTACCTAATACCAAAAAATCAGCTTTTGAAAAGTAGTTGCACTTTTTGCGCTTACCTCCCGGGCTATAATGCTCAAGAAGTTATAGAGGGTCAAATTCTATGAATGCCTAATTTTCACAATAACTAATTCTATATATGGCCCGTTCTCAAATAGATAATTCTGAAAATGTTCAATTCTCAAACTTGTATAAATAAATGATCTTATGAAAATTGTATCAGACCTTTTCACGTCAGATAAGCTCAAATGTCATAAGACGTGTTCCAGCATCATACGGTATAATTCCTTAGACATCTTACATCTTCTCAGATTATCGTCAGATCGTGATAGCGGGTCTCGAATGGATAGATACGAGATAGGGTGAATCGCAAGGTATCTTTTAAAGACACAGTGTAAGAACGGTAAAGATATGTGTGAATCAAAGAAAATAGAGAGAGAATAAACCATTATTATTATATACTACAGGACTAATCGCGCACTAAAATTACGAGATAAATAAACACCTCCTCATCCCGACGTTTCGGCCGAGTTGCATCGACCGTGGTCACGGGTAGACTCACGTCAGTCGTCGATCGGCCAGTAGTATAAAATAATAATGTGTTCAAATCGCGAAAGCTTAAAGATAAAAAACCGTCTAAAGGTTTTTTCTAGGCAACTATAGGACGCAGTTTCACATTCGACACACTAGTCAGGCCTCCCAAAAAAAATTACAACCAAGCTTTTTTTTTATTATATGAGATGAAAAATATCTCAGAAAAATAAATTACAGTTGTGAAGATATATGTGTGTATATATATATATACAAATTTTACATAGTATTATGTAGATAGATTAGATATATATATATATAGGTATATAGATATACTGTACCTAAGTAGATATTACTAAGATTGCTCTATGTGGAACAAGTTTAAATATTCAACAAACAACAAAGCGCAAAGGCTTTCATTTATACTATAAGTAGAAGTAGAATGTAGAATTTGTATGTATGTATTGCTTAACATCTAAAAAAAAAGCAAAAGACTGTATAAAGACTTAGCCAGGCGGTCGGTAGAGGTGACGCGTGACCAGAATGCTGGCGTCTACTTTGGTCAAAAACTCAGTATTGACGTTTTAATTATACGGTCGACCCGCAAGGAATCCAACCAGTTTCGGAGTATTTAGAACTCCATCCTCAGGGAATACGCGCACCCCGTATAATTATAACGAGAGTTTTCGCCGTATTCTGTTATAGTTAGCTCAGTATTGGCATTCAGCGAGGCAATGCTGCCAGCATTCTGGCCACGTTTCCTTCTACAAAGGGGCTTTTGAATTAAGTTTCATGTTTTTTATTTAGTTTTGTGTATTAATTAAGGTAATTTGTTAATTCCCTAAATTAATAAATTTAGTTTAAGTTAGAATAAACTATGTTACTTAAATAATCTAAAAAAAAGACAAATGAATATTTTCTTGTTCTTCCTAGTTTGCTACACTGTGTCTCTACGACATGTGCGACCCCATTAGGGATTTTCCCTCTGAGAGGTTTTATTCGTGGACTCATGCGTGGCATGCTCGACATTGCCTAGATGTTATTGAGATAAAGAATACCAATATCTGTGATTTGGTTTGTTGGTCTGTTTTTGTATACCCGTACACAGTGTTTGGCATTTTAAGTAAGCTCTACGGTTTCTTAGTAATAAGTCAAATTTCAGGCTGCTCCGATGGGTGACTTGGCATTTCAACTGATCTCTACAACTGAGGTCTTCAGAGGGTATAATTTTCGAAATCATTATTTGTTTATTGTTATGGAGCTTGAACGACCTAAAAGTGAACCGATAAAATAAGCCAAATTGAATGAAATATGATTATTCAATTACCATCAAGATTAAGCTTTTGACTTGCGCAGGATGATGATAAATAAAATTTGACGAATTACGAATTTGGCAAAGTAAGCTTATGACTCCTTTAGAAATTGACGAATCAAGTATTTGACGACCGTCTGCGTAATCAAATATCAAATATATGATTCGATTATTTATGGGAAGAAAATAGAGTAGGTATTTATGGAAAGTCTACGATAAAAAAATGGTTATTCCAAATACTTTTACTTCTAAATCCTAAAAGCTCCACGCAATTACCACCCTTAAAGTTAGGAGAGTAAAATAACCCTGTCGGCCGTGTATGTAACAGTATTAACCGTAATATAACCACCGAACTAATGTGCAATAAATTCCCACTTCCACTCGTTTAGAGATAAAGTTTCTTTATTAGCCTTCCCTTTCCCTCCTAGTATGTATAAAGTCTCTCACTCTAACAATTGTTCTAGCTTCATACCCGCATCTCTGCCAAAACCTCGGGTTAAAGAACTGGGAAGCCTGAAACTAGACTTTTTCTATAGAAAATAAGCAGAAAATGTTTGTTTTATTTAATAAATTAGGTATTTATTGATCATTAAACAGATTATAAATTCCATGCAATACACGGACTACAATGCTTTGTATCCCTGCACATTTTCAGTCATCTCCAACTTGGATGGACAAAACCGCATCAAAATACTAAAAAAAACCGGACAAGTGCGAGTCAGGTTCGCACATCGAGGGTTCCGTACAAACACGTTGTTATCATAAATATAAACTTGTTTTAGCATGGCAATTTTTTTATTAATGATACTTCACTCACTTTGAATTTGTTCGAATCAAGATATGGATATGTATGTACAGTTTTCAGATTTATTCCTATATGTGTACTCTGAGACAATGCTTCTCGCCAAATTTCATAGTTCTATATCAACGGGAAGTACCCTGTAGGTTTTGATTTTTGTGAGTGCAAAATATGCGGTTTTTTACGAATAAGCGGCTCTAACTTTTTTATACGGCAACTGAGAAGCTTTTCTTTTACACAATTGCAAGAATTTATAGGTTAACGTATATTTTAAGTTTCAACTCGATATCTTTACGCGTTCCCGAGATAAAGAGTCTTGACATACACACAGATGGACAGACGGACAGACGGACAACAAAGTGATCCTATAAGGGTTCCGTTTTTTCCGTTTGAGGTACGGAACCCTAAAAAACTGGAATTTTCTTTTGAATTCGCAACTACCTATAGATTAGTAGCATTTTAGTAGAGTTCAATCTAATCTTAATCTTTGAGCATGAATAAATATTTTCATTGACAGTAGGAGTTAGATCATTTTGAACTTGAAATTAGAACCTTGTTAGAATTTGGATGCTATACGGGCAAGATCGTTTGGTATCCAAATTCTAACAAAGTTCTAATTTCAAGTTCAAATTGATCTAATTTCTACTGTCAATGAAAATATTTATTCAACGGGAAAAAATTTCGTGGCCGTGGTCCCCGTGGTCCTACTAACGTTGCCGTGACATATTTTCAGGGTTTTAGCCCCATTTTGCCCGTAATTGATCTTGAAGTCAAACAAAATCAAAATGAAAACAATATATTCACATTTATTTACTTGTTTTTTTTTAGCCAACCTCAATAAAGGGGAAAATTGCTAGTGTACTGCTCTAGTAGTATCAATCAATAATTATTTTTCACAAAAAAACACAACGCCGACTTCCACCGTACATAGATTTACAGATATCTGTGTAAAATTCGAATAGTTTTTACAAATCGATGTGACATCCATATACATTATTAATAATATATCAAAAACGGCTCAGCTGATTTTGATAAAATTTAAATGGGACCACTTCGGATGTATATCCTTTCGAACTTTTTTTCTTTTTATTTTTTTTTTATTTCGAATAGGTTCGCGTTTGACTACACACTGCCTGATGTTAAGCAGATGTGCGGTCTAGGGTGTAGCACGCTTACCTAGAAGATACCTATTTACTCGGGATTTGAGGACACCCACGTTGTACTTCAACGGGAAGACAGACCCAGGCAAAGCGTTCCACATTCCGGCTGTTCGTATGAGGAATGAGGATTCGAAACGCTTGGTTCTAACGCGCGGAATGTCCACCATAAAAGGGTGGCGCTTTGGTCGCGTCTGTCTAGCCGTACGATAGAAGAAAGGGGCAGGGGGGAACAGATTGTGCAACTCCTGGGCGCACTCTCTGAAGTGTATCCGGTAAAAGGCCGACAAACACGCTACCTTGCGACGATGCTCAAGACTTTGCAGCTGCGACTTAGTCAAGTGTCGTTGTCAATCAGCCTCCTGGCTCTACTAAAAAATATTTTTTAAATCGGTTCACAACTGACGAAAATACATACGAACATAGTACTTACCTCAGAATCTAACATTCGGACAGATGAAGGAAAATTGATACCAGTCTCGAATAGAGAATTTAGCCCGTCTAGAAGTAGAGAGGGCTCGCTCGCTCTGTCAATTAAACTTTTCTCAAATGTTTATAGCTTCATAACGTTCCCGGATCTCTGCCAAAAGCCGGGTTAACGAACTGGGATGCCTAAAACTAGGCTTTTGCGACATAAAACATGAGAAAATATCGGTCGTAAACACAGAGAGATTTTCGCTGCTCACTGAGTCAAGTCTAATAAATCTACGTCGAGAGGTGAACAAAATTAGGTAGGCAACGCCGCCAGCATTCTGGCCACGTTACCCTCTGCCCCGGGTCTTTTAGATTAGTTTTATTTTTATTTTAGTAATATAAGTTTTAGTGTTTAGTATTAGTTTTTATTTTAAGTAGTTTAATTTTAATAGTTATAGTTCATGAAATGTTTTTTAAGTTTGGTATTAAATGATTTGGTAGAACATATTACTTTATAACATATCACTATGTACTTTACATCACTACATACTATAAAACAAAGTCGCTTCCCTCTGTCTAAATGTCCCTATGTATGCTTATGTTATTATCTTTATATTATTATTAATTAATCCGTTAATAATATATAATAATATATTTAATTACGGAACGGATTTTGATGCGGTTTTTTTAAAATAGATCTAGTGATTCAAGAGGAAGGTTTATATGTATAATACACCTGTGTGAAGCCGGGGCGAGTCGCTAGTATACACATATTTGTATACTATTTTGCTTATTTTTTTTGTTTAATTATAACGTATTTAGAATATAAGATATCTATTGGCTTGTGATTTGTGATTGAGTACCACGCGGTGATTTTGATAGAGGGTGTTCCATCCGTTTAATAACTTCTTCCGTAGGATTTCTAGGTAAAAACGCCTGAATTTGTCCATACATGTCCACGTGCGAAGCAGGGACCGGTTGTTAGTTTCCTATTCAATACACAAAATCGATACAAAATGCCGACGAGCTAATTTTATTATACCTCCAAAACTGGACTTCTGTTGCTCATAGTATCACGTCACGTTTTAAACTCGTACACGTCATAGCGTGTAAGAGTTTATAAGCCATCTTAAAATTTTTGCACCAGCACAGGTAGCATGCCAAAGAGATATATTGTCTTTCCACCATTATATTCCCTCGAAGTAAAGTATGGATTGAAAATAAAAACTGAGATAAAAAGTGCTAATAAATAATAAAATGGCTTTCTCCCTTTGTCGTGCTACCCGTGCTGGGCTAGCCGCCCGACTAGGTATATGAATTGTTTATTGTTTATATCTTCTTATGGTTTTTCATAACGTGTTTTGGATATTATAACGTAAGGATATTATATCATAACGTGTTTGTTGACTGCCTCGGTGGCTCAGTGGTTAGTGACTGACTTCTGGAATAAAGAGGCGTGGGTTCGAGCCCCATTCAGGGCAAGCATTTATGTACTTATGACTTATGCTTTGCTTAGTTTGGGGTCAGACACCGTGTGTAAGAAGCCCTAATATTTATTATTATTTAGGATTATTTATTTATCTATTTTATTCTATTCGCGTGTGTTTGAACACCACGCAGTGGAATTTACATAATTTTAGGGAAAATTCTTTCTCAGGAATTTTAGGTATAAAAGCCCAAATTACTCCAAGTCCGGTCCAGTAAGGTAGGTATTACTGCCATTTGACCAACACGGCTGCAATCAATATATAATGGCTAATTATAGAGTAATTGACAAACTAATATTATTATACTTCAAAAACTGAATACCTACCTACGAGTATTTATCGCAGCTAGTAACCTCGCGCACAATGTGAATGTACAACAATGCTTCAAAATGAAGCGTCAATCAGTTATTGTACTCCAAATTGAATGGATTAAATGGCTGCCGACAGTGCCAGTTACATACTTTCCTAGAATGTAGGTAGATGTGGTCGTTAGTACCTTCAGAATCTAAATATACTGTTTTTTTTTGTAATTTCCTACCCCGTTTTTGTCTTTTTCTTTGTTTGTGTTTGGATCTAAAATTTGGTAAGGCAATGGCGCTCTCTGTTCCCCCTTTTAAGACCTGACCCTTTAGTACAGGTTTTGTTTAGTTTACTTAAACTTGCGCGTTTGCGTGTGGCTTCATACATTTTTCTTAGTTCTTCCTCGTTTTCGCCAGGGGCGCTGTCAAAAATGTCTAGACACATACGGAAACTATTGTTGTTTCAATATACATGTAAACCAATACCAACCTCTCAATATGGTGCAACTTTTAGGACTTGCTGCACATCGGCCAGGTGTGACATAGTCTGCGGGCTTACACCACAAAGACTTTTGATCTCGGAGCCGTCTATGTGTCTATTTTAACCGACTTCAAAACCTCTCAATTAGATTGTGTGTGCTCTTATTATATGTACCTATGTTACGCGATTAGTACTCCGCCAAATATGAACCGATTTTGATGATTATTTTTTTGTTTAGTAGATCATACTGCATTCAGGCTTCAGTTAAATTTTATTGAAATCAGATGAGTTGTTTAAAAAATAAACAATAATATGAAAATGACTAAATCGCTGATGCTTCAGTCCATCGAAGAATTTAAATTCTGTACATGATCGAAGTTGGTTATGCCATTTTTGAGGAAAAATAATTGTCATAATGTTTCGGCTTTGGCCTAGTTTGGAATGGAGGTGATTCAGGGTTTCCCAGGAGGGCCAAGGTTCTTTATGGCCACAAGGGAGCTCTTCAGCTGTACTGTACTGTATTGTATCAGACTTTTCAACAGTCCACTGCAGGACGTAGGCCTATCCACGAAAGGTGATTAGGCCATATCCACCACGCTGGCCCAGTGCAGGTTGGTGGATTCACAAACGCCATCGAATCTCTTCTACGGACGTATGCAGGTTGCCTCACGATGTTTTCCTTCACCGAAAAGCCAGTGGTGTGATTTTCCGTGCATAAATTCCAAAGAACTCATTGGTACGGGACCGAGGATTTGAACCCACGACCTCACGATTGTAAGGCGGGTGTCACTACCTCTAGACCACCACGGCTCTTCAGATAGTTTGGTGTATTTTGGGGGTGGGCTTCGCAGTTTTAGCATTGTATTCTGTTTGTTATATAATCTTCTTATAAGCTTAGTCTCTTCTCACCCGAAAGGAGAATATTATTCTCATTACACTTATAAACATGTTTTCTTAACTGAAATTCAAAAAAAATATGTTCAGCTAGAACTAGGTACAGCTAGAAAAGCGTTCTGATTTGTTTTGGAGATTATATTTGGAAAAGCTTGGTGGTCTAACCGCTAGATAGAAACGAAAAATTGAATAGAATTACAGAATTTGGTAGATACTTATGTGCAAAAATGGAAGTTGAAAGGTTAAAGAAGAAGTAGACTACTAGGAAAAAAGCAAAATATCCATTATATGTAACTAAAATTAAAATATCGATGCGAAAACGAGTCAGTCTATCCGTGCAACACTGGCAGTGGCCTGTAACTTTTAATTAATAATTCACAATGTAAAGCTTTTGTAACTGCCGAGAGTTGTTTTTATGGGTCAAGCAATAATTGTTGGCAGCCTCATTTTCTGGTTCAGTGTATGCTTTATTTGAATCTATAAAACAAAGAAATCAAAGGCAGTTTTAGCATAGTTTGATTATATGATGTTGAACAGCCACTGATGAGAAGAAAATAATAATTTTAAAAGAAAAAAATATATAAATTAAATAATAAAAAAAGAAAATAAAAAAGTTGGTAAAATATAAACACTTCACAAAATTTGGCGGGTTCGCAATTAAGCGGTCTAGCTTAGTTGGATAAAGCGTGTGGGCCTCGATCTCTCTCTCAGGAACCTCAAAGAGATGTAGGTTCAAATCTTGTGAACGCGGCTAATTTATAGCAAAAATAAAATTTCTTTGAGATAAATCCTAGTATGCGAAGCACTATAAAATTAAATTATTTCATTGATGTGAAGAAATTCAATTTTTTCATTGCATTTCTTTTTATTTATTTTACTAATCACAGGTAACAGCACCATTACAATTCACACCAAGTTGATGCTGCCCTTAACATGTGAAATATAAGACCCAAACAAAATAGAAATAGAACAAAATCATCACAAAAAAAAAATAAACATGAGAAACAAAAAAACATAAACTACTTATTTGAAATTATCTTTTTTCACATATTTTCAGAGCCTCTTCTGTGAAATTTGCCAGTTTTATTTCATAATATTTTTTAAATTTCACTTCTTCATTTACTGCAGCACTGCATTCAGCAGCATAGAATGCAGTGCGGTGTGTGTACTGAATTCGAATTGTTCGCAGTAGTTTGCACGGATCGATGAGACATACATGTAGTAATTTCTACATAACTGTTGATTTTTCAATAACGGTTCAGCCAATTTCGATAAAATTTAATTCGAACCACCTTGTAAGCAAACAAGATTAATTGAAATAGGTTCACGGTTGGCGAATACAGATGAATATACACGGAAAAATCATAGGTAGGTACGGACGAACATAGTAGGATTGAGTTAAGATACAAATAAGCTAAAGCCTCACACACTGAAAGGTTTATACCTCCTCGTATCAAGTTTAGGTTCGTAATCACGCGCCGAATATCCTCATAAAATTCGGCTTGTGTCGTAAATTCATTCAGCTTTCGGAAAACTTTGCTCGACTTCGTTTAATGTGTATGAGAATGGAATAGGCTTAAAGCTGTAATGAAGCACATAATTTCGTAAAACTTTTAGGAAATAAGAAATAAAATATGAGTGCTCAGAGCAAATAAAAAATCAAGAGAGAATGTTGTGAACAAACAAGTGAAGCCAACCAAAACTACGCCTCGCCGTGTACAGACAATTACACACACATCCAGGTAACTATGAAACTACGACTTAGATTGTCAGTCAAACTATGGCGGCGCAACAGCGACGCACTCACACATGTATAAAAAACCGGCCTCACTTGACTGTTCAACGACGTTCCCTCTGGATTTTTTTATTTGCTCTGAGTATGAGTGCTAAACATTTTTATCTTCATATTCGACGTTATGTCATTTTAAAAGCTTTGATTATGTATGTACCTACCTACATCTGTCTAGATGAACAAATACATATAAACAAAAAAATCAGTCACAATGAAAAAAGCCGATCCCAAATAAGTAAAAGGTTCTTATGGTTCTTATAGCACAAAAATCAAAATATAACGAGGGCGGGGCCGCGAGTAAAAGCTAGTTGATTATAAAAACATCATAATTAAATATGTCAACGTTTCAGTGTAGGTGTGGCCCACGCAAATTCGACACAGATGAATAAATTTGTTGTTGGGGACCCTTTGATCCCACTCAGATGCGTAATTATGAATTAAGAGTTTAGATACAAAAATGTTAAAAATATAATGTTGATAGATACGTCTTAATTTGAGTTACGAAATCATTTCTCTAACCAAAAAAAATAACACGAATTATGAGTGTCTGTTTTTTTTTTGTAAAAAGCCCCATAAACGTACCTCTTTTAACCTTCTGAAGTAGGGTTTTTTTTTCACAGTTTTAACCTCTTTTCAGCAGACGCTAATTGAAGTCACGGGAAAAGCTTTTAAAAATATTAGCGGCGACGTTAAACAACCTTTTTGAGGTTCTAATCCATTTCCCCTTTGAGATTTTTCCTGGCGAATACGACGTTTCGCAATCAAAGTTTGTGAGGAGCCGTAAAAGTTTAACCAGTTTTGGTGATTCCCGTGATTTCGTAACCCGCGAGTTCCCGGGAAAGTCGTTTGATGAATGTATCCCGCACATTTTCCGGGATTTTTCTGCGTACCTTTTTTATTTGGCATGACTGAGGAGTACGCTGAGTTTTCTTTCCGAAGTTTCCCGTAACATACAGAAAAAACTTTCTGTATGAACGTAAATTCAGTATTGCTACTCGTTTGCTTATAATTATTAGGTCATTTAGGCGTCTCACTAGTTCGAGTCATCAATAACAGGAAAAATGCCAAGTCGGCAGTGATCAGTGATGGTTCGAGTACTTTATAAATCTAAATACATTTTCCATTCTTGTTTTCCAAGTTATTAAAAGCTTCCGGTGGACGTCCTAAGCTGCGTTTGCCAGTACGTGGTCTCCATTCGAAAACTTTAAGACGAGGCATCGGGCCGAGAAACACGAAAACGAGTACTTTTGAATGCGCGATGTGAGAGGACGAATGATATTGATTCAAATTTAAAAAATGTCATAGATATGAGAAAATCTTGAAAAATGTAATGAACCGGACAAAATTTTGAAAAGTGGCCGTTATTATTAAAAAAACCTTACAAATTTCTCACCAAAAAAAAGTTTAATAATTCGAATGCTCAGAATTATCAGCGACAACACCCCATTATTTTGTAAGAATAAAATTGTCACATCACTTTTCTATTTAACAGACCGAAAAGTTTTTTTTTAAAGGGTACATTATAAGTAATTAATTAACAACTCACTGCCGCCCGCCGCTCTGGCGCAATCCTATCGAGTGTGACCGCTTAAAATTTGTCCGAGTGATGGGGCGCGGTACTCGATTTTTGAGAAACAATAGTTCGTCAATGCGTCACCTTAAGGCCTCATCGGCCATCTGTCCTACGAATGTGCCCTGTGTGCCCTATCCTGTGCCCTGTCCACTGCCAATTTAACGTCGCGTCAGATAAGTACTAATGTAATGTACCAGCCCTTTTAATAGTCCACTGCAGGACGTGGACTTACCCACCAATGGTGATTGGGCCATATTATTCACGCTGGCTTCGTGCGGATTGGTGAATTCACATGCAGATAACCTAATAACCTACTCGTAGTTTTCGATGAAGGAAAACATCGTGAGGCAACCTGCACACGTCCGTAGAATAAATTCTATGGCGTATATGAATCCACCAATCCGTATTGAGCAAGCGTGGTGTATAAAGCCCAATTACCTTTCGTGGGTATGCCTACAGTCCTGTAGTGGACTATTAAAAAGGCTGGTAGAGTACAGTACAGTAAGAAGTAGAATATAGAAATTACCTCTAGTAATTTCTTTCCGAACTAGAATACGTTATGGCGAAGTATTCAACATTGAACGTGGCATTTACCGAGGGCCAAACGTAGATTGTTTTATTGAAGGAGCTATTTACCGTAATGGCTATCGATATTGATATTGGTAATGAGGTATTTGGTTTTATTTGCTTTGAGCGGTTGGTTTAGTTGTGTTTAGTGATTTTACGGGCCATTTCATCGTAGTTGCTTGAACTAAATAATAATAAACCGATTTTGAGTGTATTTCTGTGAACTCAATGTATATACGATTTTTCGCGTGATTACTATCTTAATATATATAAATCTCGTGTCACAATGTTTGTCCTCAATGGACTCCTAAACCACTTAACCGATTATAACAAAATTCGCACACCATGTGCAGTTCGATCCAACTTGAGAGATAGGATAGTTTAAATCTCAAATTATAGTCGCAATTTTAATTTATTTAGCCACAGCAACGCGTGGCCGGGTCAGCTAGTATTAAATAAATATATAAATAATACTTTATTGAATTCAGTACACATACAGGAATTTTCTATGGTAAATTAATAAGATATACTAAAGCTATTGTGTACATACTAGATAAATACTTAAATCAAACGTGAGTTAGTACCCAGACAAGAAAATCTGAATCCTGGGCACTAACGTCTTCCACCGCGTTAGAAAATTACGTGTACAATATGCCAAATAAAAGTAAAAAGTTAACATTAAATATAATAATACAATATTTTGAAACAAAATTGTCTTAGTCTTATCGATTACACTTATAATAAAATTCTAATACTAATTGATGAATAAGTAATTTAAATACAAAGGGAATTTCATATTTATATACTTTGGGGCCAAATTAAATGAATATCCTTCCCAGTAAAATAATTATAATTATACTATCATCACTATCACTACACTCTACGCACTCACTACATAGTATAAAACAAAGTCGCTTCCCTGTCTGTCAGTCCCTATGTAAGCTTATATCTTTAAAACTACGCAACGGATTTTGATTCAGTAGTTTTAATTGATAGAGTAATTTAAGAGGAAGGTTAATGTGTATAATACACCTGTGCGAAGCCGAGGCGGGTCGCTAGTTCTAATATATGACGAAGTTCTGTAAAAACATCATAAATGCATAGCTTTTTGTACCGAATGTTGAAATATAGACTTAATATTCCATTTCACTATGGAAACTAGCGTGGTTTTCGCATATTTTAAATAACCAATTTATGTACCTACTATACAAATTTTACTATACCACCAGTACCAATGCGAACCTCTATTATTAAGCTGGTAGATAGCAAATAACAGATTTAAACAAAAAGAAAGAAACTTTACTCGAGATGGAACACAACTTCAACACTGATGGATTGAAAAATATTTGAAACAGGATTTGGAGCTAACCCTTTTCTTTAAGAAATCCCTGTACGACCCTAAAGTCAGAGGATTCCGTAATCAGGAGGCAACCAGTTCTTTTTAAGGCACTAAATATGAACAGTACAGATGTAAAACTCAAGGTAAATATATTTTTTAAGCGTCACGAGGTGGCGGTGTTTTATAGGTACGCCATTAGCTTTTCTGTAAAGGATAAGATCGTAAGAATACCAAAATATCTTTGAAAAAAAAACTGTTAACTTACAATGATATCTTTTCGTTTTCAAAAACGATAACCGGTTTAAACCAAATCCAAATCTACGAACTAACAACAAAGTGATATATTTTTTGCCCATGCAAATTATTAATTTTTAGACGCGTAAGTTTGTAATATTTGAATAATAATACATACTTGGAAGCTGTCATATTTAAGTTTTTATAACTTTACTACTTTGATTGTATTCTAGTTTATACATCCATGAGTTTATGTGTGGAAATGAAAATCTATAAATACGTACCTATATAACAATATCGTATAAAGTGCCATGGATGGCGGCAATATCAAGTAACATTTAAAGAACGAGATTCTTAACCTTCCAAAATAATTTAAAAAATACGAATAGAAATTCCTTCTCTAGGTAGCCCTACACGGTACTTGAACCGGTTACAATTGGATTCGTCCGGTATTCCGGCTTCCTTCCAGCGAGCCGAGACGGCCGACGGCTGGGTTCGCTCATGCGTTAACTTCAACTTGGTACTTTCTACAAAATATCAAGACAATGCTATGAAATTAAATTGTAACTTGAAGATGCAGGCTACACTACTTTGTGAACTTGGTTCATGTACAACTTAAAAAAATATTCAGAGGTTTACTGGAAGAAATCGCTTTCAGCGATAAGACCGCCTTTTGTGCCTTTTCTGTCTTTGTTTCTTTTGTTATATTTTCTTGTTGGTGTCAATAAAGTGTTGTTGTATTGTTATATTGTATTGTATTGTAAAATATATCTGTTCAAAAATAATAACAAAGCCATTTTCTGTATTTCTTCCATTGAAATTAGTAGAAATAACTAGTAGCTCTTCGAACAGTAGATTTCTTGACACATCTCTTTAACTTTCAAAAACCGCCGACGACCGAAATATTTACGATGTTTTGTGGAGATTCGTTAAAAATGTAACCTGTAGACAAAAACCAACATCTGGACAGACGAAAGCAACATAGCCGTGTTAAAATGGAGATCTTCGCTGTCACTCGATTAAAAAATAAATCTGGACCAAGACAGAGCTTGACTTAGCACTATCTTCGAAATGTCAAGAGAAAACTATATTCAGAAATTTTGGCTTGAATATAAATAGAATAAATTTATGTAAAAGCTACGTTATTCTATTTCGCGTCGTTGCGCCTTGGTGATTCAACTTCAACGCCTACTTTCACAGGAGTTTGACACGAAAAGCATGTTTCTTCGTGGTTTTGTTCTGCTGCTGAATTCTATGTTATTTAGTTGGTATGTAGTTGTGGATTCGTGATATTAAGCGAAGCCAAACGACAAAGCGCTTACACAATAAGGCCTCTGGTTGTTGTTTATTTTTCATCCCCACTTTACATGTATGAGAGCTACCGCTTAAATACACAATTTTGAAAATTATAAGTTTTAAAATTGAGATTATAAATCTCAACTACTAATATATTAAGCCCGATTACAGAGGCGCCAACGTAAATTTAATAGCAACGTAAAAAGCGCTCTCTCTATCTGCCTCAGTGGCTCAGTGGTTAGTGACCCTAACTTCTGGATCAAAGAGGCGTGGGTTCGATCCCCACCCAGGGCAAATATTTATGTGATGAACATAAAGTGTTTGCTCTGTGTCTGGGTGTTATTTTATGTAGTATATCAGTCTCTGGCAAATCATATCACAAGCTTTGCTAAAGCCGTGGTGGTCAAGAGGTAGCGACACCCGCCTTACAATCGTGAGGTCGTGGGTTCGAATCCCCGGTCCCGCACCAATGAGTTCTTTCGAATTTATGTACGGAATTTTCACACCACAGGCTTTTCGGTGAAGGAAAACATCGTGAGGCAACCTGCATACGTCCGTAGAAGAAATTCGATGGCGTATGTGAATCCACCAACCCGCACTGGGCCCGCGTGGTGGATATGATCCAATCACCCTTCGTGGGTAGGCCTACGTCTTGCAGTGGACTACTAAAAAGGCTGGTACAGTACAGTATATTACAGTATTATCAAATGTCTAAGGTGAAAAAACAACTATGCTATTTAGCTAATATAATTACGATGGCACCTCTGTAATCGGGCTTAATTTCAACTTTCATCAATTTGGTTCATAAATGTGGAGTTTATAAGGCTGTCTAACATGAGAATAGACGGAAGGGCGGACACAACGAAACCCTAAAAATAATACACATACACAGGAATTGTTAAATGATTATTTTAAGCTCTACAGTAGTGCAGTAGTATAGAGTACACGATACAGATACAAACATGATTATTCAACACTGCTATCTTTCTCTTTGGCTTACTTTAGTTTAAAATAAACAGAATACTGGCTCAGTGAAAGTGAATTAAATTTGGAGTCACGTAGAACTCTACCTAATTAGGCTTTGTCAAGTCTTAATTAAGGCATTAAGGTCTTTACAGCTTTCAACTATACCCAGCACGTCGCCTGTGTGTATAATTTAATTAAAATAAAGTTAAGCGCAGTAGGTGTGTATACTTGCTGTCAAAATTACTGTAGATGGCGCTTAACCTCAGGTTATTGCATGGATGAAAGAAATAAGTGGATTCGCTGTAATGTTAATTTGAATTTCAAACAACGATTTGTAAACTAGTAGTTTTCTGAACAGTAGATCTTGGGACACATTACTTTGACTGAATCTTCATAAACCTATATCTTGACTCGCTCTTGACCGATTTGTTTCATACTCGCAAGTATTTTTATGATTTAGATACTGAACAATCTTGTTATATATTATCGAAATCGGCTGATAAATAGCGCAACAGCAAATTTCTCCCCCTTTTGAGGGAAATCGGCGATATTCGATTTCGACAAGCAAGATGCGTTGAAAAATGCGATGGAGATCTTTGCTTTCGCCCGATCAATGACTTCGATCCAGGCTAGTAAGTGCACGAAGTAATATTTCTATCGACGAGTTAGAACGAGACAGCGTTATAGCAAAATATATTATCTGTCTCATTTCCACGCGTGGAAAATAATTAAATTCGTGTCTTTTCGTAGTCGCATGCTGGACTAGCATGTCGATCAAAACGCAGATAAATTACTATTTATTCAATTAACGACAATTTACGTAGGCCTTAGTATGGGTTTCTGTAATAAACGAAAATAATAAGTGTGGCAAAACTACTGCAGTAACATTTTTGTCAGTTCTTCTTCGTTTCTGATTTGTTTGTAAAATGTATGGAAAACACGGATGCTACTGTAGTTTTCGTTTTATATATAAACTTATACTAAATTTATGACAACTTTTGAACTAGGTATTTTTCGAATTTCACATCAGTCGGCTTCCCAATATGACAAACATGTTAAATTCTGATCGTAGTTTTAAAATGACGTTACATCCTTGCTAACCCGATTATTATACATCCATGGATTAACTCGAAGTTTGGGTTACACAGGTTTACACCTTGACTTCGTAACTTTGATTGGATGAATTTGTAAAACGTGAGAAGAGTTGAAATTATAAACATTGCAGATTCGTATAAAGAACGAAATTAAGCCAGGTATACCTAAAGGTTTCATTGCCTTAAGTACCTACCTATAAACCTCTAACTACGGAAACCTTTTTTTTGAGTTCATTCTAATTTATTTGCGAAACATAACGTTTAGTCATACCAGAGGCCTTCGGGCGACCTAAAACCTCCGACACCAGGGCTAGCCACCCGGCTTATACGAGCTTACCTACTTTACTTACTGCCAAATATAAATAAAATCTATTTATAAGTCTATAAGGCAACTTGCTATGATTTCAGGAACTGTATAATTTTAATTTAATAAAGATAAAGTTTAAAACAGCTGCATGTAACGTCAGTGTAATATTGTGGCTTATTCTGTACATCAAAACTAACAACTATTGTTCTACGACTTTTATCAACACTCAAAAAAAATATCAGCTGTTCCATACATTTTGTCGCGGGTGAACGATATTTTTCTATGGAACAACAAACATTTTTTTTGTGTTTTGACATAAGTCATAGAACAAAAGTTGTTAGTTTTGATGCACAGAATAAGCCCCTAAAAGGATGCTAATTGATTAGAAATAACCCTGTATAGATGTAGATGGTGCGTGTTAGCTAAAGTTAGAATTACACGTTTCACACCTCGACTTCGTAACTTTGGATGAATTCGTTGGAACGTGAGAAGAGTTGAAATAATAAAAAATGCAGATTCGTAAAATCCAAAACGAAATTAACAAAGTACTTAAAGGTTTTGATGCCTACTTAAACTCTAGCTCTATAAGTACTTATTGACCTAGCGAACGAAGTAAGCATAGTTTTATTTTTGTCTTGAAAATTTGGCTTTGATCTGTACATATCATGGACGTATTACGTAAACCCTCCTTGGTCTATATAAAGATTGAAAGTACCAACATAAAGATTCTTTAGTATTTAAAAGCTTACGAGATTTGCGAGTATGAATGAAATTAGTAAATATTACTGAGTCGAGATATAGGCTTATGAAGATTCATTATTAAGACTGCCTCGGTGGCTCAGTGGTTAGTGACCCTAACTTCTGGATCAAAGAAGCGTGGGTTCGATCCCCACCCAGGGAAAATATTTATGTGATGAACTTAAGTGTTTTCTCTGTGTCTGGGTGTTATTTAGTTACTATCTATATAAGTATGTATTTAAAAATAAGTATATGTAGCATATCAGTCTCTGGCAGCCATATCACAAGCTTTGCTTAGTTTGGGGTCAGAGGCCGTGTGTAAGATGACCCAATATATTTTTAAATATTTATTATATACTACGGGACTAATCGCTCACTAAAATGACGAGATAATTAAATACATCATCATCCTGACGTTTCAACTGAGTTCCATCGATCATGGTCACTACACGGGAAGATCCGGTTCTACCCGTGACCACGATTGATGCAACTCGGTCGAAACGTCGGGATGATGAGGTATTTATTTATCTTGTAATTTTAGTGCGCGATTAGTCCCGTACTTCCCGTAGTACATAATAATAATGTGTTCAAATCGCGAAAGTTTAAAAACAACATTATGAAGATTCAGTTAAACAGATGTGAGTGTGTTCGGAGTACCACTAGTTTATAAACTTCTAACTATCCAAACTGTTTGCTTGAGTCTGTATTTCAAAGCAATATTTTTGTGAAAGGAAAATTAATTCTCTATAAAATAAAACTTAAACATTCAGCTTTCAGTAAATTATGTAATTTTAGACACTGAAATGATCAAAGCTATGTTCCAAACCAACAATTTCACAAGATTGGGTTGGGAAAACTTGTGAAAGCTATTAAGAACTTTGAATCGACTTGATTGTATCTAAGTTTAAAATAAGAATTGAAGTAAAATACAACGTAAGAGTAGTCAGGTTATAAGACAAAAACGGCTGAACGTATGCGTAATTGATCACGGGATAGGGTCAGAGCAGGAACAAGCATTCAATATCGATGCTTATGCGAACGAAAGAGCGTTTTAAGTATGCGATGCGACGTTAGAATAATTTTTAATGTTTGCGCCTCCGGAAATATCCAAAATAGTACTCATGATATTTTTGTGTGTATATTTATCGTTCACCTTACGTGGCATGGGTATGCCTACGTTCTGCAGTGGACTATTAAATAGGCTGGCATAGGCCGAATCAAGTATCTAGGCGGTTGTGATGTTAGCTAAAAGCTACGAGTAAGTCAATCCTCCAGCAGATGTCCCGTTCTCACAAACTGGCATGTTATTGCAAGCAATGTAAATTTCTCTATGACGAAGCCGCGCAAATTCTTTAAAAGTAATAGTATTTCACCGGGCCACCAAGATACAGGCAAAATCAAAATCAAATCAAAATTTACTTTATTCTTTAGAGATATGGAAATGCGCTTAGAATCGTCTTTTTACAAAGGTTTTCGATAACATAATTACTAATTACAGTTGAATCATTGGCATCGCCTAGTTTGGGGCCCACTGGCACTGCGCAACATCGGCAAATGTTCTTATTCATATTCAGTACCTATTCGTTTTACATGTACTCGCCAACGAAGTGTAGAAGAATTATTGATGTACTCAGTGATTTATTTTCGTTTTGCTAATATTATATAATATTAATAGTACATATACATATGTTACAAACTCATTGTCAACAACGTACCTATCTCCTATCTACACTGAGTTTTTATACTCTATAACATTTAACTTGATCTCTGCGACAGTGACATATTGACAATGGTGGTGGAAAAAATCGATTTTCAAACAATGTTGTAATGAAATCGAATGAGTTGTTGAAGATGAGAAATTGGATATTATTTCCTTACTATTATTTAAGATCAAGTATGTACACATGTAAATAATGTTATGATATTAAATACTCATAATAATGTAACGATAGTATTTATCGACGTTTTTACTATTATGCTAATGTAACATATAATTGGGTTTAATTTAATTACACATGTAAAAAATGTTATGATTTTAAAATATACAATAAAATTAATGATAAAGGTGACGTCCACAAGTGGTATATTATTCAGAAAAAAATCGAACCAAGATGATATATACATCATTTGAAAGCTTGTTTTATGGGCTTCCCAAAAATAATAAATTTAGATTTTTTCACCCCTCCATTTTTTTTTAAATGCGAAGAATAAATTGTATGAAAAATAACAATACAGCTTATTATTTTTTCTAGTTTAGAAATAATAAAGTGTTCCTATCGTTATTTTACTTGCATTCGTAGCTGATTCTTCCACATCCAAATCTTAATTTGCTAAAATTAAAAATTATAACCTACCAGTGTGACCAGTTAGTAGGTACAATGTGACAAAAAAACACTTAAAGAGTGTGTCTAATGGGTAAAAATGCTTTTATTTAACTATTTGAAGGTTACTTAATCAGGGTTGATAGAAATAAACTACCTATTGAGCCAAATATATTTATTTATCCTAATAAATTCAAAATTAATTTTAAAAAAATCGGAGGGCTCTTTTTTGCTTTTAACAGTAGTAATAGACTCAGGAAAATATGAACTTTCTCGAAATGTAACGAGTGTTGTGGTTCGAATTTTTGATTATTATTATACCAGCCTTCATACATTTTGTGGACATCTCCTTTAAGTTTTATTTAAAATATCGTCAGTATAAACTATCGATATTTTAAATAAAACTCTATCTAAAACTATGTGGTCACGATCATTCGTCGCCCATTACTAATCGGCATGCCCATAAATTATGACATTGACAGGTACTGTCTGTAGTATTAAGAAATTCAGGACGTCATAGGCGTGATTTTTCTGACAGCTGTCGCAGAGATCAAGTTAAATTTTATAGAGTATAATTAATTTTGAGTTATTCTTATCTTTTCCGCATGTTTTTTGTCAAATGATTGTATGGTATATAAATATATTCTTATTCTTATGTTATGTGAGCTTGGGATATCCGCAGCTTGTAGCTAACTTCATAGCCGATAAGATACTTGATGCGGCCTGCAGGCCAATCGCGTTAATTTTAAACAGCTGCGTTCCATCTGTAATTCAATTAAAGTTCGATTCAGCTTCAAGGAATTAGGTATTGCGCTAAACATCATACACCAACCGTTCATTTGACACCGGTTACGTTCCAACTCTGATCGAGTTGCGTTTCAACTTTAGTCAGAATCATTAGCGCGCTACGAAAATAGACAAAAAGTAGAAGTTCGGTTAAAGTTCAACTGTAGTTCAGCTGTAATTTTTTAGTGCGATTAGCCAGCTGTGCAGTTCATTTAACTGTTCTGTAGAGTACTTTTATCGCGACAATAATACGATTTATGTTACCTCGCGTACAATGGATATCCACGTCAGAGTCAGATAAGCCGGCTGCCGGTGAATGGCGCGCTTTATCTCTTTACTTTTATTGTAGTCGGTTGTACAGGGTGTTTGTTTGATGGGTTTTGATTTGATTTAATAGGATGGAAAGTGATGAAATAAATGTGTTTTGAACCTTGGAATATGGTTTTTGGTCTTAATTTTGAGTTTAACTACGACGTTCTTGTGAGACCAAAATCAAGCTCAAGGCTTGTGTGGTATGTATATAGAAAATGGGAGAAATTAATTAGGTTTTCACAACAAAAGTGAGACTGTAATTATGTTTGTTTGATTATTATTCATAATAAAATGTTGTAATTTACTCCATGTCTTGTATAGGTAAGGATTTAATTGAAAGGTCTATTCTTTAAAAATAGTAGAACTTACAATTGTTAAAGAATTTATTTTTATGTTTCACACAAATAACAAAGTGCACAGTTTGTTATCATATTAATGTTATTATTTCGTAGCATATCTTGTTTATATTACCATTTCATGTGATAAATTATGAGGTACCTAATATAAACTCACTAATAGAGACCACTTTGAGGTGACATCACATCTTAGAAATAGCAGTAAAAGACAAGACTTGACAAAGTATAACACATATAATAATTATTTTTCACCAAAAATCGCATCACTAGTCTGTCCACCGTGCACAGCATTCGAATAATTTGTACGAATTTATGTGACATCCATGTACATTTTTGTTTATTTATCAGAAACGGCTCAGCCGATTTCAATTAAACTTTAACAAAACCACATCAAAAGTATATTCTTTCGAACGAAAAAAAATTTTTTTAAATCGGTTAATAATTGGCGAAAATATTGATGAACATACACAAAAAAAGATACATACAAACGAACATAGTAAAACCTCCTCCTGTTTGGAAGTCGGTAAAAATAAATCGCAGAAGCAAAGCAACAAGAGAGAGAAACAACAAAGTTTATTTACCTGATACCGATCACACAGTTTTCCGAACATCATGTATATATTCAACAATGAGTAATGCCGTGTATTGTATTATTATATTATATTATTAAATTACGTAGAGCAAAATGTCGGCTAGTAAATAATTCCCGCTCCAAGTGAGTAATAACATATTTACTGGTGTTAAGGCGTTTATGAGGCTTTGTTAACATAAGCAATACTTTAGGTGTAGAGTTTTCGGAATTTATCGAATAACTTAGATCGTGTTTTATAATTTTGGAGAGGAAGTTTGGCTCCTGATTTATGCCTTTAATAAGCACTCACACTACTGAAGGAATTGATTATTTTTAATTAAATAGTGATATCTTCAAAAAATATTTTTATTACTTAAAAAACATTGAAATTTAATTCTTAACTACCCTATACCTGTATAAATATATCCTACCTACATTATTATATACTAAAAAAAAGGCTAAAAATCGAATCTAATATTGTGTCCGTGTGGTAGGGTGCCAAGAACGCTGACTAGTGATATTATTCAAAACTAACTTTTGTCCGCTGCTTAAAAATCCCATGGGTGTCTTTTATTATTCTGGAAAAGAAAAGCTCAAAAACTTTTTGATGTTCCATTGTAAAATATAATTCTAAACATTGAATGGATAAGTCCACATTACACCATATCACAAACTTTGCTTAGGTTATGGTTAGAAAATGAGTGTAAAAAAGAAAGAAAAAATGTAATAACATGCGGAGTTTAGGACGTCTTTCTACTTTTTACGAAGGCTAATTTATATCCTGGAAAAAAATTAAGAATCCTGTGGGAAGCCGCCTGTAAAACTAGTAAAATATCGTTAAGCAAGTGAGTAGAAAAACTTACGAATTGTGAGGAGAACACTTACCACGACTGGCAGCGCGCCAACGTTGATAAGAAGTTAATCGATATCGATCTTTACTCGTAGGAGCAGAGAGAAGTTTCCGACCGAGACATAAGTGGGTATTTATAAACAATACCTAATATTGTTTAGAAAGCTTGTGTGATTGTTCAGAGGCAAAGAATATTTTTTTTTCTTTAGTATGTAAGTAGGAAGGTAACTTCCCTTGTTCTTCTTATATCTTGTAGAATATGCCCTAAACTTACATATTTTTATACTGTACTGTATCAGCCTTTTTAATAGCGTCCACTGCAGGACATAAGCCTACCTACAAAGGGTGATTGGGCCATATCCACCACGCTGGCCCAGTGCGGGGTGGTGGATTCACATACGCCATTGAATTTCTTCTACGGACGTATGCAGGTTGCTGGTTGATGGTTGGTTTGATTATAAAACTATGTAATAGTTTAGATTAATTAAATTATTCTTATATTACGGGATGTATTCCACAAGAAATAAACGTCTTTTAAATACAGTAAACTCGGATTTAAGATTCTGTTCATACCAATATTTATATTAGTCAAGCGTCATTTAAGCTCGTAATATTATGTAATGCAGATCAGTAACCGGCCAATGTTATGGTTAAGTTAGCACCTACCTTTAGCCGTAACATAATATTTTAAATGAAAAAATAAGTTACACTGTTACTATATCAATCCACCAATTTATTCCGCATGTGATCCTGGTTTACAATGTTGGTATTTAAATAAACTCATCATCATTAGCCCGTGTCGACGCACTGCTGGGTATAAGCCTCCTCTCTTATGTGCAATTGTTCCCCATATTGGGCTAATCTCATCCACGTTTGACCAGCGATGGATCTGATGTCATCGACCCATCAGGCTGGTGGTCTGCCTATAGAACGCTTATCTGCTATTGGGAGCCACTCAGTCAGGGATCTACTCCACCGGGCGTCACCACGCCTGGTTACGTGTCCTGCCCAGCGCCACTTGAGTCTCGTAATACGGTTTCCAACATCTGTGACTTTCGTCCTTCGTCGGATTTCCGTATTACGAACTCGGTCTTTTAAAATGATACTTAATACTAGATTTTATTGTGCGACTCTCATTCTGTAAATAAACTAATGCTCGATTATATTTGTAACTAATTTAGAAGTAACGGGCTTATTATGGATATACTATGATTGTTAGCCTAACTTTGATGGACGAGCCTAGCTCTCTGCTCTACCAAATTAGCTCGAAACTGCATCGTGTGACCACACATCTGCATATAAACACAATCAACTGCCACCGGCCCCTGATAATTAGTTTCCCTGAAACTGGGAGATGAAATAGTTAACCTAGCTGACTAGGTAATGAACATCTAAATTGACAACTAAATAGGTACGTCAAGATTGAACGGATTGAGATGAAACTTTGCAAACATTTGCAACATCAAAAAAAAACATACTTTTCAGTCTACTTAATTTTATTCAAGGGTGTGTGGATGATCCAATTGCTTTCTATGTAGTAGTAGTGTAGGTAGTTTTAGCATATAAAGTAGTATTGTATATTATTGTAGTTAAAAAAGGCAATTTTTCCCGTTAAAAAAAATATATACATATATATAAAATAAAATATTTCAGACCAAAATTATAGATGTTTGATATTGTCAAAGACAGCGTGCCACGGGCATTATTTCGCAGCTCCATATTTTACATTGTTATTTACCTATAACCCGAGCAGTGTCGGCCGGCAACAGAATTAAATAGTAATACTACATCACATTTACATAAAAAAAAATAAGCAGATGATTTTGGGTACTTTTGTGTATTGTGAATTGCTTTCGATGATTTTGTTCTTTTTATTTTTCCACTTTCAATTTTAGTTAACACATTTACTATTTCAAGATATCGTGAAAACCTGTGCGCACTGCGCTTTATACTCGTAGCAACGTAAAATGTACATAGATGAGTGTGTAATCTCAGTAAGTGAATATTTGTAAATTTTTTTGAGAGTAATAAATATTCTTAAACCAAAATCCATCGTTGATTTAGTTTCTGACCTGGATGGATGTACGGTGTAGCTAACTGCTCTACCAAATTAGCCCGGCACTACATCGTGTGACCACACATCTGCATGAAACACAATGGACTATCGTCGCATCACGTTGACGTCGAGTTTGAAACTTGGAGATAAAATAACTAAGACAAGCTTTGCTTAGTTTGGGGTCAGTGGCCGTGAAAAAAAAATGCCAAATAAACTTGGCACTGCATCGTGTGACCACACATCTGCATGAAACACAATTAACTTGCGCCGCAGCGAGTTGACGTCAAGTTTACCTGAAACTGGAAGATGAAATAGCTAACCCAGTTGACTAAGTAATGATCATTTAAATTGAAAATTAAATTAATGCTTCAAGTCTTTGTTAATTTTATTACCAGCTAGTACATTATATAAGAGTGATAAATAAGTTAAATTAATTCACGTAAGATACTAAACATAATATTTCATTCCTTTATACTCTATAAATTTTAACTTGATCTCTGCGATAGCTGTCAGAAAAATCACGCCTATGAAGTCCTGAATGTCTTAATAGTACAGACAGTACCTGTCAATGTCATACTTTATGGGCATGCCGATTAGTGATGGGCGACGAATGATCATGACCACAGAGTTTTAGATAGAGTATTATTTAAAATATCGATAGTTTATACTAATGATATTTTAAATAAAACTTAATTTATCATTAATTTTATTGTATATTTTAATATCATAACATTTTTTACAAGTGTAATTAAATTAAACCCAATTATATGTTACATTAGCATCGATAATAGTGAAAAACATCGATAAATACTATCGTTACATTATTATGAGTATTTAATTAATATCATAACATTATTTACATGTGTACGTACTTGATCTTAAATAATAGTAAGAAAATAAAATCCAATTTCTCACCTTCAACTACTCATTCGATTTCATTACAACATTGTTTGAAAATCGATTTTTTCCACCACTATCTTAACTCTAAAAATTGTCAATGTCACTGTCGCAGAGATCAAGTTAAATTTTATAGAGTATAGTAAATAGTAACAACTGCTTCCAATCCAATAAGTGTACTCCGTTTTTGACGTGATAACGTCTTATTAATCGATAAGCGCCTCCTGCATGCACGAAAACGTGTCACGTTCCGCCTGAGCCGAGCGTGCATGCGAGAGCCCTGAACAAGTGGTAGAGAAGCAAGGCCTAAGCGTTCGGCTTGTTTCAGTTGTTGATACAACAAACTTTTCATGATGTTTTCACGTAAATAGAATCGTCTGTTATTTAATTTTTATATTACAATGGGTGTAAAACATATCACACAAAACGAAATACGCGCAAGTGAAAAATTGCAGTATATTTGAGAATTACGAGTTAACGTATCTATTTGCGATGCCGTGGTGGTCAAGAGGTAGTGACACCCGCCTTACAATCGTGAGGTCGTGGGTTCGAATCCCCGGTCCCGTACCAATGAGTTCTTTGGAATTTATGTACGGAATTTCACACCACTGGCTTTTCGGTGAAGGAAAACATCGTTAGGCAACCTGCATACGTCCGTTGAAGAAATTCGATGGCGTATGTGAATCCACCAACCCGCACCGGGCCAGCGTGGTGGATATGGCCCAATCACCCTTCGTGGGTAGGCCTACGTCCTGCAGTGGACTATTCAAAAAGGCTGGTACAGTATCTATTTGTGTCTATGTTGGTACATAGACACAAATACATACGATAACTCGTAATTCTCATACGTACAAACATACGTTAACTCGTAAGCCTATAACATACTTGTTTTCAAAAAGCTGACTTGATACTTTTATTTCTTTTTTTATCTAAGTTATATATATATTAAGTGTTATCTAAAAACATAGTCGGAAAATTGCTTGTTATTTTTGTCGTCAACGTTTCACAAAAGCCCTTTAAAAAAGTAACTCAGCATAAAAGGCTCTCTGCTGATTTTCTCCGATAAAACAACCTGACATTAAACTGAGAATGCTCTCTTATTTTTGCCTGTGAAGTACAAATGCCTTAATGACCCCTTTTGCTTCATTGAAGAGGGGACCGCCCAGGGATGTAAGAAGGGTAGAGGACCCGGTGTCCACTAAGTAAACTCCCCATAAACATGTTGAGTTGTAAAAGGATACATGAAAAATAAACACACAGGTAACAAAAAGTTCAGGATAATTTTAGGAAAAGGTTCTCTGATGTTTGCAGAATAGTTTTTTTAAACGTCACAATGGCTACTTTCCAAGGATTTGATTCTTAGCGTTCTTTTCGTAGTGGGTGGTGCTGACGCGAGGCCATTTTACGAAAAACTATATTTTATTTTTACGGTCTTTTTGGTCCAGAGAACCAGACTCTACTAAAGCAGAGATGCGCTGTGAATTAAAACAAAGCCAATGCCGTTATAATCCGTAGAAATGTTATTTTTTTTAAAAGAATCATTAACTCTAGTTTTCCTCTAGCTAAGCAAATATTATATTACTGCCGTTGAGTTACGGACTACTTTCTTACATCCATGGTCCTCTAATGACAGGGTGCTCACAGGTCGATAAGTTTAGTGTCAACGGGTCATTCAAGTGTCAAATTTTACTGTGAAAAGGGAACATTAAAACCTCCTTAATTATATACTGCTAGAGTTTGTTCATAGTTTTACGGACGAGGTGATTTTTGTTTTTACAGAAGGGACAAGATAATAGGTCACTTTTGACAGATGTCAGTTTTATATTCATAGTGAGGTGACCTGCTTAAAAACATCGATTAAATGAATGAATCGAATGAATCGATACAGACTTGAAACATATGTGAATTTTAAAAATGATCATGCGAATCCCTGTCCCATTATTATTTTTTCTTTCATAAATTAAAGGAGCAAAATAAGACCTACGTAATTTAACAAAAAAATTGCTTTTATTCACTTGAACTATCGGAACTGCTATAGTTAGTTAAAAGAATAATAAATATCTATAATTAGGTTTTATTATAATCACAACGTGGTTATAAATTTATGGTGATTTTTCTTCACAAGTAATCATTGCATGCGATTCAACTTACAATCCTATCAGCTTTCGATTTTTAGAGTAACATCCCTAGTGTTTAAAAAGAAAAAGGGTTGACTGACGCAACATTGTAACGACGTTCAGTTCTTTTAATCAGAAATTGTTTATTATGTTTAGAATGGTTTATTAGTGAAAGCAAATCGTAAAATTACTCGTATCGGTCATTATTACAATAAATATGTAAACGTAATTGAAAAAAGTTAAGCAATTGTGCAGTTCTTATTTTATGCCCGCCGTTACAAGGTTACGTTGTTGAATTTTGATGAAATGTCAAAAGTGACCTATTATCTTGTCCCTACATTAAGTATTCTTTCTTCTACGTAGTTTCTTTTTGTTTAATATCTAATGAGAGTTATTGAAATAAAAAATGTTCTTCTAACCGATTTAATTCTTAATTTTTGATATTGACTGTTATACATAACTAAGATGATGGAAAAAGTTGTTATTAAAAAATAATATTATTTATAAATATGTGTACAATTGTTTCAGATGCAATGAAGAGCTGAGCGGGCGGCAGTAAGGGAGCAGTTTGGGGCGCGTGGCGCGCGCCGCCTACTCCATGATCGCGTGTGTGCGCTGCGATAGCTGACATGACCTGAACGACGTCATGTCCACCAAAAAACACTCGCCACAGCCCAAATCTAGTGAGTATTTCAGTTTGGATACCAAAATTTTTATTCACGGCGATGCTACTAAGTTCGGTGTAGGAGCTGTGTTGCAGCAAACAGAAGAAAATGTAAAAGCACTGTTTTATCGTTTTGCTCACACTCGCCGCTGCTCAAAACTAGTAATTACTTTAGCTGGCCAATCAATTGGGAATGACATTTTTTGTTTACTGAGTTGTTAATAAGATTGGTATAGGCACTGTATCAATACAGACAGTAAAAATCGGCTAAGTGAAGTGAAATTAATCACGAAAGATTCCGTACCGTATGGGATTCTTCTTAGCCTCATTCAAGCGCCTGCCTGTTTTCGTTATTAATATTGAGCAAAAAACGAAAAAATATTCATGTTTTTTGTATGGGAGCCTGTCTTAAATGTCTAATTTAATCTGTTTTTAATATTTGTTTTTAAAGCGACAACAGAAACACATAATCTGTAAACATTTCAACTGTCTAGCTATCACGTTTCATGAGATACAGCTTGGTTACAGTCATACGGACAGATGAGCAGCGGGGTCTTAGTAGTGGAGTTCCGTTTTTACACTCTGGGTACGGAACCCTAAAAACAGACTATTCTATTGTCTATTGTCTAACCCTAAAAACAGACTAATATTTAAAACCGAAGCAGAATGAGCATACTACCGATGAGTATTTGGCGTCAACTCGATATTTGCGTGCGTGCGATGTGACATCTGATATGATCTGAACGACGTCATGTTCACCAAAAATCATTTGCTGAAGGCAAATACTAGTGAGTAGCTACTTGGCTCACGTTCACCGGGATGCAAAAAACACCTAAGAAGTATCGTTATTTGGTAGACACATGACTAAAATTTACAGCCGAAGCAAAATGATTGTACTTAACAACGATAAATGTAAGGTATCTACTCGATAATCGTGTGTGTGTCATCCCTACCCAAGTTTGTAACCTTTGAACCAAAAACCGTTCATTTCCAAACAATGTCCTTTCCTATCTATTGTAAAGTTTTACGGTACTCGTAACAAAAGAAGTTTTGCCACCATTTACGCGATTACCGCCATTTGGCTAATGTAACTTGGAGGTTTTCAGAAAGTCGAATAAGTTCCATTACGTCGAACTTAAACTAAAGAAAAAAGTAAAAGATACTCGTGAACAGATCCCATTAAAATTTCATTACCTTTGGCTATGTCGTGCTAGTTAGCCAAGATATAAAAAATAGACACAGAGCAAGGATACTAAAGATAGTGGCTCTTTGTCATCTTTTTTTCTACTTTTTACTCGTTCGACGTCCAATATGGTACAATATCAACTCTGAAATTATGAGAAATTCCAAACATTTTGTCGAGAGAGTAATTTAACTTGTTAACCACTTGATTTTTTTCGCAATTAAGCGTAAGTTTCCCAGTAGAAGTTGTTTATAATCAGGAGTACAATGATATCCTAGAATAAGTCCCGTCGTCTTATAATAAGTAACTTTGTAAGCGATAGAATTTATTTGGCTCTTAGAATTAATTAGCAATGATCGATGATACTCGCTCTGAATGCACGCCGCTTCCAACAATTCTTATTAAAAACCTTTGAGGAAGCATATTGTTACGAGATGGGTTCTTGGATAATCAGTTAAAACGCCGATTATTCAATTTGCACTTTATTGCACAAAATCACGATACGCACGACACTACTGTTTGCACAAACACTTCACACTGGCACTGATATTCACACAAACTAGTCACTTCACAATCACTGAACACGAGATGTTATCGCTTCGACGGTAAACGAATAACTGAGTCCCCAAGGGTCGGCCGGTGTATTTATATCCGTTATTACAGTTTGGAATTCACTAGACAATTCGTAACATTACTAGACCTAATAAACGCTATTGTGTTGAAAAGTAAACAACTTGAAAGTTCGATACTTCCCTATTGTTTCTCCAATACGAAAACACCAAAAAAACTATACAACGACGGCAGACAAAGGCCGACCCCGCTCGAGTCATAGAACCGAATACAAAAGGCACCAAAAAAAACATAATACAATAGAGCACCCCAGAAGCGTGATCACGTAAACATCGCAGATTACATGATAGTTACTGCATACCTACAACGGGCGTGCGCATACTGCGTTACAGTATGTTGATCATCCAGCGTCCTACAGCTGATAATAATGATGATGATTTAATGAATTAACAAAATACAAAATGAATCGCGTACTATGTCGCGACTGAATGTTATTTGTAAAGCGTAGCTGATTTGTAGCTCTCGTAGCCATTTCGTAGCATGTGCTACAAATAATCGTACTGTGAATAATCTACTTTGTCAAGGTTCTTCGCTAAGTTTAGTCGTAGAGCCAACGTGTTGCGTCATTCATTCTGTGAATGTTTTGGTGAAAAGTTCTAAATGAAAATCTGTGGTCTCTTCCTGCTTAAGGTTATATTTTTAAGTACATCTATGCAATACAACGCTAATCAGCACAGGTGTATTAAGCCAAAAAGAAGTTGTTTGCTCATTAATAAATACTATGAGGTTAACCCGGAATTCGAGAAAAAAGTTCTTAAATCAAAATTGCAACTCAAATGAATAAAATTTATAAAACAGCTGATTATTGCATCTTGATTGGCCTCATAGTATTTTTCATATAGATTTGCGTTTGATTACACACTGCCTGATGTTAAGCAGTTATGCGGTCTAGCGTGTAACACGCTTACCTAGAAGATACCTATTTACTCGTGATTTGAAGACACCTACATTGTACTTTAGCGGGAAGACAGACTCGGGCAAGGCGTTCCATATTCTGGCAGTTAGTATGAGGAATGTGGACTCAAAAACTTGCTTCTATCGCGCGGGATGTCCACCATAAAAGGCGCTAATGTCGCATCTGTATAGCCGAACAACAGAAAAAAGGATCAGGTGGTACCAGATTGTGCAACTCCTGGGCGCACTCACCGAATTGTATCCGATAGAAGGCTAATCATTGACAAGCCACCCTATGACGATGCTCAAAATTTTGCAGCTTCGACTTAGTCAAGGTATCGTTGCCTAACAGCCTCCTGGCTCGCCATTCAATGTACTGTTACTAGATGGGTTCTTGGATAATCAGTTAAAACGCCGATCATTCACTTTGCACTTTATTGCACAAAATTACAATACACACGATACAACTGGTTCGCACAAATACTTCACACTGGCACTGATATTCACACAAACTAGTCACTTCCCAATCGCACTGGAAAACGAGATGTTTTCGCTTCGACGGTAAAGGAAAAACTGATCTCCAATGGTCGGCCGGCATATTTATATCCGTTATTTCCTACAGTCTCAAACCTGAGAGATAATTCGCAACATTACTCGATCTAATAAACGCTATTGTGTTAACAAGTAAACAACTTGAAAGTTCGAGACTTCCCTATTGTTCTCAAATACGTAAACACCCAAACAAAAAAAACTAAACAATAGGCGGCAGACAAAGACTGATCCCGCTCGAGTCATAAAACCATAAATCTCGCACTTAGGTGTAAACAACTCGCCGTCATTACCGCGCGGCATACCTACTGCGTCACAGTACTCTAGATGGTTCATAATTGTTCATAATTATAATCTGAATCACCCTATTTCAAGAATAACGCTGTGTTTAGATAGGACTTTGTTGTCTTCACTGAGATTTCCATTTATTTTTCCAAAATATCCTGAACTCAAAGTGAAATAAACATTGCGGTCAACCCATGAGTACTCTTTAAAACATAAAGTTAAAATTGGACATTGTTATTTTTAGCTCAAGCCCCAAAATTTGTTTACAAAAACATGTAAAAAGTTTTCAAATTAAACTCACGCTGGTCCAGTGTTATCAAATGTGCGAGATAACAACATATTTTTAAACGTGCCCAGTGGCGCTTTAAAAATATATTGCATGAGTTTTTCAACATATTGCAAGTTATATTTGTCTGAATTGTATAGAGTTTATTAACCGAGCGTAAGTGAGATCTCAGAGTCTACTGGGACGAGCCGGCACTTGGGTGTATGTTTGTATGTATATTTGTTCGACGATAACTCAAGTACCGCTCAACCGATCTCCATGAAATTTAGCATGAACGTAGTTTATATTTATAGAATTTTTAAGTTCGAATATGAGCACCTTCTGTTCAGTGGTTGCGAAGAGGAGTTGCGGATGACTATTTTAAACATATCACCGAATGTTATCTACGAGTATGTCTTTCAACATTTGTTTAAAATAAATCGCTAACTTTCATAAAAATATTGTTATATTTTATTAAATCCCAGTAGGTATTTATGATATAAAATAGGAATAGCGCAAGGTCCAAGTCCGGGAACTACTAGTTTAAGTAGAATTAAAATTTTAATGGACTTTAGTGTCATGATTTTTAATCGATTCATTAAATTTTGATCTGGTTTTTAAATATATATATGTTGAACGATATTTTCTAGTATTTGTAAGGTTAACATTTCTCTGGTTTATGATTGGTTGATTTAACAACCAGCCTGCATTTTAACCAACAAGAACTGCTTCCGGCGTAGTTTAAAAACAGCCAATCAGGAAACGAGAAAATAAACTGAACAGATGTAAAAATATTAATCTTTAGGTGAGATTATTCTCGATTTGCGCCTCGAGGCGAAAGCACATATTCTTAGTCAATCCAAGTTGTGATAATTATTTAATAAACTAATGTAAAATAGTTTATGGTGAATTTTGATTTATAATATTAGTAATGCAGAAAGTTTTTGGTTTATACATGCGCGAGTTTCGTTCTCTATATCTCGATAGTAAATCGGTATTTGTTTTTTAATATGCAAAATACTTGAAACACTATCCAATAACAATTCTATAAAATGAAATATCAATTAAATTATAAATTTATCCCGATTGCTGAATTTTTACCGATTTCCAAATAGGGCGAGGTTCTAAGTTCGTCTGGGTGTATTTTTTTGTGTAGGTATATATTTCAAAAAGAACTTTTGAAATGGTTCCATTTAAATTTCATCGAAATTGGCTCAGCCGTTTTTGATAAATCAACATAAAATGTACATGGATGTCACATCGATTCGTGCAAATTATTCGAATTCTGTACCCGGTGAAATTCGGTGTTCCGTTTCTTTGCAAAAAATAATTATTAGCCGCGTACCCACCTAGCGCACAGGCTCGCGCGGCAGCCTTGCGAGCCAAATGCCTCGGCTGGTGTAGACGTGCCTCGGGCTGCCTCGGGCGCGCGTTTGCTCGGCTGAGCACGGCTCGACCCCGAGCCATCTGTTGTCGGTAAACTTGACGCGCTCAAAGGTGCCTCAGTGAGCGCTGTGTGTTAGGTGGGAACGGTTATGTTCTGGCTCGCGCGCGAAACTACTTCGAGTTTGGTCCATTACCGTGTTTGTCTCTATCTATAATATTGATATAATGGGCAGACGCTCATAATTTTTTCTAATCCAGAAGCGGCTAGGTTTTTCCTTGATACGTGACAGTTTTCAATTTTTTAAACAATTTTTAAACAATAAGTATATAAGTTTTTAAACAGTAAGGCTGCCGCGCGAGCCTGTGCGCTAGGTGGGTACGCGGCTATAACATGATATTAGAGACGTATCACAAAGTACCACAATTAAATAAAAATATACTATATTGAATACAGATTATATCTTATCTATAATGTTTGAGTTTTCAGAACTGATTTGATTTCAAATCATACCAAGCTCGTCACATTACGTGTACGTATTGTAAATTTGAATAATTATTTAGGAAGCTTATTTATTAGAAGTGCTTATCGTTCCTTTGATGTAGGAGCCTAATTCACATCAAAGATAATGGATTACTAATGAACCCCGCAATGTACAGATGATTTCCTCTGTAGCGTAGCTTTTTCTCAGGCATTACGTGAACAAACGTGAAAATTACGTGAATTAGACGTGACTACGTTGCAAAATATACTTAGACTGAAAAAATAACCAATAAAAAAGCCCATTACGGATAATGTGGCATTTTATAGGTTATTTTTTAATCTGCTCAGTAGTTATAGAGCTTATTTACTTCTAATTTTTGTAAAAAGGGCAGATGCCCCGGATGTGGCCATGTTAGTATCATCATCTGTGGCCATTTTGAATTTGTGAGATTAATTAGCCAATTTAATTTTCAAATAATATTTAAAAAAATATTATAATTTGAGATTCACACAAACAATATTCATGTTGTTACATTGTTTATAATTACCAATATGCAATAATTTTGTCCCTCAAATGGCCACAACCGGGGCAACTACTATATATGTGTGTGTATGTAAAGAAAAATAATTAAAATGTTTACAATGGTTAATCACTAACAATATGTACAATTAAGTTAGATTTTTGGAAATCAACTGAAAATATAAGTATGTCGAATCCATAAAAAAATCCGCATCAGTTATGGTGATTCAATGTGGTAATGATTTTATACCATCTGACCCAACAATACTTCAGTGTGGCGTGGCGTGGGTTAAGCGGGCGAACAGATTACGGGCGCGTATTGCAGTGTTACACACACACACACACACACACACACACACACACACACATACACACACACACACACACACACACACACACACACACACACACACACACACACACACACAGGCATACGTATAATAAGTCATGTTTATAAAATTGCAATTCCATTTGAGAGTCAACTAAATTTAACGACTTTGAATTTTGTTTAATTTCCTATATATTATTGTTTCTGTGTACTTTCTATTTCTATTTTAATTTTGGTAATGACGCACTCGGACCCCAAGATACAAGCCTAGAGCTTAGTTTGGGGTCCGCTGTCCAACATGCTTTGAAATAATGTTCATACCTTCAATTTGTTATGTCAAATTAGTACAGAACCACTGTAATTTCATTTCTCTTTTTGGTAATAAAGATATTTTATGTTATTTTATGTTATGTTTATGTTAGATAAATTGCGACGTCACGAACAATCAGTTTATTTCAAAGAAGATTACGTATGATTACAATTATAGAGAAAACTTTAAGCGAAGGACATGGCGTTCCGCAGCGTAACGCACGCTGCCACCATTTACACACACTACCACATTTTATCAAGAATCACAACTCGAGCCGTTCTAAACACATTTTACCAACATAACCTCTCCGAACCAGCTCTCTTTACCACTGACAAGTGACATCTGTCAAGTCATCATCGCATTTTCCCGCCCATCGGCCGATCATGCGATATCGCTCGAAACCTCCTTGGAAAACAATCAGCAGCGTTTGTTACCAGCGTTACCCCAGGAATGTTGCTAGTACCATTCCTAGTCCTTCGAAATTATACTAAGTGGCACTAAATAAAAATAAACTTAAAGTTATGGTCCCGTTAAGTACATTAAAAATGAATACACGAAACATATAAGTGAGGTACTCCTATTCATTCCTAGAACTTTATTTATAGAAGACAAAGACAGTTGATCAAACATCAAATTCTAATTCAGAACATCCTCTTTGATAGTCCGATGTGATCCTCAAAAAATGTAAATAATATAAATTTGCTTGCAAATTTTAATCAATATCGTAACGTGAGCGCGTTACACGCGTGCTACAGGGAAACCCCCGACAACCTGTAATTACGCGCACACGCGATTTCGTGCCGTGCGTGATAATAAACTTGAACGGCGTCTGAGTAGCCGAGGGGTTGCTAAAGGGGTGCGTCGCAGTAACGACTCAATTGTTGCACATAATAAGTAGAAAATTACTTAAATTCTCTATGAGCAATAGTTTGTGACGTATTTTGGTTAACTACTAGAATTCAACATATAAGTGGGCATTTGGCAAATTATTGAAAATTGCATTCAAAATGATTTTTTTTTTCGAAAGTCTGTCGATAAACATATCAGTGTAAGTGGCACAATAATAGAAATTAATAAAATTGCCCCTAATTTTTAGTCCATATCGTAACGCGGGTTACACGCGTTTTAAAGGGAAACCTCTTGAATCGCAATTAGTTGTAATTTTCGGGCTCACGCGATGCCGTGTTCCGTGATAAAAAACTTGAACGGTGGTTGAGTAGCCGAGGGGCTGTTTAAGGGGTGCGTCTAAGTACTGACTAAATTATTATTATGTACTACGGGACTAATCACGCACTCAAATTACGAGATAAATAAATACCTCATTTTCCCGACGTTTCGACCGAGTTGCATCAGTTGTGGTCACGGGTAGACTCAGTCTGCCCGTCAGTTTACGTAGTACATAATAATAATAACATGTTCAAATCGCGAAAGTTTAAAACTGACTAAATTGTTGCACGTACTTACTTTTCTCCATGGAAAATAATTAGTGACGTAAACCGTTTAGTTACTATGTTTCAACGTATAAGTAGACTTTGGAATTTTATTAAAACGTACATTTACTCTTTAAAATAGTTTTTATTTAATTACAGTATGTTAAAAACATGTGAATTCTACGACAAAGAAATTAATAAAATTCTTTTCAAGTTCTATTAAATTTCATATCGTAACGCGAGCGCGTTACACGCGTGTAAGAGGGAAACCCCCTAATCGCAACTAGGTGTAATTACCGCGACACGCGATGCCGTGCGCCGTGATAATAAACTTGAACAGTGGCTGAGTAGCCGAGGGGCTGTTAAAGGGGTGCGTCGCAGTACCGACTCAATTGTTGCACATAATAGAAAATGACTTGAATTTTTACTAGTAAAACAGTAAATAGCTCTAGTGAAAAAGTCTCCAAGTCCAATTTTAAAAACGTTAATAGTTATTTGTTATACAAGAGTACAAAGTTGATTTTTAACAGCGTGCTCAATTTTAATGACCGAGCACGCGAAAGATTCTAAAATTGAATCACAAGCACAGCAAGTGATTCAAAAATTAGAATCCTTTAGCGAGGGAATGAAAAGAGCACAAGGTAAAAAATCTTTGCACTCGAGTGCAACACGTAACTTTTCATCCCACCTCGGCGAGGAAATTAGTAAAGTCGTCTACATACCGCACTGTTTCAAATACTTCTCGCGTGATTGTTGAAGGAGAAAGCTCATTTGCGCACTCTTAACAGTTTTAGTCAATTCTGTTGGCATCAAATAAACTTCCTCGGCGCTAGAATCACTCATTTTAGGTTTTTCACTTGTTTTCAAGTTTCATATTTTTAAAACTTTTAACAATACGACATGCATGATAAGGAAATGGCGAGCGCAAAGCAAAATAAATAAAGTATAGCAAGCAGGGTCCGTGTCTGAGTTTTGAACAAATTAAAAAAGGTTGTATGATAAATTTTGGCACCATGGAGGTAGAAGTAAATGAGTTTAATAATGTTTTGTATTCATAAACTTAGTGCACACGATGTTCTAAATTCAATTTTACTTTACCCTTTAGCGGAGCGTATCTCCTCATTCCTGATTAGATCCCGCAGAGAGACTCCGAGCATAGCCCTCTCTATAGCTTGTTGTGCTACTTGGAGCTTATTAATAAGGTCCATAGTAAGAGACCACGTTTCAGAGCCATAAGTCATCACTGGCAACACACACTGGTCCAACATTTTCGACTTGAGCCACTGAGGTATGTCTGACGTGAAGATGTTAAGTAATTTTCCGAACGCTGCCCAACAAATGTTTCAATAAATGAATTCAATCATGGAACCCCGAGCCTAAATAATTTTGGTGTTCTTAGTTCTCTGAATTCAACCTAATGCAATGTGGTAATAAAACTTTTTATTTTATCAAAACTGTACTGTACTAGCCTTTTTTAATAATCCACTGCAGGACGTAGGCCTGCCCACGAAGGGTGATTGGGCCGTATCTACCACGCTTGCCCAGTGCGTGCTGGTGGATTCACATACGCCATCGAATTTCTTCTATGGACATATGCAGTTTGCTTTACGATGTTTTCCTTCACCAAAAAGCCAGTGGTGTGAAATTCCGTACAGAATTCTAAAGAATTCATTTGTACGGGACCGCGATTTGAAACCACGACCTCACGTTTGTAAGGCGGGTGCCATCACCACTAGACCGCCACGGCTATTATCAAAACACATGAGTTAAAGTGCATTATGACTAGTCACAAATAATTCGTAAATAAATAATCTAACTGACAAACTAGTAAGATGACGAGATAGGTACTTAGATTAAACGGAGGTATACTGAGCGCCACACAAATCGACGGATGGGAAGTTATGCGCAGAGCACTGAGCAAAAGCAGAAATATAGGCATTCGCGGGAGCCAGAGAGATGAGACGACGGGGCACACCCGCCTGCCAACCTCATGCCTCCCGCGCGCTCCCTGCACACTACGACACGCATCGTTGGAATTGTGTACACATGCGCAATAATTAGCCAATCACGGCGAAGTGTCATCTGGGGCTAACATCTGATCTGCCAATTTCTGTGGCACTCAATATATAGGTGATGTCATTCAGAACTTTAATTGGCTTTAAAAAAACTAAACTAAAAATTGGCTTTAATCTTCATTATTTTTTGTTTAATCTATAAATTAACTAAGTAGTCAACTTTTTTGATAAAGTTAAACTGGCGGACTAATTCTATTTATTTTTAGTCATCCATGTTCCATTATATTTTCAATGCACATTACTCGCATACAAATATACATGTCGAATCCATAAAAGGATTCGCATCAGTTATGGTGATTCAATGTGGTAATTATTTTATACCATCTGACCCAACAATGCTTCAGTGTGGCGTGGCGTGGGTTAAGCGGGCGAGGAGATAAATTGCGACGTCACGAACAATCAGTTTATTTCACAGAAGATTACGTATGATTACAATTATAGAGAAAACTTTAAGCGAAGGACATGGCGTTCCACAGCGTAACGCACGCCACCATTTTATCAAGAATCACGACTCGAGCCATTCTAAACACATTTCACCAACATAACCTCTCCGAACCAGCTCTCTTTACCACTGACAAGTAACATCTGTTTAGTCATCATCGCATCGCATCGCACCCATCGGCCGATCATGCGATATCGTTCGAAACCTCATTGGAAAACAATCAGCAGCGTTTGTTACCAGCGTTACCCCAGGAATGTTGCCACTACCATTCCTAGTCCTTCGAAATTATACTAAGTGGCACTAAATAAAAATAAACTTAAAGCTCTTGTCCCGTTATACATATACATACACACAATATACATATGAGCAAACCGTTCCTTTTTGAATGAAAAATCTAAAAGAGGGAAATTGTCAGTATTAATAGGCAGAGTGAAGAATTAGGTAATATTTGTGTACTTAATTACGAAGCATCAATAGCTTTGAGATTTAATTATCGGGGGTCGAATCACAAGTAGGTAATAATTAATAAGTATCTCCATCGGGCTTAATTAGTGTGGATGCTGAGAAATGGACGGCTCTCTATCTTCTTATTTAATTTTACCGTATTATAACATTTTGGTATTGAATTCATGAAATGTTTCTGCCATATATCAATAGGGATGTTTACTAAAAAAAATATAATTAGTCCGTCAAATAGATTGTCAAAAAATATTAGAGAGGAATTTTTTCTTTTGTCAGTTTAACACAAGTTGATGAAGATATAGCCCGGTTAAGTTCCGCGTGACGTCCCTAACCGCTATAAAATGTACCGGCTAGTGATGTCACGAGCCCCCACTCTCAAACTTTGACAAGGTTTATCTCAGTCACTAATTGTTTGATTGACAAAAGAAAAAATACGTGTCCAGTATTTATCAATAATCTAACTAACGGACTAATTATTTTAATGATTTTCATACCCAGTAAACATCCCTATTCTGTTAACTGATCTATAGTAACATTTCCACTCCCTCAAAATCACTGTCATTTTCAAAATTCTACTGTAGCAAGTTCGAAATTAGCCAAAATACGACCTGGCTCTTAATTCAGCGACGAGAGATGAACTTGTACTAGAACAATTGAGAACCTTTTACGTATTTTATTCTGAAACATCTGCCAAGAATTGAATTGAAAGGTTTGATGTTTTCCAATACATAATAACTGAAAAGATTCAGTATATTCATCTATTCTAAGATAACTTAGGTGGCTTAGTGGATGCTAAATAGTTATAAGATAAGATAAGATAACGTTTATTTTGCTCAAAAAGTTACAGGTTTTGGAGTTAGTAAATCTTGATGATGCTTAAAGTAATGTTAGTAGGTAGGTACTTAGATTTAATTTACAATTTACCAGTTAAATGGTACCTACTATAAGTTAAATAATGGTAAGTAATTGCCCTTTGTCATATATTTTTTTAAACTAAGTGATATTTTAGTAGGTCTGGCTTTCAAGTCAGATGTATAATAATTATAAACGAAACTATAATATATGAAACAAAAATAACACTGCATCAAAATCGAACTTTATTCCGAGATGTGTTACGCAATAAATTAATGACAAAATTTTGTCCAAAAACGCTTCCTCCCTTGGCACATGCAGTCAAAAGCTTTACATAAAATGTAAAATGTAGTTAAAGCTTTCAGCGTTGATTTCAGAAATAGAGCGCAGGCTAAGGGAGAAAACCAATGACTCCCGCTCTGGCTCGTATTTGGTGCAAAGGATGGCCATCGCCATACAGCGGGGCAATGCGGCCGGCATTTTGGGCTCCTTTGCACCAGGTATGATCGCATGAGTTTAGTTTTTAATTTTAAGTTTGACTAACTACTTATAGTATGTTTAATTCTTTGAAATATATTTGGCAAATGATTAAAAACCACTTCAAAGTTAAAGCTTTACATTAAAAGTAACTTGACGATGATATGATTGATGATGTTTCGATGTTATGACGATGTTTCTTGATGATATAATTGCGAGCAATGGTCGAATAGCTTCATTATCTCGAGTAAGAATTAATTAGTATCACCCCTGGTCGTAATTACCTCGGAGGCTGCAAAACGGACATTTTATCGCTCTTTTACAACTACGGGAATTGAAAAATCAGCCGGATAATCCAGCGGGTTCGCCAGTTGAAGTAGCAGTGGGTAGAGCACATAGCATGGAGAAGAAAAAACGATGGGTCGAAAATTTCTCGAGTGGAGATCACTTATCGGCAAGCACGGCGTAGGATCTCCATCTACGTGACAGATGACCGCAGCAGAGGTCATCAAGACCGCAGGATTGCGCTGGATGCAGGCTAAGTTCAACCGATCTTATCTAGTAGAGATCCGTGGGGAAGGCTCATGTCCAGCAGCCTCTTTCAATTCTTTCAATCGTAACTTAGTTAACAAAAGGCTCTGAGGGATAATATGATTTAGTAAACCGCTGAGGCATAATATGCTTTAGTAAACATATTTATTTTAGGTAAGTTCAAATAAGATGTAAGGCTAGTTAGCTACTTATCTATAGAATTATCAGACCTTTTACGCAGCCTAAGGTCCTCAGCCTTTTTCAATTCATTCGATTTCAATCGTAACTTAGTTAACAAAGGGCACGGACCTTGGAGTCTGTGGACCAATAATTTAAATATAATAAAAAAGAAGCCTGAAAACCTAATCAGATGAGGTCTACAATTTTTCATATCAACCATGCTACATCAGCGCTGAGTTATAAATGCCATCTACTAGTGAACGTACTTATAGGTAATTAACTAGGTTCATTGAGAATAAAAATAATCAATACCTATATAATACCTCCCTCGGCCGTAATTACGTTTGAGGCTGCAAAATGGACGTTTTATTGCTTTTTTACAACCATGGGAATGGATAAAGCTTATCCAGGAAAGATCAGATGTTTTTGTAAGTCTATAGTAAAAGTGAAATCTATATACGCCAGTATGTTCGTTAATTTGGCAGTTTGCTTGTAAAGAAATAAATAAAAACTTTCGCGATTTAACAACACATTACTATTATATACTACGGGATTAATGGCGCACTAAAATTACGAGATAAATAAATATCTCCCATCCCGAAGTTTCGGCCGAGTTGCATCGACCGTGGTCACGGGTAGACTGGAATATGAAATAGCTGGTACCTGGCTGGTAGCTGGCGATTAGTCCCGTAGTTTATAATAATAATAAGAAAAAAATAAATTAGTCATTACATAACTAATTAGCCATTGGAAGGCAGACAAATATACGAGAAGAAATATCTTCAACATTTTATTGAATAAAATCATTTCACTATCACTATGACTACATAGTATAAAACAGTCTGTCTGTCCCTATGTATGCGTATATCTTTAAAACTACGCATTTTTTAATATATAGAGTGATTCAAGAGGCCTTCCTCTAATTTTGTATGTATAAATCACTTGTGCGAAGTCGGAGCGGGTCGCTAGTAACATAATAATGAAAAATTATGACCAAAATAATATCAGAAGTTTTAAAGCGGTTTAATAACTCTGACAGCTGTTAGCCATAATTATTGCAATAATTTTATGATGTCTGATATTTTGTAGTATTATTTACTCAAAGGTATATATTGTTTATCTCTGTCTGATAGATCCTACTAATATTATAAACGCGAGGCGATCCTACAAATATTATAATTGTGAGGATGGATGGATGGATGTTTGTTACTCTTTCACGCAAGAACTACTGAACGGATTGATATGAAACTTTGCAATAATATTGTTTATATATCAGAATAACACATGGGCTATAAATTATGATGATATATTGCGTATGCGGGCGAAGCCGCAGGTAAAAACTAGTTTAACATAATCGGATATTTCATATTTCATTAAAAATATATAATAACCTTTTTATTAAAAAGAGTCAGAGGCTTAGCCATGTCAGAGGCCTTCAGGCGGCTTCAAAACTCTGACACCAGGGCTAGCCACCCGGCCTATACGAACTTACTTACTTTATTAAAAAGACGTGGTAACAAATCAAAAATCACTTCCTCAGTGTCCTAACGTGTTCACCAATAGAGTTTATCCTGGCTATTCATCATTGTATACGTTTAAGGTCATTGTTATATTTATTGCCGAAGTTTTGCTCCTTTAGAGCTTTTGTCACGTCCAAGCCATTTATTTCCCCGGCCTCCGTACTTTATAATCCAGCTACACAGAAGAAATGTCTACACCTTGTGACCTTGTGTACTAATGAAATTATGCATTGTAGCTTGTTGACGCTGCTGGTGACAAGAGAGCTGGCTCATTCCTCGCACAGAGAATATCTTTAGCCATTCAGCGTGGGAATGCAGCCAGCGTTCTTGGCACCCTACTACACGGACACAGTATTTGTTTCGATTTTTAGCCTTTTTTTTGTTACATAGGTAGCATGTATTTATACAGGTATAAGGTAGTTAAGAATTAAATATCGATGTTTTTTAAGTTTTAACATAAAATAAAAATAGTACATTGTGTACACACAAACACTCCATTATATATTTTTGACCGATGAACAACTGGAGGAGGTATACAATTCGACGCGTATATTTATTTTTTTATGTAAAACCACGCATAACTTTTTTCATAGTAGTCCGATTTCAATAATTCCTTTTTTATTGGAAAGAATATACTTCACTTATTGGTTCCATTTAAATTTTATCGAAATTGGCTGAGCCATTTTTGATAAATCAACAATAATGTGAAAAATGTTACATCAATCCGTGCATAATATTTGCGTTCTAGCGATGCGCTCCGGCTTCGCACAGGTGTATTATACATATAAACATTTCTCTTCAATTACTCTATCTATTAAAACAAACTGCATCAAAATCCGTTGCGTAGTTTTAAAGATATAAGCATACATGGTGACAGACAGTGGAAAGCGACTTTGTTCTATACTATGTAATGAATCTGTACAAGGGTGAAGTCGGTAATGCTATTTTTTGTTATCAAAAAATTATTATTATAGCTTCGATTCCAGCATCGGCTGACTAATCTTAGCTCCGTCTTATAGTAGAGACAACAACGTAAGAGATATTTTTTTGTACTGTACTGTATCAGCCTTTTTAATAGTCCGCTGCAGGACGTAGGCCTACCCGCGAAAGGTGATTGGACCATATCCACCACGCTGGCCCAGTGCGGGTTGGTGGATTCACATACGCCATCGAATTTCTTCTACGGACGCATGCAGGTTGCCTCACGATGTTTTCTTTCACAGAAAAGCCAGTGGTGTGAAATTCCGTACATAAATTCCAAGGAACTCATTGGTACGGGATCGGGATTTGAATCCACGACCTCACGATTTTAAGGCGGGTGTAGGCCACAACGGCTTAATTACGTCTATCAACTAAGTAAAAGTGTGAGTAATGCCTGTGTTATATTTTAATTAAAATGTGTAAAAACCACGCTAGTTTCCATCCATAATAGGTATAAATTTTTTAAAGCTATTGAATGTTAAAGGATTTGGCACACTAGATGTGTTCTGCGGTCTGCAGTCAGGTCAAATTCAGTCAGCCCGCATTATGTATGAACAACTTTGTCGGTTATACAAAATATATAAAGACTGACAAAGCTTTGTTTTCTGAAATTATTGTTATTTAATATGTTATTCGAGCGTCCAAGATGGGCAATCAATTATTTATTTATTGGACGTCCATCCAAGTGGTTGGCAAATGATATAACTAGCAATTAATCTGTTCTCAAACACGCACAATTTGTATACGCAAAAATATTTTAAAAGTTGTAGCGAAATGGAATCATATCAATTTTGCGGCATATCTATTTTCTTGCTGTTGCTTGATTTACATAAAAATGCCAAGTCGATAATGATTTAGTTCATACTCTCGAATCTTGTTAGGATTTAAATTTTAAAGAATATTTCCCAATATTATCTAAATACTATTATAGTTGAAGTAACAAATATCCCTCAGCTGAGAGAAAAATGCCGCCTTTCCGTCCCAAAATAAAAAATATTCGACGAGTAAAAATTTTACATTTTTCATACTACATTTTACACACGGTCTCTGACCCCAAAGTAAGCATACTTAGCTTGTGACAATGCTGCTTTAAATCCCTTTTTTTAATACATACTTAAATAAATAATAACAACTTAAAACAACCAGACACAGAGCAAATACTTATAAATGCTTGTCTATAGTGGGAATCGAACCCACGCCTTTTTTGAGACAGAAGTCACAGTTAGTAGCCACCAAGTCGATTAAGCTTGTAGGGCTGAATGCAAGTCTGTCTATCTACCTCCCTGTGTCTAACAGTGGACGTCCTAAGGCACACTTGCAGTTTATCTCCAATCATCCTACTTGAGCAATCGGATAATGAAACAGTCACAAACGACCCACCACAAGAAAATTAAATACCTACGTGAATTCTACGCAACGTCGCCTGTTCACGTCTAATGACGTCACTTTTCGCAAACATTATCCTTATACGTTTTCATTAGGAACAAAAGCCCACGTTTTTCTTTAATTTTTCATCGCTTTTTTCTTTGTAAATCATTTTTGTAATTTATTTTCCGTGTTCGGATGCGGGGGCTCTTGTTATTCGGTCTTTTGCAGGGTCTGTTTCAGAGTTGGCTATAATAGCGTCCTGTTTTGTGAAGTAGGTTTATGTTACTAGAATTAGATTATGACGCGTATTTTTATGTAATATGCTCAGTGGAGCAGTGGTTCTTCCACTGAGAATGGGTCATATTCTGAAGCACCCAACTTTTTCTAGTTTTGTCTTATACCACGAACCATGAACTTAGGGAAGAGTTACTTACACTATTTACGTGCTAGTCAGCTAGCAAGAGCACTAGACTGATCTCAAGATCCCATAGCGAGATCATCTGCATAGAGAAATCTGTTAGTGAGAGATAGGAGGGGTTGGTCGTTGATATATATGTTACAGTCAAAGTTGATATATACGTTAGTCCGTTACTATGTAGGTATAATAACTGGTTTTTATACATAATAACTAGTCTGCTTCGTACTGTACAAGTAGTACAGTACGAAGCAGACTAGTATTACTGTAGTAAATGTGATAAGTTAATCACATTAACTAGTTATTATTCATAATTACTGGTCAGGGATAGTGAAAGTAATAACTTTTAACTTTAAAATGGCAACTTTCAAGTAGCAGAATGTTTTGGTTAGCGTAATATTCATTTAGTTGTTTATTGTTAACCAATTGTTGTATCAACTAGGTTTCGTTTTGTAAGTTTCTTTTACAAAGCGATTCGCTTCTGGAACTTCGCCGGCCGCTGCCGGGACACGCTCGCTTCGCTCGCTCGACCCATGCATTGTTTGTCATGTTCTGACCTAACCTAATCTATTTTTTGTTTCACACTTAATCTATCATGGCGGTTCGCTTCTGGCACTTCGCCGGTGGCTGCCGTGGCACGTTCGCTTCCCTCGCTCAGCTTGTGTATTGTTTGCCATGTTCTAACCTAACCTGACATACTTTTTGTTTCACACGTAATCTATCATGGCGGTTGGCTTCTGGCACTTCTCCGGCCGCTGCCGCGGCACGCTCGCTTCGCTCTCTCGGTTCGTGCGTTGTTTGTCATGTTTTAACCTAACCTATTTTTTGTTTCGCGCCTAATCTATCAAGGCGGTTCGCTTCTGGCACTTTATTAGAAATATATTATGTAGACGTTGAACTTAGTTAAAATGTTTTTATCACATTAACTAAGCCGTCCCAGATATTATATAGAATAACTAGTTAAAGTGATTAATTCTGTGGCATTTATCACTTTCACTGAATCAAGTAGTAATTATTCATAATCGCTAGTTAGTATACATATTAACTAGATTAATCACTTTGACTGTGACATACATATTAAAAAGATGAGTGACAGGATGCTGCCTTGTGGCAGACCATTCTTTTAGGATCGCCATCTACTCTTTTCCGCATTTAAGATCACTTGGGAACGACGATTGCGAAGCATTTCGCCTAAGATAGCGGTGAAGCCTTGATCGTCTGTCATGAGAGAGAGCTTGGTGAGCAAGCGTTTTATGTTTATAGTATTGTAGGCAGCAGACAAATCAACCAAGACTACACCGGAGATGATGATACCTGAAAACGGATTTCAGGAGAAACCTCATTATGTTAGGTAAGGTTAAGGATTTGTCCCATATATGATTTTCCAGGTCAGAATCCTGTTTGTTCTTTCAAATAATTTGTAGGTGTAAAGTAATAATAGGTATTAGTAAAGAAAACTTTGTAGTTCCATGAACAATAAAAACTGTAGTAGTTACTGTTTTTCCTGTAATTTTAGAATAATACTGAAGTGTGAATAGGTATTAGAATGTAAACACGCGTTCTGTAGTGCTGATACGGTTACTAAGAGCGAAGCCATGTCGGTTGCACCGCAGAGTGGCATCGAGGAAGAAGTGGTTTAGGACATTTTTATCAAATAACCGTTTTGTAGCTTTACCTACTCTACGATGGAATGGGATAATTTATTTATTTAGAGGGGAAAGTGCGTGAAGAAAAAAATTCTGAAATGGCTCAATACTTATTTAGAAAAAGTCTTTCTGAGCGTCTGGTGGACGCGACGCGTGACCAAAATGCTGGTGTTTATTTGGCTCAACGTATAAGCATTGCCATTCAGCGTGGCAATGCTGCCAGCATGCTGGGCACGCTGCCAACTGGCAGTGGGCTTGAGCACTTGGATTATCTTTAGACCTTCAAGGGTATGTGGATGATCCAATTGCTTTCTATGTAGTAGTAGTGTAGTATTGTCATTTAAATAATATTAAAAAAAAAATTTGGAAATTATTGTTATGCATACATTTGTATGTTATCTGTTTTACAAATTTGACCATGTGATGACCATGGTAGCCGTGGCGACCTAGTTGCAGTGACACCATCTTACATTAGTGAGGTCGTGGGTTCAAATCCTGGCCCCGTACTAATGAGTTATTTAGAACTTATGTACGGAATTTCACACCACTACCTCTTCGGTGAAGTAGTACATCATGAGGTAATATAGATACGTCAGTAGAAGAAATTCGATAACGTATTTGAATCCTATATATGGTCTAACCACCCTTCGTGGGTAGTTGGTACGGTACAGAGTGATAACCGCAGTATGGACAATGTGTGCATTGTTTTGAGTTGGTAACAAAAAATATTTCAACGTTTGGTAAAGTTTATTTATTTATTTCATAAATCACATTTACCATTACAGTTAAAAACTAATTCGACAGTGTAAGAAAAAAAATACTTTCAAAATAAATTATACAATATTCAATTCATAATAATGATGAGTCATAAAATGTCCAATTGAATATTAAAAATAATGTCATATGATAACAATTAATTCATCACATAAATCTGATTAATAATAATGTCATTAAAATACAATGAATTCATAAGTTCAATCTTTGGGTAGCGTTGAATTATTATTTCTTTGGTTTTAAATATATAGGTATATTCATACATTCCACACTGTGGACGTCATTCAATTGCATAAAACATATTTTATGCAATTGAGTACTAACGAGACTAGAAATAGGCGAGACGAGTCCGCGTGCTCCAATCTCGAAAAAGATCGCCAAATGCTGTCGAAACTATAGTAGAACGTTTATCTACTGAGTAAAGAGTGAGTAATACCTGTGTTTAATTTTAATTAAAATGTGTTAAAACCACGCTAGTTTTCATCCATAATTAAATTATGTATAACCTTTCTCCCTTCGTCATAGATTCCCGATATCGCGTCATACCCAGGAGCCCCGAGTGTAGGGATGTCAGACAAACGATGCATTATTCATACCAGGATACTCGGGTACCGGAGTATTGTACGACAAACTTATCTCTACAGCTGAACGATCGTGGCATTGTTATAACCACCAGTCATTGTTATTTGGCTATTAATTACAGAATTTCATTCAAACACAAGTACAATATGGGATGTAGTGTATAAGAGGAACTCTCTCGAAACTGTAGAACGGTTATCTTTGTGAATAACTTTTACTATTATAGGTACCTACCAAAACAACGGTTACTATTAAATAATAAATAAATAAAACGTTTATTGTTCTAGACAATTTTCACAAACAAGTTGTGCACTAGATCCCACGCTAGGGCGACCTGTGTCGTGGGACCTAGGCTCTTCCATATTTTATATTATACCTACATCACTATTAATCTGCTACGAACCCTGACATCGCCAAATAAAATGCAAAATGGACAAAAGTTTAATAGCAGAAATTGAGCGCAGGCTAAAGGAGAAGACTAATGGCTCCCGTTCCGGCTCGTACTTGGTGCAAAGGATGGCCATAGTCATCCAGCGAGGTAATGCGGCTAGCATTTTGGGTTCGTTTGCGCCGGGTGCGGTCGGAGATGGGTTATGTTTAGTTTTTAAGTTTGATCATGTTCTGCATTAAGTATTATAATTATAAATAAATATTTTGGGACACACGGCCTCTGACTCCAAACTAAACAAAGCTTGTGATATGGCTGCCAGAGACTGATATACTACTTATACATATTTTTTAAATACATACTTATATAGATAGTAACTAAATAACACCCACACACAGATCAAACACCTATGTTCATTACATAAATATTTGCCCTGGGTGGGGATCGAACCCACGCCTCTTTGACCCAGAAGTTAGGGTCACTAACCACTGAGCCACCGAGGCAGTAATTATGAGAGAGATTGACTTTATCTTTTAAGAATTGTATGAATTTGAATAAAATTTCTTCTTAAAAAAATTTATAAGAAATGGATAATGATTTTCGTCAAAATCTTGTTTGTAGTGATAATTCGTGTAATTACTTTTATATATATATTTAAAAATGTTTCTGGTGGACAGTCAATTGACTCAGGCTGCAGGCTGATAATGTCATGAGCTCACAACTCGCAAATGGGTTGTTTTCCCACTGAGCTATGAAACGGGTTAAATTTTATTGGACTCAGGAAGAATGTTTTAATTACATGTAGATTTGGCAGGGTACTCAGTTGCTACAACATTTTTACTGGAAAGAGGACTGAAAATTTTTACATTATACTCGCGATGCTAGACTGTGAACCTGTTTTTGTTAGCCATAAATGTTACTGCTTTAGAACTAAGTTTTGAAAACGATCGAAAATATAAGGGGAAAGATATTAAATCTCCTTGTATCTCATGACAATCTAGAAAATCTTAATCTTAACGATAATCTAGAAAATATAATAATAAATCGTTCTAGATTATCGTTAAGATTAAGACACAAATAAAACTTATAATACTTAAATACTTAATAATATACGGGTCCTATAGATAACTATACAAAACATGTTAACTAAGAACCCCGCATGTAAATTTCATATGTTGCAATTCGATTTGAGTTAGAATCTAATGAAAATCATAAAAGATAAAATAGGAAGGCGAAGATCACGGTGGGCACAGGGAGGTGAAGACTCTAAAACTCTGGCGAAGGACCACGAAAAGTGGAAGTTGCTCCACCGACAAGAGAGACCAAAATTTGTTACAACTTAAAGCTCAAATCGCATTTGAAAAAATATTGCTTCGTCTTTACCCAACTGCAAATATAAATTTGTCGGGACGTTACTGGGTATTTTATAAATGGGAACACATCACTCAGGCTTTGCATGATAAGGGATACGTATTGAATTGGATTTGCGAGTTCTTTTCAAAAAATGGATATGAATAAATGTGTAATATCTGGTAAATGAAGTGGTTTATTCTCATAATTAGTCATAAGTTGTTCACTGCTAGATATATGCCCCTCCGATAGATTTCTAAATAAACCGATCCGAGTGCACCCAACGTGTTCGTTAACTCGTCTCCCGCCTCGTGTCTTGGACGTCCCATGCTGCACTTGCCGGTAAATGGTTTCTATTCAAGACCTTTCGAGATCAGGTTTTTATGAAACTGCAAATATCAGTTTGTCTGGCCGTTACTGGGTATTTTATAAATGGGAACCACATCACTCAGGCATAACAATGTATTGAATTGGATTAGTTGAATGAATGTGAAGTTGAAAAACCGTGGTGGTCTAGTGGTAATGACGCCTGCTTTACATTCGTGAGGTCGTGGGTTCAAATCAAGGTCTCTTAACAATGAGTTCTTTAAAAATTATGTACGGGATTTCACACGACTGGCTTTTCGGTAAAGGAAAACATTGTGTGGCAACTCGCATACCTCCGTAGAAGAAATTCCATGGCGTGTGTATCCACCAACCCGCGCAGGGCCTGCGAGTCAGATATGAGTATTACCCAATCACCCTTCGTGGGAAGGCCTACGTCCTGCAATGGATTATTAAAAGGCTGGTATAGTACAGTACAGTGAGTTGAATGTTTGAAAAAATGAATATGGATAAGACGATAAGTGCGTAATGTTATCGTGTAGATTAAGTGAATTATTATTTTTATATTAGAGGACTTATCGCGCGATCACTTTTGTGGCAAATAAATACCTACTCCATCCATTATACGTTACTAGCCGCCCGCTCCGGCTTCGCACAGGTGTATTATACATAATATATTATAAACCTACCCCTTGAATCATTTTATCTATTAAAAAACCGGACAAGTGCGAGTCAGGCTCGCACATCGAGAGTTCCGTACATACACATTGTCAAATAATTTAAAACCTGTTTTAGTATGTGCTAATGAAGTTCTTTCATGACACCTTTCATGATACGATTTACTCACTTAGAATTTTGAGCCCATATTTTGTGAATTTTGAGGCCCTATTTTTTGTGATGTAAATAAAAATGTACAGTTTTCAGATTTATTCCTATATGTGTACTCTGAGACAATGTATTTCCAATTCCAAATCCATTGCCAAATTTTATAGTTCTATGTCAACGGAAAGTACCCTGTAGGTTTTGATTTTTGTGAGTGTCGAAATATGCGGGTTTTTACGACATAAACGACTCTAACTTTTTAAACGACAACTGAGAAGTTTTTCTTTTACACAACAGCAAGAGTATCGATTTACGTATACAGTTTAAATTTCAACTCGATATCTTTACGCGTTCTCGAGATAAAGAGTCTTGACATACACACAGACGGACAGACGGACAGACGGACAGACAGACAGACAGACAGACAGACGGACAACAAAGTGATACTATAAGGGTTCCGTTTTTTCCTTTTGAGGTACGGAACCCTAAAAACCGCATCAAACCGTACAGTTTTAAAGAAAAAGCATACATGGGAACAGAAAGCGAGAAACGACTTTGTTTTTTACTATGTAGTGATATATCCTCTCCATCATAATGAGGTTGCCTGGCAAAGTTCTAGCGCTAGTAACGATCAGGCCGTTGTTATAGATTGTTTTTGCATCTTTGTTTTATGTAATTGTATATTGATTTGCAATAATATATATTTGCTTATTATTATAAGCATTTTATTTCGACCAAAGATCATATAGATTTACACTAATTTACAAAAACATTAAAATTTGGTTATTTACATTTCATATTTTGATTATTTGTAAGCACATGAATCATTTACTTACAGTCAAAACGGTTCGCAAATACGTTCAGGATGGTGTTGTCACTGGCCCGGACCCTGCGCACCAGAGATGTGCACCGCTTCCGCATCGTTGTATAGAAACAATCGACGCGCGACTCGGCGAACATCCCCGACGCGCTGCAGTGCCGGGGCAGCCCCATCAGCATCCTGAACGCATTAAATGCAATGAAGCGTTTATACAGTTATCTATCTCTTTTACTTCCGAAGAGAATTAATCTTAAAATTAATCATCATTAACCGTAAGACATTCGTGCACTGTTAACTTTTATCATCTTCTACAGATTTCATAAGAAACATAACATAAGAAAGAGCAAAATTACTAAAACATATTGTTACGAGATGGGTTCTTGGATAGTCAGTTAAAACGCCGATTATTCACTTTGCACTTTATTGCACACAATCACTTCACAAAAATCACAAAAACACACTACACAACTGGTTCGCACAAACACTTTACACTGGCACTGATATTCACACAAGCTAGTCACTTCACAATCACTGGTATCGCACTCTAACCCGAGTAGTTATCGCTTCGACGGTAAACGAATAAACTGATCCCCAAGGGTCGGCCAGCGTATTTATATCCGCTATTTCCTACAGTCTCGAACCTACGAGATATTTCGCAACATTACTCGATCTCAATAAACGCCATTGTGTTAACAAGTAAACAACTTGAAAGTTCGAGAATCCCTATTGTTTTTCAAATACGTAAACACCAAACAAATAAACTCGAGTCATAAAGCCATAAAACTGAATACAAAAGGCACCAATAAAAACACAATAAAGCTTCACAGAACAATAGAGCTTCCCAGGACCGGATCACTCCATACCTACAACGGGCGTCTACTGCGTTACAATATTTAACAATTTACAACCACACTCCACGTGTATTCAATTCCAAATTCAGGGTTATAGAATTGTATAGTGTGACTCACAGGTGGTTTACTTCACACGCTGCGCTGTAGGGCGTAGGTACAAAACCCAGCAATGACCTTGACCTATAATTATGTTAAGGAATAAGTGAAGAAAAACCTTTTAGTCCTTGATTTATTAATTACCACCATGAACAGTCTATAACAATATCTATTACTGTACTGTACTGTGTCAGCTTTTTTAATAGTCCACTGCAGGACGTAAGCCTACCCACGAAGGGTGGGTGAGCCATATCCACCACGCTGGCCAAGTGCGGGTTGGTGGATTCACATACGCGACCTCACAATTGTCTTTACAATTGTGAGGTCGCGTATGTGAATCCACCATGTGGTGTCACAACTACTAGACCACTACGGCTTCTTCTATAATATCTATTAATTTTACGTCAAACTAGAACACTTTGTTCAGTAAAATTTTGTGGTAAGCAATTATTAAATTATCTATTAAATTAGGTATACATAAATATATAATATTATTAAATAATAGTTTGTAAGAAATAATCCATCATTATTTGAACTCTATGAAAATGTTAATAAAAGATCTGCTCCTAGACTCCGACTTAAATTACCACAGCCTCGGCTCGAGCTGTTTAGAAATAATTGTATTTATATGGCGGCCTTAATTTTCAATTCCTTCCAATGGGCGTATTAATTATTGTTTTTTACTATTTTATTGTTATAATTTCTATTTTTTTATTTTTAATGTAAAAATGACATTACCTATCTAATGACGTAAAATAATTAATGTACCTACGACGAATATGATAATATAATGTAATGATTATGACATTGATTAAATAAAAATAGGAGAATTTAATATTATATAAATTAACGTTGCCACACCCTTATAGGGTCATATGTGTATAGCTTTTAAAACATGTTATTTAAGATCTACATGTAATACCACATATGTTGCAATAAAGATTGATTGATTGATTGAAAATTATGATGTTATAACTAGTTACTAAAGCTTATTATAATAAAAAAAATAGCATTGCTTAAATAAAGAATAATTATTTTGATTTTATAGTAGTAGACGTAGTAGGAGGGAACTATCTAATCTAAAAGAAATCGAAGGAGAAAACTGTTTCATAAAACAACTAAAAATAATCCTTTTATCGAAATGCTATTACACATTAAACGAATTTTTAACGATAATCTAGAGAACATACTCGTAATAATAAATCGTTCCAAAACAAATAATAAAATTGCCATACTCTTATAGGGTCATATGTATCACTATACAAAACATGTTAACTAAGAACCGCATGTAAATTTTATATGTTGCAATAAATGATTTGACTTTGATTTTGAACTAAATATGTATGTGTAAATATTTTCTACAACTTTATGCTAAGCATTTTGTTATTCTCTTTGTAAAGAATGAATTTTGTTTTAGATCAACTATGCAATCTCTAGAAAATTCAATTTTTTCATTCATTTTGTCAAAAAACAACGATTTTTTGCATGGAACTGCTATTTTTTTGCAATTGTTGGTAAGTAAAGAAAACACCGGTTATTACTCACGTATAATATCGCGGCCGGGTTGCTGGGAACCCGACCGGTTTCAGAGTAATTAGTACTCCTTCGTCAGGGAATACGCGCGCTCCCGTCGACTGGCGCACCGGCCGGCCGCAATATTATACGTGAGTAAAAACCGGTGTTTTCTTTAGTATAATGAATTCTCACGCGAGTTTTAATGAAGTGATTGTTGGTAAGTTCGTATTTTATTTAAGTGGGTGGCTAGCCTTGGTGTCAGAGTTTTTAGGCCGCCTGAAGGCCTCTGACATGGTTGGTCATAGTGATGAATACGTGATTATATTCTTACTTTATTATAAATCCGAAAGTGCGTTTGTTGGTTTATTGATTTGTTTGTTATTCCTTTACGTAGCAAGAGAGAGAGGGATCGACTTATTTTTTTCATGGATAGATAGATAGATAATCATTTATTTTCAGTAAGGTTATTTACATTCATTGGTGCACAAAAATATACCATGAGCAACACCCTACGAATCGTTAAAATAACAATTATTAATTATGTATAATATAATAATAATAATATAAGCCCTTTATTCAGATTCACATAGTTTTAACTTAAATTTAATCTTAATCTAACTAATGTTTTAAGTTCTTAATAATAAAGTATTTCCATCATGGTGATTTTTTGTAAATCTGTTTGCCTGTTGGCATAGGCCTCCTCCAACCTTTTCCATTCTTTTCTTTCTTCTGCCACTCTGTTCCACGTGGTTCCGGCCCCCTGTCTAATATCGTCATTCCATTTTTTCTGAGGTTTTCCTCTTTTCCTTTTTCCTTCCCTTGGGTACCATTGAGAGACTTTTTTACTCCATTTGTCGTGTCCTTTTTACTAATAATTATGTACTCAATCGAATTGAATTATTAGGCATGATATTACAATAAATTTATTAAAATTCGGTACATTACATAAAATTACAAATACAATATTATAAAATAATTAAAATGTCAGAAATACTGTAATAGAAATAAATATATAGTATAAAAGTCGGAGAGTGACTAATAATTTTTTATCCACGAAAAATATATGATCCTGAAAGAAGCCGTGGGTAAAGCTAAACCTAGTATATTATGTCCATCGTTTAGGGAATCATCCCTTATTAAATGTACCACCATTGTATTACAGCCATAAAAAAATCATGCGGAACCCAAGTCAATTAACTTTTAAACATTGGCACGACACGCCATACTTATTTGCCTAACATTTTCAGTTGCTTCATGAAGTAGGTACTCGCAGGACTTTTTGCTGCACGCGACGTTGCGTGCTTTTAAAATAGTACATGTAATTTTGCGTTTTTATTTCTAGGAATATACCTGAAAGTAGGTTTTACGTCCATAGTAACCTAGGACATAAAAATGCTTTGAACTGTAAATGCCTTTTTAGGATAAATTACACTTCCTTTGCCATGCATTTAGATACATAAAAACAAAGGACATGTCCACAAAATGTATGGAGGCTGGTATAGTAATAATCAAAAATTCTAACCACAACATTCATTACATTTCGTGAAAGCTCATATTTTTTTGAGTCTATTACAACAATCAAAATCAAAAAAGGACCCCTTCGATTTTTTTAAATTAATTTTGAATTTATTAGGATAAATAAATATATTTGGTTCAATAGGTAGTTTATCCCAAGCAACCCTGATTAAGTAACCTCCAAATTGTTAAATAAAAGCATTTTTTACCATTTAGACACACTTTTTAAGTGTTTTTTGTCACATTGTACCTACTAACTGGTCACACTGATAGGTTATAACTTTTAATTTTAGCAAATTAAGAGATGAACGTGAAAGAATCAGCTAGGAATGCAAGTAAAATAACGATAGAAGCACTTTATTATTGCTAAACTAGAAAAATAATAAGATGTATTGTTATTTATCAAACAATATATTTTTCGCATTTGAAAAAATTGGAGGAGTGAAAAAAACTAAATTAAATATTTTTGGAAAGCCCATAAAACAAACTTTCAAATGATGATATATATCATCTTGGTTCGATTTTTCTCTGAATAATATACCACTTGTGGACGTCACCTTTAGCCATTATGATTTCATATTTGACCGACGAAACGGAGCTGGTACCCAATTCGCATACGCATAACTTTTACATTGTAATCCGAATTTGGTATTTTTTTATTGGTAAAAGTAAACTTTAAAATTGGTCCCATTTAAATTTTATCGAAACCGACTGAGCAATTTTTAATAAATCAACAATAATGTGAAAATGCTTTATCGATCTGTGCGAACTATTTGCGAATTCTGTACACGGATGAAGTTGGTCATGCCATTTTTTGCAAAAAATAATTATGTGTCCTGTTAAAGTCCCTGCTCATTGAAAAACAATACTGCACATCTACTGTATGGGTCAAAACCGATACTTAAAGAAAAGTTTATTTTGACGAAACTTAAAAAACATTTCATAAACTATAACTATTAAAATTAACACATTATTAAAATAAAAACTAATACTAAAACTTATATTACTAAAATAAAACTAATCTAAAAGACCCGGGGCAGAGGGTAACGTGGCCAGAATGCTGGCGGCGTTGCCTCGTTGAATTGATATACTTATTTTTTGACCAAAATAGATGCCAGCATTCTGGTCACGTGTCACCTCTACCAGTCGCCTAGCCGGATCCTTATAGAAAAGGTGAAAGAAAAATAATTTATTTGGTTACTTATTATTTTATTTTAAAGTTATTTTTCAGCGAAAATTTTCACCTGTACCGAAAAATACAGCTTGCAATCTAAAGCTCAGACCAAATAAAAAAATCAAGACAGAATGTGAACAAAACAAGTGAGGCCGGCGAAACTACACCTCGCCGTGTACAGACGCAATTACGTACAAGGAAACGACGCCTTAGATCGTCAGTCGATCTATGGCGGCGCAACACATACGCACTCGCCACATGTATAAAAAACCGGCTTCACTTGTCTGATCACGAAGTTCTGTCTTGATTTTTTATTTAGTTTTGAGATATAAAGATCCAAAACGAACATTTTTTCGAGTAGGTACGACAACAAAAAGAAATAGTTAACTATGCGATTAATATTAACAATGTCTTTGTAAAATCAATACTAAATTCCACAGATGCTCTCGCCTCAATGAATAAAGGGATTTTTATAACGTTTCACCCAACCCTAAACCTTACCGTTTAATATTGTATCACTCTTCACGGGTAGCCTTACGTTCTGCAGTGCGCAATTAAAAAATAACTGGTACAGGTTAAAATGTTTCATTAATTTTGGATTTCCGAGGTGAAAAAAATATCGAAAATAAATATAAAGGAAACGAGAAAACAAGTCGGAGGATTTTTTGAGGAGAATTTTCATGTCCTTAGACGACATGTGAAACGTGTCAACTCGCATTCCTTTTCGTAACGTACGTAACCCTTCCATAGATGAAAGAAAGACAAACCCTCCTCATACCCATTGACATGAAAAATATATTAATTATAAGTATGGAGTTCCCATATTGTCAAAGTTTCCTGGATTTTGGCTTCACTTTCCGTCTCGCTCGCTCGCCTGACGTGAGTAACTGACGCGAGCAGGACAAACCGGAAGCTAGCAGGCTTTTGATAATTCACTGCTGAATACCACCACATGCTGGATGCAAGTCGCTTCCAGATATATCCATACATAAATTCTAAAGAATAAATTGTATTTCGTCGGTCCCATATCAATGTGTTATACCCACTCGTACCCGATCTCTTGACATTATTTTTTAAATTCTTAGCAATGCTAAATATATAGTAGCTAAGAATGAAAAACGAACAAAAAAATAAAAAAAAGACAAAAAGCAACATAAAAAGTTCTAAAATTAGAGAGCAAAGGGCAAAGTTCGTAAAAACAAATTCGGGTTTCGTTCTCAAATAAGAAATAACACACGAACAAGAAAAAGAAAAAACACTGCGAGCAATTCGCAAAAGTAGAGTTCAGACCATAGAGATTTGGAGAGAAGCCATTTCATTACCCGGCGCGCGGCACTGGCTTGTTGCTTTTGCGGTGTTTGCGTATTTGCTACATGTAAGGCTTGAAAATGCGTTTAAATAGCAGATGCTCCCGCATTTCATTGCCAAAGTGATACGACAAGCGCGCGGGCACGTTTAAGTCTTACATGTAGAAATTACACAGACAGCGTAAAATGAATTGTGCAACATATTACGTTCAGCAATGTAGTCTTGGGTGAGCGCATATGAATAAGTGATTTGTTGTGCACTATAAGTAATAATTATGTGCGTGATGTGTAGTTGTGATATTCAAGTGCACAGTCAAATTTTCTGAGAAATAAAATAAATCAACAAGTACCAATGAGTTTTTTGGAATTTAAATAAATTAATGAACTTGATTGTTGAAACAGAATACAGAAAAATACACAGAAAGGAAAGAAGCAACTTAAAACTAGTGCAACAAAGGGCGGCATTTATGTAGGTACGGGAATTTACTCCACTGGCTTTTCGTTGAAGGAAAACATCGTGAGGCAACCTGCAAACGTCCTTAGAAGAAATATGGGGCGTATGTGAATGTAATCACCCTTTTTGGGTAGGACCCTACGTCTTGCAGTAATGGGCTTATTAAAAAGGCTCATCAACGATAGATCGAGACAACACGTCACATCCCGCGAGATCTGTGGTTCAGCCTAATTTGATATTCAGTTTACCAAATTACCTTTTGGCTTTGTAAACACGTTGCTCTACCAAAATGAATATTATTTCAAGTTTATCAAATGTAAGCCAAATACCTACTGGTATTATGAATAGTAAATTTTGCGTGGGACGAAATAATATTATCTGTTATTACTGCTTTATCAGTACTTAAAATAATTTTGAAGCTAGATTTTGTAAAGTTTCTTCGTGTTACTGAACACTGATAAGGTCAGCTCGCTCTACATAAGTAAAAATAGTAAACCTAATAGTGATACTTTTCGTATTTTAACGTTATATGATTTAAAGGTGACGTCCACAAGTGGTATATTATTCAGAGAAAAATCGAACCAAGATGAAATATACATCATTTGAAAGCTTGTTATATGGGCTTTCCAAAAATATTTAATTTAGATTTTTTCACCACTCCAATTTTTTTTTGAATAAGTGAAGAAAAACCTTTTAGTCCTTGATTTATTAATTACCACCATGAACAGTCTATAACAATATCTATTACTGTACTGTGTCAGCTTTTTTAATAGTCCACTGCAGGACGTAAGCCTACCCACGAAAGGTGGGTGGGCCATATCCACCACGCTAGCCAAGTGCGGCTTGGTGGATTCACATACGCGACCTCACGATTGTAAGGGGGGTGTCACTACTACTAGACCACCATGGCTTCTTCTATAATATCTATTAATTTTACGCCAAACTAGAACATTTTGTTCAGTAACATTTTGTGGTAAGCTATTATTAAAGTATCCATTAAATTACAATAATATAATAATATCTTATAATATTATTGAATAATAGTTGAAAATTATGACGCTACTAAACTAGTTACTAAAGCTTATTTTAATATAGCATTGCATAAATAAAGAATAATTATTTTAATTTTCTAGTATGTAGGAAGGAACTAATAATCTAAAAGAAATCGAAAAGCTGTTTCATAAAACAACTAAAAATAATCCTTTTATCGAAATGCTAGTACACATTAAACTATTTTTCTAACGATAATCTAGAAAACATAATAATAAATCGTTCCAATACAAATAATAAAATTGTCATACCCTTATAGGGTCATATATATCACTATACAAAACATGTTAACTAAGAGCCGCATGTAAATTTCATATGTTGCAATAAATGATTTGACTTTGATTTTGAACTAAATATGTATGTGTAAATATTTCCTACAACTTTATGCTAAGCATTTTGTTATTCTCTTTGTAAAGAATGAATTTTGTTTTAGATCAACTATGCAATCTCTAGAAAATTCAATTTTTTCATTCATTTTGTCAAAAACCAACGATTTTTTGCATGGAACTGCTATTTTTTTGCGATTGTTGGTAAGTAAAGAAAACACCGGTTATTACTCACGTATAATATCGCGGCCGGGTCGCTGGGAACCCGACCGGTTTCAGAGTAATTAGTACTCCTTCGTCAGGGAATACGCGCGCTCCCGTCGACTGGCGCACCGGCCGGCCGCAATATTATACGTGAGTAAAAACCGGTGTTTTCTTTAGTATAATGAATTCTCACGCGAGTTTTAATGAAGTGATTGTTGGTAAGTTCGTATTTTATTTAAGTGGGTGGCTAGCCTTGGTGTCAGAGTTTTTAGGCCGCCTGAAGGCCTCTGACATGGTTGGTCATAGTGATGAATACGTGATTATATTCTTACTTTATTATAAATCCGAAAGTGCGTTTGTTGGTTTATTGATTTGTTTGTTCGATCATCATATATTTTCAGTAAGGTTATTTACATTCATTGGTGTACAAAAATATACCATGAGCAACAGCCTACGAATCGTCAAAATAACAATTATTAATTATATATAATATAATAATAATAATATAAGCCCTTTATTCAGATTCACATAGTTTTAACTTAAGTTTAGTCTTAATCTAAGTAATGTTTTAAGTTCTTAATAATTAAGGATTTCGATCTTGGTGATTTTTTGTAAATCTGTTTGCCTGTTGGCAAAGGTCTCCTCCAACCTTTTCCATTCTTTTCTTTCTTCTGCCACTCTGTTCCACGTGGTTCCTGCCACCTGTCTAATATCGTCATCCCATCTTTTCTGAGGTTTTCCTCTTTTCCTTTTTCCTTCCCTTGGGTACCATTGAGAGACTTTTTTACTCCATTTGTCGTGTCCTTTTTATTTAATGATTAAACGAACTTACCTGTAAGCGCCGAGTCCGAAGAGATTAGTCCTGTAGTTAACATAGTAGTTAGGTATTTACACATGTAGTAACGCATAGTTTTCACCACTCTTATTGCGATTAGTTCAGAGTTATTATTTTTTTTTTTTTTGAGGTTAAGTATGTGTTTTGCACTATTCCTGTACTGCTTGTCGCCCGTCATTAAGTTTAGAGTAAGGCTATATATTGTCCTTAACGTCATTGATATATTACCGGAGTAAATAGGGGCACATGTTGTACCTGGGTACAACTTTGGGAGGGTGGGATGTACTAATCTCTTCGGACTCGGCGCTTGTACAATTATGATAGAACTTCACGTACAGGTAAGTTCGTTTAATCATTAATTGTACGAGCGCGCCGAGTCCTTCGAGATTAGTCCTGTAGGTAGGTATTTACACATGTAGACCTTGAGAGTATAACCGGGAATATTATCAATGATTTATAGCTTGTTTCGGTATAAGAATGAAATTATTTATTCTCATAGTGAATTTTACAAATTACACAAATAATGATTAAAATTATCTTAATTATAAATTTAACAAAGCATAGTGTTGAAAAAATATATTATTTTTCTTAGTAAATTGAAGTTTATTTGTTTGTTTACTATACCTTAAATCATAATTACTGTATAATAATTATTCTTATAATAACTATAGTAGATAATTGCTTCTGATGAGACAATTATAATTTTAAGATCGATCTAATCAAGGCTTTATTTTGTACACTGATATTACATGCTATTTTAGCTAATTATTGAATAAGCTAGAGCGGTCTATTTATGTCATAAATAATGATTCTTTGATAAAATCTAGCAAAAGCTGTAGATTCCTGCTTATTTGGCAGTGCTATGTATGGTTGTGAAGCTGACACCGAGCAAGTACGCCCGCGACACCGCTGCGTGTCGCGTGCTGTAAGCGCCGGACACGTTTGTGTCAAGCTCGCACTTGCCGAGCGTGCGTTGTACCCAGTATCTGTGACGCTACCGGTTGAGGTTTTCTAATTCTAATGAAAAAAGCTTCAGATGTTCTTTATATCGGAGTGCGTTCTATATAGCATGAGAGAGCAGCCACAAAATTTGGAAAATGTAGAGCAGGCTGCTGCAACCTGGTTGGAATGTATTTTATGAACCGGTATTTTAATTATTGTTCGATTTGAAATGTTTTTTGAACATTACTAAGCTTCATTTTTGATTTAATAAGGCTTGAATTCTGTGAGCTGAAAGAGCTACGAGTAGAATTAAGTAATTGTTCTGAGCGTGAACTTCTCTAGAGATAAGTTATCGTAATTTTATAATTGTAATAATTTTATTTCGCCATGAACTTAAATTGTTTAATTCGAGATTAGTGTCCCAGGTTTTAGTCTATCATCATTTGTTAGTGTTGGGGCAATACAATACCATGTATTTGTATACAAGACAAAGAGTTGATCTGCAAGAGTTTAGAGACCTGTACTGACAACCATTGTTAAATAACCGAGTTAGGAAGTAAGTCACTTTAGGTATAGACATGTTGTAAACATCAAATGTTCGTTACGGATTACGATAATTCCAGTTTCATGGAGTTATGTGATAACGACTCCAACATAATGTCTAGCGATGTCTTTGGGATACTTTTCCTTGAAAATGCGGTCCTGATAATATGCCTGCCATCAGGGTGCGTCCTGTATCTGTTGGCTGCTGGAGTGAGACAATAAGGCATTGCATTCAGGGGAAAATGTTATCATTTAGGCCACTAACAGAGACCTAAACATGAGGTACCATGCTTGTGTTTACTTAAAGGTTACTATCACGATACTTCGTGCCTAGTTGGTTATAATTTTTAATATGACCGAAAAAGGTGTAGTGTGTGGTGTGGTGTGAAGAAGTAATTGGGCCAGGATATCGAGAATAAGTCTATTGTTGATGCATTTGGGTCTGTGTGCCAAGAAATATATATGTGGCGCATTTTTGTTGACGTAAGTCGCAAACAAGACAGTTTTTGGATGCCCAAAATTGTTACAAACGACGCCAAATTCCCCATTTGATTAACCCCCATTCTATGTCAGGGTGGTGTCTTCCTGATTCAAAATCTATGATGTTATTGTCACTGGACTTTATATAAAAAGTTACAACTAATATTTGCTTGATTTCACACCATTTCCGAATGTCACAAGTAACTTGAGTGAGATGAGGGTGTTGCATACCTCCTATTTTGTTAATATACGCTATGGCTGTAGTATTATTTACACGTAAGAAGACTTGACAGCCGTAAAAATACCTAACGAAAGTCTTTATTAGAGCATTAAACGCCGCCAGCAGTTCTAGGTAATTGCTAGTTTCGTTCAGTATTAAACCATGGCAGCACTGTTTTCATTACAGGCCGCCCCCACCCCGTCGTTGAGGAATCGGAAACTATCTCGACCAGGCACCTAATTATCGATCCCAATTCTAAAAAATAAAATATTAATTAATAATAATTTTATTTAGCCACCATTAAAAATCAGACAGTAATGATTCAGGTAAATTCATGGACCTGTTATAATCATCGTGACCTTTCGAGTTGAGATATTTACGAGTACATACATCGTTCCATCTCTGCCACCCGTATTCTATGGCTGAGCAACATTATACCTAAAAGGTTTTTTTTTTTTTGAAAAAAGTTCTTATTGCGTCTTTATTCATAATCTTTTATCAGTAGATAGACAAAGTTGAAGATAACGGAAATCAACAACCTAGAAATTTGCATTTAGTTTTTTTTTTTTTTGTTCACTATAAATTCAAGTGAGGTTAATGAATATTTTTTTTTAGTAATATCTAAAAGTTATGTAATCATTTTTGGTAAGCATGGTCTTGTAATAACCAATCATCGTTGCCGTAGAGCCCGCAGAGCGTTATAGTTTCACTGTTAGTTTAGTTATTTTAGTGAAAATATATGGCGCAGTATTGCCACCGAAGGGTAAAACTGTAAATTCATATAATTTATCATAAAATGTAAAACGGAAGTACTTCCGAGACTCTTGGTGTATTTTTTTTACTAAAAATACGCTTAAAATAATTGTCTTCATGTCCAAGTGTAGCCGTTAGACAATTGTGTGTAATTAGCATTAGCGCTGTTCTTAGATCTTCAGGTTTGAAATGGTCAATTTGAATAAAATTGTTAAGGTTTTTAAGTTTAAACAAAGGCGCATATTACAATTTGGTTTCGGTATGAGAAAAATGCTTGACTTGAATTGATAATTATTCGGTTGGCATACCAATATGGCACCAACTTAAAGTTCGTCATGGCGTTTATACGAGTATATGATGATGTCTTTCATTGTATCGTATTCAACCTGAGATAACGTCCTCGAAGGTAGCACTTGCATCGGCTGGTGAGGTGATTGCGCTGCTGGATGATATACGCGCGCGCTTCCACAGGCTCTCGGCACCGGTGGTGCAGACTCTGCGGGCACGCTGCCTGCGGGGGAGCCTCGCGGCTTAAAGGTCTCAGAGCCGCCCCTTTATATTTATTATTAAGCTTGTTATTAGGTTCCGCTTTCATTTTGACTCCAGATCAGATAACAGTGTTAAGTTTTCACAGACTTTAATGTCTCCGCCAAATTGTCTCCGAAAAGACATAGATATAATGTCAATCTTTGTACTTTTAAAATACTCTTTCATGTAATTTTTTAATGTAAATAAACTAAGATGCCTCCTTGTAATGGAGTCCGCGTGTTGTATGTCACACAATAGTGGACTTATAGTATACACATTAACTTATAAAGCGAATCGCTATCTCTTTGTGTAGAATTTATTTGTGTGTTAATAATTTCGCCTAAATAAGCGATTGCACTGGTCATTTGTGTTTGTTTTCAACCGCCTTATCACGTTTGATGGTGGATTTCCGGCTTGCCGTTTTAATTTCCGGATTTTAAGGTTGGTGCTTCGATTTGAACACAATTTGCGGGTACTCTGTATTTTGTTATCTCTTACGAGTTTCTTTATCTAGCCTTACTTGAGGCTAATGTAATAGGCCGTTTGTTAATACAGAGCGTATCTTTGGGCCGAGTTTTACGACGTAATATAGATCTTCTCCTAAGATCTTTAAAATTTTGTTGTCTGTTGATAGTGATATCTATCGTAGTATCTATTCTTGAGGTGCATCTGTCGAGGTACTAGGTGTCCTAGTTGAGGCTCTGGAGAGTTTTGTACAGAGTTCTCATGAGTCATTTGCTCATCTGGCCATTGCAATAACCAGTAATCTGGTCGCAAAGCGGAAGTAGGTACTCATAAATTATCATAGATATGATAATTGTAGGTAGGTACCGTTTGTTATTTGGTTAGAATATTAATTATTATTATATTTTCATCGGATGGGTTGATACCCAAAAAGTTGTTAGCTAGATAACTAACCATTATTTTTAGGTTAGGTCACAATCCCCAGCGGAAGGGACGCCAACCATATTCGATGCGTTGAAACAGCCCCAATGACTGTTCCGATTGCATAATATGTTTTTACGTAAACACGTAAGTACTTAGGTATTCCTTGAGAATTAATCAGAGAGGTAGACTGTAACCACATACCTGCTTCTATATATTTGTCCAAAAGTATCACTTCTGCCGGTTCTGACTGTTGAAACCAATAATGTACTTGTAACATCTTTGTACACACACACAGTTTAAAGCAATAGAATTTACTTTACTTTGAATCTACATGATCGCGAAAACTTTCATATTTTATTTTACTAGCGAAGAATTTCGTCCTCACGTGATTTTTTATGCTTCGGCATGGTTAAAAATAACTTGAAAATAATTTTACTGCTGCGAAAAGCACACCGTTTTGCAGACGTCAAGAGTGGTTGAGCACTTGGATGCGAATGACGGGCGACAAGCAGTACAGGAATAGTGCAAAACACATACTTATCCTCAAAAAAAAAAAAAAATAACTCTGAACTAATCGCAATAAGAGTGGTGAAAACTATGCGTTACTACATGTGTAAATACCTACCTACAGGACTAATCTCGAAGGACTCGGCGCGCTCGTACAATAATAATTATGTACTCAATCGAATTGAATTATTAGGCATGATATTACAATAAATTAATTTAAATTCGTTACATTACATAAAATTACAGATAAAATTTTACAAAAAAATTAAAATGTCAGAAATACTGTAATAGAAATAAATATATAGTATAAAAGTCGGAGAGTGACTAATAATTTTTTATCCACGAAAAATATATGATCCTGAAAGAAGCCTAAAGATAAACCTAGTATATTATGTCCATCGTTTAGGGAATTATCCCTTATTAAATATACCACCATTGTATTACAGCCATAAAAAAATCATGCGGAACCCAAGTCAATTAACTTTTAAACATTGGCACGACACGCCATACCTATTTGCCTAACATTTTCAGTTGCTTCATGAAGTAGGTACTCGCAGGACTTTTTGCTGCACGCGACGTTGCGTGCTTTTAAAATAGTACATGTAATTTTGCGTTTTTATTTCTAGGAATATACCTGAAAGTAGGTTTTACGTCCATAGTAGCCTAGGACATAAAAATGCTTTGAACTGTAAATGCCTTTTTAGGATAAATTACACTTCCTTTGCCATGCATTTAGGTACATAAAAACAAATTAAGCTATTATGATTTCATATTTGACCGACGAAACGGAGGAGGTACTCAATTCGACGCGTATATTATTTTTATTTATTTTATTCATGTATATTCACGCATAACTTTTGACATTGAAATGATTTTTATCGTGCTTCACACACTAGGTGTATAGAAACTTTCTTTTTGTGATAAACATTTGACGCGTTCGCAGGATTTGAACCTGCATCCTCTGGGACTCCGGCCCAGATGCTGTTTAAAGCAGTTCTCACAAATGGCGCTTCCAACAATGTAGTAGTTGGTAAAAATGATAAACAATCACTGATTCGGCGCCTTCGCAGAGAACGCTTTAGCTTAATTGGATAGAGCATCTGGGCCGGAGTCCCAGAGGATGCAGGTTCAAATCCTGCGAACGCGTCAATTTTTGAAATGTTTATCACAAAAAGAAAGTTACTTTTTACATTGTAGTCCGATTATGGTATTTTTTAGGGTTCCGTACCTCAAATGGAAAAAACGGAACCTTTATAGGATCACTTTGTTGTCCGTCTATCCGTCTGTGTGTATGTCAAGACTCTTTATCTCGGGAACGCGTAACGATATCGAGTTGAAATTTAAACTGTGGCGTAAAAGAAAAACTTGTCGGTTATCATATAAAAAAGTTACAGCCATTTATGACGTAAAAAACGCATATTTTGACACTCACAAAAATCAAAATCTACAGGGTACTTCCCGTTGACATAGAACTATGAAATTTGTCGAGAAGCATTGTCTCAGAGTACATATATAGGAATAAATCTGAAAACCGTACGTTTTTATTTAAATCACAGAGAACTTCGTTAGCACATGCTAAAACAGGTTTTTAATTATTTTAACAATGTGTAATTTTAGATGTATGACGAGAAAATTGAAAAAAAAAAAATTTTGTCGATGGTGATTGTACAGATATTTTAACAATTTACTTCCCAATTATGTGAAATTTTCTGGATTTGTACGGAACCCTCGGTGTGCGAGCCTGACTCGCACTTGACTGGGTTTTTACTGGTAAGAGTAAACTTTAAAATTGGTCCCATATAAATTTTATCGAAATCGACTGAGCAATTTTTGATAAATCAACAATAATGTGACAATGCTTTATCGATCCGTGCGAACTATTCGCAAATTCTGTACACGGATGAAGTTGGTCATGCCATATTTTTGCAAAAAATAATTATGTGTATACCTGTTAAAGTCCCTGCTCGTTGAAAAACAATACTGCACATCTACTGTATGGGTCAAAACCGATACTTAAAGAAAAGTTTATTTTGACCAAACTTAAAAAACATTTCATAAACTATAACTATTAAAATTAACCTACTTAAAATAAAAACTAATACTAAATACTAAAAATTATATTACTAAAACAAAACTAATCTAAAAGACCCGGGGCAGAGGGTAACGTGGCCAGAATGCTGGCGGCGTTGCCTCGCTGAATTGATATACTTATTTTTTGACCAAAATAGATGCCAGCATTCTGGTCACGTGTCACCTCTACCAGTCGCCTAGCCGGATCCTTATATAAAAGGTGAAACAAAAATAATTTATTTAGTTATTATTTTATTTTAAAGTTATTTTTAAGCGCAAATTTTTACCTGTACCGAAAAAAACAGCTTGCAATCTAAAGCTCAAACCAAATAAAAAAATCAAGACAGCATGTTGTGAACAAAACAAGTGAGGCCGGTGAATACACCTCGCCGTGTACAGACGCAATTACGTACAAGGAAACTACGCCTTGGATCGTCAGTCAACTATGGCGGCGCAACACATACGAGTACGCACTCACCACATGTATAAAAAACCGGCTTCACTTGTCTATTAACGAAGTTCTGTCTTGATTTTTTAATTTAGTTTGAGATATAAAGGTCCAATTCGAACATTTTTTCAAGTAGGTACGACAGCAAAAATAAATATTTAACTATGTGAATAATATTAACAATATCTTTATAAAATCAATACTAAATTCCACAGATGCTCTCGCCTAAATAAATAAAGGGATTTTTATAACCTTTCACCCAACCCTAAACCTTACCGTTTAGTATTGTATTACCCTTCACGGGTAGGCTTACGTTCTGCAGTGCCCAATTAAAAATAGCTGGTACAGGTTAAAATGTTTCATTAATGTTGGATTTCCGAGGTGAAAAAATATCAAAAATAAATATAAAGGAAACGAGAAAACAAGTCGGAGGATTTTTTTGGAGGAGAATTTTTATGTCCTTAGACGACATGTGAAACGTGTCAACTCGCATTCCTTTGCGTAACATACGTAACCCTTCCATAGATGAAAGAAAGACAAACCCTTCTCATACCCATTGACATGAAAAATATATTAAGTACTAGTTTTTACCCGCGGCTTCGCCAGCATTATATTTTGATTTTTGACACAATATCATTATAATTTATAGCCTATGTGTTATTCTGACAAAAAGCTATATTATTGCAAAAGTTTGATCTCAATCCGTTCTGTAGTTTTTGCGTGAAAGAGTAACAAACATCCATCCATCCATACATCCTCACAAACTTTCGCGTTTATAATTTTCGTAGGTTAAGTATGGAGTTCCCATATTGTCAAAGCTTCCTGGATTATGGCTTCAGTTTCCGTCTCGCTCGCTCGCCTGACGTGAGTAACTGACGCGAGCAGGACAAACCGGAAGCTACCAGGCTTTTGATAATTCACTGCTGAATACCACCATGTGCTGGATGCAAGCCGCTTCCATCCGGTCTTATTAGAGATCTATACAGGAGGCATATGTCCAGCAGTGGTGCAGCTATAGGTGAAACATATTGTGAATATCTATACATAAATTCTAAAGAATACATTGTATCTCTTCGGTCTCGTATCAATGTGTTATACCCACCCGTACCCACATCTCTTCTTTTTATTTTTTAATTCTTAGCAATGATAAATCCATAATAAATTCTTAGTAGCTTAGAATGAAAAACGAACAAAAAAATAATATAAAGTTCTAAAATTAGAAAGCAAAGGGCAAAGTTCGTAAAAACAAATTCGGGTTTCGGTCTCAAATAAGAAATAACACACGAACAAGAAAAAGAAAACACACTGCGAGCAATTCACAAAAGTAGAGTTCAGACCATAGAGATTTGGAGAGAAGCCATTTCATTACGCGTCGCGCGGCACTGGCTTGTTGCTTTTGCGGTATTTGCGTATTTGCTACATGTAAGGCTTGAAAATGCGTTTAAATAGCAGACGCTCCCGCATTTCAATACAAAAGTGATACGACACGCGCGCGGGCACGTTTAAGTCTTACATGTAGCAATTACGCAAACAGCGTAAAATTAATTGTGCAACATACGTTCAGCAATGTAGTCTTGTGTGAGCGCATATGAATGAGTGATTTGTTGCACTATAAGTAATAATTATGTGATTATGTGCGTGATGTGTAGTTGTAATATTCAAGTGCACAGTCAAATATTGTGAGATTATAAGATAAATAGACCAGTACCAATGAGTTTTTTGGCATTTGAATAAATGAATGTACACTTCATTGTTGATACAGAATACAGAAAAATACACAAAAAGGAAAGAAGCAACTTAAAACTAGTGCAACAAAGGGCGGCACTTATGTAGGTACGGGATTTTACTCCACTGGCTTTTCGTTGAAGGAAAACATCGTGAGGCAACCTGCAAACGTCCTTAGAAGAAATTCAATGGGGCGTATGTGAATGTAATCACCCTTTTTGGGTAGGACCCTACGTCTTGCAGTAATGGGGTTATAAAAAGCTCATCAACGATAGATCGAGACAACACGTCACATCTCGCGAGATTTGTGGTTCAGACTAATTTGATATTCAGTTTACCAAATTACCTTTTAGCTTTGTAAACACGTTGCTCTACCAAAATGAATATTATTTCAAGTTTATCAAATGTAAGCCAAATACCTACTCGTATTATGAATAGTAAATTTTGCGTGGGACGAAATGATATTATCTGTTATTACTGCTCTATCAGTACTTAAAATAATTTTGAAGCTAGAATTTTGTGAAGTTTCATCGTGTCACTGAACTCTGATATGGTCAGCTCGCTCTACATAAGTAAAAATAGTACACCTAATAGTTATACTTTTCGTATTTTAACGTTTTATGATATAAATTTCTGTATCACAGATAATTATCACAGTCTTTTCTTTCAATTATCAATTATCTTTTGTTAAGTAAAGATTACAACTAATCGAATCTGACTATGAATAGAGAGGGGTTAGTTTAAATCTTAAACCCTATTTTAATTAGCAGACATTTATCCCGCGATTTTGTCACCTGACAGGAATTTTATATGTCGGGCAACGTCGCGGGGTATAATGGCCAAAATTGCAGGCGACATCTATGTCACAGACATGTCGCGTGTTGACGCTCCGACTAGTGAGCTCTGAGTTTCGTGACTATCGACGACTATGGCAGTAGTGTAACAACATTATTTCCTTGGACGACATCTCATTCACAATTTCGGTATGTGGATGAGCAAAATGTTGATTGACGTTGTCACTGGACAGTGTCGCGTAAATGTCCCGCAACTGATCGCAACATATCGAGCGACTTTGTCCCGTAGTGAAGTGGCTTAGCCTTAGACTAGTGGTTTCAGAAATTTTCACCTGTCATCCGCAAGGAGCACCTAATCACGAGTTTGATGGAGGCATATGGGAGCCAGGGCCGGATTAACCTTATCAAAGCCTCTAGGCAATGCAATTCTCTCCTTTACTCTTTTCTTACTTTTTAGGGTTCCGTACTTTAAAAGGATAAACAAAACCTTTATATGACCACTTTGTTGTTCATCTGTCCGTTTGTCCACGCAAGACCTTCTATTGTTTTTAAACTTTCGCGATTTAAACACATTGTTATAATATACTACGGGACTTATCGCGCACTAAAATTTCGAGATAAATACATACCTCATCATAATTGCATCGATCGTGGTCACTGGTAGACTGAAAAAAAAGGTTTTATCTTTTTATCAATGACTAGCGGCGCGCTTCGGCTTCGACAAGGTATTCGGACGGATTTCGTACATTTTTTTGAGATTTGTACAGGTTTCTCAGTAGCCTAGTCAGCCTGACTCGCACTTTTCTTGGTTGCCTGGAAAAAATCGCCAATACATGTGCAAATAGTCTTAGAGATTACGATTCCAGATTCGACCACTATAGAGCCACTTCACTTAGTCTTCGGCGTAAAGCAGCTGATGTTGTTTTTCTCTATAAAATTATACACGGTTTAATAGACAGCCCGGACTTGATCCAAAATATTAACTTTTCTGTACCTCGCGAAGTAGGTTCACGCCGGGGAACCAAGACTTTTTCTCTGCCTACTTGTCGAACCAATTATGCTCAAAATTCACCCATAAATCGCTTGTGTCGTACTTACAACAGTGTGTGTCATGATGTTGACATTTTCAACACGTCGGTCAACAAAATCAAAAATTACTTTTTTTGTTTATCCTAAGTAACATGTACTGTAAATTTTTAAACTCTCTATTGTTGTTATTTTTTTTTCTTATTTTAATTAGTTTTTTTTTTACTTGCCAAACTTCTAGTGCTCCATTTATATGCATGCTGTGTTTGCACCTAGAAGGTTGGACAGCCTAACATGTTCTATTGTTTTGTATTAATTTATAATTTTGACTGTAACAACCAGTTGGCAAACAAATAAAAAAAAAGTGTTTAATTTTTGCTATGTGGTTATAAATAAAAGGTTATTATTATATGCTACGAGACTAATCGCGCACTAAAATTACGAGATAAATAAATACCTCATCATCCCGACGTTTCGGCCGTGTTGCATCGACCGTGGTCACGGGTAGACTGGAGTATATAATAATAATGTGTTCAAATCGCAAAAGTTTAAAAACAACAAATAAATAAAAGGTTTTGACTGTCTGTCTGTCCAGTTCTTTTTATTGGTCCCATAGTCGATGCGGGGCCTTTTGCCTAATCCGCCTTACGGATTATCCGGCCCGACACACTTCTCTGGCAATCACCCCCTTTTTTCGTCAGGGGCTAAAAAAGAAAATCTCAAGATATTTTATCGTCATCACATTATCTTTTTTATTGCTTATCAATAGTCTTCAATCCTTATTACTTGTCAAGCGTTTCTTTTACGATTCTATTTGCTATAGAACAAGATTTTAATATTTTATTGGCAATCTGTTTCTCGAAATGAACCGATTTACTGGAGGGTCTTTAAAGGACCGGTTTATTGGCTGCGACATGAAAATAATAAAATCATACAGTTATTTACTTCGATAACAAACAGGCTTTCTTGAGCCAAGTATACTCTTTATAATTCAAAATTATTGTGTTCTGTATACGATACGAGAGACATATTCTAGGTTATTAATGTACTCATCATTGTTTTAACCGATTTCAAACAAGGAAGTTCTCAAGTTAACACGTATGTTTTTTTGTTAGAAGTTACGCGATTATTCCGCCGTATTATGAACCGATTCGCCGCCTGACTAAAAACTATATATTTTGTCCCCAGAACGATCTGAGGCGCTAAGCGGCCGGCTGTCTAAATCCGCGTCGGAGCTGTCGTGCACCGCCCCCACCTCCCCCCCGCCGCGCGCGCGTTCTGCGCATCATCACGCTCCGCTGTCTGTAGTGCATAGGACGCAGCATTTCTTTACTAACCTCAAGGTGAGACTACAGTAATGTTATAGTCAGAGATCTGTATCGGAGGTGTCGTACACTATATCCCCAACTTCCCAACCCCGCGCGTGCGTTCTGCACATCACGACGCTCCGCTGTCTGTAGTACATAGGATAGGACGCAGTATTTCATCATTAACCTCAAGGTAAGACTATAGTAATGTTATGGTAATAAATCCGCATCGGACCTGTCGTGAACCGTCCCCACCTCCCCCCGCCGCGTGCGCGTTCTGCACATCACCACGCTACGCTGTCTGTAGTCCATAAGACGAAGCATTTCTTCACTAACCTCAAGGTGAGAAACCTGCGTCGGAGCTGTCGTACACTACCTCCACTTCCCCTCTCACCCCTGTCGCTCGCACGTGCTGCGCGTCATTATGGACACTCCGCTGTCTGTAGTGCATAGGATGCAGCATTTCGTTACTAACCTTAAGGTAAGCTCCCAGTAATGTTATGGTAAGTAATCTACGGTGTAGATGTCGTGCAGCACGATTTTGGAGAGGATCTCAGTGCAAACGTTGTTCATAATAATGTTCTAGATCATCCCCTTTCCACTTAACAAAACTTTTCAAATTAGCCTTGTAGAATTCAGTGTTTCTTCGCTATAACTGTGCGACGTCGACTATCAATTTCTATTTGTTCTAATTTACATTTTCACAAAGGGACCTTAAATAGCTTCGGGCGGCTGCGAGCTTTACCTTTCAACGTAGCGTTTTGATGTCTCAGAAATTAGAAGAAATTAATTCAGTTTCAGCATATTAACGCTCTATTAATCTGTCTCTACTGCGAAATATTTCCATAGAAATGACTGCTATCTCTTAATAGATACCTAATGTCGACAAAACTTTGGCACAAAGGTTTAATGCATTAATGACTTTATATTCGTTGGCGATTTTCGACTTGGGGAGGAGTGTTTCCCTGAAAAGGAGAGGATGCTGTTGCACTATTTATCAACCAAATTTGATATCATTTGCAAAGAATCTTAACAAGATTTGGGAGTCAAAAATCAAATAATCAATAGCGAGCGGAGATATAGGCTTATGAAGATTTAGTAAAAAAGATGTGTCGCGAGGTCTACTGTTCGGAGAACTAGTGCAAGCCACAGAAATGCCTTGAATGATAAATATGGTCTTTAAACATAAAACTTTCTTGTGTTACATCCAGAGCCGCTGGCAACGCAGCAGAAGCCGCGAGAGATGTCACCACGCGACTTTCAGCCTAGCAGCTGCACCGGACAGCAGCGGCACAGAATATGGCGCCGACCAGAGCTCCGAACAAAGCACCCCTGCAAATTCACCCAGGCACAGGATCAGAAGTAAGTGCTTTATATAAAGTAGAACCTTAAACACTGCCTTGAAATACGCCAAAGATTTGTACAAATTAGGACCTATAATACTGCCTTTATGCACTCCAAAACAGAAATTTGAATTCTAACAAATTGTAACTAACGCAGTTGTATTTTCAAGTATCTACTAATTTATAACTTGTGATTTTGTCGCAAATATGTACATCGCAAACTTATTTTCTATGGTTAGGATCTATCTGCCATAGTATTTGGAAACAGAGTTCTGAATCCCACGTAGATAAAACCTATTTACTTTTTATTTTATTTTCTAAAGCATTTCGTTAGCGAATGTTGACGAAGTACTTTGGATTATTGAAAGTCTTATTAAGAAGTTACCATCTCGAGATAATATTTGAAGTCTTAGAAATCTCTTTTTCGTGGCGGCGAGAATGTGTTTTAGCTTACTTTATTTGGTTTGCCGTAGCTCGTAGCAGTGCTACGTGGTCACGTAGCACTCGTAGCGGTCGTAGCACTACCGCCAAAATTGACTAACATAAACATGAAACGAGTAGTTTTGCTGAAAGCTCTTTTGTCTGAGTTTTCAGAAAATTTGGAGTATTTACTGTTTCCCAAATGCTTAGAAATATATGTTTCTAGGATTTTTTACGCTGCTTAAAATTGTTGCACTATAATAATGAATAATTTCAAATTGAATATCAAATTGCTTCACTACATAGTATAAAACAAAGTCGCTTCCCGCTGTCTGTCTGTCCATTTGTATACTTATATCTTTAAAACTACGCAACGGATTTTGATGCGGTTTCCTGTGCTAAGCCGGGGCGGTTTGCGTTGTGTAAAATAGAACTTGCAACATTAAGGTGACGCATTGATAAACTATAGTTTCAAAATCGAGTACCGCGCCCCTTCACTCGGACAAAATTTTACGCGGTCTCACTTGACAGGATCACGCCAGAGCGGCGGGCGGCAACGCTGGGCTAGCGTACGTGGCGCTGCTAACGGCGCGGCGGCGGCACGCGTCAACTCAATTTGCCTAGAGCATAGATAATCATGGAGTCGCCTTGTCCTTAATCAACAATTTAAAAAAAAGGCAAAAATTATTTTGATCTTTTTAATGTTTTTTTTTTTCATACAATACAGGGTTATTTCAACTGCTGTTTTTAAACTTTCGCGATTTGAACACATTATTATTATATACTACGGGACTTATCGCGCTCTGAAATTACGAGATAAATAAATAACTCATCATCCCGACGTTTCGTCCGAGTTGCATCAACCGTGGTCAAGGGTAGACACTCCGTAGAATAGTGAGTCTACCCGTGACCCGCAACAAAATGTATGGAACAGCTTTTTTTTTTTAATTTTGAGAAATGTTGCAGAACAAAAGTTGTTAGTTTTGAGAAATGTTGCAGAACAAAAGTTGTTAGTTTTGATGTACATATACAGAATAAACCTCTAAAAGGATGCTAATTGATTAGAAATAACCCTGTATACAAATTAATGTTGATTATGTGATTATGACAGGTATCATAATCAATGAACTTATTTTTATCGTGCTTCACACACTTAGAAAAGGGTTTGGATGCCAGAAATAAAATATTTAGTTAATCGGTTTAAAATATAAATCATTTATTTACCGATATTTGGTAGGATAGGTGCGAGTGCGGTCTAGCACAGCTCTATAAGAACAGTGGTGAGGAATTCATAATAAGCATTAAAGTTGTAGAACAAAGGGGTATTTTACTATAATGTAAACGTCGTGAAGGAAAGAGAAACACTCACATACATTACATGTTAGAGTGAGATAGATTAGTTTTTGTATCATATTCCAACACGCCCCCTCAAAAATTAATCTATTTAAAAATCAATTCCTATTTTGATAACGAAATTTTATACAATTAAAATAACACAACACACCTTCCTACCTTGTCTGGGGATACATTCAAATTGGTTCAACATTTGTTGCGCAGGATTGGGGAAAACCCAGAAAAACCCAATCAAACCAATTATTCATCTTAAATATACTGTTTCAGTAACTCTACAATTTAAATATCAAAATGTTATTTATTTATGCATACAGTGAGTTACATAGGCTTCAGTAATTGAAACTACCTTTTCAATAAGGTATAGTATTGTACTCTGATTCATATTGTTCAAAGAATTCAAACAAATAGTGTGCTTTGATGATTGTTCTAATACACTACCACTATAAATATCATAACAACATTACTTCTCGTGACATAAATATTTGGCTCAGTTCTCAAATGTCCTTTTTAAATTAAATCTGTGGTCCCTTTCAACTCTTTCAAGTATCGTACGAGTAGGTCCCTTTTTAAAATGTATCAAATGATTGTTATTGTTATCAAATCTGCTGGATGTTTACAACATTATGTCGGTTGATTCTACAACGGGCTTTTGTATTATCGTTAGAACTTCTATACTATCTATTCTACTATCGTTATCGCTAGATCGTAACGATCTACCAGATAAGAGCTAATTGTCTCTCATCTATTTCCTGGTTCTATAGAGTTCACTCTATTGACCACTGGCTTTATAAACCTTTCGTTTACCACATCTCACACCTTGTATTAATTCGGTTCATACTAATTTAGTGAACTTACTTACAATATCTCTTGACTTCAATAAATTAATAAAAATAAATTCATTAAACTTAATAAATTAGTAATTTAAACAAAAAAAAATAGTCTTCAATAGAATAGAAGTCAAGATTAAAGTACATTATTTTATGATTACATTTTTTTTTTTGTGTATACCTGGTTACATATACCAATAAAGTCATTGTATCATTGCACCACTAATAAAATTAGCATCAACAATAACAACAACGAAATCGATACCAATAAACCATAGAATAACACCAATAAAGTCTATGTACCATTGCACCACTAATAAAATTAGCATCAACAGTAACGACAATATTGTTAACAATAAATCAAAGTAATCGGCCAAGATAACTTTCACTGATTTTTCATCAAACTTGGTTCCATCGTTAAAATTTTAATTTTGAACCGAATAATACTGCCGCCAGATGCGACTAAATTTATAATTTATTGGTGTGTTAGCGACGCACAAAATGCGTTATTCAGTGCTTTGTAGGGCTCAACATCTTAGGTTTCAGAAGCAGTTGTCACTGACTTCACCTAGATTATTTTCCGAGACCTTACTTCTGAACGTTTCATACAATACGTTCTTTATTCTCCGTACGTAATACGTACTATTTATCATACCATTTATTTGTCAATATGATGCACTGTTTAGTGGTAGCCAAATACCCGCTATAATATTGCAAACAGAACTCATTATCATTATCAATTATTCATTTGACAAACTCAACACCATTATTTACACCATTGACAATTTTTAACTTTAAATTATATTGAGCTTAGCAAAATAATTTCGGAAATATCGGAAGGACTATAGATCACATAACTGTATGCACGTCAAATAAAGGGTGTTTTATATTAAACCTCTTTGATCGGTTACATTATTAATTCACCATTAATACGTATATACTTTGCAAAGTTTATCATTCTGTCGAATTTATCGTATTCGCTCTCAATCAGTGAACATTACTTTGCTTTTTAACATATAATTTGCTTTGCCAATGTGGATTAATATCCAACAATTTGGCCATTTTTTTTTATTTACGCCTCTATTTAATGAGCTATCAAAGAATAAAAGCAAATATCTCAACTGAGTTATGCCTGATCAAAATATGTGTTCAAAAACTCACCCATTTCCATCGCTTTACCTTTTGCGTTTTATGTACCTGTTCCTCGCCAGGTTTGCCAAAATGACTGTCATTGTCATACCGGTCTGCTGCTGTCTATTTCATCTAAGTGGGATTTCTGGACGAAACAGAACGTCCTGTAGCATTCTCTTAGCACGATCTTGGGCGTCATCACTTGAAGTGTTACTTTTATTATCGCCTTTTTTGTGTTGTAAAAGTCTATTTTAGCCATAGAACCATATGTTCGGGTTTTGTGTCAACATTCCGTAAATATTTGTAATTTTCACTTTTGATCATCAACCCTGATACAAAAAGTTTATTTGTACTTATAAGCTTGCGCATTCAATTGCTTTAGAAAACTTCATTGGCTCGTTTTCTTTTTTGTCTCTTCCGTCGCAAATAATAGCAAGCTAGACACTTTTTCCTTTAATGTTGTACTCCATCAATATTCCAAGTTCGCAAATTAGAATTTACAGGTTTAAGTTTCTGCGTCGTATGTATAATTTGTTTACAGCTTATCCTGGAGAATATTCATCGAGATTTTCAGAAAACTCTGGTCATCGTCTTTTCCGCATTCGTTTTATATCATTCATTTTCCATCTACGTGACGATTTTATTTAAGTCGGGGATGTCTCCTCAAGCTAGCTTCTCAATGACTATTGCCATTTGCCATATATCACAGCATCATAATTTACTCTCCGGTAGCCTCATAGATAGTGAACTTATCTGCTTCGTCTAGTTTGCAGTTGCTGCAGCAGTATTCGAAACCAGTTCATTAAACATTTCGAAATGTTTGATGAAGGGGCTCATCTTTTTGTAGATCATCTCCCAATTAATCGCTTTGGTCAGCACGTTTACTTCTTACACAGAATTAGCTCAAATATATATGGACTGTGAGTGATGTCCTTTTCTTAGAGCCATCAATACTTCTTCCAACATAAATTGCGTCCAATTTTGAGAAAATATTCGCAATTATTACTTCACTTGCGAATCTAAGCAGAGAGTCAGCCACGATAAAGTCCTTTATGGCTCTCGAGCTCGTAGGATATGAACCTGCATCTCTCTGAAATTCCGGCTCTGCTTTGTCTGATTAAGCTAGAACGCTATCTGCGAAGCTGCCAAATTAGTAAAGTGTTTATCATTTTTATCAACTACTATAGTGTTGAAAAGTGTAGGTATCTTAATGTTAAAACTAACGCTTTTTGTGAAAAATATATCAATATTCTGAAAATGGCATCACATAATCTATGGAATCCCCGACCGAACAATCGTCAACGTCACCAGTATTTTTTTCTATTGAAATGGTAGCTGAATCATTTTCTTTCCCTTTTGAAATCACGTATTCTGGGTCACGAATTGGCCTGTTCCTTATGTGTCTAGGGTCAACCAACTCGGGAAGAAGACAATCATAGTAAAATTTAAGCAGTTTTGGCTCCATTATATCTGACCAAAATTTATCGTCTCTTTCTATGATTTCTATTTTCATTTTTTTGTCTCCATACCATATTCCAAGTAAGGCCTCCTGTTTTCTGCAAATATGTAACTGGCCTTGGACTTGAAAATACCAGTCTGATTTTTTGTTGACTACTATTTCGCCGTCTTTATTTTTTTTATAAAAATGCATCTTATTCTGTTCAATCGCCTCGTCTATACCCATTTTAAATGGTGCTATGGGACATTTTATTTCGACTATTTTGTTGTCATCGGTAATCCCATCAGGCGTTGCCCCCAAAAATGGATATTGCTCATCTATAAATAGACCGCATTTTCTAATTTTTGTGTCTACCATAACCGATAATTGTTCGATTGCAATTTTTTCGTGCTTTTTTCCGTGAGTTATTGATGACACGTTGTCAATATTTGGCTTGTAAAGTAAATTTTTTACTACGTTTCGGCATGTATTCGACTCTTTTCTTTTTACAATTTTACCGAAGTTTGATGCAGTTAACATGCTTCGCCTTAATTCCAACCATTCTCCAGATTCACTTTGTAGTATAGTTCGTTTTTCTACGTCTTTTCGCTGTTCTTCGGTTTTCGTCAAATTCTGGATGAAGGTGTCTTTGGCCTTTTTTAATGTGTCGTCATCCAAGTCTGGCTTATCCACAATTTCTCCATAATCTAGATTTAATGTACGCGGCACCAAAGTACGATTTTTTTTCCTCTTGCAGTTTTGTTTTGTTCTATTCTTTTTTTCATTTACAGCTCTTTCGTATTTTGTAATAGTTTTTTTTGGGCTATTTCCATAAATATTACGGTGGACAGTCGACAGCAAGTTGCCGGTGTTAAAAGATATTACTGCACCAGAGCATCTTGCTTGGTAAGCTCTTCTTTGAGAATAATTTACCCTTTTTCCACCAACAAGTTTGGCAATGACTCCGTTAAATCTTTCCACTACATTACTGTCGACATCTTCAATTAAACTATGGGCTTTTTCAGCCAATCGTGCGACATGAGTTTTTATTTTTTGCCAAAGCAAACTCCCAAAAAACGGATTAGGAGCGTCTATTTGCATATGTTTTTTGCATAATAACTGGTTGCAAGTTTCATGAGAGTTAAACGCATGGCCAATAGATGCGTTTATATCTTTATATAAACCATCTGTATTTTGGCTCTCCTTGTGAAGTTTTATAGCGTCGCAAATATATTTCCTGGAGCGCATTATTTTCTCTTGTGTCAAATATTTCCTGTCTGTAACGTTGAAGTGAGTGTCTGAAGTAAGTTGCTGTAACTTATTGCAATAGTTCCTCAGTAAATGATTCCGACAGAAAATTTTTGACACTGTTAAGCCTGGGTATGGCCGAGCATTTATTATTTTGGCATAGGTGCTACTGTCGCCATCAGCAATAAGTCGCGCGTATATTATACCGTGCATTTCAATGGATTGTTTAAACCCCTCAGTTATTATTTGGGATTCCATAGCAGTAGAAGCCCCTTCAAAGTTTTTATAACAGACATGTTCTTTGGGACTTTCTTTTTTGTTTTGAGCTCGGGCACAAATACAACAATACTTATTTTTGACACACATGTACAAAACTTGGCCAAAACGTCTGCCAATTATGGCTGCAGCACCCGATAATGCAGCATAGTTTGTTCTGTATGAGCGTTTGCTCCAACACCCATCTACAATGACATCAATCATGGGAATGCCATCTTTTGTAACCCTGCCTTCAATAACAGCTGCTTCTTTCTCTTTTTCTCCGGCTATTTTCATTTCCTCCCAGGCAGTTTCTTCCCAATCGTCACAAACATCGTCCTGCATTTTATTGTAAGTGTGTTCAGACATAATGGGTAATCCTACTGCTGCGGAAAACTGCTTCAGTTGCGCGTGACCACAACCTGCTGCCATTATTCCTGCAACAACATCTTTGTTTACATCAGCCAAAGATGATTTTATTTTGTTTTTATAATTACACATAGAGCAGACAAATGTAAATTCCGATTGTAATCCAATTCGATGTTCAGAAACTAATTTCATTGAGGCTAATCCGCAGTCAAACAGAGATTCATGTTGAGAGAGTTGTATTAGTTGTGATGTAAAATGATTAACATCTATTACTCGATGCCCCAAGTCGGGTATTTCTGTATGAATCTGAAATTTAAGCACATATTTTAGTATTTATTTAGTTTGAATTTCTTATTATGTAAACATGCCTTAGCTATAACAAAATCCTTACTGTAGTTTCAGAGGTACTTTCGAATATGTATGGAATATCTTCATTTTCAGGGTTTTGTTCATTTAACTGAAACAAAATTACACAAGTTCAACTTGCAGACGAAGTAAAAAACGACATTTTCAAAATATAACCAAATCGACAACATCCTCTTTTTTGAAGTCGGTAAAAAGACAAGACAATAATCGCGATAGTTTAAAAAGGTACTTAAGTTTACCGTTTCCACCGAATCCTCTGATGTGGGCAACACATTTTGTAACTCTTCATTTTCAGGATTTGGTTCTTTTAACTGAAATTAAATTACTTACATTACTATTAAAGGAATTAGACATGTACAAAATGGAGTACAGTGGCGGAGGTATAGGTACTAACTACTCACTAAATACCTGGAAAATCTTTGTGATAAAGCAGGGAGAATAATTTTAATTTCGTTTATTTAAAAGAAGAAAAAATAATAACCCTATCGACAACTTCCTCTTTTTTGAAGTCGGTAAAAGACAATACTATAACCGTGATAATTTAAAAAAAGTGTTTAAATTTACCGTTTCCTCTGAATCCCCAGATGTCGGCAACACGTTGTGTAACTCTGCGTATGTTGGTGATATTTCTGGGTGGCTACAAAATAAAATGATGTAATTATATAATTATTAAAAAGTTAAAGCTAACACAATTATTTAGGTGATAGAACATCACCTAATAAATATCATTATTTTAGATAGGTTTCTAAAATATCAAGAGACGACTCCATAGCTTTTTGTTCTGATATTTGTTTCCTACAGTATGGTTAGTTTGTACAGACAAATCTTAGTAGGTACACACTTGAAAATAAAGAATAGACGGAGTATTATTACTAGATACTTTAAATTGATTGCTGACATGATAGATAGGTACTTGGCATGGACTCACTCTCTATCTACTGGCCCTGTTGAGGATGTGGATTGACAATCGTCAGGTTGCAGTTTCCGTTTTTTTGACCTAAAAAAATTGTAAATATAGGTAAATGCAGAAAAATTGAAGTAGGTACCTAGGTAGTAAGAATGTGATAATCCATAATCTGTAGACGAATGTGTATTTGCCAAATATAGACTTTATTATTAGGGCATTAGAGTGCAACTATTTATTGCAAGTTTATTATATATGTAATTCGACTTACCCAAACATTCCGTCATTTTTTTTAGGTTTTCTTTTTCGTTTTTGTAAAAACAATTCTTTCCGCTTATTTTTCCTCCCCATTTTCTATGCACACTTGTTCACTACTATTTACACACTACCAAATAAAAATACTAAGTACCTAACTTACTACCTACTATAATAATGTTCTAAAGCTACAATATAATATAGTACACTAAAGTCTAACTTATAATTTTGAAAATAATTCTGAAGTAAATTACTCGGTTGTCGTCGCACAGAGTACCTAGAAGACAATAACCAAAAACAAACAGCACGCATCTCGCGCCGTCCGTACTTTGCGGCGTTGCCAGCCCGACGCTGAGCGAATCATGCGCTCGTCGGAGTCGCAACGTCGCACCGGTACGGCGGCGGCGGCCCAGATAGTGCCGGATCAAATATTCTGAGCAAACACTGTAGAGTAAAAGCTAAACTAGAGTAGGCGCGAAGAGATTTGATTGAGTTTTTAATTAATTACTCATAATATACAATTTAAAAAAAAAAAATTCTCGGTTTATAATAAAGAAAAGGGATCTGGCTATTTTATTCGTAAAAAATAATGGGGTGTTGTCGCTGATAATTCTGAGCATTCGAATTACTAAAATTTTTTTGGTGAGCAATTTGTTTTATTTTTTTTTTAATAAAGCCGGTTACTTTTCAAAATTTTGTCCGGTTCATTCAATTTATTAAGATTTTCCCTTATCTATGACATTTTTTAAATTTGAATCGATATCATTCATCCTCTCACATCGCGCATTCAAAAGTACTCGTTTTTGCCGTTTTCGTGTTTCTCGGCCCGGTGCCTCGTCTTAATTTTCTAAAGTCACTAGTGTGTACACTCAGTACTTTTTTTTTAAATTCTGCGCTACCCCAGCAATAGCCGAATTTATTTTTACCATCGGTTATTAATGATCGGGATGATTTTTTTAACATCCTATATTGCTGTTCTTAATGTTGCGTTCAAACTATTCTTACTCTTAGTTTTTGAATAAAATTGTAGACCGACGTTTAACATCACAATTTGATGTTATCTTTTATGCTTACTATGGTAAAAATCGATAAAACTCAAAGTCAAAGAACATTTATTGTTGAACTGTGTTACATTTAGATCATAATACTAATGACAAAAATATTGAATCAACAGTTAAGTCCAGTATGACCATACAATAATTATTAGTAATTAGAACATGAAAAATCATACAACTTTTCATTATTTAATTAATTTCAAAGATTCTGCAATTTATCATCTAAAAATTCACGTACTCCATAATAAGCTTTAGACACAAGCAAATGAAATAATTTTCTTTTGAAAACAGGCACACACTCTGATTCCAGCATTGATTTTGGTAGATCGTTGTAAATAATCGGACCCATATCACAAACACCCTAATCAAAACATGCAGTTTTATGCGCTACTATACATATTTTATTATTATTACGTACACTTTTGAGATGCTTATACATGTGCAGATTCATCTTAACAAATAATGAAATATCATATATGTATAGACATGGATAGGTCAATATCTTTAGTTCTAAAAAGTGTGGCTTGCACGAGTCTGTTGAAACTACGTATGAAACCACAATTTCCTGCTACCCTGTATAAAATTAATACAAAATTTGACCTAACCTTACATCAGGTTATAATACAAACTTGTAAGTAGCATGTAAAGTATACTTTGCCCGTCCCGAACCTGATTGGATTTCATTCATGTCAGCTCATTCACCGCGGTCAAAGGGCTTTGGACTTTGAAATAGAACCTCCAGGCCCTTATCGTCTAAGCACGGTAGTCTTCGTGTTTTGTCCTGCCCGCTTGCGCAGCGTGAGCAACTTATTTAATTCATTTATTTTCACGTGGGCCGTGGGGTGCCGGCAGAGTAGAATAGCACCCCCCTCTTGTACCAGGTGTCGTAAGAGCCGACTGAGGTACTACGGAACCGACTGTTGGCGGTATACCCATCCAGAACAGCGTAGCTCAAGTGCAACAGGGCGGGGATGGGCAGCAGCATCCCCGTCGCGAGAGCTACGCCCTGCGATTGCCAACACGCTTGCCCAGCGCGGCAATTATGGGCAAACCCCCCCCTTATGATTGTACAAAATAGAACCAGGCCCCCAGTCCCCGGCAGCTCCGCTAGTCCTGGTTCCGGCAGCGACCACGGTAACAGCGGAGCAAGGGGTGCTAAGAATCCCCGGCAGAGATCCGGCTGCCACCCCAACCGACGACGACTGGCCCTGGCAACATATAACGTGCGCACCATGAGGACTGATGAGAAGATTGCGGAACTGGAAGAAGAGTTGGGTAGGTTGCGATGGGATATTATGGGCTTATCTGAAGTCCGTAGAGAGGGCGAGGACACGATAACCCTGAAATCCGGCAACCTACTGTACTACCGGGAAGGTGACCAACGGTCCCAAGGTGGTGTCGGCTTTCTCGTTCACAGGTCTCTCGTTAACAACATCATTACCATCGAAAGTGTGTCGAGCAGGGTTGTATACCTGATACTCAGAATATCCAAACGATATTCGTTGAAGGTCATCCAGGTATACGCACCGACCTCGTCACACCCCGATGATGAAGTGGAAGCTATGTATGAGGACGTAAGTCGGGCCATACATACGTCTAAGACCCGCTTCACGGTTGTTATGGGAGACTTCAACGCGAAGTTGGGCAAGAAAAGCGATGATGAGTTGAGAGTGGGGCAATTTGGATATGGGCAACGGAACCCCAGGGGCCACATGCTGGCAGACTTTCTGGAGAAAGAGGAACTCTTCATGATGAACTCTTTCTTCCAGAAGCCACCTCGCAGGAAATGGACCTGGATGAGTCCCGACGGTACCACGAGAAATGAGATAGACTTCATCATGACTAGCGAGAAACGGATATTTAATGACGTCTCCGTGATCCACAGGGTAAAAACCGGCAGTGATCACAGAATCGTGCGAGGCAAACTGAATATCAACGTTAAACTCGAAAGGTCCCGCCTGATGAAGTCTACGCTCCGACCTACTCGTGCCCACATACAAAACCCCGAAAACTTTCAGCTCGAGCTCTCGAATCGCTTTGCTTGCCTGGAGAACTTTGCGTCGGTGGACGAGATCAATAACGGGCTCGTAGAAACTGTCCAAACGGTGGGTTCTAAGTTCTTTAGACCCCGCCGTTCAGATAGACCTCAGAAATTCTCCGATCATACTCTAAATCTCATGGCCGAACGACGCTCGCTAAGACTGCAGTCTTCCGATGATGCAAAGTCATACAGGCGGCTCAATAGACAGATTTCAAAATCGGTGCGGTGCGACATTCGTCTCTTTAATACTAAACATGTTAAAGAGACAATAGAGCGGAACAAAGGCTCCAAAGTGTTCGCAAGGCATTTGTCTATTGGGCAAAGCCAGTTGACAAAGCTGAAGAGAGAAGATGGCAGTATAGCGTCAACCAAGGCAGAGGTATTGCAGGAGATCGAAAGGTTTTACGGACAGTTATACGCCTCGGTAGCAAAGCCTGTAAACAGCGCGGCCAAAGACCCAAGAGCCAAGCTAACCCGACACTTCACCGAAGATATCCCGGACATTAGCCTGTACGAGATTAGGATGGCCCTGAACCAACTTAAGAACAATAAGGCGCCGGGTGACGACGGAATTACTTCAGAGCTTCTGAAAGCGGGTGGAACGCCGGTACTAAAAGTCCTTCAGAAGCTATTTAACACCGTCGTCCTCGAGGGCATAACGCCAGAAGCGTGGAACAGAAGCATGGTGGTGTTGTTCTTCAAAAAAGGTGACAACACCTTATTGAAAAACTACAGACCCATCTCGCTTCTGAGCCATGTTTATAAGTTGTTTTCAAGGGTCATTACGAATCGTCTCGAACGCAGGCTTGATGACTTCCAGCCTCCCGAACAAGCCGGTTTCCGAAAGGGCTTTGGCACCATGGACCACATACATACGCTGCGGCAGGTTATACAGAAGACCGAGGAGTATAACCTGCCACTTTGCTTGGCGCTTGTGGACTATGAGAAAGCCTTTGATTCGGTTGAGACATGGGCTGTGCTTGAGTCTCTTCAACGATGCCGTATTGACTATCGGTACATTGAAGTGCTGAAGTGTTTGTATAATAACGCCACTATGTCGGTTCGAGTACAGGAAGATAGCTCCGAGGCGATCCCTTTGAAGAGAGGCGTAAGACAGGGAGACGTAATATCTCCGAAACTGTTTACTACTACTCTGGAGAACGCCTTTAAGCTCCTGGAATGGAAAGGACTCGGCATCAACATCAATGGCGAATACATCACTCACCTTCGATTTGCCGATGATATCGTGGTCATGGCAAAGTCGATGGAAGAACTCAGCACGATGCTCGAAGGCCTTAATCAAGTCTCTCAACAGGTGGGTCTTAAAATGAACATGGATAAGACAAAGGTCATGTGTAATTCTCATGTTGTACCCACCCCTATTTCAGTTGGGAACTCGGTTCTTGAAGTCGTTGACTCGTACGTCTACCTGGGACAAGTAGTCCAGTTAGGTAGGTCCGACTTCAAGAAAGAGGCCAATCGCCGAATCCAACTCGGTTGGGCAGCGTTTGGAAAATTGCGTAACGTCTTCTCGTCCGACATACCTCAGTGCCTCAAGTCGAAAGTTTTCGACCAGTGTGTGTTGCCAGTGATGACTTATGGCACAGAAACGTGGTCTCTCACTATGGGCCTTATTAGTAAGCTCCAAGTAGCCCAAAGAGCCATGGAGAGGGCTATGCTCGGAGTTTCTCTGCGAGATCGAATCAGGAATGAGGAGATCCGTAGAAGAACCAAGGTTACCGACATAGCCCAGCGGATTGGCAAGTTGAAGTGGCAATGGGCGGGGCACATAGCGCGGAGAACTGATGACCGATGGGGTCGAAAAGTTCTTGAGTGGAGACCACGTACCGGCAAGCGCAGCGTAGGACGTCCACCCACAAGGTGGACGGATGACCTTATTAGGACCGCAGGATCGCGCTGGATGCAAACCGCTATCAACCGGTCTTATTGGAAATCATTAGGGGAGGCCTATGTCCAGCAGTGGACGTTCTATGGCTGATATGATGATGATGATGATGATTTTCACGTTTCTTATACACGGTCATATGTATTAAACGCAAAACCAAAAAAGGGCGGGTCTAGTACATCTAGATAAACAACTTTTTTCCTAAGACTTTTTGAAAATCACAAAGAAAAAGTCAGGTTTTTCAAACAAAAAGTTCGTCAACGCGCGGCAAAATGTATGGAGAAGCGAATTTTTTTTTGCGAGTTTTCAAAAGCCGTGTTACAAAAATTGATTGTCTAGATGTACTAGAGCCGCCCTTAAAAGGTTTTGTGTTTAATACCTTGGTTTAAGGTCATAACCTTGTATAACATTTATTAGCATGTAGCTACTTGGTAATCTAGTATCCTTAATGTGCACTTACAAATCAGTATACTCGTATATCCTATACAGGGTTATTTCTAATCACTTAGCATTCTTCTAGGGGCTTATTCTCTACATCAAAAATAACAACTTTTGTTTTACAACTTTCGTCAAAACTAAAAAAAAAAATTTGTTATTCCATAGAAAAATATAGTTCGTCGTAATATATTGTCGGTCTTTTACCGGATACACTTCGGAGAGTGCGCCCAAGAGTTGCACAATCTGGTCCCCCCTGCCCCTTTCTTCTATCGTACGGCTAGACAGACGCGACCAAAGCGCCACCCTTTTATGGTGGACATTCCGCGCGTTAGAACCAATCGTTTCGAATCCTCATTCCTCATACGAACAGCGGGAATGTGGGACGCTTTGCCTGGGTCTGTCTTCCCGTTAAAGAACAACGTGAGTGTCTTCAAATCCCGAGTAAATAGGTATCTTCTAGGTAAGCGTGCTACACCCTAGACCGCACATCTGCTTAACATCAGGCAGTGTGTAGTCAAACGCAAACTTATTCGAAATAAAAAAAATAATAAAAAAATAGCGACAATTTTATCGCGGGTGAACAATTTTTTTTTATATTTGATGATCATGTTTTATATTTTTTTTTGTATGGAACAGCTGATTTTTTTTTTGAGTTTTGACGAAAGTTGTAGAACAAAAGTTGTTAGTTTTGATGTACAGAATAAGCCCATATAAGGATACTAATTGATTAGAAATAACCCTGTATATACGAGCACTCATAAATAGATATATTATATAGGACACCACGTATTACAGCTGCTTCTTTTCCAATCTTCTGTGCCAAAATCAGTAAGTTATAATATAGCAGATAATAGGTAGAGTAAGAGTACATAGTTTATTCAAGAATATATGTTGTGTAGAAGAAATAAACACAGTTTAAACAAAAACTTTTACTTAAATTTCAGTTAAATGTTATAAGCAACCGGAAAAGGTGATTCGTGACATTATTTTTATTGCTTGAAATAAAGTCAGTCAATAATCTAAAGATCGAATTAGAGACAGTGGTAAATATAAATTCTAACGTTACTGCGTTTAGCCGATAAGGGCGCAGGTAACCACAAGATGAGAATTGAAATCTGAATATAAATTGAAAAGTAGGTGAGTGAAGCCGAGTCAGTTTTAACCTATGTATAAAAAGAAAATATACTTATTGTCAATGCGTGTTATATTTATTGCATTAAATTATAATAATTAAATTATAATAATTTAATGCAATAGAGGTTTTGTAAGTTTATTTATGCCCCTGTATGTGGCGTATTGGCGTAGTGCTTACTACCTGTACTAACATACGGATGCCAAATCTGGGGCCTGACAAAGGCACACATTCAAAAATTTAAAGTATGCCAACAGGGGATGGAAAGAAGCATGCTCCATATTAAGTTAAAAGATAGGTGGAGACTAACAAAAATCCGATGTAAGCCAAAAAAAAAAACAAAAAAAATGGCGTTGCTCAAAAACGGTGGGACGATGACCTGCTGCCAGGGTGGCGCAGGAAAGCCAGAGATAGGGAGCTCATGCAAATTCTAGAGGAGGCATATGTCCAGGGTGGACAACCTAATATTTACGAAATAAATCTATGTTTTGAATTAATATTTAGTGTATTTCCGCTATCTTGTTGTAGGCAAATAAGTTTAAGGGCATTAAGTGCATTAAGGACATTTATGAAAAAAAAAAAAAAAATTACAAACAATTACTAATATTAAATAATTATACATTTAAAAACTTAATTTTACAAAATAGATAAAATAATAATAAATATCACTTATTTTCACTACACAATTCACAATTCAATATTGTATAATTTATTTTGGAAGTAACTTTTTTCTTACATTAGTTTTAGACTATAATGGTAGATATTATAGTCTAAAACTAATGTAAGAAAAAAGTTACTCCCAAAATAAATTATACAATATTGAATTCATAATAATGATGAATTATAAAATGTTCAATTAAATATTAAAAAGATATACCCTCAATAATGTTACTTCATGGAGGACACGTGCGAGCAATTCGAATTCTATACAAGGTGGAAGTCGGTTATGTCATTTTTAGTAAAATAATTATTAGTTACTCAATTGATCATATTTTAATGATGTTAATGATGATTTTACCTACGCTGAAATGGCCTGAAAGCGATACTACGAATGAAACGTCAATACTAGTTATTTCCTTTCACAGTCTGAATAATTATGAGTTCGGTACACCTACGCTGAATTCTATTTTAGTTCTATAAATTCTTTGAATTTCAATTTCATGTAATTACTACGAACTACCTATTTAGGTATTCTTAATTCAATACTATTCAATAGTAAATGTGAGAAAACTTGCAGTAGTACCTGATAAGAGAAAAACGTAACAAGTCATATCAGTCATAGGACGGCCCTATATATGTATTTCAGACCCTACACTACAAGGCAATCTGCTTGATCTGCCTTCATCTTCTATGTATGAAACTGCTGTTTTTGTCTCGAATCAGAATTGGCCACACAGTAAAATTCATAATGATAGATAGATGATAGATGAACACGTTATTGTTAACACTAAAATACAATGCATTGTCTGAATCGGCTTAAGTAGTTTGTATTTTTTTCGTATTTTAAATCTGGATAACCATGTAGATTTTACCAGCCTTTTTTAAATAGTTCATTGCAGGACGTAGGACTACTCGTGAAGGGTGGTGGGGCCATATCCACCACGCTGGCCCAGTGCCGGTTGGTGGATTCACATACGCTATGGAATTTCCTCCTTAGACTTATGCAGGTTGCCTCACGATGTTTTCCCTCACCGAAAAGCCAGTGGTATGAAATTCCGTACATAAATTTCAAGGAGTTCATTGGTACGGGACCGGGTTTGAACCCATGACCTCGCGATTGTAAGGCAGGTGTCATTACCACTAGACCACTAAGGCTTGTATAGTTAGACCTGTGTAGTTCTCCAATAAGAGAAGTATTTTTTGTATTTTTTCCTGTTTCCCGCGCATAGGTCAAGGTTTTTGTTTTCCAAATGATATACTCGTATTTCTAATATTTGTATTTTCCAAAGATTTAGAAAAAAGACCAGTTATTAACAGCTTGAATCCAGCGTAGTCTTGCAGTGTTAATGATTAATGAGGTCATTTTGAGGGTGGACATTCTACTTGTAAGTACTAGGTAAGTACGTGATAATATTGGAGGTAGCGCTAGGTTATGTAGGTAACTTTAGCTTGCTGCGGATCTCCTTGTTCCTTATTTGATCACGACCAGAGACTCCGAGCATAGCTCTTTTCACAGCACGTTAATTCAATTAGTGGATATTACTAAGTAAATTGAATGCACTCATATAGCAACGTTTTCATCCATTTACTATTTACGCCAAAAACGGCAAAACAACATTGGAATAGTTCGCTCAATTCAATATATGCCATTTTTAGATTATTGTTGATTTTCAAAAACTATTTCAAATGAAATTTAAATGGGACTATCTCTAAAATATTCTACTTATCTAACAAAAGTAGAATCATCAAAATTGGTTCACCATTGACGGAGTAATTGCGTACAATACCAATTGAGAAATTACTTTTTTGAAGTCGTTTAAAAGCAAATAGCATATTTATTTATTCATCCATCATTCCACATGCTATCTACTCGAGCGAGCGATATGACCATACTTCAAACTTTTATAGCAGTTACGCGCGGATGAAATAGCGAAAAAGCAATATAAAGTTGATTAAAATGCGTCAGAATCATGATTAAACGTAATTTTTTGACACGCAAAACGTGTATTATGTATGTAAATGCAGCTTTCGTGTTGGTCACCAGTTTATGGGGCGGCGTGAATGCGTGCAACGTTTTTACAACGTTAATCGGTGGGTCATCGCACGCTGTCGCACGATAGCTTTACACGATATTTGTTTTGTTAGTTAAATAGATAGTACACGATATTTGTTTTGTTGGTTAAGTAGATAATACACGATATTTGTTTTGTTAGTTAAGTAGATAAAAAGTAAGTAAGTTCGTATAGGCCGGGTGGCTAGCCCTGGTTTCAGAGTTTTTAGGCCGCCTGAAGGCCTCTGACATGGCTAAACGGTAAACGCTAAAAACGCTAAAACAACCGGGACCTTCAATTTAACGTGTCATCCGAGCCACGGTAGCGCTCAGTTGGAAAATGCCACCCGCGGTCACCCATCCAAATACTGACCGTGCGGAACGTTGCTTAATTTCGGTGATCGCTGACAATCACCTAGTCAAACTACGGTTAAGTAGATTATACTCGATATTTGTTTTGTTGGTTAAGTATGATGATGACTATAAAATATAATTAGTCCGTCAGATAAACTATCAAAAACCGGACAAGTGCGAGTCAGGCTCGCACATCGAGGGTTCCGTACAAATCCAGAAAATTTCACAAAATTGGGAAGTAAGTTGTTAAAATCTCTATAAAGTTTTTTTTTTTCACTTTTCTCGTCATACATCGAAAATTACACATTGTTATAATAATTAAAAACCGGTTTTAGCATGTGCTATTGAAGTTGCTTTATATGATACCTTACATGATACGATTTACTCACTTTGAATTTTGAACCCATATTTTGTAAATTTTGAGGCCCTATTTTTTTGTGATTTAAATAAAAATGTACAGTTTTCAGATTTATTTCTATATGTATACTCTGAGACAATGCTTTTCGTTAAATTTCATAATATTGCAGTCCCGATGAGTTTATCAGTCTACTTTGTAGGTGGACGGTCTATGTTGCGCTTGCCGGTACGTGGTTTCTACTCGAGAACCATTAGACTTTAATAAAATCGATAGGAAGCGACTTGCATCCAGCATGATCCTGCGGTCTTAATAAGATCATCTGTCCACCTCGTAGATAAACGTTCAATGCTGCGCTTGCCGGTACGCGGTCTCCACTCGAAAACTTTTTGACGCTGTCGGTCATCATTTCTCCAAGCTAGGTGCCCTGTCCAGTGCAATTTCAACTTGCCAATCCAATGGGTGGGGTATGTCTGTAATTTTGGTTCTTCTACGGATCTCTTCATGTCCAATTTGAAACCATTCAAAAGCAATGGACAATTCATTATCTGACCACAAATCTAAACATAACATTAACCACAGACGTATAACTTCAAACGGTAGTTTTTACTGTAGGTGTGGCAGCTTACAAGCTCAGAGTAATAACTTTACTAAATCAGCGCCATCTATGAATAAGTTTGAAAATCATAACTACTAGCGCCATCTCTGCACTATCTTCCTTACTATGTCCACATGGGGTGTTTTTAATGTTTTCACGCAGGCTATATTGAACCACCCTGCTAAGGTTTCTGAAGTTTCAGCGCTTTTCTTCACAGGGTTACCTTTTTGCAGTCCTCCTGAAAATAGATAGAGGTCGCTGTGGGTTACTTCTTCTTTAACAGGGCAAACAATAGGGAAATGATGGGGAAAGCTGAGATATTTGTGGATAATAATACTCAAACATAATAAAAAAGTATCTACAAATAATTAAATAGCTGCTTAGTTACATAATTCCAACAGCTGATAAGATGATGATGATGATGAAGGAAATCAAGGAAGGACTATTCATACACAGCATTTTTAGTGGCAGGAAAAAGTTTGATTGAGCTGCTGCTTTGATTGAACTAATATCCGTAATTTTGTAGGTAGGTATTAGTATATTATAAAATAGATATGTATTATGAAATAATTATTTCTGGTCGGTTGGTTGCGAAAATTAAAAATTCGAACAAAGATATCTAGTGAAGGAAACAAGATTCAGATTTAGATAAGATATTTTATTATTGAACTGCTATATTAAAAAAAATGCCAATTCAATAGTTACACTAGAGATTTTAATATTAATAACAAGTAAAATGTCAAAATGTGTTGCCTCTATTTTATTAACTTTAAAGTTTGTACGAGGACACAGACGTAGAGTAGGTATAGTAGAGAAATTCTCATTAAGTAGGTCTACATATGTAGGATCCTTGATCATTTGTGTCTGTATTGTTGATTCCGCCTCCAGACGCTGTTACCAAACCTGGGTAAATCCGTACACATTTGTACACATCAACTAAAGGCAAAGACTTAATTTAAATCTTCTCCAAATTTACAGGGTCAAAGATACACATACTTATAAGGCGGCGGGACTAGTACATCTGGACAAACAACTTTAGTTCTAGGACTTTTGGAAAATCACGAGGAAAAAAACAACTTTTTCACACAAAAAGTTCGTCATCGCGCGGCAAAATGTATGGAGAAGCGAATATTTCTTGCGAATTTTCAAAAGTCGTAGTATAAAAGTTGTTAGTCTAGATGTACTAGACCCGCTCTTTGCGTATGACCCTGTATAACTAGATAAACATTTTATTGATAATTTGTCAAAAATTATAAGTCACAAAATACAATAATCATTCATAAGATTAATAGTAAGTAGTAAGTATCCAATAATAATGTGAAGAATATCAAATAATAATAATGTCATATCACATCAATTTTTTTAAAATAAATTACTCTTATTATTGACGGTAAAAAATTCATCAATTTTATAAAATGCCTTTTGTACGAGCCAGTTCTTTACTTTTGTTTTAAATATATTATCGCTCACTGAGCTAGTGATGTCCTTCGGCAAACAATTATAAATTTGTACACCTATCACGTGAGTCATCTTCCCCGAGCGAACCAGTCTCGTGTGGATAGTAGCGAGACTGTCAGCATTGCGCAGGTTGTGTTGAAATGAATGGCTGGCCCCTCGCTACTATCCACACGAGACTGGTTCGCTCGGGGAAGTACCACTACTATTATAAATACTCTGTACTCGCTCTGTACCTGCCTTTTTAATAGCACAATGCTGAACATATGCCTGCTCATGGAGACCGATTGGGTTATATCCACCACGCTAGTCCAGCTGATGCAATCCACGCAGGTTGATGGATTCACATATGCCATCGAATTTCTTCTTATGACAAATGCAGGTTGCCTCACTATGTTTTCCTTTAACAAAAAGCCTGTGGCATGAAAAGTGAGAAGTAATTTTATTAAATGTGCAATGTATAAGTAAGTTTTTTATAGGCCGGGTGCCTAGCCTTAGTGTCAAGGCCTATACGAACTTACTTACACATTTATATACTGAGATCTAGATTTAAAAAATATGTACCTACAAAGATTCTATTGAATAAAATAAGCTTAACCAAGAACGAAAAATATACAAAACAAATAAATATTGTCCAATTTATCTGGCAGACAACTGTTGACCTTTCTCTGATGCTTTTAGGCAACGATGTTCCAGGCAATAGACACGAAAAGTATCGCTCCTCTTACTGGTAGGTAAAGTAAATTATGGAACAAAACATATAACTGATATTAAGCTATTATTTACTGGAAACTAGAAAAATACTCATTTTCTAAACGAGACGACCTGATAATCATTATAAAAAAAAATATATTTCTAAAATATTCAAAAAAGGCGTGACTTCGGGCGGCGGTAACGATGCTCCAAAATTATAATATACCTAATTAGTGCCAAAATGTATATTCTAAGAATCTGAAAATGTTAAATTATGGAACAAAACATATAACTGATATTAAGCTATTATTTACTGGAAACTAGAAAAATACTCATTTTCTAACCGAGACGACCTGATAATCATAGGTTATATTTCTAAAATATTTAAAAAAAGGCGTGACTTCGGGCGGCGGTAACGATGCTCCAAAATTATAATATACCTAATTAGTGCCAAAATTTATATTCTTAACATCTGAAAATGTAATATCTGCCAGGATCAGGATCTATTAATTAAGAATATTCCATTCCATAAACATTGGAAAATCACCACTATTTGCACCTAAACATTGCTAGAAAATGTTTTGTCTTCAGTAATCAACCATCTTCAGAGTGGGATATCGTCGTATTTAGGTAGGTGCCTACATCCAGTATTAGAGTTCAAGGGCGACCCAAATTTAGATTTATCTATACACGAGTTATATCTTATTCATCAACATTGATTGTATCTGACAAGTAAGTAGAGACAAGAAACAGACATCAGAATAAGGTTTCTTCGTTTGAGGCTATTTTTAGATTATAATCATTGCGACTAACCTAACTTTAATTCTGATTTGAGTAAATTCTTACTTTTTTTATTCCTTGTAGTTTTGCGTTTGACTACATACTGCCTGATGTTGAGCAGATATGCGGTCTAGGGTGTAGCACGCTTATCTAGAAGATACCTATTTACTCGGGATTTGAAGACACCCACGTTGTACTTTAGCGGGAAGACAGACCCAGGCAAAGCGTTCCACATTCTGGCTGTTCGTATGAGGAATGAGGATTCAAAACGCTTTGTTCTAACGCGCGGAATGTCCACCATAAAAGGGTGGCGCTTTGGTCGCGTCTGCCTAGCCGTACGATAGAAGAAAGGGGCAGGTGGGACCAGATTGTGCAACTCCTGAGCCCACTCTCTGAAGTGAATCCGATAAAAAGCCGACAAACACGCCACCTTACGTCGATGCTCAAGACTTTGCAGCTGCGACTTAGTCAAGGTGTCGTTGTCAATCAGCCTCCTGGCTCGCCGCTCAATCGACTCCAGAGCTTCCAGTTGATATTTGGCAGAACCATCCCAAATTTTATATTTTCAATCATCACAATCATATCAACCGAAAACCCACTGCTGGATATAGGCCTCCCGATAATTTTGCAAAAATATTTGTTGCAAACGGCTTGCATCCAGCGCTGCTTCACTTTTACTTTTCAATGAAATCGTTTAACTATATAGTTTTTATCTTATTTTATTTATTCACTTATACTGTATCAAGTCCGTAATATGCACTGTGACGTAACCCAAATATGACATCATAAACATAATCAGTTTACCCGCGCGGCCACTTCGCTGCAACGGGACCTAATTGAGTGAATTAAAGTTAAGTGGACCCACTAGAGCCCACTTTACGTTAGTCAGTACACTCAGCGACATGAGCACCTGAAATTTAAATTTCGAAGTTAATTGGACACATTAACACTAAGCGTTGGTTGGTAAAAAAGAGCTATGATGTGAGCTCCCGGGTGGGCCGGGAGCTCATCTTGTTTTCAAAAGTCTTTCTGAGCGTCTGGTCGACGCGACGCGTGACCAAAATGCTGGTTTATTTGGCTCAACGCATAAGCATTGCCATTCAGCGTGGCAATGCTGCCAGCATGCTAAGCACGCTGCCAACTGGTAGTGAGCTTGAGCATTTGGATTATCTTTAGAACTTCAAAGGTCTGGGGATGATCCAATTGCTTGTTATGTAGTAGTAGTTTATGTAGTTTTAGATTACAAGTCTTGTACAAGTCTTGTTTTTTCCTGACTTTAATTATTATTATCTCATATTTTATTGCGTGATAAGACCTGTAGTAATATAGTAATATAGGATAATGGGCTCAAATCGCGAAAGCTTAAAAATACCTTATGCTTTCCCAAAATTAATGCTGACTGTACTAAAATACTCTTAGATAACAGAGATACGCGGTAATGTATCTCCCAAGTTATTTCGACGTACTAGTTCGGACTGAGTTTTAGATGCGATAAATAAGATAAATATTTATTTTGACGAGATTAGACCTCTTTTTAAGTTTTATTTTGTGGCTTAGTTTCAAAATTCTAAAAAAACATTTAGCAAACAATAATCCAAGCTATAAAATACTAGGTACTATAACTTTTTTGTCATTTGAAAGCTATTTCCCAATGCATAATTTTTAAGGTTGACAGAAAAGCTGAATATGTTAAGTTCTTAAAATATTTTTAGATAATTGATGCTTTTATATTTTTTATAGTAAAAAAATAAATGGATCCGAGTTAAACTAGTAAAAAAAGTGTTCAAGTGTAGTGAAATGAAAGTATTCAAAATGCACACTGATGAAATATTTGAGTTGCTGCAAGTTCTAGATCAGATAGCTGGGATGAAAGGTACGTAAATAACTGCTCATAACAAGATTACTTTTTGCAAAAAATAGCATGACCAACTTCACCCGTGTACAGAATACGCGAATATTTTGCACGGATCGATGTAGCAATTTCACATTATTGTTGATTTATCAAAAACGGCTCAGCCGATTTCGATAAAATTTAAATGCGACCAATTTAGAAGTATATACTCTTTCCAATAAAAAATAATTATTGAAATTGGACTACTAAGAAAAAAGTTATGCGTTAAACATAAAAAAAAAGAAAAAAATATACGCGTCGAATTGAGTACACCTGGGGCCTTATTTTGTAAGCGCTCTGACGTTCGGCTTCGCTTTTTCTCCTGCTCGCGAAAGTTACTCACGCCGCGAGAGCGAGCGGGAGGAAAGGCGAAGCCGAACGCCAGAGCGCTTACAAAATAAGGCCCCTGCTCCGGTTCGTCGGTCAATAATATCAAACATGATAATTAAAAACAAAAATAATCATCTGTAAGATGTCCTCCTCTCCTTCACGCCTGAATATATTTTAGCAGTGCCCGACGGGGTCCACAATTGTATATATTTTAAGTTTTTTTTTTAATTGATTTTTGGCGTTTTCGCTGTAAACTCGTCGAGATTCTCAAAACTTAAATCGGCGCTCACCATCACAAGTACGAGTTTTGACGGATTAAGAAAAATTATGCGGAAAACATGGATTTCGAAGGCGACGGCGCAGTGTTAGTTCGCAGATCGCCAGAAGGTCACGTCAAGGCTCACTCAAGAGGAGGCACAAAGAGGAAAGAAGGTTCCGGCGAACATCACACAGTGTTGTGGTGCTATAATTATCGGTGTATTGTGAAGTGCTGAAAATTGAAACGGCGCGGCAAAAGGCAAGCGTCTTAAATACTCTGCCCTGGAATCGGCGTATGAGTTTGTCCCATTTGCCGTTGAGACGGGGCGGGACCGTGGAGCGAAGAGGCTAAAAAATTCATATTAGTTCTAGGGCGTCGTCTCAGAGAGATCCACGTTCCGGGTACTACTTGGTCCAGAACATATCACTAGCCATTCAGCGCGGAAACGCTGCCAGTCTTATGGGCACTTTTGGACGTAGGGATGTCGAGCGCAGGGCACATCATTGTTAGGTAAATATATTATAGACAAGCGAAATTTTATTTTGTTAATTTAATATGTCATTTTGAAATTTTATTTTGTAATTAGTGTTTATTGACATTATTTTGTAATAATTATTTTATTATTTAATTGTACATTGACGAATTGTAGACTGTTAGTTTGATTTTAAGTTTTTATAAATCTTTTTACAACATTGTGGAAGCTATAAAATATGAATTGAAAATATGAGCAGTGTTTTGAATTATGATACCTACCTATTCGGTTTGTAAAGCCGAAGTTAGTAAATATTTTTATGTTTAAAATGAATGAATTTTGAATTTCAAGTTCATTGAAACCTTTTGAACAATTTAGTCAGGTTATTGTTACGTGGAATAATATACAGATGTTGTCTCTATAGGTATTTAGCCTGTGGGTTTACTTTATAATCTTGCACGCTCCATTTACATAGATCTCATTACCGCCTTTATAGCAACCGACTCAGTAAATTGTTCGTAACCAATTGATTTCTATAGCTAATATGTTCGCTCTGTTGAATTTCCGTTTAAGCTAGCTTATTCAATACCTATTATCTGTAACAGGCTATCTGTATAAACCTAGTTTTGTACTAGATAATATAAAGTAGCACTCATAGTACCTATAGTTTGACTAGGTGTTTATCAGGGATTACTGTTTGGCACGGTCAGTCTTCCGATGAGTGACCATGGGTGGCGCTTAAAACAGAAAAAACTGGACAAATGCGAGTCAGGCTCGCACAACGAGGGTTCCAGAAAATGTCACAAAATTGGGAAGTAAGTTGTTAAAATCTCTATATTATAACCATCGACAAAAAAGTTTTTTTTTGTCACTTTCCTCGTCATACATCGAAAATTACACATTGATAAAATAATTAAAAACTATTTTTAGTATGTGCTAATGAAGTTCTTTCATATGATACCTTGCATGATACGATTAACTCACTTTGAATTTTGAACCCATATATTGTGTATTTTGAGGCCCTATTTAAAAAAAAAGTACAGTTTTCAGATTTATTCCTATATGTGTACTCTGAGAAAATGCTTCTCGCCAAATTTCATAGTTCTATGTCAACGGGAAGTACCCTGTAGGTTTTGATTTTTGTGAGTGTCGAAAGTGTCGGTTTTTTACGACATAAACAGCTCTAACTTTTTAAAACGATAACTGAAAAGTTTTTCTTTTACACAACTGCAAGAGACCACAGATATACGTATAAGTACAGTTTAAATTTCAACTCGATATCTTTACGCGTTCCCGAGATAAAGAGTTATAAGAGACGGGCAACAAAGTGATCCTATAAGGGTTCCGTTTTTCCGTTTGAGGTACGGAACCCTAAAATTGCCAAGTTGTTGGTGGCGCTGTTTCAATAGAGCGCTATCGTATCTCGGATGATACGTTAAATTGTTGGCTCAGGTTGTTAAAATCGTTTAGCCAAATTAGAGGTCTTCGGACGGCTTAGAAACTGGCACCAGAGCTAGCCGCACGGCTTATACGAACTTAATACCTAATATCTGTAAAAGCTATCTGTCTAAGCACAGTTTCTGCTCTAGACAATAATTCTATTTTTGTCCGACGAACCGGACTGGAGGAGATACTCAATTCGACGCGTATATATAGATATTTTTATGTGTAACCACGCTTAACTTTTTACGTAGTAGTCCGATTTCGATAATTCTTTTTTTATTGTAAAGAGTATACTTCGAAATTGGTCCCATTTAAATGTTATTGAAATCGGCTGAGCCATTTCTGATAAATCAGCAATAATGTGAAAAATGCTACATCGATCGTACGAAATATTCGCGAATTCTGTACACGGGTGAAGTCGGTCATGCTGTTTTTTGCGAAAAATAATTTTATACATAAGAGAGCTAAACTATTCGTTACTTGTAGTGTTTTCTCAGATTCTGTGTACTAAATGTTTCTTTAGATGACGAGCACACTCTATCTATAGTAGTCATTATTATGAACTTAATTTACTATAGAACCAATACCGAAAATAGTGGTGTTCTTTGCAAAAGGTACATTAGACATCAATCAGCAATTTTTTGGAGATATAAGTATTGTTCCCGTTGTAAAAGTTAATCATAATGATGATTATTAGCTACGATATGTCCGCTGTCTAGAGAAACATCTCGTGGTTACCATAATTGTGCATTCAACTTGATTTAGTTTCTAAAACAATGTAAGTTTGACACAGATACCAAAGTTCCAGAACTGAATGGAACCCGTCACGACCACAGGAAACGGGAATATTTATACGTTTTAGAAAACGTGGAGCTAATAATCTAATGCAGTTTCCAAACTGCTTTAAATTTTGTTATCTTCAAGTATGAACCATTAGAAATATCGTACTTATGTTTCAAATACACACATTTTCCGAAACAATACAATTGATTGCAAAAATTTACTCCAAAAATTTCGATGAAATCGAATCAAACTCAGCGGATTTTTTGTTATTAGGTATATTATTAATCACTAATGAATTACTGGTGGTGGTCTAGTGGTAGTGAAAGCCGTTGTATAAGCGGGAGGTCGAGGGTTCAAATCCCGGTCCCGTACCAATGAGTTCTTTGGAATTTATATACAGAAGTTCACACCACTGCTTTTCCGAGAAGGAAAACATCGTGAGGCAACCTGCATGCTGTCCATAGAAGAAATTGGATGGCGTGTGTTAATCCATCAATCCGCCCTGGGCCAGCGTGGATATGGCCCAATCATCCTTCGTGGGTAGGCCAGAACAGTACGAATTACTTATGTGTCGATCGTCGATAATTCAGTTTTCATAGTTGCCGAAATTGTGCACTCAGCACGAATTTCTAACAGATTCAAGTAAGTTTGACATGAATACCAAAGTTCTTAGTCACGTGCAGAAATGCGGGAATGCCAGAGTTTTTCCCTCAGTTGCTGCTCCTCGAAGAAATTGTAGTTATTGTTGAAGGAGCTTTGTCCTCGGATAATAGCTCGTCGTGTCAATCGTGATTCGTTTGTAATTTCGTTCGTTTGTAAATTCGTTCGTGTTTCAATGATTACTTAGAGCAGGTAGAGAAGAAAATGAAATCCAAAATCAAGGACGTTTTCATGTAAAAAGATGCCTATATGGCTTGCTCTGTCAAATAGTTATCAAATCTCATGTAGAGCCTAGCTTCTTACTCTACATACCATAACTATACAGGCCCTTACTACACATTTCACAAACTCTACACCTTTAACCCATTTTTTGACCGACGAACCACCGAAGGAGGTATGCAATTCGACGCGTATATGTTTTTTTTATGTATAGCATAACTTTTTTCATAGTAGTCCGATTTCAATAATTTTTTTTTTATTGGAAAGATTATACTTCGAGATTGGTCCCATTAAAAATTGGCTAAGCCATTTTTGATAAATCAACAATAATGTGAAAAATGTTACAGCGATCCGTGCATAATATTTACGTTCTAGCGATGCGCCCCGGCTTCGCACAGGTGTATTATACATATAAACATTTCTCTTGAATTATTCTATCTATTAAAACAAACTGCATCAAAATCCGTTGCGTAGTTTTAAAGATATAAGCATACAGGGGGACAGACAGAGGAAAGCGACTTTGTTTTATACTATGTAATGATTCTGTACTCGGGTGAAGTCGGTCATGCTATTTTTTGCAAAACATAATTATATTATGGTAAAAAGAATTCGCTGTAATGAAAAAATTAAATCACAATTGTTCGTAAAATGGACCAATCCCTCTATAAAGCCTTTCGCTTTATTTAGTGCAGAAACTATATTAAGTAGTGTATTTGTTTATCGTTATGAATAACTTAAATTGAAATGAATCGTGAAAATAAAAAAGCTAGGTACACCATACCGGCGCGGGCCCACCGCGGCGCATGCTGTGCACGCCGCACGGACACGCGGCGCATTTTAGCCGAGTGCGCCTAATGCTATGAAAAAACAGATTTCACCCGCGTTTTTTGCATCGCCCGCTATCATCTATGCTGCCTTGTTTAGAGTCGAAAATCACATGACACAGACCACGACGATTTTGGCTTCGAGTGCCAGCTTACATTTTTAGGTGACATTTTATTTATTTATTCAAAATTTAAACATATAATAAAAAAACGAATCAATTATTCTACTAGAACATTAGTCTGGCTACGTAATTTGTTAAAAATAATGTGGTGTTGTCGCTGATAATTTCGAGCATTTGAAAAAAAAAGTTTTTTTTATGCTGCGAAGTTTTAATTTTTTTCTAAAGTAACCATATTATTTACCAAAATTCTAAGCAATTACTCTGCTACTACAGATTTTTTACTTTCCTATAGTATTTTTTTAATATGGATATTTATGTTTGTTACCATTACACCACGTCTTTAAAAATACACCTTTCGCTTGATTTTGGCATTAGGCGCCCCCTTAATTTGGTTAACAACGTGGGTCTACGTTTCCACTGGAGTACACGAAGATCCACGATTATGTATAGCGTGGCACGGCAGCGCACGGAAAGGCTACGTACGTAAGGCTACGTACGTAAGGCTACGTATCACAAGGTGTATGACTGAAAACTGCGCTGCGATAAGCGAGCTGTACATAGTCGTGGGTCATATTCGTGTACTCCAGTGGAAACGTACTCGTAGACCCACGTCGACAGCTTTGAGCTATGAAACCGCCTATTCGAGCAAGTCACGCATGTATCAATGACGTCAATTCATGCGTAGCCTCTCCGTGGGTTGCAGTGGACACAACCACATACGTTTTCTTACAAAGCGAAGCTTAAAGCCGGAAACATACTATCGGACGCGGCTGACGGACGCGACTGACAGCCGCGACTTAGCAATGTGCATAGTCTTTAAACATCCGGTGTGCCAGATCGCTCTCGGACGTCCGAACGCTCAAGGTCGTCCGAAGGTGACGTCCGCGACTTATGTCCGATAGTGTGCACGGCTCAGTGTACTTTCATAGTCTAGATACCTATCAGTCGTGGCTGTCAGTCGCGTCCGTAAGCCGCGTCCGATATTATCTTTCCAGCTTAATACACGTGCTTAATGCCCGCGCTTTACATGTTGTCAAATTCACCCAGGTTAGAAAAAGGAGGAGATACTACGTTCATATGTATGTTTTTTTGTGTGTTCATAGATATTTTCGCCAATTGGGAACTTATTAAAACTCTTTTTTATTTTGAAAGAGTATACTCTTCAGATAGCCTCATTTAAATTTTATCGAAATCGGCTGATCCGTTTCTGATAAATCAACAATAATGAACATGAATGTCATACCGATTCGTGCAAGCTATTTGAATTCTGTACGTGGTGGAAGTCGATGGTGCCATTTTTTGATACAATTTTATGCCAATAATAATTATCTTTACTTAACGTGTGCTTGGGACTCAAAGCTACAAAATGATGTCTCACAGACGCAATAAACTTAGCGCTACTAGCAGGTACAATACCGTCGCCATCGCATTTGACGGGCAGAGCGGAAAATTGGATGGTTAGAAGAAAATCCCCTCTGGATTTCAGACGAGGGCTCTAAATTCCCAACAGCGATTTGGACAATTATGTGTGATCGTGTGACCGTGATAAAACTGCAGTCTTGACTCAAATTAGTATTATTTTTTGTTAAAGTAGCTTTATCAATAATCCAATGAAATAATGATAGTTGTTTGAAAGATGGCAATTAGAAGTGTTTTTATAATATAGTAAAATGAAAGTTATGTTTTTAAATTATGTCGATTGTAAGTGTTAGAAAGAATAAACATTCCCATCATATATATAACACTTAACTTCTTTCATATAGCCTTCCCAGCTAGATTTATAGTAGAGCTGTTATTCGTTCGTTTCAGCCATAGGACGTCCACTGCTGGACATAGGCCTCCCCTAAAGATTTCCAATAAGACCGCTTCGTATAACGGCTTGAATCCGTATAAGTTATAACATTCCAGTAGTAACTTATAGCACTGAACGATATGTTACGTGATAATAATTTATACCAGAGGCCTTATCAAGAAGTGAACTTGATACTAAAATAATTATTATGATGATGAGTGAGAGAGTGATATTACAAACCAAACTGCGAGAGCGAGTGAAAATAACTTTAATCATCGCATAATTATGCAAGCAGCTCTCCCACCTCCCACACAGAATTCTCCACATTTTACTTTTGAGTCGTAGACTTTCAAACATATAGATGTAAGGTTTTAACGATGCCAATGTTTTAGCCATTGTACACTAACCTGTTACAACAAGCAATTTATTTTGAAAGCATAGGTAATAATAGGATAAAACTTGCCTTAGAACTTCTAAATTTCAAACGTAGTATGTGGATTCAAACTTCAATGCTGCACTAATGAGGTCTTTTATACTGACTTCTGTATCGAATTTCACAACCTTTTCAAATTTTGGATAGAAGACCCTTTTATGATGCAAAATAACAGACACTTAAACTGTACTGTACTGTACCAGCTTTTTAATACTCCACTGCAGGACGTAGGCCCTGCCCACGAAAGACGATTGGGCCATATCCAGCACGCTGGCCTAATACGGTCTGGTGGATTCACATACGCCATCGAATTTCTGCTACGAATATATGCAGGTTGCCTTACGATGTTTTCTTTCGCCGAAAAGAAGCTATACTGTGAAATTCTGTACACAAATTCCAAAGAACTCATTGTTACAGGACCTTACGAGTATGATTGTAACGCGGCTGTCACTACCTATAGACCACCACGGCTTGACATAAACAAAATCCTTAAAATGGCAGTTAGACATCAAGAAATAATTTCCCCAGTTCCAACATCCACTATTCTTCATGTTACCCGTAGGACTATGCCCCACCAATAGATTTATAATAGGACTTTTTAACTTACATCCAGCTCGTTTCTGAGTTTTTATCAGATCATCTATCCTCTTTTTCGGTGGACGTTCTACGACTACGCTGAGCAATCGAGCAAGCTAGTGCATTTCAACATCTATTTCTTAGTGTATCTAAGTTTTCCTCCACATATTTGGGTATGAAGTCTATGAGTGGTTCATTCATCATCGGGACCCGCCCACGTTGGAAAAGTTTTTGCTTATCCTCGCACTGGTGAAAACGAGCAGAGTTTTTCTTAATATTTGCTTTTGGAAAAGCAAATAAGTTGAACAATCGGGAGAAAGGATTTTAATCTTTGGTTAGGATTAGTATGTACTTTTGTATATTAAAATCGTTGTAAAAATGAGAAGTATATCGAAATTAAACAATATTTTTAGGTAAGGTTCTATGTCTACATAGACTTAAAAATCTTTTTTTTTGAAAATTCATGTTACGTGGCTAACAAAAAATTACCGATAAATAATTAAATATTGGGAGACATATTACACACGCACGGTCTCTGAGCCCTAACTATATTTCAACACTTTTGATGTGGCTGCCAGATATTGATGTACTACATAATACATATTATTTTGAAATTTATATTTATTCAGAGTTATCCAAAACTGATGTATGTACTGGTCTTATTGGAGATCTATATGGGAGGCCTATGTCCAGCAGTGGACTTCTTATGGCTGATGGATGGATGGAAGACGAAAGAAGTTGACCATGTGTATGGAACAGTTCCATACGCTTGATCAATTCAGAGATGCAGTTTTTTAAGGAACAGCTGTTTTTTTTTCTTTCGAATTTTGGATTGGCCCCATAGTAAAAAATGTTTATAATTATGGTATTAATTACCCGCTTTCAGCTTAGTACACGGTACGCTGCTAACCCTGTATAGATAGTAACATCCAGACACAGCAAACACCTTTTTTTTTTAAATTATTTAACCTGTGCTGTCCCACTGCTGGGCAAAGGTCTCCCCCAATTCCTTCCCTTCCTTTTTGTTCTGTGCTACCTCCATCCAATCCTTTTTAAACCTTTTGCTTTCATCGCGCCATCGTGTTGGAGGACGGCCTCGGGGTCGACTGGACAGAGGACCAATGTTAAACACAAAAAATGTTTGCCTTGGGTAGGAATCAAGCCCACGTCTCCATGGCACAGTATTTAGGGACACTAATCACTGGACCACAGAAACAGTCAATAATACAATTCATTCAATATGATATATTCAGCTAAATATCATAATTATACCCGTTAGAATTATACGTAGCGCTTTCTTTCGTAGCATCAGCTACTCGTAGTACTTCGTAGCAACGTAGTACGTCTACGATACGTCTGCGTAAATATTCTATTTCTATAATCTAAGCGTAATATAAATATAGTTAAAAAAAACTAAAAACACCCCTATGATTCATCAATTTTTTTTCATCTGTCTTTGATAGGTGTGTTAAGTTTGAAGAAAATCTGATCGCTCAAAGTAGGTCAAAATCGAGCTCAAAGGGGTTGGTTACAAGCAAACATACAGGTGAAACTAATAAAAGAGTGTTCAAAATAAAACCAAGTCAAGAAAACAAAAAGAAAATCTTTAATTACAAAAGTTAAGCCAAAGTATTAATTACTTAAATAATTACCTAAAAAGTTTTTTAATCAGTGTTCAGTTCCGCGCGTTCAAATCATTTAGCCAAAATCGACAGTTAGAAAGCTCAATTTGCCTCCGTTTAGTACCTATACGATAAAACCCATTAAAGATCTTTGATTGGAATTGAAAGCAATTTGAATTTCCATTTAATTTTATGTTCCATCTGTTAAACTAGATTGCCAATGGTATTTATAGTACCTATTAATTTTTAGGACTTTACAACTTTACATTTTTTAAGTGTATTTTAGAAAAAAATATTTTTTTCTAGCTAGCCCGGCAAACGTTTTGTCAAATAAAATATTGCCACCTTTATCAGTAAAGGGTGAAAAAAACTATGTTAGTAGGTACGTATTCCCAGACCTACCAAATATACAAAAAAAAACTTATTCTTTTAATAAGATTTCGACGAGTTCATTCAGTGCCTCCATTTCGACGATGGTGCGCTCAAACTTCACGACCGGATTCCTTCATCTCCTTTTAACAACAGAACACGTCGAAAGTCGCATAAATACCATCCCTACATAGTCGACGTATGACCTGCTCGTACTAAGCGATTCGCTTCTTCCTTCATAATGCGGATCGCCAGGGATTGGAATGCCCTGCCTCCAACATTGTTTCCTGACAATTACAATTTGGATATCTTCAAGTCAAGAATGAATCTTCTAGGTCTCCATACTCCATCTTCGGCTATGGATGAATGGGATCGGCGGTTTCGAGAGGATGAAACTGCAGTAACTAAATTGTTTTTCCCAGAAGCGACTAACGCTTATAAAATAGTAACTGCTATACAGCCAGTGGGAGTTGTGACTCAAATCATGACAGGCCATGGTGGGTTCTCCCAATACTTACATCGATTCAGGTTGCGGGAGAGCCCATCATGCATCTGCGAGCCGGCACAAAACGAAACCCCGATACATATTATCACAGAGTGCCCGGCATATGGTAAAGAAAGATATGATATAGAGCAGGAGTTGGGTATAAACATAAGTAAACATAATCTTCATGATATAATACAGAATAATCAGATAAGAAATAGATTTTTAGAATATAGTATAATAATATGTAGTAGAGCAATAATTAGAAAGAAATAGTTATATAAGCTAGGCTTAGATTGAATAAGTATATTTAGTTTATTATTTATAGGTGTTTTCTTTATTAATATCTATTTAAGGCCACTATTTATTGTTCTTGTCGGTTCATATTCGTGCAAGGTTGCCTGGAAGAAATCGCCATGGGTGATAAGGCCGCCACTTTATAATCATATTTTTGTCGTATATGTGTAAATAGTGATTATTTTTCTTATTGTGGTTGTAAATAAAGAGTTTTGTCTGTCTGTCTGTCTGTCTAGGCTAACCTATTATACTTGTGTATTATTCATAAGCTTTAAGTTAAAATAATGTATATAATTATCAAAATTCCTGTACTCGTAAATACCCCTGACACTGACTTGTTAGGGATAACTGGTGAAGTAAATAAAAAAAATCTTTGGCTACAACTTTGCTTTCCATCAGGCGAGCTGTGGCCAAAGGTAGCCCTATTCTACATTAAAAAAAAATGTATTGTAAGGTAATCGTAGAAAAAACCTATGTTTCTCCAGCAGGAGGAAAAAATACAACGACGGACTATGATGATACCATTTTATTAAATAAATAAAAATTGTAACGGTACTGTACTGTATCAGCCTTTTTAATAGTCCACTGCAGGACGTAGGCCTACCCAAGAAGGGTGATTGGGCCATATCCACCACGCTGGCCCGGTGCGGGTTGGTGGATTCACATACGCCATCGAATTTCTTCTACGGACGTATGCAGGTTGCCTCACGATGTTTTCCTTCACCGAAAAGCCAGTGGTGAGAAATTCCGTACATAAATTCCAAAGAACTCATTGGTACGGGCCGGGATTTGAACCCACGACCTCACGATGGCAGGTAAGGCAGGTGTCACTAACTCTAAGCCACCACGGCTGAAAAAAAAACGGCGTAAAATTGTAACATTATAGCAATATTGAATACATACTTGCACTTGGCTGTTTATTATTCTAAGATAGCACCATTCGTTTATGCGATTCTTATTTAGCCTAGTAAATAATATTGTACATGAAACAAAAAGGTATTTGTCCATGTTAAAAAGCGGTGCATTAAAAATGGTCATGCCGATGGGTATCCTTCTTCGAGTGAATATCTACAGAGCCACAGTCCCTGAGTGAAAGTAGTATAAAAATGTCCGAGCGCCGTCATACATACCAACTTAGATATTTACATTAAATAATCATTCATTATGACCCGTTTTCTCGAATATCGACGTTATGTCGTCTAATTAGTGCTTGTAACCGACCACTTTGGCATCGCGCAGCATTGTAGTCGGCTTGCAATCGCCTTATGACTAACTAAACAGCCTGCCCACTACGTAGCTTGGGCATTGTTTTGGCTAGGACACTTATTTGCACGATTGTTACTGTACAGTTATTTGATCGAAGGTATCCTTACTAAGATTCGATACATAAATTATAAATCCTACATCATCGTTACATAAATCCGAAAGTGTGTATGTTTGTTTGTTTCTCTTTCACGCAGCAACGGATCAACGAATTGACTTGATATTTGGTTCGTTCCTGTAAGTTCTACTATTAGTTCTACTAGTAGAACATTTTTTACTTTGAAAAACTTAATGACAGATGTAATTTTCAGATGTCAAAGTGACAGCTGTCATTCCTTTGACACCTGTGATGCAATTCTAGTATGACAGCTGTCACTTTGACATCTGAAAATGTCATCTGTCATTAAGTTTTTCAAACTAAAAAATGTTATGTCATGATAAAACCGTATGTTGTATTCAACGTAATGAAAATTCAAGATTTTGACAAATCCGACCTTATGAGCCCTGAAAGCGAAATGTTTTACAGTAGAACTACCGGGAAAATTGTGTCCCAGTAGTTCTACGGTAGGACTACCGGGACAATTTTTTCAGTAGTAGAACTTACTGGAACGACCCTGTTATTTGGCATGGACATAGTATGAAAGACAGACAACGTCAACAACGTCGCATCCTGCTGTCTGTCTGTTCTCATGTATGCTTATATCTTTAAAACTACGCAACGGATTTTGATGTGGATTTTTTAATACTCGTAGATAGAGTGATTCAAAAGAAAGTATAATACATCTGTGCGAAGCCGGGGCGGGTCGCTAGTTAGGTTATAAATGGCTAACATTATTTAGTTGAATTACTTACGAGCGCGCGTAAAAAGTGTTGAATTGGTTAACTCCATTGTTGTATTAGGTAGAAACATATTAAATACCTATCAATTATCATTATCGGAATTCCTAGGAAAGTTGTAACAAAAAGCTATACTAACTGAATAACTCAATACAGATTAATTAAATGATAGCAGAAATAGAAAAGATTATTCCTTTGTCTGGGAAGTCCTTTCTCGTGATTCCAATGGCCAAATATTGATTAGTTCTGAATCGATAGTAACCTTAGGATTCTTTAAGAACTATGTTATGTTCCGTAATGATTTTTTTCTTTTCTTCATTTCATTTCTCAATTCGACTGTAGGTACGTTTTTATGTATGTATGCAATAGGCATGATGACTTAAAAAAATATAATAAGTCCGTCAAAAAGACTACCAAAAAATATTAGACACATTTTTTTTGTCAATTAAACAAAAAATTTCTTTTTGTAATAAACATTTCAAAAATTGACGCGTTCGCAGGATTTGAATCTCTCTGGGATTCCGGCCCAGATGCTTTGTCCAATTAAGCTAAAACGCTATCTGCGGAGGCGCCGAATTAGTGAAAGTGTTTATCATTTTTACCAACTACTACATTGTTGAAAACGCCATTTGTGAGAACTGCTTTAAACCAGTCAGTCACTTAATGTGAAATTATTAGAACTTCTTACCATTGACGAGAAATGACGCATTGCTTAATCAATGAAATTTGTGATAAAAAATCAAAATATTTTTTAAAAAAATATTTTTGAAATGTTTATCACAAAAAGAAAGTTTCTATACACCTAGTGTGTGAAGCACAATAAATATCATTTTCATTAAACAAAAATTGATAAAGATATAGCCCGTGAAAGTTCGGCGTGACGTCACAAGTGCCATACAAATGTATAGACTTCTGTAAGAGATGTGACGTCACGACCCCCACTCCCAAACTATGACAAGGTTTATCTTTGTTATTTATTGTTCAATTGACAAAAGAAAAAATACGTGTCCAATCCTACTAATATTATAAACGCGAAAATTTGTGAGGATGGATGGATGGATGGATGGATGGATGGATGGATGGATGGATGGATGGATGGATGGATGGATGGATGGATGGATGGATGGATGGATGGATGGATGGATGGATGGATGGATGGATGTATGGATGTTTGTTACTCTTTCACGCAAAAACTACTGAACGGATTGAGATGAAACTTTGCAATAATATAACTTATATATCAGAATAACACATAGACTATAAATTATAACGATATATTGCGTATGTGGGCGAAGCCGCGGGTAAAAACTAGTATTATTATAATAATCTAACTCACGGACGAATTGTAATATTGATTTTTTACCCAGTCTATTATAAACCAATTTTTATGGTTTATTATTTGTTTCGAAAATCATACTTTAGAAGTAGTTTCATTTAAACTTTATCGAAATCGACTGACTCGTTTTTGAAAAATCCTACTAATATTATAAACGCGAAAGTTTGTGAGGATGGATGGATGGATGGATGTATGGATGTTTGTTACTCTTTCACGCAAAAACTACTGAACGGATTGAGATGAAACTTTGCAATAATATAGCTTATATATCAGAATAACACATAGGCTATAAATTATAATGATATATTGCGTATGCGGGTGAAGCCGCGGGTACAAACTAGTAAACAATAATGTGAAAATCGTATAAGTATTTTATTGACCCATTTAAAAAGTTTTTGAGACATGATTATAAGTATTTATAAGATAGTACAAAAAAATCTAAGTATTTTTCGACGTCATCGTTGCAGCCATAGGACGTCTACAATAGATAACCAATCCATCCCAAGATATTTTTTTTTAAAAATGGCACACATAACCGTCTTCACCCGTGTACAGAATTCGCTAATATTTCGCACGGATCATGTAGCATTTTTCTCATTATTGATGATTTCTCAAAAATGGCTCGATCAATTTCGATAAAAATTTAATGGGACCAATTTTAAAGTATACTCTTTCCAATAAAAAAAGAATTGTTGAAATCAGACTACTATGAAAAAAGTTATGCGTGGTTATACATAAAAAAAATATACGCGTCGAATTGTACACCTCCTCCGGTGGTTCGTCGGTCAAAAATATCGCTATCAACAGTACACATGACAAAAATATGCTAATAGCAATGACATATTAGCTGATAGCAAGCACCGAGGCCACTGAATGGGGTCGAAACACAAGTTTGTGTGATAACATGATAAAAATATGTGCGATCAATATAAGTTAAGTGGGTAAAGGTCAGCTTACACGATCAGTTTTACCTTCGGGCACTGTCTCACATCTGATGGTGAAGGGGAGCCAAGCAAAGCCATAATAAAATAGATATCAGTTAGCGATCAGCAAGAAAAGTCTACAAGGTTATTTGCTTACTGTACCCTGTACTAAGCCGAAATGGGGTGATTCAGATCATCATTACGAACAAATTTACTATGGGGCCCAACACAACCGACTTTTTTGCCGCGACTTAGCAATGTGCACAGTCTTAAAACAGATTGCTCTCGGACGTCCGAACGCTCAAGGACGTCCGAAGGTGACGTCCACGACTTATATCCGATAGTGTGCACGGCTCAGTCTTTTATAGTCTAGATACCTATCAGTCGCGGCTGTCAGTCGCGTCCGTAAGCCGCGTCCGATAGAATGTTTCCGGCTTAATCCTGTATAAGACATTGTTTACATTCTTCTGAAGCCGATTTAGATAGATGCTCTAAATTATGAACATACTAAGGAATCAATTCAGAAGTAGCTAAAAAATGGTGATTTATTTTTGACAGAATGTTTGGAAATGCTAAACAGATTGTTATTAGAAATTGTTCATTATGAGAGGTAAGAGAAATAAATACCCCTGTTTAAGGGAGAACGCAAAACGACACTTTTGTATTATTCCCACACTTTTGTTGCTGGACTATCAAAAGTTTAAGGTACGAGTGTATAAGTGTCTTGAGGTCTTGACCGTCAAGTGTCTTGTCTATCTGTCTTGATATAGGGGGAGAGACGTGAAAGAACGACGTTTACCCATCTGATAACCAGCTGAGACATACTTTTTATGAAATGATATTTACATACAAATATGTCTATGTTAACTTGCCTATGGAAAAAGTGTATACAATATCAATATACTTACACATAATCTATATCTACAAAACGCTTTTTGAGGGAGAAAATATTTGATAGTTCATCGCTTCCCCGTCGGTGGTGAGACTGTTGCCTCAGCATAGATTGATCTGATATGAAACTTTACAGTATGGGTATACTTATATATACATACTATAAAGTTACAAATGTAAGAAAAGGATACAGTCATATAAATTCAAATTTTGAATATATTATATTTCGTATAATATATTCAAATTCCGTAAGGGAAGGAAGGTCACTTGCTAAAGCTGCATGGAACCAAAATACAGGGTCACTGGTGATCAATTAGCATCCTTTTTGGAGCTTATTGTGTATATCAAAACCATTGAAGTATCATACACATCAAAACTAACAACATTTGTTCTGCGACTTTTATCAAAACTAAAAAAACAACAGCTGTTCCATACATTTTGCCCAGGGGGAACGATATTTTCTATGAAACAGAGATTTGATGAAAGTCGTTGAACAATAGTTGTTAGTTTTGCTGTACAAAATAAGCCCCTAAAAGGATGCTAGCAGCATTCGCAACTTCCATAAACAATATAGAGTGTTGTCATACAATCCGTCAAAGTTCCATTGATCCGTATACGTTCCCAGGCGTTCGAAGTTGAAAAATAAGGCCCGAGGTCCATTTTCGCATACGTATAGGTCCAAATATAGATCCCCTATAAATACGTGTCACGTGCAGTATCTGTATGGTCTATGGATCGTAAAGTAGATCAAAATAGCTATTTAGAATCTGTAAAACATGTGGCTTTGTACTGTACCGTTCCAGCCTTTTTAATAGTCCACTGCAGGACGTAGGCCTACCCACGAAAGGTGATTGGGCCATATCCACCACGCTGGCCCAGTGCGGGTTGGTGGATTCACATACGCCATCGAATTTCTTCTATGGACGTACGCAGGTTGCCTCACGATGTTTTCCTTCACCGAAAAGCCAGTGATGTGAAATTCCGTACATAAATTCCAAAGAACTACGGGACCGGGGACTTGAACCCAGTACATCACGATTGTAAGGCGGGTGTCACTACCTCTTGACCACCACGGCTCTTCTTGTAATGTAGCTTTATGGAGCTATATTGCCGCAGACATACCTACATACACACAAAAGATAGATTGATAATAAAGTTAGGCCCAAACAGTTAACTACCTTCGATCCTAAACCTACCTAGAAATCATACTGTTTCTCAATTGACCAAAGCGAAGCGAAAGAAGGTCTCTGCTTCAAGTCGACGAGTTTCATCTACAGTTCGCATTTTTCAACGAATCTCGACGAAACTTAGTAGAGTATGTGCAAAACGAGAAACGTCGTGACGTTGCGGCGAACTAACAATAATATTTTTAATCAGCAGCCAAGGTATGACTGTGTCACTGATGAAAACCGAATTGGTGTCTACCAAGTATAAAACAAGTTTAGTTGTACTAGCAATGACAGAGCAGTGTTGCAACATAACAAAATTAATGGCACCTACTACGCTTCTCTTTTTGCACAAAATCTACACTTGTTTTATAATTATATCAATGGATTTTTTGTCGTCGAAGATTTTTAATTTTTCTCTAAAAGGGGAGAAATTTGCTGTCGCGCTATTTATCAGCCAATTTAGAAATTGGCTGACAAATTTCTATTTAATTATCTATAACATTTAGAGGTTATTTAGTATGTTAATCCAAACAAGATTTTCGAGTATGAAACTAATCAGTCAAGAGCGAGTCGAAATATAGGCTTATGAAATTTAACTATTTATTTATTTATTTTTAGCCGTTATCGTCCCACTGCAGGGCAAAGGCCTCCCTTCCCTCTTTCCATTTTGTCGGTCGAGAGCTTTGGTGTTCCATCCACTGCAGTGGGAATCAAGCTCGTCTCGCCATCTTTTTTTGGGCCTACCGAGGGGTCTCCTGATGGTGGGTGTCCACATTGTACAAGTTTTGGCCCACAGATCTTCGTGCATGCGGCAGATGTGTCCGGCCCAATTCCATTTCAGACTTCCAGCCTTCTCTCCGACATCTAGGATCTTGGTTTTGGAGCGCAGTTCTGAGTTTCTGATACGGTCAACCAACCTCACTCCAAGAATGCTGCGCTCCATTGCTCTTTGGCATACCCCGAGCTTGGACTTTCATGTTAAGTCAGAGACCAAGACTGTGCGCCGTAGGTGAGTATGGGGAGAATGCGTATATCCTTAAGCTTTTTCTTTAGTGATAGTGGTAGGTTTTCATGGGATCTTTCATCGACCAATAACTCTTCCAAGCGCTATCGGTGCGCCGAGCAACTGGAGAACTACTGGTTTATAACATTTCTTTTAAAACTTTGTCAATTTTAAGGATAATAACGTCCATCATGGGTACTTTTTCTTTGTTTATTCAGTTTTTATTATTCAAATGAGCCATCAAAGTGTACGTTAGAAAATTGCTGCTGTCGTGCGGTTAACTGGAACATGCATTTAAATCATCCATTATGCGGCGTACACTGCAATTTTACTCGATCAATCTTTATTTTTATGATAAAAAAGCTTGTGAAAAACTATGCAAAAAATATTTTGACCTTTGGATTTGAACTTGTATGACCGCAATCATAAGTTTCAGGTTCCATCTCAATTGCTTTTCCAAATAAGCTTTATATACTAGTATATACCAGAGTCCTTAGTCCAGATTTTGCATACTTTCGCGTTCGCGTGTTATGTCTTTATACATTTTGGTTAGTTTTTCTACGTTTCCGCTAGGAGCGCTGTACAAAAAAGCCATACGGAAACAACTGTAGTTATGCCAGCGGCCCAGAGCCACGCTCGGTTATTTTAAGGAGCTGTGCTGGCTCGGGTAGACCCTGGAGGGGGAATGCTCAAAACACCCCATGCGGGACGTCAGTGCAGGATTTATCGCCCCTACTTCAAATGAGAAAGAGAACAGCTGTAGTTTCGATTTACGTGTAAGCCTGGACTAACGCCTCAGGGGTGAATCGGTGATATACGATTGACGTGTGTGTCTTTTCGTTTATGTATCTTTTTTTTTAATTTCATGTAGGTTTGCGTTTGCCTACGCACTGCCTGATGTTAGCAGATATGCGGTCTAGGATGTAACACGCTTACCTAGAACATACCTATTTACTCGGGATTTGAAGACACCTATATTGTACTACTTTTGTGTTTGTTTCTGTCTGAATCCGACAATACATCGAGATTTCTAAACAAAGTTATATTTCGGTACACATATGTATTTCAATAAACTTTATGGACGGGGCTGTTTATAAAAAAAATCTTTTAAAAAGTAGATATAAAATAAATCAGTTACATAATAATGTTATCGAGATCGGGTAACATTCACAAAGGATTTTCCCTAGATCATTAGGGAGACAACAAGGCTATTTCTTTTCTATTAAAAATATGATAATAATTTAATCAATTGCCTAATTTATTTTTCAATCTTATAGATACACAAGATTATTTTTTGCAAAAATTAGCATGAACGACTTCACCCGTGCACAGAATTAGCGAATATTTCCCACGGATCGATGTAGCATTTTTCACATTATTGTAGATTTATCAAAAATGGCTCAGCCGATTTCGATAAAATTTAAATGAAACCAATTTCAAAGTATACTCTTCCCAATAAAAAATAATTATTGAAATCGGACTACTACGAAAAAAGTTATGCGTGGTTATACATAAAAAAAAAATATATATACGCGTCGAATTGTATACCTCCTCCGGTGGTTCGTCGGTCAAAAATTCATTTCACCTCGTGATTATTGGAGGGCGAAAGTGAGATTCAAACATATGGTATGTTTAGATAATTCGCTAATTTTTTCTCAAGTTTACAAAATAATGGTAATTTTATCATATATACCTTTAGAAAACACAACCTATAAAAAATTATATTATCGCAAAAAACGGCAAAGCCGACTTCCATTGTGTACAAAATTCGAATATTTCGCTCGAATTGATGTGTACAATTTTAACTTTATTGTTTATTTTTCAAAAACGGCTCAGTCGATTTCGATTTTATTTAAATGGGACTACTCTTTCGAATTAACAAAAAATTGATTCGGTTCACAATTGGCGATAATATCCAGAACATACACAAAAAAACATTCAGAGGAACATAGAACCTCCTTCTTTTTGAAAGTTGGTTAAAAATACTCATGTGCCTAACGACAGAAGAGAAAAAATGCTACGAAACTCAAACCCAGTTTTTTTAAAAATTCTGTTGCCATTTGAAAGGGGCTCGATTTGAATAGCGATTAATAATCGATTAGGTTTCACAAATCTTTGTCCATTGACACATCACGCAATTTATCAGGGTGTGGGTGGGCTATTAAAACTTTATTCGATTAAAGTGATAAATTGGAAATAATTTATGTAAGTAAAGTTAAATGGAATCATAGCATTCATACTCGTATTCCAAGCGTACCTATACCATCATCATCATCACCATTATCAGCCGTAGGACGTCCACTGACGGACATAAGCCTCCCCTATGGATTTCCAATAAGCCCGGTTGGAATCGGCCTGCATCCAGCGCGTTCCTCTGGTCTTAATAATATCATCGATCAGTTCTCCGAGTTATGTGCCCTGCCCATTGCCATTTCAACTTACTAATCCGCTGGACTATGTCGATAACTTTGGTTCGTCTGCGAATCTCCTAACTCCTTATTTCTGAGTGTCAAGTGGGAGATTTGCAAATCAAATCGAATTACTTTTACGTCGCGTTGACCGAGCGCGCCGTGCACACACGCGAGCACATTGACACACACGCTTGAATTAGCCAATCACAGACGTTGCCGCGCTCGTGTTCGATCGGTTTGGCGCTCGTTACATTACCGTAAAAAATACTCACACTTAGCTATTCAGTTTTCTGTACGTGACACAAGATGGTGCTGTGCCAATTCCATAGTAATAACATCAAACGTTAATGCGATCGAGCTCGAGCGAAAATCTCGCACTTAGCCTTCTGATTCGATCTCGCAGCGAGACTCCGAGCATAGCCCTCTCCATAACGCGTTGGGCTACATTGAGCTTATTCTTATGACCCACAGTATAAGACCACGCTTCAGATAAGACCACGATCCATATGCCATCACTGGCAACACACCTATATGTGACCGTGGAACTTACCAAAAGTTTTCTAATTCAGACTTATTCATTCTTTATTGCATAATACCAATTGACACGCAGCCCAATAAAATAAAAATAAATAGTTATAAAGGCCACTATAGACACAGCCTTTCGGCATGCAATAAGTGATTATGATCCCTATAGACAGAAAGGTAAGTAATTGAATCTAGTGAAATAGTTATTTTAAAATACATACGAGTATATGTACTTACAAAATTCATTTGTTAAGTATAGGACATGAAACATTTTTTGTTTTTTAGATCCAGTTGATTCATTATCTTAAAAAAAAAATTATTTTAGGCATGCATAGCTCATTTTAACAACAGTAGAACCACAAATAAATTTTAACGAAATTAAGTCTAATAATAATTAAGAATTTTAAGTCAAATAATAAATACTCAAAAAATAGATAAGGAGCATTTAAAATACATAGAGAAGACTCGTAAATAAATAACTAATCGTAATTGTTCTCGGCTAACATGGTGACAAACTAGATAGGAATCTTTATCAACTATTTTGCTTATTTTAAACTCAAGAAAATAAACGAAACTACCAAAAGTTTCCGCTCAAACAACTCCCTTATTGTTCCATCCCGAATTCTACAAAATGTCTGAAAATGTCTCTTTTATTTTCTCTACATTCGAATGACTACACAAAGGCTGTTTTCGCCGCACTGTGTCCCAACTCGATTTTCCCGTCCCTAGTTGCCAGTAACCGCTCACAGCCCGGGAAAGAAGGTCGCGTTCCCAATTCGAGATTGAATTCGCGCTGCAGTTTTGGCGCGTGTTTTATTTTCTTTTTATTTTGTGGCCAGACTTTTGTGTCTAGTTTAAACAGTGAAGTGTTACCATTTCAATTAATTTTGGAAATAAGTGGTAGATTTTCCATTGAAGTTGGAATACGTGACTTGGTGAATGAATCTTGGCATTGTGGGAGCTTCATAAAGAGACGGGAGAAGGCTCTCGCGATAAGAGCTTTTGAGATATTTTTGCTTTATTGGCTGGAGGTGAAATAATTCTTGTGGCTATGAAGTATCTTTACATTGTGAAATTTTCAAGGTTTTATTATTCATTGTGTTTGTTGGCAGATGAATGAAAACTTATGCGATTTTAATATTGATGAAAACAATACATTGTTCCTTGACATAACGAACATAATTATTATTGTACCTATCACTAAGTTATATATACTTATGACCATTTTTACTAGGAGAGCATACCTAATTTATGGAATACCTAATTTTGTGCAATTTTGAGGTTGGTCGAATAGTAAAAGTCGATCATAGTGATAAGTACCTATAATAGTATTCCAGAAAAAAAATTTAATCCTTACTGTTTTATTAGATTATGATACTAGCTGTCCCGGCGAACTTCGTTTCACGAAATATCTTCGTAAATTATATATCCTTTGCGTGATTTTGATGTAGGATAAGCATTACTATTGCAAAGTTTCATCTCAATCCGTTCAGTAGTTTTTTGCGTGAAAGAGGAACAAACATCCATACATGCAAATTCGCGTTTATAATATTATATAGAAGGAAGGATAATCGCGCTGGATGCACGCCGCTTCTAATCAGTTTTATCGAAGTCTATAAGAAAGACCTATGTTCCTCGGATGTTTCATGATTAGATGATGACAATGATAGTGCAGTGCAGACAACCACATTGTGGGGATATTTGGAATTAAGAGGGGATAAGGCTTGATGGTTTGTTTATTATATTAATTGTTATTTACATAAGTCAATTAGTTATCATGATTATTAATATAACAAGGAAATCAACTTAAAAATGACATGTAGGTAGGTAACTAATTGTTATAATAAATGACTATGAGTATCTATCTCACTTGTGTATTCGTACGTTTTGGAAGAAATACAATTACAGAGAGAGATTCTTAGAAAAATTAGAAGTTTCAAAGTTAATTAACTTAAACATTATGGATATCTTATTCCCCTGCAGCTTGGGGAAGTTTCGGAGCATTTCGTATAAAAATATGCAAAATATTTGTGCTTGTGTATCCTACACAAACATTGCAAATGCGGGAAGCTGGGATTTTCTAGCATAGTATTTTTGAGAAGTTGTGACTATAATTTCCTTTAAAATCGGCAGCTTTAACGCTGACTTTATGTTTTTTGTTTATTTGACTTCTCTAAGAATTATTTTAGCAAAAATGACATAACTAACTTTAACCGTGTACAGAATTCGAATAGTTCGCACGGATCGATATAGTCATTTTCGCATTATTGTTGATTTATCAAAAATAGCTCAGCCGATCGATTAAATTTTGTATTAGTATAACTCCGCCATCTATGAACTGATTTTGATGATTCTTTTTTCGTTGAGTAGGTTAATATTTCAGAAATGATGTCATTTAAATTTTATCAAAATGTAATCAAATTATGATACACATCGATTCGAGTGAACTATTTGAATTTTCTACACGTGCATTGTGCCATATTTGGCAAAATATTATTTATTTAAGTCAGAAACAAAGGACATCAAAGTGTATAACGCTTCTAAATCATCAGAATCCAAATACTGGAGCAGTTGTGCCAGAAGCCAGAGCCACGCTCCGATATTTAAAGGAGCTGGACTGGGTCGGGTAGATGTGGGAGGAGGAAATTTACAAAACAGAAAACACCTCAACTGAGACGTCAGTGCAGACCTGATTGCCTCGACATCAAATAAGCATAACGTTCTTAGAGATCTCTTCCTTACCGCTGTTCGTGTGGCTAACCTTGGTGTTAAAGTTTTTAGTAGCTCAACTATTTAGGTGCAAGTGTTTGTTAGTGACCTCCGAAGTACAGTAAGGTTATTTTTTTTAAATGGGTGACCGCCCAACTAACACAATAAGTTCTATAATGGCTATAGAGCCAATCCAATAATTTCCTAAGGTAACAGAATTAAGTGCTAGTGCATGCTCTGCAACCGTTATGCAACAGACTTAGAGATACTTTGGGCACAACTTTTTGCAGGCTATAGCTCCATAGCCACTTCATAGCAGAGGCAAAAGGGTGCCTCAAAGGCTGCAAAAATGTACTACCGCCGCTCTTATACGGTCTATTTTTGTGAACAAAGAACGTATGAATGATTTATAACATCTGACCAAACTATATTTAACCTGTTTCCATCTTCATTCTCCGGATGGTATTTTAATCCTCTTGGATAAGATGTGTCTGCCAAACAAAGTGAACAAATTCATGGCGTAAATATTTCATATTAATCATAGGATATATAATGATTATGTGTCTTTATTAAGTTTAAACTGCAAACGCTTTTAGGTTTACTGTGCAAATGTATAATGTTTCGTAAGTAATTTAAACGCGCTTTCGAAATAACATCTCAATGCACTAAAAATAATATAAAAATTTGTAAAATATTATTTTTGATGACTTGAAATAAGCTTGTTTCAAATTTCATTATGCAATAATAGAATAATATATGCAAAGGGCTTTAGTAATATCAGTAAAAATGAGCTTATTTCTTCCAAATACGTCATTTATAACCTCTAATTCTGCAAGTAAACATCACAGTTGGTTAGAAAAACATGGCGATCTTATGATACAGCCTTAAGTTGCAATTTTCACGGGAATATAGCCATTATGAGAGGTTAAGCGCTAATTTGTTCTTTTATAGCGCTTTTAGGCAACCCAAAACTGCTTTTTGAACTTTTAAACCACCATTATAAAACTCAAAATAATAAAATAGGTAGCATTGTGCGCGAATTGGGCGTAGATGGCATTTATAACTAGCGCTGATGTAGCATGGTTGATATGAAAAATTGTAGAGCTCACCTGTTTTGACTGTTTAGTTATGTCATAGGTTTTCAGGCTGCTTTTTTATTATATTTAAATTAATGGTCCACAGACTCCAAGGTCTGTGCCCTTTGTTAACTAAGTTACGATTGTAAGAATTGAAAGAAGCTGAGGACCTTAGGCTGCTTAAAAGGTCTGATAATTCTGTAAATAAGTAGCTAACTAGCTTTTCATCCTATTTGAACTTACCTAGAATAAATATGTTTACTAAAGCATATTATGCCTCAGCGGTTTACTAAATCATATTATCCCTCAGAGAATTACAGACTACAATGGCTTACAGTTACTTCTCAATAAGATTTGTTTTAGCCGACTTCAAAAATCTTAAATTAGCCGATATCGGCTGAGGCGTTTTAAAAAAATCAAAGAATAAAAATTACTAGGCACTTCAATTTGTGTGAAATATTCTAATTCTGTAGGTACACAGTTGAAGTCAGTTGTGCCAGTTTAAGCGGAAACTAATTATTTTAAATACAAAGACGATTCTAATCTTATTCTAATTAGGAGCGATGAGTCCTGCACTGACGTCTCGCATGGGGTGTTTTGTGCATTCCCCCTCCAGCGCCTACCCGAGCCAGCCCAGCTCCTTAAAGTAACGGAGCGTGGCTCTGGGCCGCTGGCATAACTGCTCCAGTAGCTTAGATGGTGAATGAGATGATGGCGATTCCATCAGCTTTGTTACAAAGACGATGTAAAAAGATCACATCAACTGTTTAACAACTTGCAGTCTTGTAGTACCTACTTAGATACCGCGTAACTTAGTAAATATGTAGTTAGGTACAAAGCTAGCTAGAGCTTGTAGAGACAGCTGAGATGACCCAGTTAGAGCTTGTCTTCAGAACCCGATCTACCTTAGGTCATGATATTTAACATTTTTACATTGTCTGCTTTATTTTCTCGCAATAAATATAAATAAAAGCCTTCCACTTGATTGATGATTAGACAGAGTTCAACCGCTGAATACTGAAATTTGGAATACACTTTTCTAATAAATTATTATGAAAATATAACCTTTTTCTAATAAGCCACAGCTTTGAAGACAACTAGATCTTCAGTTTTTGCGAACTTTTGATCTTATGAAGATCAATGATTGTTGAAAAAGCTAAATGTTCCCAGGTCACGACCCCGTTCAGCAGTACTGTACCCGATCTCAGGTCATGGCATTTACGATGTTTACAATGTCTGACTTATTGTTTCTCAATGCGTGATAAAATGAAATGTAATTTTTTAGTAAAAATTGACATGGAAGTTCTAATGCACTTTCTAATTATTTATATTTGATAAAAACATTTTTTTTATTATATTTATGTTTAGTTATTTGTTTATATTTATATTTAAATTATATTTATCTTAAGATAATATTTTTTTGTTTATATTTGATAGAATGTTTCGTTCGTTGTTAGTTTAGTTTATATGTTTTGCCGAATTGACCAAGCCGTTTAAAAATTCTTACCTGAGTCTAGGACCCAAGTTACAGTAAATATAATAGGTTTAAATTCAGAAACTGTCACTTTATTAAATTTGAAACTGTTGTTGCTGTTTTAATATATCTTTGTTAATTGTAAACTATATGTATTAGTTTATTATTTAGTTATGGGTTTATTTTATTTTTATGTATTTTAAGTATTTATATCTTTTACTTATTGTATGTAGGTTTATGATGTATAATTTAATTTATATGTATATAAATATGTTTTTTTATTTAATGCGCACCCCGTCCATTATTTATGCGCTATCTATCCTCTCTATCCTACAGTTGCCTGGCAGAGATCGATATTAGCGATAAGGCCGCCCTTTGTTACACTGTTTTTGTATCTTTATTTCTTCTTATTGTGGTTATTTCTTGGTGTGCAATAAAGCGTTTATCTATCCATCTATCTAATCACACGTTTAACTTAAACAAGCTTTGGTGAACTCGGGTCTAAGTATAACAATGTGATCGAATACCCATAATAATTGGGATGAAACAACGTAATTCGAGTGGAGAAAATTCTAGAAAAGAAATGTTTATTTTGTCGCCAACAAGGGTTATTTTATCATCTCATTCTCTTATATGATTTCGTATTTTCTTTTTTCCCTTTTCGTTTTATGTATTTTGGATTCGAAGAAGTAAAATAAGTAGTGAGATTATACTTAAAGTGTGAATTTCAGTCCAGTTTTGTTTAGTATTTTTTCAGAGCACATACCTAGAAGCCTGTCATAGGTGTTCTATGCTCATCATTAATACGTACAAGTTTGCGAGACTGACTTTGAAATTTTAAAAAGCTGCTGCTCCATACATTTTATACAGAGTCAATGAAGGTTTTGTATTGAATTCTTGTTTTTTTTTTTTTGCGATTTTGCAATTGATTTTGTAGCCATACGAGTAGTTTTAATTATGTACACCTCTTCAAGTACATACACTGCAAAACAACGCATAAAAGTATTTATATTACCATCCACCCATTCATCAGCCATAGGACGTCCACTGCTGGACATAGGCATCCCCTATACTTAGATCTCCAATAAGATCGATTGATAGCGACTTGTATCCAGCGCAATTCAGCGGTCTTACGCTACGTTTGTCGGTATGTGGTCTCCACTGGATAACTTTTTGTCCCCATCTATCATCAGTTGTACGTGTTAAACTTATTGTCCTGTCTAACAAACGAAATACGAAACAAAAAATAGACGTCCCAAATTTAATCTTGCCAGAACATGAAAATACTAAAAATTCACGAGCAAGTATTCAGCGAGCTAAATAAACCTTAAGAAATCCACTAAGAAATAAGGAACAATCCTTATTTATCTGTAACCTAATTCAGTCCTTCACTACCTACTTACTCTCCCTGAATTTATTGTCGGGACGACCCGTCCCCGTAGTTTTGTCTCAGGATATAATCCTTTATTTTCTGACTTAAGACCTATTCGGATTTACGCGCTATTCGTCGTTGGCACAGAGTAATCAAAAGTAGGTATATGCCGATCGAAATATTTTGAAAGACATGTATCGTGTTGATTTGCTACGACACGGGTTAGACCGGGATAAGTTAGTATTTCACACCACTGTCCTTTGGGTAAAGAAAAATATCGTGAGGCAACCTTCGTCCGAAGAAGAAATTCGATGGCATGGACCAATCACCGTTTGAGGGTAGGTCTACGTTCAGTGGACTATTTAAAAGGCTGGTACGGTGCGTAAATTACAGTACGTTAGTGTTTGTCATTTCAGCGGGTAAAGCTTAGTTCTGTGGCTAGAAATATCACATTTCTGTACATGTCTTTTACGTTTTAGACAGATTTTTAGTCTCTATATGATTCAATTGCTTTTATGTCATAGTAGCTTAAATGTGTAGTTGTTTTTGCATTGTGTTGTACGACATGACCAAAAAGAAATTCAAAAATGTGTTTGTGATCCAGGAATTAAATATTTTTTGAGAGGAGGAGAGCCTTCAACCAGGTTAGCAATAGGATTCTACCGGTTTTTGTCCTGAAGTCGTGAGTTGCGAAAAATATGAGCGGATTTTAGAAATTCTTATTTATTAAAGTGGCTACTTTTCGCGTGTTATATTTTTTGCATTTTCCCCTGCCGGCACCTGCCTGGAATGACAGCTTCTTGAATTAATGATGATGCATGGCTCTGGACTGATGATACTATTTTTTTCTAGAGATTTAAAGATAAAAGTTTATTCGATAAATGGCAATATGTTAAATATGCGCGTGATTTGACTTGTTTCAATGACGTGCACGTGACTTCCTAGCTCATCTTTATTCAAAATAATAATACAATGCTATGTTATAAATATATTATTATTATAAATTCAGTAAGCTTATTTTTTCCAACTATTATGCACAGGTACCTATTTGGCCTTGGATGACACCATATTTATTGGAGCTCGTCAAAATTACTGCATCGAAGATAATTAAATATTTATGGTGCCATTTCGTGAGTGTTCGGACAATAAGGGGCATAGTGCGTGATATACACACATAAATTACTAATTGAGAACCTGTTATTTAACAGTCGATTCAAAAACATTCTTATTTATCATTGGCGTAGTTTGAGGGTCACGGGTGAGCTAAGCCCATCCTAGAAACGCAGGTATGTACAAGCCGCGTCACACAAGTTGACGGATATGAAGTTGCGCAATATCCAATCCTGACTGAAGCTCACACAAAGCAGCGCGTTGATTGGATATTGTGCAACTTGTAGCTAACTTAATTTCCGCTGACTTGTGTGACGTACCCTGTAATAGGTTTTCGCGCACCCCAGAAAACTTTAAAATCTATAAGTAGATCATATTTTTCTGGAGTGGTCAAAAATAGACCACTCAGAGCATAAAAGCCTTAGGAATAATCTCTAGCAACGTCAATGTATGTTATTATAGTATTTTAAGAATGTAAGTACTTTATTTTGTTTATTAAAGCTGCAGTTGCCTTTTTTTGTATTCTTATCTCGACAAAATTAATGGTGCTAGGCAGCATCTTCAAATTCCGAGTTGTTTTCTTCCACAAAACGCATCATCATCAGCCTATATCGACCAACTGCCGGGTATAGGCCTCCTCTTCCTTGTGCCAGGTTTCCCTGTCTTGAGCTGCTCTCATCCAATCGTGACCCGCGATGGAAAAAAAACGCATAATGGGCAGGGTTATTCCTAGTCAATAAGCATCCTTTTAGGGGCTTATTCTGTACTTAAAAACTAACAACTTTAGTTCTGCGACTTTTGTGAAAACTCAAAAAAAAAACAGCTGTTCCATACATTTTGTCGCGGGTGAACGATATTTTTCTATGGAAAAACATTTTGTTTTTTAATTTTGACAAAAGTCGCAGAACAAAAGTTGTTACTTTTGATGTACAGAATAAGCCCCTAAAAGGATGCTATTGAATTAGGAATAACCCTTTACATAGACAGCGAATTCGAACATTTCGCGAATACGGCGTAAATTTGACTATACCTTTAGAGAAATTCGATAGCTAAATCAAATGTTTCCCAGAGCAAACAGACATTTAATACTGCCATTAAACTTTTCTTCCAAGTTTGGATGCTTTTATCGTGGCTTTGTAAAAAAATACTCTGTCATTCGAGTCGGGGATAACCACGAATTTTGATTGAACGACTTATCTTGAGTTTACTGTAATTGTATAATTGAAAAAAGCCATGGTGGTCAAGAAAAAGCCATGGTGGTCAAGAGGTAGTGAAAAAGCCATGGTGGTCAAGAGGTAGTGACACCCGCCTTACAATCGTGAGGTCGTGGGTTCAAATCCCCGGTCCCGTACCAATGAGTTCTTTGGAATTTATGTACGGAATTTCACACCACTGGCTTTTCGGTGAAGGAAAACATCGTGAGGCAACCTGCATACGTCCGTAGAAGAAATTCGATGGCGTATGTGAATCCACCAACCCGCACTGGGCCCGCGTGGTGGATATTGGCCCAATCACCCTTCATGGGTAGGCCTACGTCCTGCAGTGGACTATTAAAAAGGCTGGTACTGTACAGTACAGTACAGTACTGTAATTGTATAATTTGTGGTGACTTTGTTTTAGCTTATCTCGTATCGACCAAAAAAATGCCAAGTCGATGTTCTCCGTCAAGTTAAAATAATATCCTACTAATATTATAAATCTGAAAAGTTTGTTGGTTTGTTTGTTTGTTCCTCTTTCGCGCAGCAATGGATCAACGGATTGACTTGATTTTTGGCATGGATATAGTTCAAAGGCTGGAAAATGACATAGGCTACTTTTTATCCCGAAAAAATGAAACGGATAACACAAAAGTGAGATACCACGCGGGCGGAGCCGCGGGCAATAGAGTATTTCTATATTACATAAAACAGCAAATCTGTGAGAATATAGTGCCTATTTATCTAATACTAGCCGCCCATCATGCTTCGCCCGGACACAAATGTGAATTATAGCTATAAACCTTTCGGAAGAAATGTTCTAAACGATAGAGAAAACTACATTGAAATCTGTTGTGTGTTTTGCAAATGTAAGCATATACACAGACAGACACATAGAAATAACGGTTTTGCTTTATACTATCTAATAACTAGGTAACTATTGCATTATACTTAAAATTACACTTTATTTAACCCATCCCCGATAGTACCCAAAACCTAGTAGCCTAAAACGCTGGCCACTTTACGAGGATATTTACAAGTAAAATAGTAAACTTGTTTTGTTTTTATGTAAATAACAATACATATTTCATCGCTTTGGTGGTGAAGAGAGCTAACCCACAAAATCAATTTTTGAGATAATGAGCAATTAAGGGTTCAAGGCTTCGATCAATTATACCCTTGATCGAAGGTTCAAGGGTTGGGACAAGGGTCAACTACAAAATATATTTTTTATAATATCTTCTAAACCATTGGTCCGATTTTGATGAAAATTAGAGTCGTATAAGGAAAATAGCCTTATTGAATCCCCGTTTTAATATAATAATTGGTAATTATCTATGTAACTAGTTCAACTAAAAATGTGGGTCGACCTCTGTTCACCACCAAAGCGACGATTTGTCCGCTGGGTCGAAAGGACTAAATTAGCAATTGTGAAAGCCTTAATCAAGCCTACCTTTTTCCGACATAATGTAATGAGACGGGAACAGAGCCAAGAGACAAATACCAAAGCTCGGTGTGACCCCGATGACCTTGGTCGAATCCGGATGTTTTTATAAAGATTCCCAACATAGTACGGTCAGTCTTAGCATGGGTGACCGCGGGTGGCATTTACAACTGAGGCTCGAACGTTAAATTGTAGGCCTCGGTTGTAGTAACCATTCAGCCATGTCAGAGGTCTTCAGGCGGCTTAAAACCTCTGACACCAGGGCTAGCCACCCGGCCTATATGAACTTACTTTTTTTTTGGACATCTTACACACGGCCTCTGACTCCAAACTAAGCAAAGCTTGTGACATGGCTGCCAGAGACTGATATACTACTTATACTTATTTTTAAATACATACTTGTATAGATAGTAACTAAATAACACCCAGACACAGAGCAAACAATTATATTCATCACATAAATATTTGCCCTGGGTGGGGATCGAACCCACGCCTCTTTGATCCAGAAGTTAGGGTCACTAACCACTGAACCACCAAGGCAGTCATTAGTTACCAACATAGTCTAGCGGATTGACTAGTTGAAATGGCAGTAGGCAGGGTCTAAAGTTCTTTATTGGAGACCACGTCCAAGCAAGCCCAGAGCAGGTGGGACGTCCATCCACAAGGTGGATCACAGGTTCGCGCAGGATGCAAGCCGCTCTTAATTGATCTTATTGGAGATCCAGAAATAAATAAACAATATATTATACTGTAATGTACTGTAATTCCTATAAGTACGCCGCACTCTGTACTAGGTCTCCTAAAAGCCTGTTACAGAAACAAGATAAGTGTCTCTGAAACATCAGTTTTTGTTTCTAAAACACGTAGATTTTGTTTCAGATAAGTACAGCGTGTATATGTTACAGTCAAAGTGATTAGTCCCTTATTATGTATAATAACCAGTTATTATACATAATAACTAATCTGCTTAGTAAATGTGATACATGAATCACATTAACTAGTTATTATTCATAATAACCGGCCAGGGATAGTGAAAGTAATAACTTTTCAAAATGGCAACTTTCAAGTAGCAGAATATTTTAGTAGTTGTTTATTGTTTACTAATTGTTGAATTAACTAGGGTTTCGTTTTGGAAGTTTTTTTACAAAGCGATTCGCTTCTGGCACTTCACCGGCCGCTGCCGCGAATAATATTATATATACGCTATTATAAATAATAACTAGTTAAAGTGATAAATTCTGTGCTATTTATCACTTTTACTGAATCAAGTAGTAAATATACATAATCGCTGGTTAGTATTCATAATAACTAGATTAATCACTTTGACTGTGACATACAAACAATTGTTGTTCAGTGAATACATGGCTTTATGTGTAATTTTAAACGTACATTTTAGAAGCCTATATTCTACAGTGGACGTCCTATGGCTTATAGTTGAATGGATAGATAGGTAGGAACAAAGCTCAGACACAAATATCAGAAAAGCTTGGCGTGACCTCTTTGACTCACCCCATGACCTTGGACGAATAACCACGGGACATGCCCCTGAATAATAAATGAGTTCTCAACTTTGCGGAACATATTCGGGAATTTTCGCTTGAAATATTTAACGTATTGTAGCTATATTTAGGGTTCAATTTTCTTCGGTAATAATGCAACGTTTGCTGAAATTTTATGTTGCTTCCTCTGAAATATATTTTTAGATTTATACAGTGTTCCGTTTGAAATATTGACAGTTCCAATAGTCAGGGGTGGCGACCTTGTATTGCGGCTTACTTCATAATGTACATGTAGACTTTTTAAGCTGTGGTTGTTACTGACAAAATCTAATTATTATTTAATCATTAAAAAAGAACAAAAACAAAAAAAGCAAAATAACAGTTTACAAAGTAAAATTTATTTAAATCTTCCCTTGTACCTAATCAAGTAAATTTCATAAATCATTGTTGATCTTGAGCGAAAAACAGCTAAAAGTTCTGGTTTATTGTAAGGAAGCCTTCAATACGTTTTTTTTCTGATTTTAGTATTTATTGTTATAGCGACAACAGCAATACGCTATCTGTGAAAATTTAAACGTTCTAGCTAATACCGTTCATGAGATACAGCCTGGTGACAGACAGACGGATAGACGGACAGCGGAGTCTTAGTAATAGGGGTCCTGTTTTTACGGAACATTAAAAACTACGTCGAGAGCGCGGAAATAGTAGCATTAGCTATTTTGCTTCTAGTTTAGTCTTTTCAACTCCCGGCGGAAAAACGATGATGTGTGTGTTTGTGTGTATTGGTGGACTCATAGCTACCGAATGGATTAATTAATTTTTATCTAATTGCTTTAGTGGTTTTAATTTTTATTTAATATTGTCCAAAAATGAATCAAATATGGTTGATGAGACCGTGACGACCTCACCCTATGACCTTGGACGAATAAACACGGGACTCGCATCTGAATAATAAATAATCCTCCGGCTTTGCGGAACTTATTTGGGAAATGGAATACGTGACCTTATTGCTGTTGTTATTAGAGTTGATTTCTGATTGTTATTAAATATTAAGTAATGTTCTGTTAATGTTGTACTTTCTTATACAGATATACCTATATTTAGATCTCTTGTTTATTGTTCGAAATAGAAGACATATCAGCAATATAAATACTAGTTGAGTCTGTCTCGCGCTGGTTACTTTTTCACTAATACCGTAGTTTTTAATCTTAATCTTGTTTTATTTATTTCATTTTGGTGATACAAGGAAAGTACGGGAAAATAGGTACTTCCTTATCAGTTAGTTATGTGTATATGTATGCATTGGAATTTACAGTTGTGTAGTTATAATATTGTAGCTACCTTCACTTTAAACAAATTTAAATTTAAACTGGACTTAGAATGGAGGACTGATGACCGATGGGGTCGAAAAGTTCTCGAGTTGAGACCACGTACCGGTAAGCGCAGCGTAGGACGTCTACCCACAAAGGATGACCTCATTAAGACCACAGGATTGCGATAGATGCAAGCCGCTACCAACCGGTCTTATAGGAGATTTTTAGGGGAGGGATTTTTGCTAATCCACTTGGTTTTGTCGGTAACTTTGGATCGACTGCAGATCCTCATTTCTGAGACACCGATCAGGAGAGCCACCAATCAGCATTAAGTATATGGTTTTACAAACATAAAATTTAGTCCTTGCCAAAATAAAAACAAAATATCTAATGCCTAGCGAGAACAGCCCAACTATTTCTGTCTAAGCTAAGCCAAACCGATTGTCCCAGGGGTGTATTAGTCCAAGTTTGACACATAGCAATAAACGTCGATTCTACAAGTTCGGATTACTTGGGAGCGGCCGTCGGAATTGCTATAGTTTTATTATAGTAGCACTAGGTTATCTAAGGAATTGTGGCGTAGCGCCTTCCAGCCATCGACCTGGCATTTTTTCTGTTCCATATTGATGCGTAGCGCTCATAGCGAAGTTTGACTATGTCGTTCGCGATCAGCGAAGTTAAGCAACGTGTTATTACGTCTTCTTTGGCAACGCTCAGCACGGTCAGCCTTCGTAGGGGTGACCGTGGGTGGCATTTAGGTACAACTGAGCGCTATTATGGCTCGGATTACACGTTAAATTGTAAATCACGGTTGTTTTAACCGATAATCCATGTGAGAGGTCTTCTGGCGGCTTTAAAACTGACACCAGAGCTAGCCACCCAGCCTATACGAGCTTACTTATAGAACAAAACATTAGAACAAAATGTTTGGTTGCTATTGTCATAGGTTTTGGGGAGAATATTTGATAAGGCGCCACTTTGAAGTGTCAATTTTAGTTTGTCAGACTTTACTTGCCTAGAATTAGTAAAAGTTGTTCATATTGATGGTCTGATTCACCCCCTTTCGGCTTATTATACTCTTTCTGTATTACCATGTATGATTTTGTAATAAAACTATTGCATTAACCGAGAGCCCGATAGCACCACTCCCTGACTTCCCTAAGCCAGCAGAACAGCTCCCGCGACCCACGTAGAAGTCGATAAACCGACTCCGGACCCAAGTAGACCGTTGCAGGATAAACCTTTTTTTTACGAATGGGAAATCTTCCAAAGATGTCCGACCGCTTTGGGGTGCAGTCGGGTTATGTGGGATCGTTCCCACTAAAACCCCCTCGGTGGCCAGCCTATGTGCCTTCTTGGGAGCTCCGAGATCTCCAAAAGAACGCACCGGTGCTCCCGGCACTTCGTGTGTCTACTCGCCTGATAGTAGAACCAGGCTTGTACGGTCCTGTACGACAGCGTTGCCACATACGCTGCGTCCTCCTCGGGCCCGTTTGAGTGGATGGCCAGAGCCCCAACTTTGAACACCCACGAGCACGGGGTGCAGCATAAACCTAGCCAAGTGAGTATTCTCGGATGCTGCCAGGATACAGTGTGATTGCGGAGCCTTTGAGCAGAGTATGGATCACCTGATTACGTGCCCAAAGTGTAAGAATCCTTGGACGATGGAAGATGGAAGGCTACACCCTACGGAGTCACAGTGGCCAAATATTGGAAAAAATAATTTATTTTACTATAGATATAACGTGGTTTTCACACATTTCATACTATATATAACGGAACTAAACTCCGACTTTTATCAAGTTGGCGAGTACTAGCACGCGGAGTCGTCTCGCAATGCACTCTAATAATCATTTCATATTTTTAAACCATTGTCACAACGAAGAAGACTCTGTATGATAGAGGTAAACATCATTGATGTCATGCCGACGCATATTGAGTAGTGCTCTGTACTTGACCCGGTGGCGTCATTTCACAGATTGGCGCAATTAATGGCGCCCACTTCGCGTAATTGCATACCGACCGCGCTTTCAATCTTCATTTTCAGTTTTTAGTGGGTGTCAATTTTAAATTTTTGTTGATTTTCTGTCGGTTTTCCTGACGTGACTTGCTGCTCGAATCAGGCGTTGTCTGCATTCAATCATAGCTCTTGATTAAATTATCACTTCATTCTCTATGATTGGCCGAATTACTTATTTATAAACAGTTCTCTGAAATACATAATTATGTGTAGAAAAAGCCAATAATACTGAAACCACAATGTAAAACTTTGATTACGGGACGAACCCCGAAATCGCTAAACAAAAATCAGTCGCGCATACGAGTATAAATTGTTGAAACTCCATAAACATTTTACATAACAGCTAATTGAAAGTTGAAAGTCCATAAACATTTTTTCGGGATTCCGGGATTTCTACAGTGTTCTCCAGCAAAATTGGTTATAATGATGAGTACAGTGATATCCTACAATACACCCGTCTTCAAGAGAAGCACCCTCTCGATAACAATATAAGCTTTCAAATAAAAACCCCTTCAAAATTTGTCCATACTTTTAGCAGCTATTCAGTTACAGAGATATAATTTATTAAACATTTTAGATACATAGGCCCCGACGTCAATTTTTATAATGAGTATTTCTCTTTTTAATCGACTTCCAAAAACGAGGAGGTTCTATGTTTGTCTGTAAGTACCTAAGTATTGTTTTTGTGTATGTTCATCGGTATTTTCGATATTCCAATTGTGAACCGAATTAGATTTTTTTTAATTCAAAATGGTATACCTACTCCCATGGGACCACCGATTTAAATTTTATCGAAATCATATTATCGATTTTTTTTATGTTTTTGGAAAAATCAACAATAATGTAAAAATTGTATACATCAATACGAGCGAACTATTTGAATTTTGTACACGATGGAAATCGGTTTCGCCATTGTAAGCAAAAATATTTATAACATACATTGAAGGGACTTAGGTTCGTAAATTTTCGTAAAAGGTATTTCTCTTTTCTCGTTCAAGATTAAAAATGTAATAAAGACGTGGTGGAGCGAATCCAAACGAATTTTTATCGCACCCCCGCAGCCTGAAGAAATAAACATCGTTACAAATAGTTCGTTCATTTTGTTTGCTCGGTGGTAAAAGCAATTTACTTCACTCATTTCAATGGCGTGCCTACATATAAAAGAAAGAATTTCTGAGCATCCCCGTTTTTAAGTGTGAAAATAAGTGGTTCCTTTTTTATTTACTTTACGTTGGCTTCGTCCTCGTGATATTTGGAAACGAAGCATTGGGCACTTTGTGACCTTTAAACTGTATATTGTACTGTACCAGTATTTTTAATAGTCTACTGTAGGACATACAAGGTGATTGGACCATATTTAGTTATAGTTATTTATTTACGCAAGACAGTATGTATTGTACAGAAGAACAAAAATAGTACTTACTTAGCCAAGAACTAATTATGAGTTCTAATACATGGTCACCCTGTTGTATGGGGCGTGCATAATTTTGTAATATTACCAGAAAGTGTAAATAGAACATATCCACCTCGCTGGCCAAGTGCGGATTGGTGGATTCACTTACGCCATCGATTTTTTTCAACAGACGTACGCACGTTGGCTCTCGATGTATTCCTTCACCGAAAAGCATGTGGTGCGAAATTTCGTAGGTAAATAAATGTTCTTAGAAGAAAGAACAAAGTACAACTCATTGGTACGGGACTGGGATTTGAACCCACAACCTCACGATAATACCTTTAAACTATTATATCCTTAAAAAAATTCAGTCAACAGACTTAGTTACCTATGGGTCATTTGGCCATCAACTTGGTTGATGAAAACAAAAGCAGTGATGCGGCAGAAGATGTGTGTAGACCTAAAAAATACCTATTCACTCTCTTATCAAGATATCCAGATTGTTTTTAAGAAGATAGTGTCAGGAAACAACAACGAAGGTAGAGCAGTATCAGAACTTCAGCGACTCTATCATAAAGGAGTATATATAAGTATATACTTACACTCTACAAATGAATTATTAGAACGGTTGAACGTATGCGTAAATGGTCACGAAACCAAGTAAGAGCAAGAGCGACCATTGAAAATCTATGCTTGTGCCAACGAGATCCTTTGCGAACTATAGAAATGATTCTAACGATTCAAAAATTGGGCCCTTGTGCTTCCATTTTGTAGAGTTTATTAGATGGTTTCTTTATTACTAAATACCTACTAATAAAAGTAACGGTTAAAACAGCTTAATGTAGGTGAAGTAAATCTTTACTATAATTAACGTTAATTAAGTAATTGGGTATGTTTCTTATAGTAATAAATTATTATATAAATATAACTTTTGAAATACACGCTTTTGAGATTCTGGAAATCATATAGCAGCAGAGTGCCAGCCAAGACGAGTTAAACGAACCCAAACACGACGGATTTATCTTATTTAGTACAAGAGTTCCTATAGCCACCTTCCGATTCCATCATCAGATCAGCTCCAGGGTAACATAATATTGCATTGCCACGCGATACATATGCGTGCAAAATTTCAGCTTAATCCAAAACCGGGAAGTTGGTCAAGTTTAACTTGCAAGATTCCACCCGAACTTACATACATACATTGCAAGTTAAATAAAAGTTTGTAAAAATAGAGCCACGACAAAATGTCGTTTATTAAATGGACATTAATATCGAGGCTACAAAAAAGTTGAACGTTTAAGCTACGTGACAATAAAAACACAATTCCCTTCCGTATCAACAACCCCTCGTTTCGTAAAACTGTTTACCCGCTTTGCCCTGTTTACCCACACAGCGTTCGTTTACCCAACATATGCAAATACGACCGAAAAACAACGCGTGAAAAACATTTTACTTTCTCGTTATGTGTTTGTATTTTCATAATTAGTAACAGCTTATAATTGAAGAGATGTCCTTTTGTTAAATCTAGATCTGATCAGTGGTTTACGTTGGTAAATGATGAATAAACTTACATTAGGGGACACCTTATATACGGTATCTGACCCCAAACTAAGCAGAGATTGTGAAATAGCTGCCAGAGACTGATATAGGTACTACATATTTTTAAATACATCATTATATAGATAAAAACTAAATAGCATCCAGACACAGAGCAAACATTTATGTTCATCACCTAAACGCATGCACCACCCGATCACGAGTGTAACGCATGTATCAGCCATTAGATGTTTAATTATTTTAGTTTGAAGGAGGGTCACGCTTTGTGTAGGGTTTTTAAGGTTCCGTACCACAAAAGGAAAAAACGGAACCCTCATAGTATCACTTTGTTGTCCGTTTGTCCGTATGTCAAGATCTTTTATCTCTAGAACGCGTAAAGTTAACAAGTTAAAATTTAAACCATATACATATATCTAAGGTATCTTACAGTTGTGATAAAAATCAAACTTATCAGTAACGGTGGAAAAAAGTTAAAGCCGTTTATGTCGAAATAAACCGCATACGAAACGACGCACGACTCATATTTTGACACTCACAAGGGAATCAAAACCTACAGGGTCAAGTTGACCTAGAACTATCAAATTTGGCTAGAAGCGTTGTCTTAGAGTACATATATAGGAAACAATCTGAAAACTGTACATTTTTAATTAAATCACAAAAATAGGGCCTAAATTCAAAAAAATATAGACCTAAAATTCAAAGTGAGTAAATCGTATCATGTGAGGTATCATATGGAAGAACTTCACATGCTAAAACAGATATACAATGTGTAATTTTGTACAATAATGTAAAGGCAAAATGTGTAAAGTAGAAAAAAACTTTTTTCGATGATTATCTATTTATCGTTTTGTAGAGATTTCAACATTACAATTTTGTGAAATTTTCAGGATTTGTACGGAACCCTGACGCGAGCCTGACTTGCACTTATTTTGATCGTATAGCTGTATGCGGGCTTCTGATATAGTTAAACGGTAAAATATAAAGTACTCATGGTACCCTTTGCTTACAATTAAAGATCTAATGATTACAGTACATCCTACTAATATTATAAACGCGAAAGTTTGTGAGGATGGATGGATGTATGGATGTTTGTTACTCTTTCACGCAAAAACTACTGAACGGATTGAGATGAAACTTTGCAGTAATATAGCTTATATATCAGAATAACACATAGGCTATAAATTATAATTATATTACGTCATAAATCAAAATATTATGCGGGCGAAGCCGCGGGTAAAAACTAGTTATAAATAAAAATAAAAATAAATAAATAAATATTTGGAGACATCTTACACACGGCCTTTGACCCCAAACTAAGCAAAGCTTGTGATATGGCTGCCAGATACTGTTATACTAACATAGACATATTTTTAAATACATACTTATACAGGGTTATTTCTAATCAATTAGCATCCTTTTAGGGGCTTATTCTGTGCATCAAAACTAACAACTTTTGTTCTACGACTTTTGTCTAAACTCAAAAAAAAGATTTGTTGTTCCATAGAAAAATATAGTTCACCCGCGACAAAATGTATGGAACGGCTGATTTTTTTTAGTTTTGACGAAAGTCGTAGAACAAAAGTTGTTAGTTTTGATGTACAGAATAAGCCCCTAGAAGGATGCTAAGTGATTAGAAATAACTCTGTATACATAGATAGTAGGTAACTAAATAAAACCCAGTAATCATTATTTTAGATAGGTAGCTAGTTTTCATACTTAGTGACAATAATCCTTATCTAGAGTACGTAGTTATTTAAAATAGCATCTTAAAATAAGCAATCTAGAGCCGGTTTTCAATTACACTCGATATAATCTAGGCTCTCGGATAATCTCGCAGCCGATCACTTTAGTTAGAAATATTTGTTGGGAAATCTTATTTGGTTTAAGTACGGTCTGACTCATTCTAAGTTTGAATTATAAATTGTTTTAAACTGGCGTCTAATGTTTTTCATTGCCAAGGATTTATTTATTTTATATTTTCTCTAATTGACCGACGAACCACCGGAGGAGGTATACAATTCGACGCGTATATTTGTTTTTTTATGTATAACCACGCATAACTTTTTTCATAGTAGTCCGATTTCAATAATTCTTTTTTTATTGCAAAGAGTATACTTGGAAATTGGTCTCATTTAAATTTTATCGAAATTGGCTGAGCCATTTTTGATAAATAAACAATAATGTGAAAAATGTTACATCGATCCGTGCATAATATTTGCGTTCTAGCGATGCGCCCCGGCTACGTGCAGACGTGTATAATATACATAATTATAAACATTTTTCTTGAATTATTCTATCTATTAAATCAAACTGCATCAAAATCTGTTGCGTAGTTTTAAAGATATAAGCATACATGGGGACAGACAGCGGAAAGGGACTTTGTTTTAAATAAAATACTATGTAATGATTCTGTACACGGGTGAAGTCGGTCGTGCTATTTTTTGCAAAAAATAATTATTCTTACTAGTATTAAAAATCCAGAATTGTGTATTTTATTTAGTTTACTAGTTAGGTACTCTTTCACGCAACATCTAGATTTCGTTTGGCATTGATTCATAGGTTATTTTTTTATTCCGAAAAAATATAAGGTTTTAATACCTAGTCCATGTTTGATTTAACCACTTAGCCATGTTAGAGGTCTTCAGGCCGCTTAAAAACTCAAATACCAAGGGTAGCCACTACTAGGTAGGACTACACTAGGTAGGACTATACGAACTTAGTTCACCATGAAGGATGCTGTGCGTCTATACGTGAATTTTTGGATGATAAATTGCCGAATTTCTGAAATTAACTCAATAATAAATAAATATATAAAATAAATATTGGGGGACATCTCACACACGGTCTCTGATCACAAACTAAACCCTAACTTTTTTTATTATTTATTTATTTTATTTTTTTACATATAGGTTGACTGGCAGATAATGCTGTATAGCGTTAAGTCCTCTTTTTGTACAAATAGTGTGCAAGAAAGTGTTAAATAAATAAATAAAAATACATTAATAACACTCAGACACAGAGCAAACACATATGAACATCACATAAATATTTGCTCTGGGAATCGAACCCACGCCTCTTTGACCCAGGAGTCAGGGTCAACCACTGAGCCACCGAGGGAGCCAATAATAATAATTGTATGAGTAAAAATCAATGTCGTATGTGAATTCAGCAACCCGTGCTCGGCAGGCGTGATGGATATGGCCCAATTACCCTTCGCGGATAGGCCTATTTTCAGTCATCCATCAGCCGCAGGACGTCCACTGCTGGACATAGGCCTTCCCTATGGATCTCCAATAAGATCAGTTGGAAGCGGCTTGCATCCAGCGCGATCCTGCGGTCTTAATGAGGTCATCCGTCTACCTTGTGGGTGGACGTCCTACGCTGCGCTTGCCGGTACATGGTCTCCACTCGAGAACTTTTCGACCCTAACGGTCATCAGCCCTCCGCGCTATGTGCCCTGCCCATTGCCATTTCAACTTGCCAATCCGTTAAGCTATGTCGGTAACTTTGGTTCTTCTACGGATCTCCTCATTAATGATTCGATCTCGCAGAGAGACTCCAAGCATAGCCCTCTCCATAACTCGTTGGGCTACTTGGAGCTTACTAATAAGGCCCATAGTGAGAGACCACGTGTCTGTGCCATAAGTCATCACTGGCAACACACACTGGTCGAAAACTTTCGACTTGAGGCACTGAGGTATGTCGGACGAGAAGACACTACGCACTTTTCCGAACGCTGCCCAGCCGAGTTGAATTCGTCGATTGGCCTCTTTGTTGAAGTCGGACCTACCTAACTGGACTACTTGTCCTAGGACGACTTCAAGAACCGAGTTTCCAACAGAAAACGGGGTGGGTAAAACATGGGAATTACACATGACTTTCGTCTTGTCCATGTTCATCTTAAGATTTCACCCACCTGTTTCTTTTATCCGTAGTGCTATCCGTAGAACCTATTTTTGGTAGTGCACTATTAATTAAGGCCGGTACAGGTATTCGGCATGTTTCATTAAGTCATTAGAAATTTAATTTTCCAGGCAAATGAAAAAATGGCACACAAGTCGTAATTCTAGTCAGGCATGTTCTAGGATACTATTATACTCATAATTTGATTAACTTTTACAATGGTACCAACCTCAAAAGCACGTGAATAAAATCAGCTGTTCAACACAAAAAGTTCATCGACCCGCGACAAAATGTATGGAAAATGTAGGTAATTTTCGCTTGTCAGAGTTGATCCCATAGTAAAATACCTATATTGATCCATATATGCGCTAAGCTTAACACAAAATAAAAAAAAATCGTAAACTTTTGGGGACCCATTTTGCCCTATTTAAAGATAAACTATCATTATCATAATCCTATTCTAGATACTACATTATTTAAAAAAGAGCATTGAAGTTTTGGGACGTATCTGACCCCTAAGGATTTTTTTTAAAGAAAATTCAGAAAACAGGTACAGCCATATTTTTTATTTAGTCTCAAAAGCATCTATACAAAGTTTCATGTCAATCGGTACAGGGAATAAGAAGTTACATGCAAACAAAAAGGGCCCGTTTTACCCCGTAAGTTAGAGTTGGCTACGTTTTTCATCCTTAGTGCTTCATTATGTCGTACGATGTACGTATATTCCAAATTTCAAGCTCATATCTTTAGCGGTTTGGGCTGTAGCCTAAACTTATTAATTTTGCGTATCCCTAAGGAACCTTATAGATTTTCCTGGATTTTATTAGTTTTTATATTAAAACATGCTGTGTGCTTCCTTCATACCAATTTTCAACCATAACCGTTCAGCTGGTTCGATGTAATTGACGCTTTTTTCACCAACTATGGGACCTTATTTGACCCCTTAGATGAGGAAAATTCGGAAAAACAGGAAAAAACGTAACTTTTATTTTGTTTGAAAAGCATATTTATAAAGTTTTAAGTCAATCGGTACAGGGAATAAAAAGTTACATACAAACGAAAAGGGCCCGTTTTACCCCTTTAGAGGTCGAAAGTTCAAAATTTTCGTCCTTAGTGCTCCATTACGTCGTTCAATGTACCTATATTCCAAATTTCAAGCTCATATCTTAAGCGGTTTGGGCTGTAGGCTGTCTGTCAGTCAGTCACTCAGGGAAGCCTTTTATATAATAGATAACATATCCTACTAATATTATAAACGCGAAAGTTTGTGAGGATGGATGGATGGATGGATGGATGAATGGATGAATGGGTGGATGGATGTTTGTTACTCTTTCACGCAAAAACTACCGAAAGGATTGAGATGAAACTATGCAATAATATAGCTTATATATCGGAATAACACATAGGCTATAAATTATAATGATATTGCGTCAAAAATCAAAATATCATGCGGGCGAAGACGCGGTTAATAATTAGTATGTAATATATCAGTCTCTGGCAATCATATCACAAGCTTTGCTTAGTTTGGGGTCAGAGGCCTTGTGTAAGATGTCCCAAAAAATATTTATATTTTATTTATTTTTATTTTACTATTTGGCAGGTGAATATCCGGTAAATGTGTCGTAGTTCCCTAAGCAGAAGAGTCCCACCATTATAAAAGTGTACTTAGTTTAATTTTACCAAGAAATTACTGTAATGACATTCATGCATTACGATGCATTTATCTATTAAAATTCCACGCATGCCGTATAATAAATACAATAGGTAGGTAACCAGATAAATAACTATTCACTCCAGTATAGAAGCGTAATCTCTAACACCAAACTTCCTTAGTATATCAGGCCTGACAGACTGGGGGCTTATCAGACCGAGTTATCGGAGTAGGTACGAAGTTTCCGGCACACAGCCGCAGGTTAAATGATAATTACTCGGGTTGGCTTGGAGCTAGATCAATTTTTAGAGCGGTGATAGGCAGATGAAATGTCGTATAACAATTTGTTAGAATAGAACGAGCTAAATAAAACATTGATGCATTGCTAAAAACCACGTACACGTACATAAAGATTAAAAAAAGACTCAGAAATTGTTTTTTTACGGTTCCGTACCTAAAGGAAAAAAACGTGTAAACGTAAAAACGGGTGGTCGCGTTCAGCGTGGTAATATAATATAATATAGCTAGATTATTTATTACTTAAGATATTTAATTACATGCAATAATTAAATTCTATTATTAATTAAATAAAATCAAATCGAGTTAAGTACATATTCTAGGGTACATTATAGTTTACGCATTTACCTATGTAAACACTTATAAGTTTTTGCATTTATATAAACACTTATATTCATCACATTAATATCAGAAGATTACAAACAAAAACTCTAGCTCCCGCGGTAGGATACACTGAGTTTGCGGGAGCTAGTACTCTTCCGGGATGCTGCTAAATTAATAATAAATAAAAGTAATGCTGCTAGCATTTGATTATTTATAAATAGTCAAAGCTGCTAGCATTCTGGGAGCGCTGTTATCTATTAGTGGGCGCGTGGTAGACTTTCAGAGGTATTTGGATGATGCAATTAGGTACTTTTTACTTAGTAGTAAGTAGCATTAAATAATAGATTGTATCATATGGGAGATCTAAAAACTAAAACAATAAATAAATAAAATGAAATGACTCTTATTGAAATTTTAAAATTCTATAATGACTGAACTTATTTATAGGCAAAAACTTACAAAGAAATCCATTTACCTACCAGCGTAATATAGGAAAGGAAGCGATGTTCATTTTATACTGTCAGGTAGAGCAAATCGTGAAAGATTAAAGAGGACCATGATAGCGGAAAATATCTCGCAATCGTGAGAAAGAGCATTCTATAGAAACTATAGTTGGCATTGAAGCTGTGCCAAATGTGCCAAGGATGACACCGAGCCACCAACTTCACAGAGAACTTGGTTGAGGGAGAATGGATGAAAAAATTCATACTTGAAATTATTTCTATCGTGCTTCACACACTAGGTGTATAGAAACTTTCTTTTTGTGATAAACATTTCAAAAATTGACGCGTTCGCAGGATTTGAACCTGCATCCTCTGGGACTCCGGCCCAGATGCTTTGTCCAATTAAGCTAAAACGCTCTCTGCGAAGGCGCCGTATTAGTGAAAATGTTTATCATTTTTACCAACTACTAACAACATTGTTGGAAGCACCATTTGTGAGAAGTGCTTTAAACCAGTCGGTCACTTAATGTGAAATTATTAGAACTTCTTACCATTAACGAGAAATGACGCATTGCTTAATCAATGAAATTATTTTTATCGTGCTTCACACACTAGGTGTATAGAAACTTTCTTTTTGTGATAAACATTTCAAAAAACATTAATTCGGCGCCTTCGCAGAGAGCGTTTTAGCTTAATTGGACAAAGCATCTGGGCCGGAGTCCCAGAGGATGCAGGTTCAAATCCTGCGACCGCGTCAATTTTTGAAATGTTTATCACAAACAAAAAATTCATACTTGGTTGGGATGGGGATCATAGCAGTCAGTTGCACCACTGATAAATGAATACTATATATGTAGGCATGATGGCTAGGTAAAAAAAACCGGACAAGTGCAAGTTAGGTTCGCACTTCGAGGGTTACGTAAAATCCTGTATGTATCCTGTATTTCACAAAATTGTAATGTTGAAATCTCTATCGGATAAATAAATAATTATCATCGAAAATTACACATCGTAAAACTGTTTTAGCATGTGCTAATGAAGCTCTTTCAAGATACCCCACATGATACGATTTACTCACTTTGAATTTTGGGCCAAATTTTTTTTGTACTGTAGTGTACTGTATCAACCTTTTTAACAGTCCACTGCAGGACGTAGGCCTACCCACGAAGGGTGATTAGGCCATATCTACCACGCTGGCCCAGTGCCGGTTGGTGGATACACATAAGCCATCGAATTTCTTCTACTGGCGTATGCAGGTTGCCTCACGATGTTTTCCTTCACCGAAAAGCCAGTGGTGTGAAATTCCGTACATAAATTCCAAAGAATTCATTAGTAAGTAAGTTCGTATAGGCCGGGTGGCTAGCCCTGGTGTCAGAGTTTTTAGGCCGCCTGAAGGCCTCTGACATGGCTAAACGGCTAAAACAACCGGGACCTACAATTTAACGTGTCATCCGAGCCACGGTAGCGCTCAGTTGGAATATGCCACCCGCGGTCACCCATACAAATACTGACCGCGCGGAATGTTTTTTAATTTTACGTCTTTACCTGTTTAATTCATTAATACGGGACCGGGATTTGAATCCACGACGGTTGTAAGGCGGGTGTTATTACCACTAGAACACTACGGCTTCGGCCTGTTTAAGTGGAATCGCAAGGCATTTCTAGTTTTACACGAGTATCTCTCGGTCTCGAGCGCAGAATAGGTCAAATCATACAGCTTGGCGGCTGTGTTATGTTATATTAGCTACAAGCTACTGATCATCCAATCCTTGCGCAGATGTTAAGCGAACTTCAGTCAGGATTGAGCTACATATACCTACCTACTGTGTTCCGATATGTCGGTCGATCATTACTTTTTTTATCGCTGTCGTTGTAGGGGTTGATAGGAGTAACATTTTCTCTTTACAATGATTATAAAGCAAATTGATTACTCGTGCATTACTCAGTCTCTGTGGCCTCTTACTGGTCGAACAGCATATAACAAAATATAAATTTTATGAGCGAATCGCTGACTCGAAAAGAAGAAGAAGATTACTCGTGCATAAATATGTTACATAATATAAACAAAATATTGAAGTCAACCGCGCAGCTACCGCGCGGGACAACGTTGGTAGTCGAATCATACGATTTAGCAATTTCATATTTATGCTGATTTAAGTTTATGCTTACGAAAACATGCACACTATTTGTTGCGTGAAACCGACCATGCTTTAATTAATGCACATGTGATAGTACAATTCAAAAATTTGTTTTATATAGGTTTATGTTATATTACCTTTCAACTGTGGAAACATCAAAACATCTTATAAAATCCTTGACCTACGTGAGACAATTAATATTATCATCCATCCATCAGCCATAGGACGTCCACTGCTGGACATAGGCCTCCCCTATAGATCTCCAATAAGACCGGTTGGTAGCGGCTTGCATCTATTTATATTATAATTACGTGATAATTTAGAAGAATGTGCTATTTCGAGCGTACAGTTTTCGAGCGATAATGTAATGTGTTTATGTCTGCCAGTTACATGATCTACACGAGGTAGGCTAAGTGATTACTCTTTTATTGGCATTGGGAAAGCTTTACTTTCTTGATGTCCATAATAAAGTCAGCTTGTGTGTGACACAAAGAGATTTTAATGTTTTGTGTGATACAATTATTATTATGAAACGTTTTTTATAGATTTATAATATATTGAAACTACTAGTATGATATTCTTGAACCTACCACACCCTCGGTCCTAACCGATTTTTTTAACCTAAATCCCCTTAGGTACTTAGGTTTTTACGTAGGTATCTAGATCTAATTTGCCTCCTAGTTGTTGTTTTTAGGGTTCCGTACCTCAAACGGAAAAAAACGGAACCCTTATAGGATCACTTTGTTGTCCGTCGGTCCGTCTGTGTGATTGTCAAGACTCTTTTTCTCGGGAACGCTTAAAAATATCGAGTTGAAATTTAAACTGTGCGTATATCTATGGTCTCTTGCAGTTGTGTAAAAGTAAAACTTCTCAGTTATCGTTTAAAAAAGTTAGAGCCGTTTATGTCATAAAAAACTGCATATTTCGACACTCACAAAAATCAAAACCCACAGGGTACTAAAACTGTTCATTTTTATTTACATCACAAAATATAGGGCCTCAAAATTCACAACAAAATTGGTTCAAAATTCTGTCTAAACTGAAAATAAGTTCAAATATAAATTTATATGTAAATGTATAATTGTATAAATATAAAACATCAAACTTTTTAAACTATATATAACGGGACTAAACTCACGTGTAGGGATAGTCGTAACGACTATAGTTTCGGTCGCATTCGGCGACCTTTCTCAAGTTGGCGAGTGCTAGCACGCGGAGCCGTCTCGCAATGCACTGCGGGCTGCGGCGCGTAGCGCTCGCGATGACAGCGGTTGCGGTGGTGGGGCGGGGGCGGGTAGAGAGGATTGTTGTGTCGGCGCGCACTGAAGATCCTCTTCGTCGGTATCCTGGTATACGTCGGGGATACTCCAGCACACTGAGCTCACTATGTCTCCACCAGTTCCACGGTTAAGTCTCTTGGTTCCTTGAAGACACGGTTTCCACGTCGGTGGCAGTATCCATCCCCCGTCTTTATTGAAGTTAGGGCGTCTGCTAATCTCGATAGCCTCCCTAACTTTACGGGGTACGAAAAACTTCTCTCGCGCTAGCACCTTCGCTCTGTCAAATCTGATGAAGTGCTGCGCATCGGAATCGAGTGTGTGTTCTACCACCGCGGAACCGTTCCTATCCATGTTCTTCATGGAACGTATATGCTCCGTGAGCCTGGTAGAAACATTTCTTCTTGTCTCTCCGACGTAACACTTCCCGCAATCGCACGGGATCATGTAGACACCGGGGACACCCAAAGGGTCTCTATCCTTAGGAGAACGTAGCAATTGTCTTAGTTGTCCCGGAGGACGGAAGATGGTTTTAATGCTATACCTTCGGCGTAATAAATTCCCAATTATGTCCGTCACTCCTCTAATATATGGCAAATAAGTTGCTACTCTCTCAACCGATAACGGACGTGTCCTCGGAGAAGCGTTTGCCAACCGCCAGCTCTGTTTCCACTTGTAACCATTACTGCTCAGCACATTTTTAATATGTTCGAGCTCAGTATCCAGGTATTCAAAATTACACAATTTTAGTGCTCTATTTATCAATGTCCGTGGTACCGAGGTCAAGTGCGCTGGATGGTGGTGCGAATCTGCGCTCAGGTATCTATCCGTGTGTGTTGGTTTACGGTATACCGTGTGGGAAAGTCGGCCGTTAGAGTCTCGTTTCACCAACACATCTAGAAAGGGTAGAGCTCCGTTGCGTTCACGTTCTACCGTTACAGTAATGTTCGCATGTACGCTGTTCAGATGCGACAGTAGCGGATCTATTCCGTCTTTCTGTACTATGGCAAACACATCGTCCACATAACGCCACCAGTGTCTCGGTTTATATGAAGTGGTTAACAAGGCAGCTTCTTCAAACCACTCCATAAAGATGTTCGCTGCCACTGGAGCCAAAGGAGAACCCATCGCAACTCCGTCAATCTGTAGAAAGTAGTCCCCCTTCCATACCAAGTATCCACTTGACAGAACGAATCTTATTAAAACCAGGTACTCAATAGGTATGTCGACATGCTGTAATAAACCAGCTATTATGTCTATTGTATCCTCTATCGGTACATTCGTAAACAAAGACACGACGTCAAAACTAACCATCTCCTCACCTTCATCCAGTCGTACTCCTTCAAGCATCTGAACAAAATGTGACGAATCTTTCACATAACTAGTTGTCTTGCCTGTAAACGGAAGGAGCATATCTGATAGAAACCGCGCGGTTTTATATGTCGGCGAGTCTATCTGGCTTACAATAGGACGAAGGGGTCTTGCCGGCAGACAAAGGTAATGCTGCCGTGATTGTAGATACTTCTGCCTATGAACAAAAGATGACAAAATTGGTAGAAGACGAGAACACGTATAAAAAGGTAAATTATAACCCTACAAATCGTGTTACAAACAATCTTAATAAAATCTTAAAGACGTTACCGGAGGATCTGTATGAAAGTTTAAGACCACTAAACCCGACTTCCCCAAAAATTTACGGCTTACCGAAAATCCACAAACCAGATTGGCCCCTTCGTCCTATTGTAAGCCAGATAGACTCGCCGACATATAAAACCGCGCGGTTTCTATCAGATATGCTCCTTCCGTTTACAGGCAAGACAACTAGTTATGTGAAAGATTCGTCACATTTTGTTCAGATGCTTGAAGGAGTACGACTGGATGAAGGTGAGGAGATGGTTAGTTTTGACGTCGTGTCTTTGTTTACGAATGTACCGATAGAGGATACAATAGACATAATAGCTGGTTTATTACAGCATGTCGACATACCTATTGAGTACCTGGTTTTAATAAGATTCGTTCTGTCAAGTGGATACTTGGTATGGAAGGGGGACTACTTTCTACAGATTGACGGAGTTGCGATGGGTTCTCCTTTGGCTCCAGTGGCAGCGAACATCTTTATGGAGTGGTTTGAAGAAGCTGCCTTGTTAACCACTTCATATAAACCGAGACACTGGTGGCGTTATGTGGACGATGTGTTTGCCATAGTACAGAAAGACGGAATAGATCCGCTACTGTCGCATCTGAACAGCGTACATGCGAACATTACTGTAACGGTAGAACGTGAACGCAACGGAGCTCTACCCTTTCTAGATGTGTTGGTGAAACGAGACTCTAACGGCCGACTTTCCCACACGGTATACCGTAAACCAACACACACGGATAGATACCTGAGCGCAGATTCGCACCACCATCCAGCGCACTTGACCTCGGTACCACGGACATTGATAAATAGAGCACTAAAATTGTGTAATTTTGAATACCTGGATACTGAGCTCGAACATATTAAAAATGTGCTGAGCAGTAATGGTTACAAGTGGAAACAGAGCTGGCGGTTGGCAAACGCTTCTCCGAGGACACGTCCGTTATCGGTTGAGAGAGTAGCAACTTATTTGCCATATATTAGAGGAGTGACGGACATAATTGGGAATTTATTACGCCGAAGGTATAGCATTAAAACCATCTTCCGTCCTCCGGGACAACTAAGACAATTGCTACGTTCTCCTAAGGATAGAGACCCTTTGGGTGTCCCCGGTGTCTACATGATCCCGTGCGATTGCGGGAAGTGTTACGTCGGAGAGACAAGAAGAAATGTTTCTACCAGGCTCACGGAGCATATACGTTCCATGAAGAACATGGATAGGAACGGTTCCGCGGTGGTAGAACACACACTCGATTCCGATGCGCAGCACTTCATCAGATTTGACAGAGCGAAGGTGCTAGCGCGAGAGAAGTTTTTCGTACCCCGTAAAGTTAGGGAGGCTATCGAGATTAGCAGACGCCCTAACTTCAATAGAGACGGGGGATGGATACTGCCACCGACGTGGAAACCGTGTCTTCAAGGAACCAAGAGACTTAACCGTGGAACTGGTGGAGACATAGTGAGCTCAGTGTGCTGGAGTATCCCCGACGTATACCAGGATACCGACGAAGAGGATCTTCAGTGCGCGCCGACACAACAATCCTCTCTACCCGCCCCCGCCCCACCACCGCAACCGCTGTCATCGCGAGCGCTACGCGCCGCAGCCCGCAGTGCATTGCGAGACGGCTCCGCGTGCTAGCACTCGCCAACTTGAGAAAGGTCGCCGAATGCGACCGAAACTATAGTCGTTACGACTATCCCTACACGTGAGTTTAGTCCCGTTATATATAGTTTAAAATGTGTGAAAACCACGTAAATTTTCATAGTAAAACATCAAACTTAATAGCAATCAATCAAATAAGTTATTAAATCAATTCTTAAAGCAGTTTAAATCTCAGTATTTACTCATATCAAAATTAGATGGCGTTGGCGTCAAGTTAGCCCGCGTTATTAACTTTCTCCGTCGATGTACGAGGTATCTATGCGTTCGAGAGATGTTGTATAATTGCATGCATTTTCTGACTCGATCAATTTCAAAGTGAGTGACGTGTCATTTTAAATACTAAAACAAGTTTATAATTATTCAACAACGTGTTTGTACGGAACCCTCGATGTGCGAGCCTGACTCGCACTTGTCCGGTTTTTAAATTATTTACTACTCAGTTCAGGTTTTGGTTGCACTTTGACTACGATTTGATTATCTTAGTTAGCATGAGAAAATATGCGAACAATATTTTATTTTCAGGTCATTGACAAGGAGAACCAGTAATAATGGGAAATTACCACAAAAATAGCAAAAATTAAAAAAAATTGTAAACGTTTTTCATAATACGAATAATATGATTTAAGTTCTTTTCCTATCTATCTATCAGCCGTAAGATGTCCACTGCTGGACATAGGCCTCCCCCATGGATTTCCAATAAGGCCGGTTGGAAGCGGCCTGCATCCAGCGCGTTCCTGAGATTTTTATTATGTCGTCAGTCCACCTGGTCGGTGGACGTCCTACGCTGCGCTTGCTGGTCCGTGGTCTCCATTCGAGAACTTTTCGGCCCCATCGGCCATCCGTTCTTCGAACAATGTGTCCTGCCCATTGCCACTTTAATTTGCTAATCCGCTGGGCTATGTCGGTAACTTTGGTTCGTCTGCGGATCTCCTCATTTCTGATTCGATCCCGCAGAGAGACACCGAGCATAGCCCTCTCCATAGCACGTTGGGCTATTTTGAGCTTATTTATGAGGCGCACATTAAAAGACCACGTTTCGGTTCCATATGTCATCACTGGCAACACACAACTATCGAAAACTCTCGTCTTGAGGCACTGAGGTATATTGGATGAAAAGATGTCACACAATTTTCCGAACGCTGCCCAGCCGAGTCGGATTCGACGATCGACCTCTTTCTTAAAGTTGGACTTACCTAGCTGGACTACTTGTCCTAGGTAGACGTACGAGTCAACAACTTCAAGAACCGAGCTCTCAATAGATATTGGGGTGGGTACAACATGGGCATTACACATGACCTTCGTTTTGTCCATGTTCATTTTAAGACCCACCTGTCGAGAAACTCAATTGAGGCCTTCGAGCATCGTGCTGAGTTCTTCCATCGACTTCGCCATGACCACAATATCGTCAGCAAACCGAAGGTGAGTGATGTATTCGCCATTGATGTTGATGCCGAATCCTTTCCATTCCAGAAGCTTAAAGGCGTTCTCCAAAGTAGTCGTAAACAGTTTCGGAGATATCACATCTCCCTGTCTGACCCCTCTTTTTAATGGGATCGCCTTGGAGCTCTCCTCCTGTACTCGGACCGACATAGTGGCGTTATTATACAAGCACTTCAACACTTCGATGTACCGATAGTCTATACGGCATCGTTGTAGAGACTCGAGCACAGCCCATGTCTCGACCGAATCAAAGGCTTTCTCATAGTCCACAAACGCTAAGCAAAGTGGCAAGTTATACTCTTCGGTCTTCTGTATAACTTGCCGCAGCATATGGATGTGATCCATGGTGCTAAAGCCTTTTCGAAACCCGGCTTGTTCGGAAGGCTGGAAGTCATCAAGCCTGCGCTCGAGACGATTCGTAATGACCCTTGAAAACAGCTTATTAACATGGCTCAGAAGCGAGATGGGCCTGTAATTCTTCAATAAGGTTTTGTCACCTTTTTTAAAGAACAACACCACCACGCTTCTGTTCCATGCTTCTGGCGTTATGCCCTCGAGGATAATGGTGTTGAAGAGCTTCTGAAGGACTTTAAGTACCGGTTTACCACCAACTTTCAGAAGCTCTGAAGTTATTCCGTCATCACCCGGCGCCTTGTTGTTTTTAAGCTGATTCAGGGCCATTCTAATCTCGTACAGACTGATGTCCGGGATGTCTTCGGTGAAGTGTCGAGTCAGCTTGGCTCTCGGGTCTTTGGCCGTGCTGTCAACAGGCTTAGCTACCGAAGCGTATAACTGTCCGTAGAAACTTTCGATCTCCTCCAGTACCTCTTGCTTGGTCGACGTTACACTGCCGTCATCTCTCTTCAGCTTTGTCAGCTGGCTTTGCCCAATAGACAAATTCCTTGCAAACACTTTGGAGCCTTTGTTTTGCTCAATAGTCTCTTTAATACTTTTGGTTTTAAAGAGACGTATATCGCGCCGCAAGGATTTAGAGATTTGCCTATTAAGCTGCCTATATGACGCAGCGTCCCTTGTAGACTGCAGTCTCAATAAACGTCGTTTAGCCATGAGGTCTAAAGTGTGACCCGATAGTTTTTGAGGTCTTTTTGAACGGCGAGGTCTAAAAAATTTAGAACCCACCGTTTGGACAGTTTCTACGAGCCTGTTATTGATCTCGTCCACCGGCGCAAGATTCTCAAGGCAAGCAAAGCTATTTGAGAGCTCAAGCTGAAAGCTTTCGGGGTTTTGGATTTGGTCTCGAGTAGGTCGTAGCGTAGACTTCATCAGGCGGGACCTTTCAAGTCTAACGTTGATATTCAATGTGCCTCTTACCATTCTGTGATCACTACCGGTTTTCACCCTGTTGATCACGGAGACATCATTGAATACTCGTCTCTTGTTGGTCATGATGAAGTCTATCTCATTTCTCGTAGAACCATCGGGACTTATCCAGGTCCATTTCCTGTGAGGCGGCTTCTGGAAGAAAGAGTTCATCATAAAAAGGCCCTCTTTCTCCAGAAAGTCAGCCAGCCTCTGTCCTCTAGAGTTCCGTTGCCCATGCCCAAATTGCTCCACTTTCAGTTCATCCTCAATTTTCTTGCCTATCTTTGCGTTGAAGTCCCCCATAACAACAGTAAAGTGGGTTTCAGACATATGTATGGCCCGACTTATGTCCTCATACATAGTCTCCACTTCATCATCTGGGTGTGCCGAGGTCGGTGCGTATACCTGAATGACCTTCAGCGAATATCTTTTAGATATTCTGAGTATTAGGTATACAACCCTGCTCGAAACACTGTCGATGGTTACAATGTTGTTAGTGAGGGATCTGTGGACGAGAAACCCGACACCACCTTGAGACTTTTGTTCGCCTTCCCGGTAGTAGAATAGGTTGCCCGATTTCAGAGTTACCGTGTCCTCACCCTCTCTTCGGACTTCAGATAACCCCAAAATATCCCAGCGCAACCTACTCATCTCTTCTTCCAGTTCGACAATCTTTTCATCCGTCCTCAAAGTGCGTATGTTATGCGTTACCAGGGCCAGTTTCCGTTGGGGGTGGTAGCGGGGCGTCTGCCGGAGATTCTTCGCACCCCCCTCTCCGCCGTTATCGTGGCCGCTACCAGAGCCAGGAATAGCGGAGCCGCCGGGGACTGGGGGCCTGGTCGTTTGTTGTAAATTCATTCAGGGGGAAATTGCCCATAATCGCCGCGCTGGGCAAGCGTGGTGGCGATCGCAGGACGTAGCTCCTCGCACCAGTGCCGCTGCTCCCCGACACTGGCCTGTGGTATTTAAGCTACGCCACATTGAATGGTTATACCGCCATCTATCGGTTCCATAGTACCTCAGTCGGCTCTTACGACATCTGGTACAAGAGGGGGGTGCTATTCTACTCTGCCGGCACCCCACGGCTTTTCCTATATACTTATCATATGGGATATTTCTGATCACTTAGCATCCTTCTAGGGGCTTATTCTGTACATCAAAACTAACAACTTTTGTTCTGCGACTTTCGTCAAAACTAAAAAAAAAATCAGCTCTTCTAGATACATTTTGTCGCGGGTGAACTATATTTTTCTATGGGACAACAAACATTTTTTTTGAGTTTTGACAAAAGTCGTAGAACAAAAGTTGTTAGTTTTGATGCACAGAATAAGCCCCTAAAAGGATGCTGATTGACTAGAAATAACCCTGTATACCTACACATGTATTTGCAAACGTGTTAATGAAACAGCTGTGCCACCCCAAAAGCAAGGCCTTGACACTTGATATGAAACATCCTACATCCTAATCCTTTTACCCCTCAGTTCCTACATATTTTATGCGTTCACGAGATATGCTAGTCGGGATAGAGGACAATTTAATAAAAACAAATGTAGGGTCAAGCCATTGCGAGGGATCAGTCAGCCGTTGCTGCTTCGAGTTAGCATATCTTTGTGGAAAACGACTTAAATGACCTTGGGCAGTTTGAATACCTACTACTCCCAATGTGTTCAAGCTTTCATGTATTTTTTGCAATTAATCTTTGGGTTTTCAAGAGAGTTACGAGGCTTATATCATCCGATATCATCATCATCATTTTAGCCATAGGACGTCCACTGCTGGACATAGGCCTACCCTAATGATTTCCAATAAGACCGGTTGATAGCGGCTTGCATCCAGCGCGATCCTGTGGTCCTAATAAGGTCATCCGTCCACCTTGTGGGTGGACGTCCTACGCTGCGCTTGCCGGTACGTGGCCTCCACTCGAGAACTTTTCGACCCCATCATCATCATCATATCATTCCATAGAATCGCAACAAAAAAGGTCTTTCACCCAAAATGGTCCTTGACTCGTGACAAAATGTATGGAAGAGCTTACTTTTTTTGCTGTTTCAGTTGGTCTCATAGTACAAGGTATTCATAATAATGCTTTTGGTTTCAGTATTATTGGGTATTTTTGAAAACAAAATTTAATTTGGAATTCGTAAATCGCGTGTTTTTTCCAGACATGCAGAGGCATTACCTACTCTTCAAGATGAGAATTCCGTGTATTTATTTTTCTAGAAAATAAGGAAGTTAAAAAAATGTCTGGTGCAAAAAATCCGCGCGACGTTTTTTGAGTTGATATGTAATTTGTTTGTAAAATGTAACGTAAATTTAAAGTAATTTCGAATCTTTTTTTATTTATTATTTTTCACGGTTTCCGCTATCGTATTAGGGTTGAACAGCGTGGGTATGTTATGTAATATTAATCAGCCAGCCTTCGCTTGCAAACAATATACAAAATAACAGTATTTTCGTACTAGAATACCACGCAGTAAACCAACACCCTTCCAAATTACCCCAAATGTAGGAATTGTGCTAATTCGGCCCCGGACAGAAGAACAACGTCTCTACCATAGATATTTAGAGACAGGCCATTTCTTTAAATGGTGCGCGGGACTATAAGGCTTGGCGTAGACGAGCTATCGACCACAGCAACCGGTGGTGGTGTCGGTCGCTCGTTAACTTTACATCTGTGTCCGCGGCTACTGCTGAAGCGAATGTATGAAAAATCGTGTGAACAGCTTTTCGCTAGCCAACGATGTCAGATGCTGGTCAGTGGCCCATCTGCCGAGCTGTAAGAACTCTGTGAGTCATACCTTTAAATCAGCAATTCTAGTCATTTGTTTGTACAACATTCGGAGTTCGGAAACAGCTATAACGATTTTATAATGACATTTGGTGTTTAAATAGAGCATTTTAATCTAAGTTTATCTGTATAGCTATTTTCTTCTATATCACATTTTTTACAAAATATAATGACGCCATCGCAAGATAGCGCAAAGCTTTTAATTACCCATGTCAGGTTTTTTTCCTAAAACGTATTTTTTTTTTTACAAAATAGAATGCCACAATCGCGGGATGGCGCAAAGTTTTTAATAACCCATGTAACATGTCTCACCCTACGAGTTCTGTGGTTTCCGCAAATACCCTGTCCATTTCGGAACCAGGCCAATGAGAAAGGTTCTCGCGGGGTTTGTTAATTCGTTCCCTGACCTCCATTTCTCTAATAAGTCGGGATTTAATTGTTATTGTTCCTGTGAAAAATAATTTGGGTACGAATTATGTCATTTTTTAGGCGCGAGTACGGATTGGGAAGCGGATTGTATTCGATTTATCAAATTACATGGATCGCTTCCAACCCTTCTTATTGGAAACCCAGCAGTGGACGTCGCTATGGCTGACAATGATGATAATTATCTTTTTTATCGCGAATAATGCTGTGCTTGACCACCAACTCGCCTGACGGTAAGCGACGATGTGGTCGAAGATGAAGCACGTATACCTAGAAGATACCTATTCACTCTGACCTTGAAAAGCTGTAGATTATATCTCTTAGGAAACATGAAAGCAGGAAGAATTGCAATACCCTAATACAGGGTCCATAAGTATGTAACTCTAGGTTTATACATATACAAATATTTTATTGGTACCACCATAGATACATGTCAAATTATTAATTACAAAAAACATACACCTTACAAAATTACAGCAAAACGATGCAATGCAGTTAATCTCATTTTAAAATATAATATAAATTAGATATTATTATATCTATTAAAAAGTTATTCCGATACAATTTCTGGTAATTTCAGAAAATCTTTGACGTCGTAGAATGATTCATTTTGGAGCCAATTTCTTAATTTAGTTTTAAATGACGCGGCGGAAGGTGCATCACGCACTTGACCAGGTATTCTGTTATAAATCGCGGGGCCTGATACATAGACCGACCCCTCCGACCTCGCGAGCTTGTGACTGTGACGTCACCAGCTGATTATGTCTCTTGTTTCTCCTTAAATCACGGGTGGTGTTGACTCCTCTCTTTATATAAATGATACATTTATAAATTAGACTAAGAGAATATGTATGTATTTATGGTGCAATAAAAACGATTGAATATTGAAGACTGTTACATTCCCTGGCGGTACTAATCAGAAATGTTGACTCAAACCGCTTCGCTCTATCTAGTACAAAATACCAAAATTTCTACGTAATAGAACAAAATGTGTTCTGGTCATGTCATGATGTATAGATACTTAATCAAATCAATATCTGAAATGGCTTCCTGTCTTCCTGAAATTGGCTTTTCGTGATTGAGCTCATTACCTGCTGCCTGGGTCTATGTATTACTCTTTCGCTATTTTTGTTTATTTCTGTATGGGGGCAAACTACCCTGACCTTGGCCGGAACTGTAAGAGATGATATTTAACCATAGATACGTTGCACTGGCGTCTATTTTGGAAAAAAGCACGGCAAACGCCTGAAGCTCAGTCAGTTACTTTCACTCCAGGCAGTGCTGTGGTTGATATAGTAGTTTTAGTTCGCGCAATTTGCATAAAAAAAACTGAAATTGAATTTTGTTTCTTGTGTTTTTGATGGTAAATAGTGGCAACAGAACTACGTATAATTTTAATGAAACCAGCTGGAACTGGTTTCCAAGACTCACTTTATGATGTACCAACTTAAACAAAAAATAAAAGAAATCAAATATGGGTATATGTAATATAATGTCCCTACTAATATCCCGAAAATGCGTTTATCGTTGTGTTCCTTTTTCACGCAACAACGGATTGACTTGATTTTTGCCATAGTCATAGTTTGAAAGGCGGTGGGTTACATAGGCTTACTGCACTTTTTATTCTAGAAAATTAAAATATCCCGCGGGCGAAGCCATAGGCAAAAGCTAGTATTAATATACTCCGTAATAAGCTTTAGGTACAAGTAAATTAAATAACCAAATACTGAGACAATTCAGGCTAAACCGTAGGCATTATTTTGCAAGTAATACAATAATAGGCTCAGTTATGAAGACGCCATAGTAAATATAATAACAACATTAAAAGTGTTCTCTCTATCGAATGCTTAAAGTGAAAATGAAACAGACATAATTATGATAATTAGCTATTATAATTACGATGGCGCCTTCATACCGCCTAATGCGGGCTTAACCACGAGCAACTATTATTTTAAGTAAGTGCCAAGAAAACGCGGACCTAACTGTGGGTTTTTATCATTTTAAGCAGTTACGAAAATAGCGCGGGCCAGACCGTGGGCTATTATCATTACAAGCAATACAAAAACGCAGGCTAACGGCATGCTATTATAATTTTAAGGATTTATTAAGACAATACGGGCCAGACCGCGAACTATTAGATATTATTATAAGCAAATGCCAAGATAACGCGGGTTGAACCGCGGGCTGTTATTTTAATTAAGTAAGTATTAAAACAACGTGGGCCAAACTGTGGGTTATTATCTTTGTAAGTACCTAATTATTAACACAACGCGAGCTAAACCGCGGGCTTTTATCATTTTGAGCAAGTAAGTACTAAGACAATATGGGCCAGACCATGGGCTTTTATCATTGTAAGTAATACAAAAATGCAGGCCAAATGGCGAGCTTTTATAATTTTAAGCAAGTATTAAGACATCGCAGTTCATAAATAACTGCGTGCTATAAATAACCATCTTAAGCAAGTACTAACAATACGCGGGCCAAACCGTGACCTATTATCATTATAGGCAAATACTGTCACAATTTTGACCAAACCGTGGGCATTATCCTTGCAAGTAATTTTAAGCAAGTATTAAGACAACGCGGGCCAAATTGCGGACTATAAGTTATTATTATAAGCATGTACAAAGACAACGTAGATCAAACCGCGGGCTATTTTCATTTTAAGTAAGTACCTATGTACTAAGACAACGCGGGCGAAGCCGCGGGTTTTAAGCTAGTTCCGATATATAAGCTATATTATTGCAAAGTTACATCTTAATCAGTTCGGTAGTTTTTTCGTGAAAGAGTACCAAACATCCATCCATCCATTCATCCATCCATCCATCCATCCATCCTCACAAACTTTCGCGTTTATAACATGAGTAGGATGTGTTATTCCGATATATAAGCTATATTATTGCAAAGTTACATCTCAATCCGTTCGGTAGTTTTTTCGTGAAAGAGTAACAAACATCCATCCATCCATTCATCCATCCATCCATCCATCCTCACAAACTTTCGCGTTTATAATATTAGTAGGATACTTATTTTTAAATACAAACTTATATACTCTTAGATAGTAACTAAATAACACCCAGACACAGAGCAAACACTTATTCATCACATAAATATTTGCCCTGGGTGGGGATCGAACCCACGCCTCTTTGATCCAGAAGTTAGGGTCACTAACCACTGAGCCACCGAGGCAGTCGAATAAGTTCGTATAGGCCGGGTGGCTAGCCCTGGTGTCAGAGTAATAAGGCCGCCTGGTGTCGCTTGAAGGCCTCTGACATGGCTAAACGGTTAAAACAACTGGGACGTACAATTAAACGTGTCATACGAGCCACGGTAGCGCTCAGTTTGAAAATATCACCTGCGGTCACCCATCCAAATACTGACCGTGCGGAACGTTGCTTTATTTCAGTAATCGCTGACAAACACCTCGTCAAACAACACTACGAGCGCTACACAATGAAGTATAAAAAATTTTGACCGACGAAACGGAGGAGGTACTCAATTCGACCCTTAAGTATTCCATAGACAAGATTATTTTTTGCAAAAATTAGCATGACTGACTTCACCCGTGTACAGAATTCGCGAATATTTCGCACGGATCGATGTAACATTTTTCACATTATTGTTGATTTATCAAAAATGGCTCAGCCGATTTCGATAAAATTTAAATGGGACCAATTTCAAAGTATACCCTTTCCAATAAAAAAAGAATTATATAGATATAGAATTATTGTAATCAGACTGCTATAAAAAAAGTTATGCGTGGTTATAAATAAAAAATATACTTACACATTTATAGGCGTCGAATTGTATACCTCCTCCGGTGCTTCGTCGGTCAAAAAATATCGTTCACCCTCGACAAAATGTATGGAACAGCTGTTTTTTTTTAGTTTTGACAAAAGTTGTTAGTTTTGATGTACCTACAGAATAAGCCCCTAAAAGGATGCTAATTGATTAGAAAATAACCCTGTATAAATATTTTGTTATGCCACGCGTAACTTTTTACATAGTAGTCCGATTTAGATAATTATTTTTATTGGAAAGAGTATACTTCGAAATTGGTTCCAATTAAATTTTATCGGAATCTGCTGAGCCATTTTTGATAAATCAACAAAAAATTAAAAAATGTTACTTCGATCCGTGCGAAATATTCGCGTATTCTGTAAATCCTTAAAGTCGGTCGTGACATTTTTTGCAAAAAATAATTATAAGGCTCAGTTTAGCGAGAAACAAAACATCGTAAACGGAGCGAATATTTTGTTTTATTTTTCGCTGGGAACATTATGACACTTTTTGACCGACAAACCACCGGAGGAGGTATACAATTCGACGCGTATATATTTTTTATGTATAACCACGCATAACTTTTTTCATATAGTAGTCCAATTTCAATAATTATTTTTGTTGGAAAGAGTATACTTCGAAATTGATCCCATTTAAATTTTATCGAAATTGGCTGAGCCATTTTCGATAAATCAACAATAATGTGAAAAATGTTACATCGATCCGTGCATAACATTTGCGTTCTACCGATGCGCCCCGGTTTCGCACAGGTGTATTATACATATAAACACTTCTCTTGAATTACTCTATCTATTAAAACAAACTGCATCAAAAACCGTTGCGTAGTTTTAAAGATATAAGCATACATGGGGGCAGACAGCGGAAAGCGACTCTCTTTTATAAGTAATGAATCTGTACACGGGTGAAGTCGGTCATGCTATTTTTTGCAAAAAACAATTGAGTCGGAAAAACATTTTTATGCAATTAGCTTACAGACTATAACGCTCTAAACCAGTTTGCAAGTCTCTACCCTGCTTTACTCGTATATTGGTGGCTCCTAGTCCATAGGTTGCTCTTTCGTCTCGTCACCCAATCTTATAAGAAAATCTTCAAGGTTCTCCACATTTACATAATCTATTCCGTGCCTTGCCCACCAATATCTGTCAAACGTAATGGTATCATACATTTGGGTTATTTTGCTTGCGCGATCTAGATTTCCATATTTTCTTGTGTAAATATAAACCTTAGAACATGTCAGCAGAGATTGCATCTGCTCAGACAGCGCGTTTGAATTTTAACTATTTGACATACTATGTTTATAAAGGGTTTTGATCACATTTTCAAGAATGGATAACGAGCTTATAACGTTCGTAAAAAGACTTTATTTTTGCTATTGTTGTATCATCACTATCACTACATGGTATAAAACAAAGTCGCTTCCCGCTGTCTGTCCCTATGTATGCTTATATCTTTAAAACCACGCAACGGATTTTGATGCGGTTTCCTTTAATAGATAGAGTGATTCAAGGTTTATATGTATAATACACCTGTGCAAAGCCGGGGAGGGTCGCTAGTTAACACTACAAAACAGTGACAAGTCCACAAGGACATAATCTTTTTTCGATTTTTAGCCTCTGTTTTTGGATATATTCAGGTAGGTTTTTTATTTCGTGTAGTATTGTAGTAGGTATAGAATAACAACTCAATGTTTGATAAGTTATGTAAATAAATAATAATCCTAGATATTAAAACACTTAAGTTAAAAAAATGATTAAATATGAATAGGTACTTTTGTATCAAAACTATCAATGAATGTACAAAAGACTTAAGATTCGGAAATGAATACAACGCGGTAGGCAGGCTGCTTTTTTTGCACTGCTTCTAAAATCCTATCAACCTTGGCAAAAAACTCATCTGTTCACAGCAGAGCTTTCAAATCCCAAGACAGCGGCTCAAACTCGAGCTTGCCAGTTTTAGATTTCCAAATTGAGCAAATCGGCATGTCAAAGACGTATCTATCAAGGTATCTACATTTACGACTATGGTAGGAGCCTATAGCTATACCCTTGCCAGTTTTAACCGACTTCCAAATAGGAGGAGGTTCTATCTTCGTCAGTAGGTATGTATTTTTTTGTGTATGTTCATTGATAATTTCACAACGATGTGAACCGAATCGAAAAATTCTTTTTTAGTTCGAAAGGATTCTTTGGGTATACTCTCGAGGTGGTTCTATTTAAATTTTACAGAAATCAGCTAAGTTGTTTTTGAAAAAATCAACAGTAATGTAAACAATTCGAGCGAAATATTCGAATTTTGTATACGATGGAAGGCGGTTTTATAATTTTTTGCGAAAAATTATTATGAGATTTTTTCGATTACTAATGTGAGCAAATCGACATAAGTCGAAGACTTATCAATCAACATCTATGGTAAGTTGGAGCCTATACACTCCCCTGTCCTCGTTTCGAACAGCTCATTGGTTTCCTCTCCCTTGTGGCACTTCGTTAAATGGAAATCAAGGAGAGATAAGAAGTTAAGTTTAATGGGTGTTGCCTTTTTTAGAACGCATTGTATAATATATCTTGCCTTGCAGAGCCCGTCTAGATAAGTACCAGTAATACCTAATTACCCGACTGCCAAGAAAGGTTATTGTTTATTGCGAATTATTCACCCGTCAAGCAGTAGCGTGAAAATTATTACGGTTTATGTTTCGGATGGAAAAGCAATGTTTTCAGCAAAATTACATAGCAATGTATTGTATTATGTATATAAAATCTATCTTATACTACTTATCTTCTACAGACGAATGCCGTAGACTGTGCTGTGTAAGATTTTATTTGAATATGTATCTACCTACTTACAGTTCCAAAATTTTCTTTGACCTACAATGGGCACCCGTGAAGCTTACTGCTCGTATCGAATCTACATCTGAAATATAAGAAACCAAGTACCTATTAACTCTAGCTTTACTTGTACTCTAAAAAATAAAGTTACTATTTTAGCCCGTCGCGTAAAAACGGGTTAAATACCTCGTAAAAAACGTCACCTTCTAGAAACCTTACGAATAATTCATCTGTGAAAATTCCTTTTCGTCAAATTCGCAAGAAGCGTGCCCGCCTTCCCTGGGTACCTTATTATCACGAAAATTGAGGTTTTCCAGTTTCCCTCTAGTCTTTGAGTTTGAGGGTTTTCGCGGTCTTTCTTTCTTGGAGATTTTCGAAGCTATTTATCTTTTGTCGAAGGTTTTCCATTGGGATTGGGGCTACGAGTCTTAACTAAAAATGTTTTAATCAGGATTCTTTTAGTCTTGAAGAACATATACTCGTATGTATATTCAAGGATGCTAACTAGGGCTATGAATTCAATGTATAAGCACCTTGTTTTGGAGCACATAAATAAACTTGAATCTTAACTTCGAAATTCTTATTATATTCCAAGGTACCTATCATGTTCTTGTAATTTTATGTTTTTTTTTTGTATTTGAGGCTGCTTATAAAATTTATTATACCTACCTAGTTATTTCTTTTTGCTACACCATAAAGTTAATTTGTTGTTATTGAATTTTACCTACCTGTTGATCAGATTAATTAAATAAGATCGAGTAAAAAGTTGATCATTCGATATGCAAAATTGCACATAAAATCACACTTATAATCTCACATAATCTCAATCGTAGTACTCTTACTGGTACTGAAATGAGAACTGACAAGAATTATACTTATAGTAATACGGTCTGCATACATATAGACTAATCTAATATAACTTTTATCCTATTTTAGCTACGAAGTATTGTTCTAGTAACTCTGCTAGTAGTGTTTCTTTCTCCTTTGTGGTTATAAATAAAGAGTTTGTCTGTCTGTCTGCCAAGCCATAATTTCCAACCACTGCCAGATTTATTCACCAAGTTATTTACAGTTCTAACCGTTATTACCAACGTCTAACCAAATCAGTGTAATCAGTATGTAGGTACTTCAAAAGTAAAAACCAACAATTCTAACCCAAAGATTTTTTAAAGAAACAGTGTCATCAGTATTTAATTCCAAAAAGATGATGAAATCAACCATCTGTCGACTCGTATTCTTTTACCATCGCTTTTATGTGTTAGTGTCAGTTCTATTCAAAATATAAGTGATGACACAACGAGTTTCAGTGTGCGTCAGTGGTTTTATTTTTAAAAGTTTTGATCGTACCACATTTTGGTACAACAATCACACTTAAAGTACAATACAAGTACACGTACATGTATAAATAAACAAAATGTGTGAACGTCAGTTCTGTCAGTAAGTGACGCCATAATGTGTTTGAGTGTGTGTCAGTGGTTTTAATATATATTCAAAACAAAATTGACTGTTCTAGTACAACATTAGCATCTAAAGAACTTTTAAAAAATAATATAAAAATGTGTGTACGTCAGTTGCGCCAGTAAGTGTAATAAGTTTGAGCGTATGTCAGTGGTTTTATTATTCAAAGTAAAGACTAGTCTGGTTTAATAATAGCATTTGGAGAACTCTTTCAAATCAATAAACAAAATGTGTTTACGTCAGTTCCGTCAGTAGTATAGGATGTAAAAGAGATGGACGCAGCAGATGTGCTCGGTATGGCGCGAGCGGGCGGTGCACGCGTTACTCAACTGTGCGCTCATGCGGCGCTTCAAGGCCACAGTTAGGAAGTGGCGGAAGATGCGCCTCTTCCGGAAAAAAGACGGTAAGGCTTAGGAAATAAGGTTCATTTTATAGTCAATGTTATAGAATGTAGCAGTGATAAACGCAGTAGATGTGCTCGACTGTGCGCTCATGCGGCGATTCAAGGCCACAGTTAGGAAGTGGCGCAAGATGCGCCTCTTCCGGAAAAAAGACGGTAAGGCTTAGGAAATAAGGCTCATTTTATAGGCTTTGTTATAGAATGTAGCAGTGATAAACGCAGTAGATGTGCTCGACTGTGCGCTCATGCGGCGATTCAAGGCCACAGTTAGGAAGTGGCGCAAGATGTGCCTCTTCCGGAAAAAAGACGGTAAGGCTTAGGAAATAAGGCTCATTTTATAGGCTTTGTTATAGAATGTAGCAGTGATAAACGCAGTAGATGTGCTCGACTGTGCGCTCATGCGGCGATTCAAGGCCACAGTTAGGAAGTGGCGCAAGATGTGCCTCTTCCGGAAAAAAGACGGTAAGGCTTAGGAAATAAGGCTCATTTCACAGTAATCCGTATAGAATGTAACAGTGATGAACACAGTATATGTGCTTGACTGTGCGCTCATGCGGCGCTTACACAGTTAGGAAGTGGCAGAGGTTGCGCCTTTTCCGGAAAAGACGGTAAGGCCTAGAAAATAAGACTTATTTTACATTAAGCGTAAAAGTACTATTAATGTAAAGCATCACTAAATAAATAAAAAATGAATACCTACTTAAATGATAGCACGCGTTTTGAGCTCAGTGGTAATGGTAATAATAACGCCAATTCAAAAAACAACGGGTACCGGCAGAGGTGAAATGAAAACTTGAACATTGAAAGTACTATCATAATTACGTGTGGTGAAAAACAATATTACTCACACAAGCACGCTTGCGCAAGCGCCCTGCGTCGTTTTACGAATTTTCTATCAGGTCACGTGTCCCGACGCAAGTTTCACTTTTTTTTACCCACCCAAAAATAAGACATACCTAATGTCATTCATCATGCACTTACATTTAAAATGTGTCAGTCATATTTATTATGATGAACACAGATATCTGTAATATAATGATGAATTATTACCATAATAAGCAGTATAATGCCTTTGATACGTACGGTACATGCGCGAAAAAGAATACTAAGTAGCATTTAAGTTACATAAAAGAAAGTAGCAGTTGAAATTGCAGTAGTAATCGTCGCATAAATACTTTTTAATGCCGTAAAATAGGCTTCTTTAATAAAAAATATAATTCGTCCGTCAAATAGATTATCATAACATATTAGACACGTATTTTTTTCTTTTTTCATTAAGACAATTAATGATGACATGTAGTCCGTTAAATTTCCGCGTGACGTCACTACCCTACTACAAATGTACTGACTACTAGTGACGTCACGAGCCCCTACTCTAAAACTTTGACAAGGTCTATCTATGTCATTAATTGTTTGTTTGACAAAAGAAAAATTACGTGTCCGATATTTTTGAATAATTTAAGTAACGGACTAATTATAATAATGATTTTTATACCTCTAAAACACGCCTATTGTTACTGCAGCAGTGAAAGGTATTTTACTGTAAATTAGGTGCCGTGATCTCATAGGTAATTCAGGTGGAAGATCACGAGATGGCTCGTCATTCGCCTCGATTTAACTTCGGGAACGGCCGCGGAGATTGATAGCATCATTAACTTGGTGTCAATCTGGATAAGTTGGGTAATCTGGTAAAATTACAGCTGTTACTCTGTTGAATACTGAAGGGTAATAAGGTATAAAGGGTTAATTTAGGCCAAAATGCGATGCGACAATGCCAAAGAAGATATAATAATACTACACAATGCAAAGATGTTTGCAAAGATGTTCGAAAAAAACGAAGACCAATCGCACGCACGACAATTTTCGATGTATTAGGTATGTACCTACCTAGCAAAAATGTGCGTTTGATATTTTTTTTATAGACGCTTTGACACTCTGTTTGGGTCTTAACATTTACATTGCCTTGGAGCACTGATATACAATGTGTTTGTCTACCGGTGTCGGAGCCTAAAGCGGTGACATCTATGACAAATTTTGAACAACTTTTACTATGGGACCAACTCTGAAAACGTAAAAAAAAACTGCTGTTCCATACGATTTTTCTAGACTTTCGACAAAAAGTATGGTAAAGCTGTTTTTTGCGTTTTCAGACCCCACAGTAAAAGTTGTTCAAAATTTGCCATAAATGTCACCGCTTAAGGCTCCAACACCGGTAGACAAACTATAATAATAAACTATAACGTTTTATATATACCTATATAGTATATACGTTTTATTCATCGATGGTGTATGGAGCTGTAAGAGCTACTTTATACATAACACAGTACCTACTTACCAAAATGTTGAACATGATTCAAGTGAAGTCGTTCATAATACTCATACGAATGACGGAAATCTAATGTAAGTAAAGCGTAAACTATCATACAAACAGTTCCACAATAATATTGGGCACCTACTCTGGACCATGGATTCGGATCGGATTCTTTTCGAACGCAATTGCGAAGCCTAACCGCTCGGCCACAAATTCGGGCTTAAACGGCAGCGGCAAGTATAGCGGGGTCTAGGAGTGCTTGGAGTGGAACGCCATTCGAGTTTTTATTTCAATACATTGGTTCCCCCGCAACCTGCTTCCGCTTATAGAGGTGAGGACGTGGCCGACCAGTAAAAGTCACAGTCTTGAAAGGACTCCTAGCTCTGGCTTGCTCTGTGCACTTTATCAGAACATGTTCGTCATATTTAAGTACTGTGTTTTTGTCCCCAGATCTTCAAATGACCCGCCAATCATCCAACGAGCCAGTTCCGTCTACCTCCGGCACCCCCGCGCACGTCCCCCGACCACCACCCGCAGAATTATTGCAATTGGTAATTTTAACATTTATTTAATTCTTTATATAGGCGAGCGGTTTGAGTGCGTTTAGTCGCAAAATGACAGAAGCGCAAAATGACAACCGGGGCGCATATTGTCCAAAGAGCAAAATGTTCAAAAATAATTACGTCCAAGGCGCACAATGACTAGGAAGCAAAATGTCCAAAGCGCACAATGACTAGGAAGAAAAAATGTCTATAGCGCACAATGTCCAAAATTCCAATTAATACTACAAAATTTATAGGGTTTAATATTGTGTTTAACTGCGATGACATACAAATTATTTTGGTGAGTCAACACAGTAACGAGCATATTTTAAACAAAACTACTAAAGATTTTACAAAGTTGTGTGGTAAATACAAGGTATAAATGTAGTATATAGTACAAGACTATCCTCAAATTATATTTTTTCACTAACACTACAGTCAAATTAATATGTTTTCAACAACTTGTCATGTCATTGAAAAACAGTCAAATTTCATGTCCGTTAAATAAATGATGCAATAATATTTAGAAATAATGTAATCGGCCAAGTGCGAGTCGGACTTGCGCACGAAGGATTCCGTACCATATGGAAGCCCCCTTAATATATTTTAATTTAATTATTTATTTTTGAAGGAAATATACAACTCTCTCAATATACTGTGAATATTTAAAGCATCTTCCTGTGCCGTTATTAACATCGAGCAAAAAATCACGTTTCTTGTATGGCAGCCCCAGTAAATATCTATTTTATTTTAATTTAATTATTTAATTAGTGTTAGTATAGTATAGTTAGTAATTATATAATTATAAGTGAATATTTGACCAAATATTTGTGAATATTTCAAGCAACAAATATTTAAATATTTTTATTTATTTAAACATTTTTTCTCTGTTTTTAGTATTTGTTGTTATAGGGGCAACAGCAATACATCTGTGAAAATTTCAACGTTCTAGCTATAACAGTTCATGAGATACAGCTTTGTGACAGACGGACAGACGGACGGACAGCAGAGTCTTAGTAATAGGGTCCCGTTTTACCCTTTGGGTACGGAACCCTAAAAATTAAGGAATAACGTAATTATTATGAAAGATACCAGGAAAAAAATATGGTTTTACTAGTACCCATAGCTTAAGTGTGTTGTTACATATCGCGTATGTTGATGGCACTGTTAAGCTTCGTATAGATGGTGCATAAGGTTTTAAAATACAAATAGCTGTACTCGAACACCAAAACAAGTCATGGAAGTTGATTTAACAGAATAAATAAAATTTTGGACGTTTTGCAATATATAGACATTTTGCTTCCTAGTCATTGTGCGCTTTGCACATTTTTTCTTCCTAGTCATTGCGCGCCATGGACGTAATGCTCTTTGAACATTTTGCTCTTTGTACAATGGATGGACTTTGGGACTTTGGGTGGACGTCCTTCGCTGCGCTTGCCGGTACGTGGTCTCCACTCGAGACCTTTTCGACTCCACCGGTCATCAGTCCGCCGCGCTACGTGCCCTGCCCATTTCAACTTGCTAATCCGTTGAGCTATGTCGGTAACTTTGGTTCTTCTACGGATCTCCTCATTCCTGCCCCCCTACCGTCTAAGCAATAGCAATCGTAATAGCAATCGTTTATGACTTCATTTTAGTCATTTGGCACCGCCTATGTGACGTTAGCCATCAATTGCTTTGCGCGGATTGCGAAAGCAATCGTTGAATGAACAACTTTGATGGCTAACGTCACATAGGCGGTGCCAAATAACTAAAATGAAGTCATAAACGATTGCTATTACGATTGCTATTGCTTTAGGCGGTAGGGGGGCTGATTCGATCCCGCAGAGAGATTCCGAGCATAGCCCTCTCCACAGCTCGTTGGGCTACTTGGAGCTTACTAATAAGGCCCATAGTGAGAGACCACGTTTCTGTGCCATAAGTCATCACTGGCAACACACACTGGTCGAAAACTTTCGACTTGAGACACTGAGGTATGTCGGTCGAGAAGACACTATGCAATTTTCCGAACGCTGCCCAGCCGAGTTGGATTCGGCGATTGGCCTCTTTATTGAAGTCGGACCTACCTAACTGGACTACTTGTCCTAGGTAGACGTACGAGTCAACGACTTCAAGATCCGAGTTTCCAACAGAAACCTGATAACATTGATTACGTCTAAGTTACTGTGTAAGCCTGTCTAGTCCGGGATGATCTGAAGGATATATGCCTACCTCGATCTATTCAACCATATAGTCCATATCCATCACGCTAGCGCAGCTACGGTTTAGTGGATTCACAAACAAAACATCCAATTTCTTCTCTAAACGTTACACAAACACAGTTACAATGATTTCTTTGATCGAATAGCCAGTGCTGTGAAAAAACTTAGATTTCAATTTAGAAGGAATCACTCATAAGGGACGCGACGCAGATGAATCAATTTATTAGTCAAGTAATTTTCCACCAAGTTATCACTGTTTATTAGTTAAATAGAATGTAACCATAAATCGATACACCTACTTGTAATTAATTATTTTGAAACACAAATAACCTTTTAGAAACTATATATCAATTACGAGTGAGTTTGTTGCTGACATGTTTTAATCAGGCAAAACAATTCAACCACATTTTGATTGTAAAATTCGTACTATCATTATAATTACTAAATATATTATATATACCACTAGTGAATAAGAACTGAGTCGAAGTATATAATCTCTGATTTTCACAAGTAGTCAATTTAATTACAATGTTACTAAAATTGGCTAATCGTAACATATATTTTTAACACCATGTTTAACTTTTAGGAAACATCCTACTAATATTATAAACGCGAAACTTTGTGAGTATGTATGGATGTTTGTTACTCTTATACGCACAAACGGCTAAACCGATTCGGATGAAATTCAGTAAAAAGGTAGGTTAGACCTTAGAATAACACAAAGGCTACTTTTTATCTCAGGCTAATGCGGGGCACAGCTAGCATATAAATATTATTTATTTATTTAATAACTAAACCGGCACATTAGGTACCACTTACATTAGTTACAAACATTCAATACTTATAACACAAATTTTACAAGAATAATTATTACATAATGTCAAATAAATGTCAATTAAAGATAAAATTAGGTGTACTGTACATATTCATAATTAGAACTAAATCATACATACATAAATATATATACCTCATTCAAATTCATCTTCCACTACGGTCACCTTACACGTCTTCTTCTCAAAATTATGTCTAATCAAACAATATTAATTATTGTAAACTTGAACCAGCGGGTCTTATCAAACTTCTGAAATTCATATTTTTACATGTATGGTTCATTAAATCATCGACACGAATTTGATGCATTCAATTCAACTGCCACGAATTACTATAGGAAAAATAGACGTTTATTTTGGTCAACTTTGCACTAAATTTCGGATTCAAATTTATTTTTTATGAGGTTTAGGATCACTTACTGAGCATAAAATCACAAAATGCTGACAGATCCAGGTGGAGCTTCAAACGCCATCTTGAAAAAACGTTTTGACCGATATCTCGGAAACTATGCACTTAAGAGCAAAAGTCACGGAGATCATTATTGTATAGAAAAAACATTCGCATCTTTTGTTGCCAGTAAACTTTTTTTTAAAACTAACCGTTTACGATTCGTGGCTCATTTAATGATATAAATCATAAACGCTAAGTTTTACTAACAAGTTTACTGGAAATAAAAGATACGAAATTTTATTTTCTACAATAATAATCTCCGTGACTTTTGCCCTTAAGTGCATAGTTCCCGAGTTATCGACCAAAAACGTTTTTCAAGATGGCGCTTGAAGCTCCACCTGGATCTGTCGGTATTTTAAGATTTTATGCTCAGTAAGCGATCCTAACCCATGTTAAAAAAATTTAGTGCAAAGTAAAATTATTGTTTTCCTGTACTATAAAATACTATAATTCTTGTCATATAAAATTAGATACAAAATGCTCGAAACAGCTGTTTAGGACCTGAATCGAATAATGACCAAGAAAAGAGAATTCATATTGAAACCATAAAAGCGCTAGAACTGTTCTGAAGCGTTTTCCAATAGTCACTAATAAATATCTAAAGGTCAGCTCCTTTCCGTACGTGTAGTTGATGCCAAATTAGTTAGCATCTCGGATAGTATTAAATAGATCTCTTATGTGATATAATTATATGGTGAAGGGTTTCACAATTATCGTTTCAGTTATGCTTTGTACTGTAGGTACCACCTAACAAGTTATACCTATTTATAGACGATCAACATATTCTAGGATATCATTGTACCATTAACCTTTAATAAAAACTTTGAACCTTGAAACAGTCTCGAAGGAAACAGTACAATGTACTGTACTGTACCAGCCTTTTCAATAGTCCACTGCAGGACGTAGGCCTACCCACGAAGGGTGATTGGGGCATATCCACCACTCTGGCCCAGTGCGGGTTGGCAGATTCACATACGCCATCGAATTTCTTCTACGGATGCATGCAGGTTGCCTCACGATGTTTTCCTTCACCGAAAAGCCCGTGGTGTGAAATTCCGTACATAAATTCCAAGGAATTCATTGGTACGGGACCGGGATTTGAACCCACGACCGTAAGGCGATTGTAAGGCGGGTGTCATTGCCACTAGATCACCACGGCTTTTTTTAACCAAAAAAAATTTAGATGTAGATAACTTTAGTTATTTCCTCGCTGAGGTGGGATGAAAAGTTACGTGTTGCACTCGAGTGCAAAGATTTTTCACGTTGTGCTCTTTTGATTCCCTCGCTAACACTCAGCATTCTAATTTTTTTTCTAATTTTAGAATCCTTCGATTGCTCGGTCATCAAAATTGAGCACGCGGTTAAAAAACAACTTTGCACTCTTTTATAACTAGTAACTATGTCAAATATTTGTTATTTATATTTTTAGTAAAATCTTTTTCTAATAGTATAGTCATACCAGACTGCTAACTTAGTTGCCTTCAACTGTACATCTATACCTAGTTTTCAAGCTGTCAAGTCGGAAGAGGAAATGGAACAGCGGAAAGTTAGCTTAACTTTTAATTGAGAAACATTGTAACAATGTATACGGTTACAAGGATGCTTGTAGTGGTGTTATGTTGCTTAGTTAGGGCCATAAGTGTAGCAGTTTAAACAAACTGCGCTTAGAACAGTACGGTGGAGATTTTATGACTGTAGTAGTTCCTGAGAGAACTAGTGGTTCAGTAAAATGTCTGTTGAGACATCGCGATGTTTTGTTGTACCTAAGTTTGTAACCCATGTGTCTTTCTCTTACCAAACTAAGAATAGAATAGGTATAATAGAATAGAATAGGTATAATAGAATAGAATAGGTATAATAGAATAGAATAGAAAAAAACTTTATTGTTTACCTGTGTACCATACCGTACCAGCCTTTTTAATAGTCCACTGCAGGACGTAGGCCTACCCACGAAGGGTGATTGGGCCATATCCACCGCGCTGGCCCAGTGCGGGTTGGTTCAAAATGATAAATATAGTATATGTACATAAAATTTAAGAGTTCGAACAGCCTGCCCATTTCGAGCGTACAATATTAGTACCTTATTTTTATAAACAGTCTTAAGCTAGAGTTACCTACATTACAAAATTTCAACAGCTTGAATTGGGTAAACCGAAGGTAATTTGTGGTTTTCAAAATATTCTTTGATAGAATTTTGAAACTAGCCAGGACTTTAGAGTTTTTTTAAAGCTATTTCCTTCTAATACTTTTATATGATGATCACTTGCTTCGCTCAATGATATCCTTGACGCAAGACAACAGTGCGATCTGTTCACTGACGACTGGAAGACGATCATAGCGGAATGTTTGTGCTACTGTGAAAGGTGTGATGTATGAACGAATGAATGGAATATGAACTGACTGATACTACTGTTTCTTGTGTATGTTGTACATAATAATTTGTATTTTTGAATGTATAACTGTTCTCTTTTTGTGTTTTAATGTTTTATTTTTATAATCGAATTCAATGTGCTTTGTAATTTTTTATTATTGTAAACTTAATTTGACATGGACGTAATATTTTTTGTGTGTGTTTTTTGTGATATGTAATTTATTGTTATTGCTAACCAAATTTGGTTCTGTTACCGTGCAAATTTGATATAAATAAATAAGTAAATATGTATAGGTAAACGGTTATAACCATTGCATATGCGCTATTTGAGGACATGGCAATATAAAATTGAGGTATACAGATGTCATATTTGTGTTTTGATATCTGGACTTCGGTACGATTACAGTAAGGAAAAATTCAGTCACGAAATGTTATAATCATTATCATCATCTGCAGTCCTCTTTATCCCACTGTCGGATATAGGTTTCTCAGTGTCATCTGCTTCGGGCCTTTTCCAATCAGAACCTCTTGCATACATACCTATATCGTGGTGTATATGCTAGCCTTGCAAAGTTAAGCCTACCTACCTACCGTGCCTAGGCTATAGGCCGAGTCAAAATTCTTGGCGGTTATGAAGTTAGCTACAAGCTGCGTACAAGAAGTTTTGGCGGGAACGCGAAACAGTCATGTCGCCTCATTGTATTATTTTGTTAAACTTGTGTTTTATCAGTGATAATTAGTGAAAAGTTGTGGTATTTCTTTGATTCTGAGCTGATTTACGTGCATGAGTGTAGGCAAGAGATATAATGTGACGTATCAGGTCGTTCCGTGTTGTCACCAAAACTCCATAGACGCCTCTAGTAAAGTATCCACTGCTTTACTGAGGTATGACTTGGACTATGATTGGACTTGACCGCGACTTTATTGGACTATGACGTGACTAGACATTGACTATTTTTATAAAATATCAAAAATTATTAAAACTTAACACTACTTGACACTGGCAAATGCACAATAATGCGACGCCAAACAAAAGAAGAAGCTGCGTACATCTCCACTTCTCGCGGAGCTGACTGATTTACTGACTGTTGATTGTTTAATTTTTCAATGCTTGTAGGAACCAGATGAAGGCCAGAAGTTAAGAGAGCAGCACCTGCGGCAGTACGCCTTTTTCCAGCTGAGGATACACCTCAAAAGGGGACAGAACTTGATCGCTATGGACAAAAACGGTACGTCAGATAAAATACACATTTACCTACATACTTAACACATTCAATATCACCACTCACTTTAAAACTGTCGCAGATGAATTAGTAGGTATTTTTCAGTTTAAAATTTAGCCGTTTCATTAAACTTCTACCTACGCTAGCTAACAGGTGAAAAATTGATAATGCTGGATGATTTAAGACACATATAAGAACTCTTAAAATATACTAAAGTGTATTTAGCCCGTTGATGACATAGAACATGTAGTGCTTTCAATGGTAGAGACATCCCCTCTAAAAAACTGTTGCCTCAAACATAAGCCTCGGTTTGCCCTTCCCCCCTATTTTATCGGTGTACTTTTCCGTTGTCGAAAATAAACTTCGGGAAAAATTCTCGCTCGCCGCGCTCGTGCAATATCTCTGTTAAGTTAGATAAGAACTGTAGATCTTTTAGGCAAGTTAATTCATACTTATCGTTCCGATAACCATTTAGAAACAGTAGAAATTATCATTCATTTTAGGCAGACAAATTCAATTGAATTTCAGTCTATATTCACAAGGGAGAATACCCAGAATAGAGGGACTGACCCGGGAAATCGCAACGTAGCATTAACTTGGCAAACTTTCGCAACATTCCCGAATTTGAACTTAAAACTATTTGTTCGGAGGAACTATCTTTGAACTATTCGAACTCAGTTACCTACATGAAATGGAGTGACCTGAAAGGAACTAGGTAATTATTGTTTGTCGTAAGTTTACTGCTGAAGATACGCCTATCGTTGTTTTTTCTTTTCTCTTTCAGGCTTTTCAAGTTACAAGTTGTATAATTTCCATACGACATCGAATTTCTTCTTCTGACGTACCTCTATAGGTTTCTTTGCTATGTTTTTCTTCACCAAATACATACTGAAATCCATGTATAAGTTCCAAAAAACTTATGGCTAAAACTTAGACTACACGATAGAGACACTACGTGTGGTAGAGGCTCTACAAAAAAGAACGCGTTTCCGCGCGTTCTTTTTAGGGTTCCGTATTTTTAGTATTTTACCGTCACTCTCATTCCATTCATCTATCCATCAGCCAAAAAACGCCTACTGATGAACGTAGGCCTCCCCTATGAATCTTCAATAAGACCGGGTGGAAGCGGCTTGTATCCAGCGTGATTCTGCGGTCTTGGTATAAGAATGATTCTTCTACGGATCTCATCATTTCTGATTCGACATGAAACTCTCAACTCTCTTTCTCTCACACCGCGTTGTTTGAGGAAAAGTCTGTACTTATTGTACAGTGTAATAATACCTTATTACTTCATCTGCGATAGTCCTCACGCACTCCACACTAACTCAACACGTTTTATTTTTATATCACGTCCGTAACTTTTTAAGTAGACACCTAAAAGCTTGGAGCTCTCCCTAACGCCTACCTAATGCTTGTTATTAACTTGAAGAATGCTAAATATTCAGGGAAAAGTATATTTTTATGCTACATAGGCTGTTCGTATACAAACGGTACCGGAGGGTCTATTATTCAATTGAATTATGTTTATTTAAGTTAATAAAACTAAGTACTTCGGTTTCCAAATGAGCAGATATTTTGGTGCTGAATTTAAATATTTCGGGTCTAAACGGCTGTTTCGAATAATTGATTAAAATGTTAGTCACACTGAATTCACCGTATATGAATTGATGACATGAATTGAATGATCGAACGATGAATTGCAATAAGTATATGTGGCAATTTAAAAAAACAAATAAATCATAGGACAATAGATAGATAGATAATTCTTTATTAGCTTAACCAAATACAGTACAAACACATGAAAAATAACAACATTAAACATTAGTTATACTAAATGGCGGCCTTATCGCTTCAAGCAATTTTTTCCAGGCAACCATGTTACACACAGACAATCATATTGTGGTTCGGGCGAAGCGGCCATTTTAATAACCCCGAGTTTTGGATTAGTTTGTTAGTTATCCTTCTATTTGTATATGTTCTGTGGCAGCCTCGACACATGAAAACCGTAGTAATAACTATGACTTTTTATACTATACTTTGCAAAATCATGACCAGGTAGAAGTTAGATTGCTTTCATAAAATATAAAATCACTAATATGTCCTATAATCAGTCGAACAATCTGTTAACTTAATAATAAAGTCAAGAAGTACCTATTCCCCGTCTTTACAATAGTTTCCCTCTTCCTATCACGCAAAAACTGTATTTTTTTACTTAATGATTGTAAAAGGGCCTCTTGGTGTTGGTTTCGGCCCCATCAATGTCCTTCAAAGATCCGGGGCAACCCGTGTGTTGTAAAACAAATAAATGTCAATAACTCAAAAATAAGGAATTGCAAACAAATAACGTTCTTAAGTTAGATGTCACATAACCAAAATTGAATTAAATTCAATACAGAGAATTGTCGTTTTGTGTACGAACAACCTGTTAACTCAATAACAATTTGTAAACAAATTTCTTCACTGATACATAAAATATGCAAAAGGCTCTCGGCTCGGGCTAACTTTTCCATTATTTTATTACGTTATACTACAATTTTGAGTACGGGCTTGGTAGCGGAAATGCTTTCAATTTGGTAAAATATTTAGCTATTTTTATCCATAAGTATGTATAAGGTAAAGTTATACGTTTGTTAATACTTGTTAAGACTAAAAAACCGGACAAGTGAGAGTCAGGCTCGCACATCGAGGGTTCCGTACAAACACGTTGTTAAAATAATTAAAAACCGGTTTTAGCATGTGCTAATGAAGTTTTTTTATATGATACCTTACATGATACGATTTACTCACATTGAATATTAAACCCATATTTTGTGAATTTTGAGGCCCTATCTTTTTGTGATTTAAATAAAAATGTACAGTTTTCATATTTATTCCTATATGTGTACTCTGAGACAATGCTTCTCCCCAAATTTCATAATTCTATGTCAACGGTGTCGAAATATGCGTTTTTTTATGACATAAACGGCTCTAACTTATTTAAACGATAACTGAGAAGTTTTTCTTTTACACAACTGAAAGAGACTATAGATATACGTATACAGTTTAAATTTCAACTCGATATCTTTACGCGTTCCCGAGATAAAGAGTGATCCTACAAGGGTTCCGTTTTTGCCATTTGAGGTACGGAACCCTAAAAATGCGTGAAAACTGACTCAATATAGAAACAGGCTATTAGACAATAATAAACTTTAAATTTTGTTCCTATAATTATGTTAACTTTACCCACCCTAGAAAAATTTAAGTCAATATTTGTAGGGTGTGCAAAAGTGATAAGCTGCTCACCCAACGGAGAAAAATGATAACTAACTGATTAATTAACGATTTTGAACTTCGCAAAAATGTTGATAAGTTTATGATATTTAAACTGCAATTCTTAATCTGAATTTTAAGATTAAGATTAAAAACTGATAGTAACAGCCTTATCTGCCTCTAAGGACTCGAATTTTGTTATAATTGGTCTCTTATAAACTAATTTCAAATTATTTTGAATGCAAAAAACGTTTCATAATTTAGATCAAATTAATATAAGTAAACAACTTTTAAATTAAGCACTATTAAAGGTATTTAGCTAAAACTGTTTGACTTGAAAAAAATACTTAGGTTAGTTAGTATTTTTTTGACTTGAAAAATTTAACAATATTGAAAACAAATACTTTTTATTCGCTTTTTACACTAAACACAAATTATTACACACACCATCACATTTTCCCTATATTCGTGTAGTTATTTTTATCTATTTTGCATGTTTATTATTTTTTTCATAATTTCATGCATTGCTTGCCTATTTCTTAACCATTCCACAATACTATATTCGCTCACTAATTTATGAATGATGGTGATTATGTTGAACTACTCTAAACTTTACTAATCTAACAATACTGAGCAGTTAGTCCAGGTTTACACGTAAATCGAAACTACAGCTGTTTCCGTGTGGCTCTATATATTTTAGTACAGCGCCCCTGGCGGAAACGAGGAAGAACTAATGAAAATGTATGGAGCCGCACGTGAACGCAAAACCTGGACTAAGGGCTCTGAAATTGTCTCCTACTACACGACACATTAAGGTGACGCATTGACGAACTATTGTTTCTCAAAAATCGAGTACCGCGCCCTTTCACTCGGACAAATTTTACGCGGTCGCGCTCGGCGCTCGACAGGATCGCGCCAGAGCGGCGGGCGGCAGTCAGTTTTTTTTATTAATTACTCATAATTTACACATTAAAAAAATAACTTCTCGGTTCGTTAAATAGAAAAGTGATCTGGATAATTTATTCGTAAAAAATAATGTGGTGTTGTCGCTGATAATTCTGAACATTCGAATTATTAAACTTTTTTGGTGAGAAATTCGTAAGATTTTTTTTTAACAAACCCCGTCACTTTTCAAAATTTTGTCCGGCTCTTTAAATATTTCAAGATTTTCCCTTATCTATAATATTCTTTAAATTTGAATCAATATAATTCGTCCTCTCACATCGCGCATTCAAAAGTACTCGTCTTTTAATTTCTCGGCCCGATGCCTCGTCTTAAAAAATATAACAGTTTTCACAAGTTTACATTTAGTTTAGTTCAGATCAAAGTATAACAGAACTTATGCCACATCCACTAACATTTTACTCGGTATATCTACTATTTTACTACATCTACCATTTTTAATGAGTGCATAATCATGAATTTAACAATTCATGTATATTCAGTGCTTTTACACATGGACAAATATACATCTTTGTTTTATATAGAGATATTCTTATGTGGGTAGAGTTGCACTCTATAAGGTAGCTCAGAATTTTCCAGTAATGGCTTAATTAGCGCGATAATTTACGCCTTAACACGGAGGTGAAGCAGGAAAATAACTAAATCAAATCTCTGAACTAGTAGTACACAATAATAGGATACTGCCAGCGCTGAAACTTGAACAAATTTATGATCTTGAGCAGCCCAAATTTATAGACAAGAGTTAATGAGAGTTCCGTTTTTCTTATAAAGTACGAAACCGTAAAAACCTCATCAAATCAATCGCAAATTAGCAAATCGGAACTCTACATTGAAAGATGTGATAGCACAAATAGACATAGGTCACTTAGTAAGTATTTATTTCTCTAGAACTAAAAATAATGATGTAAGTAAGTTCGTACGGGCCGGGTGGCTAGCTCTAGTGTCAGATTTTTTAGCAAACTGAAGGCCTCTAATATGGCTGAACAATTAAAATAATCAATAGCAGCAGTAAATTCTGTGCGAAAAGTAATTTATTTTTCACCATGCAGCTTTCAGCTAAATCAGAAAAAAACTTTCAAACAAAAAAATCCAGTCTCATCCAGGTATTACGGAGGTAGTTAGATGCTTTAAATATTCACAGTATATTGAGTTGTATATTTTCTTGAAAAATAAATAATTTGATTAAAAAAATTGTTTAAAATATGCTCGTTATTGTGTTGACTCACCAAAATAATTTGTATATCATCGCAGTTATAACACAATATTAAACCCAATAAATTTTGTAGTATTAATTGGAATTTTGGACGTTGTGCGCTATAGACATTTTTCCTTCCTAGTCATTATTGTGCGATTTAGACATTTTGCTTCCTAGTCATTGTGCGCCTTGGACGTAATTATTTTTGAACATTTTGCTCTTTGGACAATATGCGCCCCGGTTGTCATTTTGCGGCTAAACCGTTTTGGATATCGTAGCACCAAAGGAAGAGGCCCTTTAACACCATCAATGATTTATCATCATCTATAGCCTTCTTTATCCCGCTGATAGGTACAGGCCTCTCTCGTAGTGTTCCATCTGCCTCGGTCCTGTGACAATCATGTTCAGGTTCGACCTGCCATTCGATATCGTCGACCCATCTTGTAGACGATCGACCAACGCTCCACTTACCTTACCTCGGCCATAACCACCCTTTAATATACGGAAAAGAAATTAAACAAAATCTCTGAGCAAGCACACAATAATAGAAAATAGCCAGCGCAGAAAGCGGAACATTTCATCAAAATTTATGATCTTGGGCGGCCCAAATTTATAGACAAGGGCCGGTTAATGGGCGGCCGCCGCCTGAGCTCGCAGACGCAATTTATGGCTCAAGGGTAGGATTCTCTTTTGTTATGTAATTACGATAACAAGTGGGAAATTATGAATTTTTTCAAACCCTTTGACCTTAGTTTTTGAGATATAACTAAAACCTTAGAGAATTAATAACCAATACTAGCTAAAAACCAGTAAACCAGCAGCTAAGTAGGTACATGTAGGTACACTAATAAACCGATGAGTTGTGTTTGTTTTGGCTTTATAATGCAGATCCCAGTGGAGCTAGCCCATCTATTTTCTAAATGATTACTAATTTCGTTCAAAATACTAATAAAGAACAATATATATGCTTTGATAACGAAAATAAAAATAAGCTGGAAAATTCCGAGCGAAACCTAAGAGAGCAGCTAGTAAAAAATATAATACCTAATCCACTTTTATTCGCCAATTCTTCTGAGTAGAAATAGCAATAAAGCATTCTACTCACGTTCCCACTTCGAGATGCGTCATTGTCCATGCATGTCGGCATTAGACCTAGGGATCAGGGGTGGATTTAGTGGTGTGGAAACCTCGGGGCAACAAAAATGTAGAGGCCCTTTTTCACGGTAATAGTATTTAACAGTATTCCGTCTTCATACAAACTGTCATGACGCGAATCATAACTACACGCTTAGGAGTTCGTTATACACTTGGTACACTAATAGCCAGCAGAAGATGCGCCGTAGTGACGAACGAACGTGTGGCTTTGTAATCAGTAAGGGCAGCCTGCGTAACAGCGTACGTAACACGCGCTAGTGTTACGTACTGCGTGGCGACTTGGGGCTGTAGATATTTATTTCAAGGACAGGGCCGAATCGCAATACTGTTAGATACCATTAAAGTGCCCTTGGTCACAAATGGAGAAATCAGTATCCCATGAAATGAGTAGGTGGGTACCTACTCATTTCATGGGAATTTCAATTCCAAGTATATTCTTACTTATCAGGACGATTTGGAATTTTGATAAGTGTTTTACCATATTTGTCAATATACATATTTGAGAATAATATACTAGGTATACTTTTCTACAAAATACTAGGTAAAGATGAAACAGCGAAAAAATCTATAGAATAGTTGTTTACTAGTGATTATTCTTGTTTCTTGAAATTTGTTTTTTTTTTTCGAAATCCATTGTCCGCTATTATGGAGGCCTCGGACACTCACCCCGGCTGCCCTCCCCAAAATCCGTCCCTGCTACGGATAATACAAAAGGAGACGAGAAAGCTTTATGCCAGTACTGAATAGGTAGTAGACACGCTGTATTAGAAAATACATATATCTAGCAACCAAAGTATAATCAAATTAAATTACATATTAGAATAATTGACTTTACTATACTGATGCCTAGTTAATAAATAAGTACACTGAGACCAAATCCAAATAGGTAGCATTAATGCCGGTCCATATCTTTGTTAATTATTTTGAGATAGATTAGTTATAGCTCTATCCATGTATCTATTTCCAATAAAAATAGTAATAATAACGAACTAGTAAAAAAAAATAGTAAATAATAAAATAGTGGTTGGGTCAAGGGTCAGATACAGAAGGCGGTCGTTCTGGACACGGCGCGCATTGTCAGAAAGTTCCTCTCTCTGTAGACCCAACCACCGGTAGCTTGAGCCCCGATCCGCTGCCGGCGGCACTCTAGGTTTAGGTTTTTTTATAGTATTCTGTTCTTTTATATAAATATTGTAAAAAAAAACTTAGATTTGAGATAATAAATGAATATGTGTGTAATAATAATAATTTATTAGCCTTATAACATTTCGTCACATTCCGCAAGTCATTCAATTTCAATATATTTCTATTATAATAACACTAGTATAAATTTCTAAGCAATTTTAATAACTACTCCTTACAACGAAGTCCCCCCTCCCTACTTTCCTTCTTTTGAGTGCTCTTTCCATTTCTTACTTACTTTCTTTTTATTTTTGGAATTTTTGATTGGATCTTCTAGTCGTTCCTTTTTTTAACTTTTTAGCGCCCATTTGTATAATTTTCTGTATTCATCTTTAAGCCATTAGGTACATATTAGATTAAATTTTACTTACTAGGTTTTTCTGTTAGCGTTTACTTGCTAGCTCCATTTATTAAAGAAAGGTCTATTAATCCCCTTTTATTCTCTTCAGCCCTCTAGTTCATCTATTTATTTTCATCTTTGAGCCTACATAAACTAGAAAACATTTAGATTTTACATAACAGCTCTTTTTATCAGTTCTCATACAAGTTCTCATTAGTTATAGGTTGAAGTCTATTAGCCCCTTCTAATATCCTTTAGTTATAAGCTTTTAATTTCAATTCTAGAATTAGCTTTTACATAGGTGCTAGTTTTCATTAGTTAGGTTAAATTCTATTAGTCTCCTATTATACCCCTCAGGTTCCAGTTTTTAGCCCCTATTTATAGCCCCGTAACACCTTTCTGTTCTTTTTGATTTCAGTTATTTGATTAGTTCTAACATACTAATTCTCATTAGTTAGGTTAATTTCTATTAGTCTCCTATTATACCCCTTAGGTTCCAGTTTTTAGCCCCTATTTATAGCCCCGTAACACCCTTCTGTTCTTTTTAATTTCAGTTATTTGATTAGTTCTAACATACTAGTTCTCATTAGTTAGGTTAAATTCTATTAGTTTCCTATTATACCCCTTAGGTTCCAGTTTTTAGCCCCTATTTATAGCCCCGTAACACCCTTCTGTTCTTTTTAATTTCAGTTATTTGATTAGTTCTAACATACTAATTCTCATTAGTTAGGTTAATATCTATTAGTCTCCTATTATACCCCTGAGGTTCCAGTGTTTAGCCTCTATTTATAGCCCCGTAACACCCTTCTGCTCTTTTTAATTTCAGTTATTTGATTAGTTCTAACATACTAGTTCTCATTAGTTAGGTTAAATTCTATTAGTCTCCTGTTATACCCCTTAGGTTCCAGTTTTTAGCCCCTAATTATAGCCCCGTAACACCCTTCTGTTCTTTTTAATTTCAGTTATTTGATTAGTTCTAATATACTAGTTCTCATAGTTAGGTTAAATTCTATTAGTCCCCTATTATACCCATTAGGTCCTTAGGCCCCATATTTAGCCCCGTAGCGCCCGCTTGTCTTTTTATTTTTGCTTCTTCTAACGTTGCTCCTATGGGCTCGAACGCCAGGTCTGTTGTCAGGCACCAGCGACCCGTACGTCAAGTTCAAGGCTGGTGGGCGGCTGCTGCACAAGTCCAGGATAGTGTATCGAGACCTGAACCCGGTCTGGGATGAGTGCTTCACCGTGCCCATTGAAGATCCTTTCCAGCCTGTGCAGCTTAAGGTGAGATTCAGTGAAAAAAATGAAAATGAATACAACCCGGTCACAATATCTGTGCACCTGACCTCGTGACGTCAAATAACAAAAATAACTGTAATAACAAAACAACAACAACAAACAACAACAAAAGCGAAAATATCAATATTATCTGGACGTTTATCGGCAACGAAGATGCTAACCGTACTGTCGCACCGGGGAGTGCGCGGAGAGGTTACAGGGGAAGCGGGAGAGGCGCCGCATTCCAGCGAGGTGCACAGATATTCTGACCGGGTTGTAAATAAATATTTTGGGACATCTTACACACGGCCTCTGACCCCAAACTAAGCAAAGCTTGTGATATGGCTGCCAGAGACTAATATACAACATATACTTATTTATAAATACATACTTATATAGATCGTACCTAACTAAATAACACCCAGACACAGAGCAAACACTTATGTTCATCACATAAATATTTGCCCTGGATGGGGATCGAACCCACGCCTCTTTGATCCAGTAGTTAGGGTCACTAACCACTGGGCCACCGAGGCAGTCAATAAGGGCTTTTTAAATTGTATAAGGGGTGGCCTCGATTGAATGTCTGGAAATGAATAAAGTGTTTTTAATAATATTCTGAAAGTAACACTAAATATCGCACTTTATTATTTGATGAAGTTAGATTGGTATTTTACACACCTCTAGTACCGTCTACCTGCCAAAGCCACTGTTACCCAAACTTCATAATGGTCCATCGTTCTTACCTGTATTGGGAGCATAGCTGTGCTGATAAACTTTCAGCTTTCGTAAAATAACGATGGTGTGGGGTACACGGGCTCTTGCTCTATAATGAATTAAATCTAATAAATAGACATGGATATAGACAAATGGAATAAACAAAAGTTCAAAGTCAAATCATTTATTGCAACATATGAAATTTACATGCGGTTCTTAGTTAACATGTTTTTTATAGTGATACTCGTACATATGACCCTATAAGGGTATGGCAATTTTATTATTTGTTCTATGCCCAGCAGTGGTTAATGAGGGGAAATAACTATGACGATAATTTTAGTTTACATGCATTATTTCACACCGCATGCAGAATTCACAAAAAATACTCTCGCAACAATATTTCTTAGTATAATGTTCCTTAGTAAGTAATGACTAGTAAGTGATAACTTAGAAAAAGCCATGGTGGTCTGAAAAAGCCGTGGTGGTCTAGAGGTAGTGACACCCGCCTTACAATCGTGAGGTCGTGGGTTCAAATCCCCGGCCCTGTACCAATGAGTTATTCAGAATTTATGTACGGAATTTCACACCACTGGCTTTTCGGTGAAGGAAAACATCGTGAGGCAACCTGCATACGCCAGTAGAAGAAATTCGATGGCCTATGTGAATCCACCAACCAGCACTGAACCAGCGTGGTGGATATGGCCTAATCACCCTTTGTGGGTAGGCCTATGTCCTGCAGTGGACTGTTAAAAAGACTGATACAGTTTAGTACAAATACAGTAAGTAATGAGTACCTACACCATGCTTTTGAAGCAGATTCATTTCGATAAAACATTTATTTATTCATTCCAAATTACATAAACTTTCAAATGTAGCTAATACTGAAATACGAGAAATAGCTTTTCTCGAGGAAATGTTCATAAAACGAGACTTGATATATTTCAAAGCACCCTTTCAACATATTCAAATTCACCGAGATGGAAGATTATAGTACATTTGATGTGTTTTTAAGGATGAAGAAATATAAAATATCTTTAATGCCTTATATCTGTCTATATACCTAGGAAGGAAAGCCGCAATTTGGTTTTATAGACCAGTTAATCTTACGTGTCGTAAACGGAGGTCCAGAAAAACATCACGATGCGATGGTCCAGTAAAAATTTAAATAAAACTCTAGTATTGTAGTGATGTATCAGTCGTAACTCAAATTATTTGACACAGCTATATACATATACCGAAGCTTATCAATCGACTTCAAAAAAAGAGGATCTCATTTCGACTGTAAGTAAATGATGTAGGTATAATTAATTTATGTTTTTCAAATGAAACTTCTAATGCGACTTCCAACAAGGTTGCGTTAAACGTTTAACGCTACCATAGAGGGGTGGTTATAAAAGCACTGGTGCGTAGAAATTTCACTTCTTCCGCGCTGAGAGACTCCATGATGACAAAAAATAATAGTATTTTTTTTATGTAGACATGCGCGATAACTTCACCAATTATGAACCGATTTTAATGGTTTTTTTTTTGATGGACTATACTTCAGAGATGGTCCCATTTAAATTTTATCGAAATCGGTACAGTGGTTTTTGAAAAATTAACAATAATCTGAAACTGACAACGTTATTTTCGCAAGAATCGCAAAAATAATTTTGTTTTCACAATTTCCAGAAATAGTAAGTTTCCAATATTTCCTAGTTCTACTAATAGCTGTAAATGAAAGACAACTCGTTGACTACTTTAGGTACTTCTAGGACTGCGATCTGAAAACTAGTCAACTACCTAGTAGGTATAAATAGATTTCTGGGGTGTGCATTCAACTTCCAATATAGAAATGCTTTCAGCGAAGCTCATTTCCATTCCTACAATTCTAGAAAACGGAATATGAGTCCAAAGCTGTGGAGGTATTCCTAACACATACTCAGCTTGTATGACGTCCTATGCAAATGTCGATACCTATTCGAATCTAAAGCTTAGATTCCAACAAAGTGAAACGCAGCAGGGTGAAGCGTTGCAATCGGCATATTAGAAAAAAAAGTCAAAAGTGTAGTGAATTCAGTTTTTCGCTGAGCATATTATAAAGGCAGTTGATAATGTTTTTTGCCAAAAATTGGCACAACTGACTTCGACCGTGTACAGAATTAATAAATAAAAAACTCACAAAAAGCTGCGCATTGATTGGGAAACCCAATAGCAAAGAGCAGCTTGTAACTAACTTCACATCCGCCGACTTGTATGATTTCGCCTATAAATGACACCTCTGAAATAATTATGTTCTACCAAACAAAAAAAAACCAGACAAGTGCGAGTCAGGCTCGCATACCGAGGGTTCCGTACAAATCCTGTAAATTTCATTAAATTCTGAAATCTCTATAGGATAAATAAATAATTTATGTAACAAATAAAAGTTTTTTTTTTTTACTTTTCTCGTCAAAAATCGGTAATTACACATTGTAAACCTGTTTTAGCATGTGCTAATGAAGCTCTTTCATATGATACCCCACATTATACGTTTCACTTACTTTGAATTTTGGGCCAATATTCTTTGCATATATACGTAGACCCTATTTTTTGTGACTATTAAAAAATGTACAGTTTTCAGATTTATTCCCATATGTGTACTCTAAGACAATGCTTCTTGCTAAATTTTATAGTGCTAGGTCAACTGGAAGTACCCTGTAGGTTTTGATTTCCTTGAGTGTCAAAATATGCTGTTTTTTACGACATAAGCCGCGATAACTTTTTTCTTCGGTAACTGAGAAGCTTGATTTTTTCACAACTGTAAGAAACTATAGATATACGTACATGGTTTAAATTTCAACTCGTTAACTTAACGCGTTATTGAGATAAAAGGTCTTGACAGACGGACAGACGGACAACAAAGTGATCCTATAAGGTTTCCGTTTTTTCCTTTTGAGGCACGGAACCCTAAAAAGACCATTGAAATCCATTCATAATTGGCGAAGTCATTGGATAAAATACAAACAAAAAAAACAGTCGAATTATGAGAATCCTTTTTTGAAGTTGGTTAATAATACACAGCCTATCTTCACACCGGTCCGCTTTTTTGGATTCTGGCCCGTATGCAGTATTCAATGTAAGAGCTGTGACGTAACTGCTGTAAAGCGTAGGTGTTGAATTGAACTCTGTGCTAACATTATAATGTCTTTGAATTGCACACATAACCATTTGTTCATTATTAATTCCTTCATGGAAAGGGAAAAGGTTGGTAAAGTAAACTCTGTCCAGCCGGCCTAATATACGTATCATGAAATATTTCTTTCAATATGCCAGAATGCGACAGAGTTATGATGAAGCACAGAGTTGCAACTCTTTGTGGTGAAGTATACAGGGTTATTTCTAATAAATTAGCACCCTTTTAGGGGCTTATTCTCTACATCAAAACTAACAACTTTTGTTTTACGACTTTCGTCAAAACTCAAAAAAAATGTTTGTTGTTCCAGAGAAAAATATCGTTCACTCGCGACCAAATAGAAACGAAATACGAAATGGAACAGCTGATCTTTTTTTTTAGTTTTGACTAAAGTCGCAGAACGAAAGTTGTTAGTTTTGGTGTACAGAATAAGCCCCTGAAAGGGTGCTAATTGATTAGAAATTAACCTGTACATGTGTCACTTTTTCACATGTCGACAAAACCCTTTTCGTGGTCTATGTTAAGTTACCAGGAAATATTTTTATAGATCTATCTATCTATCTATTAGCCGTAGGATGTCCACTGCTGGACATAGGCCTCCCCCATGGATTTCCTATAAGGCCGGTTGGAAGCGGCCTGCATCCAGCGCGTTCCTGCAATTTTTATTATGTCGTCAGTCCACCTAGTCGGTGGACGTCCTACGCTGCGCTTGCTGGTGCGTGGTCTCCATTCGAGAACTTTCCGGCCCCATCGGCCATCCGTTCTTCGAACAATGTGTCCTGCCCATTGCCACTTCAATTTGCTAATCCTTATTATTTTTATATAAGTAGGTACTTACTCCTACCCGATACTTCATCATTATTTTGGGTTTAAGACCGTGTGTAAGATGGGCATCCTAATATTAATTTATTCTATAAATTAGCTTGTTTCAGCTGTTGATTGAGCAATGTTTTCTTACTTAAAATTATGATCCGTAAGCCAACTTTACAGTCAACCATTTTTTAGGTTTTCGACTACGACTGGGGTCTCCAAGACGACTTCATGGGCTCGTGTCAGCTGGACCTCACGGCACTCGAGCTGGGCCGGACTCAGGACCTGGTGCTGTGTCTGAAGGACCCTAACAAGCCCGCGCAGGACCTGGGCGAGATCGTCCTTAATGTGACACTGTGGCCCAAGTCGCAGGAAGATAAAGATCAAGTAGGTGCTAGTACTTATAATTATATTATAGACTGAATCAAAAATTAGGGGAGGCATATGGCCAGCAGTGGACGTCATCTAGCTGATCGTTAGACCGAAGTTAAATTCGGCTTATACATAATCGTCCGACATACCTCAATGCCTCAAGTCGGAAGTTTTCAACCAGTGTGTGTTGCCAGTGATGACTTATGGCACAGAAACGCGTGGTCTCTCACTATGGGCCTTATTAGTAAGCTCCAAGTAGCCCAACGAGCTATGGAGAGGGCTATGCTCGGAGTCTCTGCGGAATCGAATCAGGAATGAGGAGATCCGTAGAAGAACCAAAGTTACCGACATAGCCCAACGGATTAGCAAGTTGAAATGGCAATGGGCAGGGCACATAAAACGGAGGACTGATGACCGGTGGAGTCGAAAAGTTCTCGAGTGGAGACCACGTACCGGCAAGCGCAGCGTAGTACGTCCACCCACAAGGTGGACGGATGACCTCATTAAGACCGCAGGATCGCGCTGGATGCAAGCCGCTTCCAACCGGTCTTATTGGAGATCCATAGGGGAGGCCTATGTCCAGCAGTGGACGTCCTTTGGCTGATGGATGGATGATGGATACATAATAGTAGAAGTAGAAATACAATCAGACTAAAACCATTTACAAATCTCATTTCATATTTAAGTTACATACCTATATTTCTTTTTACGAGGTGGAAATTTTCGGAAGGCATCCAACTGTTTTGGGGTTCAGCCGGGCTATGTGCAATTGTACCCACTAACTGAAGCCGTGGTGGCCTAGAGGTATTGACACTCGCCTTGCAATCGTGGGGTCGTGAGTTCAAATCCTGGTCCCGTACCAATGAGTTCTTTGGAATTTATGTACGGAATTTAACACCCCTGGCTTTTCGGTAAAGGAAAACATCGTTAGGCAACCTGCATGCTTCCGTAGAAGAAATTCGATGGCGTAATGTGAATCCGCCAACCAGCTTGGGCCAGCGTGGTGGATATGGCCCAATACGTCCTGCAGTGGACTATTAAAAGAAAGGCTGGTACAGTACCCACTAAAATCCTCTCGGTGGCCAGCCTTTGTGTGCTCTTGGGAGCTCTGGGATCTCCAGGGGAACGCTCCAGAGCTCTCAGCACTTTACTTGACTACTCGAGCCTGCCTTAGGCTCGATGGTCCTCTACGAGAACACCACACACGTTATAGTCCTCCCCGGACCCGTTTGAGTGAGTGGCTAGTGCCTCATCTCTAACCATTGACGAGCCCAGGCCGGCTAGCATACGGACTACGAAATAATTCTATCGACGTTTTTCAGATAGAAACAGAGTTATGGTGAAGAATGTATCTGTCTCTTTTACACACGTCGACAGAAATCTTGTCGTGGTCGTATGTTAAGCTAGCAGGTCACCTTTTAGTAGGCTCTTACTAGGTACATGGGATTAGCCGTATTCTATATTAGGGCCTAAATAAGTTATACCTACGTAAAAACTTATGTCACAAGCGACGGCCTCGTCTGTAAAGCAGTACTTTCCTAAACGAAATTACATAGTATGTGTTTAACTGGTCAAAGTCAACACGCCCTGTTTTCCAGTAATGGCATGTTGTGTCATGCTTGCCTACGACCACGCCCTTCGTTAAAAGTTATTTTTCAAACTTAGTTTAGGTTTTTTATTGCTAAGTATTAAGCCGTTCGTATACAAGGTGGCTAAGATATCGGATACTTAGATATCGAAGCATAATATCGGTTATTGCAAGGCAATACATTTTGAAATGTTTATCTTAAGTTATTACAGTATAAAGTGAATACCTAATTAGAATATTTTTTATTATCATCATCGTCCTCAACTTATTTTAGCACTAACTAAACCTCTTTCTTGTTTATCCAACTAAATTAAATTATTTCAAATAGTTCTTTTTTCTATTTTTATACATATTATTAGAAAGATTCTTGTTTGGCCACATTCTACATATGTATAAGCAATCAAGGATGCAGGCACGCACCCTTACGGAATCAAACCTCTTTATACACTTTTATATTAAATGCAAACATTTTTAAATAACTGGGTTGTAAAAAAAATTGCAATCTCATTACATTGATAAGCCGGCTTAGTCTGACATTAACTACTTTTAAATACGGAACCCTAAAAATTGATGAAACATCCAGGTAGGTACGAGGTTGCGTTTTTAAGTCCGTGGAATGAAGGGGTTGGAAGGAATGAAGGGGTTGGAGGTTAGAAGGCTTGTTGAGGGTTCAACGTGTTCATTGATTCATAACTAGTATTAATATTAAGTTTTGTAAAAATCGTAGGATTCGTTTTTGAACTATCGAGGACTAAGCCACTCAATCGGGAAGAACATTTAAAAAATGGAGAAAATTGAGTATCGTTCCGACATAAAGTTCAGTGCCACACTGGGAAAATTTGTTCAAATCATGTTGAAAAAGTCATTATAAACCATCGTTTACGGGGACTCTTGCGCCGTATTCACAAGATGGTTCACAAGTGGCATAGCTTTTTTAAGCAGGACAGGGTATCACTTGAAGACCAACCCCGTCCAGCCCAACCATTCTCGGCACCCAGCATGCCTTGACCTTAGTCAGGTTTAGATGTTCAGGGAGCATTTAAAAAAAAAATTATATTGGACAGTCTAACCTTTTTGCAAGCCGTTTAATATTTATGTTATATGTTTCGATACAAATTTTTCAAAATTTTCAACAAGTTCACCTTAGTAGACGGCCCAGTCAACTAGCTAGCTAGCTGCTAGTCAACCATGCGACCACGAAAATAACTCTTTTCGACGTGTGAAAAAGTGACAGATATGTATATACTTTGCCATAACGCTATCTCGTTCTGACACTTCGAAAGAAATATTTCGTGGCGCGCATCCTAGCCTAGTCACTTATCATTTTCCTTCCACGATACAAAGTTCACGAAGTCAAGGTTATTTCATACAATACGAGTTGATAATGACGAAATGTGACGTAATGTTGGTTTGCATTACAATTACTTTTTACCTACGTTGGTCTGTATGTATTTTTTGTGTATGTTTGTCGATAACATAGTCAATTGTGAACCGAATCGAAATTTTTTTCTTTAGTTTGAAAGGGTATAATAAGTCTGTAATAATAATACCTACTGCCGAGGTCGTCCTATTTAAATTTTACAAAAATCTGACCCTTAACCTTTTGAAAATCAACAGTAAATAATTAAAGTAAAGAATTCGAGTAATTTATTTTGTGCACGATGGAAGGCTGTTTTGCCATTTTTTTGCAAAAAATATTTTTAATACGAGAAGTTCGCAGTTGTGTTAATTTTTATTTTGCAACAGTACCTACATAAGCATAGTTATGCAATTCGACGTAAGCCACAATATACGCTATGGGACTACGATTGCCTTAGAACAGTAACCGGTGTGAAGTTGGCAGCCAACTCTAGCAGCCAATATAACCCGACCAAATAATGTGAACTTTTTTATGAAGTTAGCAGCCATCGTCAAGAACGTAATAAAGCTTTCAAACACTAATACCAATGTGGTCCGAAAACCTTAATTATAGTCTAAGCTACACCCTACATAAAAATTGAACCCGATAATATAGCTCAAAAATAAGATAAATAACTCATTACGAGATTACAGGGCGCGGTGGATTTCGACCGGGTTGGACGTCGTTACGTCGGGTTGGATTACAAATTCTGATTTTCTGATACAGAAGCTATCAGAAATATGTAAAATAAAATTGGCTAAAATGTTTTTTGATGCTATTTTGGCTCTACAAACTTTACACATTTTTTGAAAATTTTAATAAATGTGAAAAAATTCTATATTATATTTTATTTCATATAATTTAAACAAAGCACGCTACAACAGCTATTGCGCTATACAACAAAATAAGTTTCAGGGCCCTGAAAAATACAGCTAGGCGAAAATTCTCGACAAAATCTGAAATAGACCGCAAGTTTCAAGTTCAGCAATTGGCTGCTGGTGAATAACGGGCCGAGTTCTCTACTTAGTGCTTATGGTGCATATTATTCTGAGACAATGATGTCTGCGCTATCTCAAAATGTCACAATCAAAGCGGCTTAAAGCCTTACTTTTTCTGCAACTCCTGCTGAAAAAAAAAAAATAATGACCGAAATCGAGTTTTCACGGCGCGGTGGATTTCGATCGGGTTGGACGTCGTTACGTCGGGTTGGATTACAAATTATGATTCTATGATACATAAGCTATCAGAAATATGTAAAATAAAATTGGCTTAAATGTTTTTTGGTGCTATTTTGGCTCTACAAACTTTACACATTTTTTGAAAATTTTAATAAATGTGAAAAAATTCTATACTATTTTTTTATTTCATATAATTTGAATGAAGCACGCAACAACAGCTATTGCGCTTTATAACAAAATAAGTTTCAGGGCCCTGAAAAATACAGCTAGGCGAAAATTCTCGACAAAATCTGAAATAGACCGCAAGTTTCAAGTTCAGCAATTGGCTGCTGGTGAATAACGGGCCGAGTTCTCTACTTAGTGCTTATGGTGCATATTATTCTGAGACAATGATGTCTGCGCTGTCTCAAACTGTCACATTCAAAGCGGCTTAAAGCCTTACTTTTTCTGCAAACCCTGCTGAAAAAAAAAAATTATGACCGAAATCGAGTTTTCACGGCGCGGTGAATTTCGATCGGGTTGGACGTCGTTACGTCGGGTTGGATTACAAATTCTGATTTTCTGATACATAAGCTATCAGAAATATGTAAAATAAAATTGGCTTAAATGTTTTTTGGTGCTATTTTGGCTCTACAAACTTTACACATTTTTTGAAAATTTTAATAAATGTGAAAAAATTCTATACTATTTTTTTATTTCATATAATTTAAATAAAGCACGCAACAACAGCTATTGCGCTATACAGCAAAATAAGTTTCAGGGCCCTGAAAAATACAGCTAGGCGAAAATTCTCGACAAAATCTGAAATAGACCGCAAGTTTCAAGTTCAGCAATTGGCTGCTGGTGAATAACGGGCCGAGTTCTCTACTTAGTGCTTGTGATGCATATTATTCTAAGACAATGATGTCTGCGCTGTTTCAAAATGTCACTTTCAAAGCGGCTTAAAGCCTTACTTTTTCTGCAACTCCTGCTGAAAAAAAAAAATAATGACCGAAATCGAGTTTTCACGGCGCGGTGGATTTCGATCGGGTTGGATGTCGTTACGTCGGGTTGGATTACAAATTATGATTCTATGATACATAAGCTATCAGAAATATGTAAAATAAAATTGGCTTAAATGTTTTTTGGTGCTATTTTGGATCTACAAACTTTACACATTTTTTGAAAATTTTAATAAATGTGAAAAAATTCTATACTATTTTTTATTTCATATAGTTTAAATAAAGCACGCAACAACAGCTATTGCGCTATACAGCAAAATAAGTTTCAGGGCCCTGAAAAATACAGCTAGGCGAAAATTCTCGACAAAATCTGAAATAGACCGCAAGTTTCAAGTTCAGCAATTGGCTGCTGGTGAATAACGGGCCGAGTTCTCTACTTAGTGCTTATGGTGCATATTATTCTGAGACAATGATATCTGCGCTGTCTCAAACTGTCACATTCAAAGCGGCTTAAAGCCTTACTTTTTCTGCAAACCCTGCTGAAAAAAAAAAATTATGACCGAAATCGAGTTTTCACGGCGCGGTGAATTTCGATCGGGTTGGACGTCGTTACGTCGGGTTGGATTACAAATTCTGATTTTCTGATACAGAAGCTATCAGAAATATGTAAAATAAAATTGGCTAAAATGTTTTTTGATGCTATTTTGGCTCTACAAACTTTACACATTTTTTGAAAATTTTAATAAATGTGAAAAAATTCTATATTATATTTTATTTCATATAATTTAAACAAAGCACGCTACAACAGCTATTGCGCTATACAACAAAATAAGTTTCAGGGCCCTGAAAAATACAGCTAGGCGAAAATTCTCGACAAAATCTGAAATAGACCGCAAGTTTCAAGTTCAGCAATTGGCTGCTGGTGAATAACGGGCCGAGTTCTCTACTTAGTGCTTATGGTGCATATTATTCTGAGACAATGATGTCTGCGCTATCTCAAAATGTCACAATCAAAGCGGCTTAAAGCCTTACTTTTTCTGCAACTCCTGCTGAAAAAAAAAAAATAATGACCGAAATCGAGTTTTCACGGCGCGGTGGATTTCGATCGGGTTGGACGTCGTTACGTCGGGTTGGATTACAAATTATGATTCTATGATACATAAGCTATCAGAAATATGTAAAATAAAATTGGCTTAAATGTTTTTTGGTGCTATTTTGGCTCTACAAACTTTACACATTTTTTGAAAATTTTAATAAATGTGAAAAAATTCTATACTATTTTTTTATTTCATATAATTTGAATGAAGCACGCAACAACAGCTATTGCGCTTTATAACAAAATAAGTTTCAGGGCCCTGAAAAATACAGCTAGGCGAAAATTCTCGACAAAATCTGAAATAGACCGCAAGTTTCAAGTTCAGCAATTGGCTGCTGGTGAATAACGGGCCGAGTTCTCTACTTAGTGCTTATGGTGCATATTATTCTGAGACAATGATGTCTGCGCTGTCTCAAACTGTCACATTCAAAGCGGCTTAAAGCCTTACTTTTTCTGCAAACCCTGCTGAAAAAAAAAATTATGACCGAAATCGAGTTTTCACGGCGCGGTGAATTTCGATCGGGTTGGACGTCGTTACGTCGGGTTGGATTACAAATTCTGATTTTCTGATACATAAGCTATCAGAAATATGTAAAATAAAATTGGCTTAAATGTTTTTTGGTGCTATTTTGGCTCTACAAACTTTACACATTTTTTGAAAATTTTAATAAATGTGAAAAAATTCTATACTATTTTTTTATTTCATATAATTTAAATAAAGCACGCAACAACAGCTATTGCGCTATACAGCAAAATAAGTTTCAGGGCCCTGAAAAATACAGCTAGGCGAAAATTCTCGACAAAATCTGAAATAGACCGCAAGTTTCAAGTTCAGCAATTGGCTGCTGGTGAATAACGGGCCGAGTTCTCTACTTAGTGCTTGTGATGCATATTATTCTAAGACAATGATGTCTGCGCTGTTTCAAAATGTCACTTTCAAAGCGGCTTAAAGCCTTACTTTTTCTGCAACTCCTGCTGAAAAAAAAAAATAATGACCGAAATCGAGTTTTCACGGCGCGGTGGATTTCGATCGGGTTGGATGTCGTTACGTCGGGTTGAATTACAAATTATGATTCTATGATACATAAGCTATCAGAAATATGTAAAATAAAATTGGCTTAAATGTTTTTTGGTGCTATTTTGGATCTACAAACTTTACACATTTTTTGAAAATTTTAATAAATGTGAAAAAATTCTATACTATTTTTTATTTCATATAGTTTAAATAAAGCACGCAACAACAGCTATTGCGCTATACAGCAAAATAAGTTTCAGGGCCCTGAAAAATACAGCTAGGCGAAAATTCTCGACAAAATCTGAAATAGACCGCAAGTTTCAAGTTCAGCAATTGGCTGCTGGTGAATAACGGGCCGAGTTCTCTACTTAGTGCTTATGGTGCATATTATTCTGAGACAATGATATCTGCGCTGTCTCAAACTGTCACATTCAAAGCGGCTTAAAGCCTTACTTTTTCTGCAAACCCTGCTGAAAAAAAAAAATTATGACCGAAATCGAGTTTTCACGGCGCGGTGAATTTCGATCGGGTTGGACGTCGTTACGTCGGGTTGGATTACAAATTCTGATTTTCTGATACAGAAGCTATCAGAAATATGTAAAATAAAATTGGCTTAAATGTTTTTTGATGCTATTTTGGCTCTACAAACTTTACACATTTTTTGTAAATTTTAATAAATGTGAAAAAATTCTATACTATTTTTTATTTCATATAATTTAAATAAAACACGCAACAACAGCTATTGCGCTATACAGCAAAATAAGTTTCAGGGCCCTGAAAAATACAGCTAGGCGAAAATTCTCGACAAAATCTGAAATAGACCGCAAGTTTCAAGTTCAGCAATTGGCTGCTGGTGAATAACGGGCCGAGTTCTCTACTTAGTGCTTATGGTGCATATTATTCTGAGACAATGATGTCTGCGCTGTCTCAAACTGTCACATTCAAAGCGGCTTAAAGCCTTACCTTTTCTGCAAACCCTGCTGAAAAAAAAAAATTATGACCGAAATCGAGTTTTCACGGCGCGGTGGATTTCGATCGGGTTGGACGTCGTTACGTCGGGTTGGATTACAAATTCTGATTTTATGATACATAAGCTATCAGAAATATGTAAAATAAAATTGGCTTAAATGTTTTTTGGTGCTATTTTGGCTCTACAAACTTTACACATTTTTTGAAAATTTTAATAATAGTGAAAAAATTCTATACTATTTTTTATTTCATATAATTTAAATAAAGCACGCAACAACAGCTATTGCGCTATACAGCAAAATAAGTTTCAGGGCCCTGAAAAATACAACTAGGCGAAAATTCTCGACAAAATCTGAAATAGACCGCAAGTTTCAAGTTCAGCAATTGGCTGCTGGTGAATAACGGGCCGAGTTCTCTACTTAGTGCTTATGGTGCATATTATTCTGAGACAATGATGTCTGCGCTGTCTCAAACTGTCACATTCAAAGCGGCTTAAAGCCTCACTTTTTCTGCAAACCCTGCTGAAAAAAAAAATAATGACCGAAATCGAGATTTCACGGCGCGGTGGATTTCGATCGGGTTGGACGTCGTTACGTCGGGTTGGATTACAAATTATGATTTTATGATACATAAGCTATCAGAAATATGTAAAATAAAATTGGCTTAAATGTTTTTTGGTGCTATTTTGGCTCTACAAACTTTACACATTTTTTGAAAATTTTAATAAATGTGAAAAAATTCTATACTATTTTTTATTTCATATAGTTTAAATAAAGCACGCAACAACAGCTATTGCGCTATACAGCAAAATAAGTTTCAGGGCCCTGAAAAATACAGCTAGGCGAAAATTCTCGACAAAATCTGAAATAGACCGCAAGTTTCAAGTTCAGCAATTGGCTGCTGGTGAATAACGGGCCGAGTTCTCTACTTAGTGCTTATGGTGCATATTATTCTGAGACAATGATATCTGCGCTGTCTCAAACTGTCACATTCAAAGCGGCTTAAAGCCTTACTTTTTCTGCAAACCCTGCTGAAAAAAAAAAATTATGACCGAAATCGAGTTTTCACGGCGCGGTGAATTTCGATCGGGTTGGACGTCGTTACGTCGGGTTGGATTACAAATTCTGATTTTCTGATACAGAAGCTATCAGAAATATGTAAAATAAAATTGGCTTAAATGTTTTTTGATGCTATTTTGGCTCTACAAACTTTACACATTTTTTGTAAATTTTAATAAATGTGAAAAAATTCTATACTATTTTTTATTTCATATAATTTAAATAAAACACGCAACAACAGCTATTGCGCTATACAGCAAAATAAGTTTCAGGGCCCTGAAAAATACAGCTAGGCGAAAATTCTCGACAAAATCTGAAATAGACCGCAAGTTTCAAGTTCAGCAATTGGCTGCTGGTGAATAACGGGCCGAGTTCTCTACTTAGTGCTTATGGTGCATATTATTCTGAGACAATGATGTCTGCGCTATCTCAAAATGTCACAATCAAAGCGGCTTAAAGCCTTACTTTTTCTGCAACTCCTGCTGAAAAAAAAAAATAATGACCGAAATCGAGTTTTCACGGCGCGGTGGATTTCGATCGGGTTGGACGTCGTTACGTCGGGTTGGATTACAAATTATGATTCTATGATACATAAGCTATCAGAAATATGTAAAATAAAATTGGCTTAAATGTTTTTTGGTGCTATTTTGGCTCTACAAACTTTACACATTTTTTGAAAATTTTAATAAATGTGAAAAAATTCTATATTATATTTTATTTCATATAATTTAAACAAAGCACGCTACAACAGCTATTGCGCTATACAACAAAATAAGTTTCAGGGCCCTGAAAAATACAACTAGGCGAAAATTCTCGACAAAATCTGAAATAGACCGCAAGTTTCAAGTTCAGCAATTGGCTGCTGGTGAATAACGGGCCGAGTTCTCTACTTAGTGCTTATGGTGCATATTATTCTGAGACAATGATGTCTGCGCTGTCTCAAACTGTCACATTCAAAGCGGCTTAAAGCCTTACCTTTTCTGCAAACCCTGCTGAAAAAAAAAAATTATGACCGAAATCGAGTTTTCACGGCGCGGTGGATTTCGATCGGGTTGGACGTCGTTACGTCGGGTTGGATTACAAATTCTGATTTTATGATACATAAGCTATCAGAAATATGTAAAATAAAATTGGCTTAAATGTTTTTTGGTGCTAATTTGGCTCTACAAACTTTACACATTTTTTGAAAATTTTAATAATAGTGAAAAAATTCTATACTATTTTTTATTTCATATAATTTAAATAAAGCACGCAACAACAGCTATTGCGCTATACAGCAAAATAAGTTTCAGGGCCCTGAAAAATACAACTAGGCGAAAATTCTCGACAAAATCTGAAATAGACCGCAAGTTTCAAGTTCAGCAATTGGCTGCTGGTGAATAACGGGCCGAGTTCTCTACTTAGTGCTTATGGTGCATATTATTCTGAGACAATGATGTCTGCGCTGTCTCAAACTGTCACATTCAAAGCGGCTTAAAGCCTTACTTTTTCTGCAAACCCTGCTGAAAAAAAAAAATTATGACCGAAATCGAGTTTTCACGGCGCGGTGAATTTCGATCGGGTTGGACGTCGTTACGTCGGGTTGGATTATAAATTCTGATTTTCTGATACATAAGCTATCAGAAATATGTAAAATAAAATTGGCTTAAATGTTTTTTGGTGCTATTTTGGCTCTACAAACTTTACACATTTTTTGAAAATTTTAATAAATGTGAAAAAATTCTATACTATTTTTTATTTCATATAATTTAAATAAAGCACGCAACAACAGCTATTGCGCTATACAACAAAATAAGTTTCAGGGCCCTGAAAAATACAGCTAGGCGAAAATTCTCGACAAAATCTGAAATAGACCGCAAGTTTCAAGTTCAGCAATTGGCTGCTGGTGAATAACGGGCCGAGTTCTCTACTTAGTGCTTATGGTGCATATTATTCTGAGACAATGATGTCTGCGCTGTCTCAAACTGTCACATTCAAAGCGGCTTAAAGCCTTACTTTTTCTGCAAACCCTGCTGAAAAAAAAAAATTATGACCGAAATCGAGTTTTCACGGCGCGGTGAATTTCGATCGGGTTGGACGTCGTTACGTCGGGTTGGATTATAAATTCTGATTTTCTGATACATGAGCTATCAGAAATATGTAAAATAAAATTGGCTTAAATGTTTTTTGATGCTATTTTGGCTCTACAAACTTTACACATTTTTTGTAAATTTTAATAAATGTGAAAAAATTCTATACTATTTTTTTATTTCATATAATTTAAATAAAGCACGCAACAACAGCTATTGCGCTATACAACAAAATAAGTTTCAGGGCCCTGAAAAATACAGCTAGGCGAAAATTCTCGACAAACTCTGAAATAGACCGCAAGTTTCAAGTTCAGCAATTGGCTGCTGGTGAATAACGGGCCGAGTTCTCTACTTAGTGCTTATGGTGCATATTATTCTGAGACAATGATGTCTGCGCTGTCTCAAACTGTCACATTCAAAGCGGCTTAAAGCCTTACTTTTTCTGCAAACCCTGCTGAAAAAAAAAAATTATGACCGAAATCGAGTTTTCACGGCGCGGTGAATTTCGATCGGGTTGGACGTCGTTACGTCGGGTTGGATTACAAATTCTGATTCTATGATACATAATTTATCAGAAATATATAAAATAAAATTGGCTTAAATGTTTTTTGGTGCTATTTTGGCTCTACAAACTTTACACATTTTTTGAAAATTTTAATAAATGTGAAAAAATTCTATACTATTTTTTATTTCATATAATTTAAATAAAGCACGCAACAACAGCTATTGCGCTATACAGCAAAATAAGTTTGAGGGCCCTGAAAAATACAGCTAGGCGAAAATTCTCGACAAAATCTGAAATAGACCGCAAGTTTCAAGTTCAGCAATTGGCTGCTGGTGAATAACGGGCCGAGTTCTCTACTTAGTGCTTATGGTGCATATTATTCTGTGACAATGATGTCTGCGCTGTCTCAAACTGTCACATTGAAAGCGGCTTAAAGCCTTACTTTTTCTGCAAACCCTGCTGAAAAAAAAAAATTATGACCGAAATCGAGTTTTCACGGCGCGGTGAATTTCGATCGGGTTGGACGTCGTTACGTCGGGTTGGATTACAAATTCTGATTTTTTGATACATAAGCTATCAGAAATATGTAAAATAAAATTGGCTTAAATGTTTTTTGATGCTATTTTGGCTCTACAAACTTTACACATTTTTTGTAAATTTTAATAAATGTGAAAAAATTCTATACTATTTTTTTATTTCATATAATTTAAATAAAGCACGCAACAACAGCTATTGCGCTATACAACAAAATAAGTTTCAGGGCCCTGAAAAATACAGCTAGGCGAAAATTCTCGACAAACTCTGAAATAGACCGCAAGTTTCAAGTTCAGCAATTGGCTGCTGGTGAATAACGGGCCGAGTTCTCTACTTAGTGCTTATGGTGCATATTATTCTGAGACAATGATGTCTGCGCTATCTCAAAATTTCACAATCAAAGCGGCTTAAAGCCTTACTTTTTCTGCAACTCCTGCTGAAAAAAAAAAAATAATGACCGAAATCGAGATTTCACGGCGCGGTGGATTTCGATCGGGTTGGACGTCGTTACGTTGGGTTGGATTACAAATTAGCGCAGACATCATTCTCTCAGAATAATATGCATCATTAGCACTAAGTAGAGAACTCGGCCCGTTATTCACCAGCAGCCAATTGCTGAACTTGAAACTTGCGGTCTATTTCAGATTTTGTCGAGAATTTTCGCCTAGCTGTATTTTTCAGGGCCCTGAAACTTATTTTGTTGTATAGCGCAATAGCTGTTGTTGCGTGCTTTATTTAAATTATATGAAATAAAAAAATAGTATAGAATTTTTTTACATTTATTAAAATTTACAAAAAATGTGTAAAGTTTGTAGAGCCAAAATAGCATCAAAAAACATTTAAGCCAATTTTATTTTACATATTTCTGATAGCTTATGTATCATAGAATCATAATTTGTAATCCAACCCGACGTAACGACGTCCAACCCGATCGAAATCCACCGCGCCGTGAAAACTCGATTTCGGTCATAATTTTTTTTTTTCAGCAGGATTTGCAGAAAAAGTAAGGCTTTAAGCCGCTTTGAATGTGACAGTTTGAGACAGCGCAGACATCATTGTCTCAGAATAATATGCACCATAAGCACTAAGTAGAGAACTCGGCCCGTTATTCACCAGCAGCCAATTGCTGAACTTGAAACTTGCGGTCTATTTCAGATTTTGTCGAGAATTTTCGCCTAGCTGTATTTTTCAGGGCCCTGAAACTTATTTCGTTGTATAGCGCAATAGCTGTTGTTGCGTGCTTTATTTAAATTATATGAAATAAAAAAATAGTATAGAATTTTTTCACATTTATTAAAATTTTCAAAAAATGTGTAAAGTTTGTAGAGCCAAAATAGCACCAAAAAACATTTAAGCCAATTTTATTTTACATATTTCTGATAGCTTATGTATCATAGAATCATAATTTGTAATCCAACCCGACGTAACGACGTCCAACCCGATCGAAATCCACCGCGCCGTGAAAACTCGATTTCGGTCATTATTTTTTTTTTTCAGCAGGAGTTGCAGAAAAAGTAAGGCTTTAAGCCGCTTTGATTGTGACATTTTGAGATAGCGCAGACATCATTGTCTCAGAATAATATGCACCATAAGCACTAAGTAGAGAACTCGGCCCGTTATTCACCAGCAGCCAATTGCTGAACTTGAAACTTGCGGTCTATTTCAGATTTTGTCGAGAATTTTCGCCTAGCTGTATTTTTCAGGGCCCTGAAACTTATTTTTCTGTATAGCGCAATAGCTGTTGTTGCGTGCTTTATTTAAATTATATGAAATAAAAAATAGTATAGAATTTTTTCACATTTATTAAAATTTTCAAAAAATGTGTGAAGTTTGTAGAGCCAAAATAGCACCAAAAAACATTTAAGCCAATTTTATTTTACATATTTCTGATAGCTTATGTATCATAGAATCATAATTTGTAATCCAACCCGACGTAACGACGTCCAACCCGATCGAAATCCACCGCGCCGTGAAATATCGATTTCGGTCATTATTTTTTTTTTTCAGCAGGAGTTGCAGAAAAAGTAAGGCTTTAAGCCGCTTTGATTGTGACATTTTGAGATAGCACAGACATCATTGTCTCAGAATAATATGCACCATAAGCACTAAGTAGAGAACTCGGCCCGTTATTCACCAGCAGCCAATTGCTGAACTTGAAACTTGCGGTCTATTTCAGATTTTGTCGAGAATTTTCGCCTAGCTGTATTTTTCAGGGCCCTGAAACTTATTTCGTTGTATAGCGCAATAGCTGTTGTTGCGTGCTTTATTTAAATTATATGAAATAAAAAAATAGTATAGAATTTTTTCACATTTATTAAAATTTTCAAAAAATGTGTAAAGTTTGTAGAGCCAAAATAGCACCAAAAAACATTTAAGCCAATTTTATTTTACATATTTCTGATAGCTTATGTATCATAGAATCATAATTTGTAATCCAACCCGACGTAACGACGTCCAACCCGATCGAAATCCACCGCGCCGTGAAAACTCGATTTCGGTCATTATTTTTTTTTTTCAGCAGGAGTTGCAGAAAAAGTAAGGCTTTAAGCCGCTTTGATTGTGACATTTTGAGATAGCGCAGACATCATTGTCTCAGAATAATATGCACCATAAGCACTAAGTAGAGAACTCGGCCCGTTATTCACCAGCAGCCAATTGCTGAACTTGAAACTTGCGGTCTATTTCAGATTTTGTCGAGAATTTTCGCCTAGCTGTATTTTTCAGGGCCCTGAAACTTATTTTTCTGTATAGCGCAATAGCTGTTGTTGCGTGCTTTATTTAAATTATATGAAATAAAAAATAGTATAGAATTTTTTCACATTTATTAAAATTTTCAAAAAATGTGTGAAGTTTGTAGAGCCAAAATAGCACCAAAAAACATTTAAGCCAATTTTATTTTACATATTTCTGATAGCTTATGTATCATAGAATCATAATTTGTAATCCAACCCGACGTAACGACGTCCAACCCGATCGAAATCCACCGCGCCGTGAAATATCGATTTCGGTCATTATTTTTTTTTTTCAGCAGGAGTTGCAGAAAAAGTAAGGCTTTAAGCCGCTTTGATTGTGACATTTTGAGATAGCACAGACATCATTGTCTCAGAATAATATGCACCATAAGCACTAAGTAGAGAACTCGGCCCGTTATTCACCAGCAGCCAATTGCTGAACTTGAAACTTGCGGTCTATTTCAGATTTTGTCGAGAATTTTCGCCTAGCTGTATTTTTCAGGGCCCTGAAACTTATTTTGTTGTATAGCGCAATAGCTGTTGTTGCATGCTTTGTTTAAATTATATGAAATAAAATATAATATAGAATTTTTTCACATTTATTAAAATTTTCAAAAAATGTGTAAAGTTTGTAGAGCCAAAATAGCACCAAAAAACATTTAAGCCAATTTTATTTTATATATTTCTGATAGCTTATGTATCATAGAATCATAATTTGTAATTTAACCCGACGTAACGACGTCCAACCCGATCGAAATCCACCGCGCCGTGAAATATCGATTTCGGTCATTATTTTTTTTTTTCAGCAGTAGTTGCAGAAAAAGTAAGGCTTTAAGCCGCTTTGAATGTGACAGTTTGAGATAGCGCAGACATCATTCTCTCAGAATAATATGCATCATTAGCACTAAGTAGAGAACTCGGCCCGTTATTCACCAGCAGCCAATTGCTGAACTTGAAACTTGCGGTCTATTTCAGATTTTGTCGAGAATTTTCGCCTCGTAGTATTTTTCAGGGCCCTGAAACTTATTTTGCTGTATAGCGCAATAGCTGTTGTTGCGTGCTTTATTTAAATTATATGAAATAAAAAATAGTATAGAATTTTTTCACATTTAATAAAATTTTCAAAAAATGTGTAAAGTTTGTAGAGCCAAAATAGCACCAAAAAACATTTAAGCCAATTTTATTTTACATATTTCTGATAGCTTATGTATCAGAAAATCAGAATTTGTAATCCAACCCGACGTAACGACGTCCAACCCGATCGAAATTCACCGCGCCGTGAAAACTCGATTTCGGTCATAATTTTTTTTTTTCAGCAGGGTTTGCAGAAAAAGTAAGGCTTTAAGCCGCTTTGAATGTGACAGTTTGAGACAGCGCAGACATCATTGTCTCAGAATAATATGCACCATAAGCACTAAGTAGAGAACTCGGCCCGTTATTCACCAGCAGCCAATTGCTGAACTTGAAACTTGCGGTCTATTTCAGATTTTGTCGAGAATTTTCGCCTAGCTGTATTTTTCAGGGCCCTGAAACTTATTTTGCTGTATAGCGCAATAGCTGTTGTTGCGTGCTTTATTTAAATTATATGAAATAAAAAATAGTATAGAATTTTTTCACATTTATTAAAATTTTCAAAAAATGTGTAAAGTTTGTAGAGCCAAAATAGCACCAAAAAACATTTAAGCCAATTTTATTTTACATATTTCTGATAGCTTCTGTATCAAAAAATCAGAATTTGTAATCCAACCCGACGTAACGACGTCCAACCCGATCGAAATTCACCGCGCCGTGAAAACTCGATTTCGGTCATAATTTTTTTTTTCAGCAGGGTTTGCAGAAAAAGTAAGGCTTTAAGCCGCTTTGAATGTGACAGTTTGAGACAGCGCAGACATCATTGTCTCAGAATAATATGCACCATAAGCACTAAGTAGAGAACTCGGCCCGTTATTCACCAGCAGCCAATTGCTGAACTTGAAACTTGCGGTCTATTTCAGATTTTGTCGAGAATTTTCGCCTAGCTGTATTTTTCAGGGCCCTGAAACTTATTTTGTTGTATAGCGCAATAGCTGTTGTTGCGTGCTTTATTTAAATTATATGAAATAAAAAAATAGTATAGAATTTTTTCACATTTATTAAAATTTACAAAAAATGTGTAAAGTTTGTAGAGCCAAAATAGCATCAAAAAACATTTAAGCCAATTTTATTTTACATATTTCTGATAGCTTCTGTATCAGAAAATCAGAATTTGTAATCCAACTCGACGTAACGACGTCCAACCCGATCGAAATTCACCGCGCCGTGAAAACTCTATTTCGGTCATAATTTTTTTTTTTCAGCAGGGTTTGCAGAAAAAGTAAGGCTTTAAGCCGCTTTGAATGTGACAGTTTGAGACAGCGCAGACATCATTGTCTCAGAATAATATGCACCATAAGCACTAAGTAGAGAACTCGGCCCGTTATTCACCAGCAGCCAATTGCTGAACTTGAAACTTACGGTCTATTTCAGATTTTGTCGAGAATTTTCGCCTAGCTGTATTTTTCAGGGCCCTGAAACTTATTTTGTTGTATAACGCAATAGCTGTTGTAGCGTGCTTTGTTTAAATTATATGAAATAAAATATAATATAGAATTTTTTCACATTTATTAAAATTTTCAAAAAATGTGTAAAGTTTGTAGAGCCAAAATAGCATCAAAAAACATTTTAGCCAATTTCATTTTACATATTTCTGATAGCTTCTGTATCAGAAAATCAGAATTTGTAATCCAACCCGAAGTAACGACGTCCAACCCGGTCGAAATCCACCGCGCCCTGTAATCTCGTAATGAGTTATTTATCTTATTTTTGAGCTATATTATCGGGTTCAATTTTTATGTAGGGTGTAGCTTAGACTATAATGAAGGTTTTCGGACCACATTGGTATTAGTGTTTGAAAGCTTTATTACGTTCTTGACGATGGCTGCTAACTTCATAAAAAAGTTCACATTATTTGGTCGGGTTATATTGGCTGCTAGAGTTGGCTGCCAACTTCACACCGGTAGAACAGTAAGGTTTGTGGCTCAAATCCCGGTGCCATTACAATGATTTCTTTGTTTGTTAATTAAAGAAAATCATACATAACTACACCAACTCTCCACGAGGCCACTGTGAATGATGTGGCCCCATCGTCCATCGAGGTTACTCCTATGTCCAGCAGTGGACTAGTAAAAAACGGTTGCTCGTTTTAGTTGTCTCGTTAAGCTAGGATAATTATAGTTATTTACTCAGTCTGACCTTCAATAGAGATAGAATGAGTTGCAAGATTCATGTCGAAAATATAATCATAGATATTATCTAATCATTTACAACGTAGGTTTGTTTGTTTGTAAACATCTCAAACGAGACGTCTATTTAATTAAATTAAATAATTAGACAGTTATTTTTTGCCAAAATTCGAACAATTTGCACGAATCGTCGTACCTATATCCTACTAATATTATAAACGCGAAAGTTTGTGAGGATGGATGGATGGATGGATGTTTGTAACTCTTTCACGCAAAAACTGCTGAACGGATTGAGATGAAACTTTGCAATAATATAGCTTATATATCAGAAAAACACATAGGCTATAAATTATAATGATATATTGCGTATGCGGGCGAAGCCGCGGGTAAAAACTAGTACCTAATACTTTTACATTATAATTGATTTTTCAAAAACTGCTTCACTGATTTCTGTAAAATTTAAATAGTATTATCTTAGAAATGTTATCTACCAAGCAAAAAAATCATCAAAATCGATCTAACCTACAAAAATCATACAGTCGAATAAAGAACCTCCTCATTTTATGAAGTCGGTCACAAAGAAACGACTACAGCCAAACAAATCAAGGTCTTCTATGGAGTTAATTGAGTTTCCTTTCATCCTTTCTTCCCCTTTCCGGTTCAAGATATTGCAGCACCTATATTCAACTGGCAATGTATAACACGGGACAATGCCCTCAACACAAGGCAAAAGAAGCAAAAACATAACCTTACCAATCCAGTACGCTTTGCAATATATCGACGCGCGAACGTGCGCGCGCGCAGCCAAACTACGCGATAATAAACAAAGTGATTGAAACCATTCTTTTTTCGAATAGTTGTGTTTTCCGACTACACGTATTTGTGTTTTACTTTATTGTTTATTTAGTGGTCTGTTTTGCTAATATATTTGGTGTTTTTTTGATGTTCAGTGATTGTTTATTTCTGGTTGAGTGGTAATTATTTCGGATTTAGATTGAAAGATATCAAAAGTGACTGCTGGAAGTGTTGCAATCCAATCATATGCAATGATAGTATTTCCAAGTTCCAAGTAATTGCTACATTTTTATAGCAGAACAAATATCCAATGCTTTATTTACGTTTACGTAATGATACTATAATGTTATTGAATGGCATTTTTGACCGACAAAAAAGAGGAGGTACTCAAATCGACGTGTATATATTTAATGTATAACCACGCATAACTTTTTACATAATAGTTCGATTTAAATAATTATTTTTTTATTGGAAAGAATATACTTCGAATTTGGTCCCGTTTAGAATTTATAGAAATCGGCTGAGTCGTTTTTGATAAATCAACAATGATGTGAAAAATGCTATATCGATCGGTGCGAAATATTCGAGAATTCTGTACACCGTTGAAGTCGGTTATTATTTTGCAAAAAGTAACTATATAGTACATGGTTATAACTGGGTTTGTGGTTTTTAAGAGTAGGGGTAACCATGAATCAGTACCGTTCATATAAATTACAAAGTAATATATCTATTAAAACTGTGCTAATTTTCTATCTTTAATTTATTTATTTATTTCAAACCTTGCATTATAAATTTATGAATATGTAAAAAATTGCTCACCTAGCACTAGTTACATATACAACCCTGTAAGGGCGTCGCAAGTATAAGTTTTGAACTTATAGAAACTATAAAACAAATAGGAACACATTAGACTTATAACTATAGCACTCATCATCTGCTTACTTCAGCGAGTCAGAACCGCTACTTTATAAACGCTACTTACCTCAAATGACATATTAATGATATGGATATTATAATATCAAAACACTAACACTATATTTTTGAGTTAAACCTCAACTAAACTCTGAACTACAGATGTGAGGCCATATTTCTCAGTGTTTTCTATGTGTACTCAATAACGCTATATGTATACAAGTACTATGCAGATTTCCATCATTTTAGTGCGATTATCTACATAAGTATTTAATTAAAAATATGCATATGTCGTTAAAGTAGTTTATAAAGCCATGATGGTCTAGTGGTAGTAACACCCGACCTGCAATCGTGGAGTCTTGGGTTTAAATTCCGATCCCGTACCAATGAGTTTCTTTGGTACTTATGTACGGAATTTCACACCATTGGCTTTTCGGTGAAGGAAAAATATCGTGAGGCAACCTGCATACGTCCGTAGAAGAAATTCGATGGGGTATGTGAATCCACCAACCCGCACTGGGCCAGCGTGGTGGATATGGCCCAATCACCCTTCGTGGGTAGGCCTACGTCCTGCAGTGGACTATTAAAAAGGCTGGTACAGTACAGTATATGTCGTTATATCATCCCATGGTAGCCATTTCACAAGTTTTGCTTAGCTTGGGGTATTTAATATTTATTTATTTATAAACATGCCTAATAATATCCCTTGCGTTAGCATTATTGTGACTATAAATAGTATTACGAATCATTATCAATTGTATGACTATATTTAATAGTCTAATTTACATAGTCACAATATAATACATATAATTATGTCATAATTATTCACGGTAACCATATAGTTCAAGGTTAATACCAATAACTATATCTACCTATACGCATGTTTCCCGTATTTTCCTGGTTATGGTCTGCTGTTTGGGTGTCCTCAAAAGTTGCTAATTGAAAATGATTTCATAGGATTACTTGTTAACAAGATGTGAATTTGTTTAGTGTTATAGCAAACACATTAGCAGTAATGTAATGTATTAAAGCTGTTGAAAAGAATGCAAAGAAGAAAAGTAGGCGCCTTACATTGGTAAATAACTTTAATTAAAGAACCTATTTAAGTACGTACGATTTATGGTGTTTCTTGAAAAGAATACTTAAGAAATTCATAAATAAATAAATCATTGACAAAATTGATCAGTTGTTAAAGTTGTAGTATCAATGAGCCCTTAGTCCAGGTTTTGCGTAGTTTACTTAAACTTTCACGTTCGCGAGTGGCTCCATACATTTTGGTTAGTTCTTCCTCGTTTCCGCCAGGGGCGCTGTACAAAAATGTATAGAGCCATACGGAAACAGCTGTAGTTTCAATGTACGTGTAAACCTGGTCTAACCCCTCAGGACCATAACGAAAACTACTGGAAATTATTGACTTATATGTTGAAACGTTTGGAGAATTTAGGACATAATTGAATGAACAGGGAATATTGGCAAAATAATGGATGAAGCATTTTCTTAAACTGAGCCGAATTAATGACGTCAATTTACAGCTAACTGTGTCATATATCCGCTAGACTCTAAGGGGTTTATAATTCGCTAAAACACATAAACAATACTGTTTTTTTTTAAGCTTTCGCGATTTGAACACATTATTATCATATACTACGGGACTAATCGCGCACTAAAATTACGAGATAAATAAATACCTCCTCATCCCGACGTTTCGGCCGAGTAGCATCGACCGTGGTCACGGGTAGACCCGTAATTTGAGTCTCACGGGTTTATCTCGTAATTTTAGTGCGCGATTAGTCCCGTAATATATAATAATAATACTGGTTTTAAAAATGGATAGCATAATTTTAGATCAGAACAGAATAATGGGTGAGATACGTATTTAATGCCCTGGATAACTAAGTCAAGAGCTTATAATAAGATTCAGATACAGAGCTACACCTATGTCCATCACATAAATGCTTGCCCATCGTCTATGGCCGAGGAGTCAGGGTCACAAACCGAGGCAGTCCTAAATATCTACAGCTATGGAAAACAGTTATTTCTGAATTTATTTAAGTGCGCTACACAAGTGTACATTATCTAAGTTAAATATAAAAAAACCGGACAAGTGCGAGCCAAACTCGCACACCGAGGGTTCCGTACAAATCCAGAAAATTTCACAAAATTGGGAAGTAAATTGTTAAAATCTCTAAGCATACTATTTTCACCAACAAAAAAAGATTTTTTTGTTCACTTTTCTCGTCATACATCGAAAATTACACATTATTAAAATAATCAAAAACCTGTTTTAGCATGTGCTAATAAACTTCTATTACATGATACCTTACATGATACGATTTACTCACATTGAATTTTGAACCCATATTTTGTGAATTTTGAGGCCCTATTTTTTGTGATTTAAATAAAAATATACAGTTTTTAGATTTATTCCTATATGTGTACTCTGAGACAATGCTTCTCGCCAAATTTCATAGTTCTATGTCAACGGGAAGTGCCCTGTAGGTTTTGATTTTTGTGAGTGTCGAAATATGCGTTTTTTACGACATAAACGGCTCTAACTTTTTTATACGATAACTTAGAAGTTTTTCTTTTACAAAACTGCAAGAGATCATAGATATACGTATACGGTTTAAATTTCAACTCGACACCTTCACGGCGTTTTCGAGATAAAGAGTCTTGACATACACACAGACGGACAGACGGACAACAAAGTGATCCTATAAGGGTTTTGTTTTTTCCTTTTGAGGTACAGAACCCTAAAAACACACATTTAATAATACTGAATAATATTTATGATATCAACATAACAAACACGACAAAAAATTAAAGAGTGTGTTACTTATGTATTGATTTATGTATTGACGATCCTTTGTTTACTTGTCTACTTAGAAAACTTCAACATACATATTAGCTTTGTCTTCTGATATATGGGGCGACAAAGGCTTGCATCCCTGTCCTTGTCTCCCATTAGTTCCCAATGGAGCCGTTCAAGTATTACGTAAGCAGATTTACTACAATTATATACCCCCCTCCCCCCTTGTCAGCAAAAGTAAGCAAAGTTCCCATCCCCCCATTTTTACGTAAGCATTGGTACCTGTATACATTTTCCTTTTTTTTATGGATTCATGAGCAGCAGATTTAATTCTAGAAATAAGAAAATAGATTTAGTATAGAGGACTTCAACGCACACATGCGAAAAGAAATAAATAACTATTATTGCTGACGTAATCACCTTTTAGACCCTCCCACCCCCATGTCATCAAAAATAAGCAAATGATAAACCCTTCCATCCTCCTTTAGTGCTTACGTAATACTTGAACAGCCCCAATGTTCCCATCAGTGATATGAGAAAACTTCTGAGCCCTCTAAAAATGCAAACAATGACTGAGCATGTTATTATGAATATACTCTTTCCTATTATTCCTACTAAGGAAACTTCTGACGGAAACGAGGAAGAACTAACAAAAATGTATCCATGGAGCCACACGAAAACGATAAAAGTTATCGTTTACTACGCTAACTCATGCTAAAGCCTCAGTAACACGGTATTTCACCGCTGTTTGCTAATTTCATAAACCTTGGACGATGATGACGGAGAACAGATAATGGTCATGATTGTGTCATTAGCAGAAGAACAAAGGAAACGTTAATTGCTACGTGTGCTTAACAAGCCTGTTAAATGTCCATAGCTGGGTATTATGCACTCTGATTCATTTGACAGGAAGTTACAGGTAAACCCAACCAAGAAACGGATCAGGTTAGGATTCAGGTAGTGGAGAGCATGGAATTTATTGTCAGGATCTCCTGACTAACCGTGCGAAACGTTGCTTAATTTCGGTGATCGCTGACAAACACCTAGTCAAACTACGCTACGAGCGCTACTGGCTGATGATGACGCTGTAGGTACCCTTAGCTATGTAGAATTCTCTGGATATATAATAATTCTAAGCATAAGTCTGCTGCAAGTACATCTCGTTTCGGTCTAGGTTATCAGATAATTCAGCTCTAGATATCTGTTTGCTCTCGCATTAGCTGGCATTACCTTTAGACCAAGTTTGAGTGTTATCTGGGTTAGTTAAAGCATTAGGTTTAACCTCGAAGCGGTCGGTCAGTTTTCTATCTAAGAATACTGATATCTAGAGTTGAGCGCTTAGTCCAGGTTTTGCGTAGTTTACCTACTTAAATTTTCGCGTTCGCGTGTGGCTCCATACATTTTGATTAGTTCTTCATCGTTTCCGCCAGGGGCGCTGTACAAAAATGTGTGGCCAAAAGCCATACGGAAACATCTGTAGTTTTAATTTACGTGTAAACCAGGACTAGCCCCTCAAGTATATGCTCATAATAATATGCTATATGCTAACAGAACTATGAAACACTTGTTTTACCACCCTCTTATTTTTAGACCAAACCATCGCAATAAATCTGATGTTCTATACAAAAAGTTCATCAATCGACAAAATGTTTGGATCTTCTTCTTTTCAGCCATAGGACGTCCACTGCTGGACATAGGCCTCCCCGAACGATCTCCAATAAGACCGGTTGGTAGCGGCTTGCATCCAGCGCGATCCTGCGGACTTGATGAGGTCATCCGTCCACCTTGTGGGTGCGCTTGCCTTTACGTGGTCTCCACTCAAGAACTTTACGACCCCATCGGTCATCAATCCTCCGTGATATGTGCCCTGCCCATTGCCATTTCAACTTGCCGATCCGCTGGGCTATGTCGGTGCTTTGGTTCATCTACGGATCTCCTCCTTCCTGATTCAATCTCGCAAAGAGACTCCAAGCATAGCCCTCTCCAAAACTTGTTGGGCTACTTGGAGTTTAGTAATAAGGCCTATAGTGAGAGACCACGTTTCTATGCCATAAGTATCACTAGCAATACACACTAGTGGAAAGCTTTCGACTTCAGGCACTTAGGTATGTCGGACGAGAAGAGATGTTTGGATCATCTAAATTATTTTTTTTCGCGATTTCTGGTTTGGTTCAAAAGAAAAAAATCCTCAAAAAACAATTTACCCATGCGCTTACTTTTAATTCCGAAAATTAGGCTGAACTTGATAAACAGGTAAAATACGTACTCTTTAAGTTTACTCCGAAAATCGTTATTCTTAATACGTGCCTTATGTTTTGGATCAGTTGGCCTGCGATTCTTTGTAAAAGATTGCGTAAAAGTAGGTTTACACCGGAATCTCAATAAACGACCTGCTTCTGAAAATAGATAATTAAATAAACAATTCCTTTACTAGAACTTACATTCAATAATGACAGTATGATTTTGTACCTAATAAACGAAAACTACAGTAGTTTCCGTGTGGCTCCATACATTTTTAGGGTTCCGTACCTCAAAAGTAAAAAAAAACCCTTATAGGATCACTTTGTTGTCCGTCTGTGTGTATGTCAAGACTCTTTATCTCGGGAACGCGTAATAATATCGAGTTGAAATTTAAACTGTATACGTATATCTATAGTTTCTTGCAGTTGTGTAAAAGAAAAACTTTGTTATTGTTTAAAAAAGTTAGAGCCGTTTATGTCGTAAAAAACCGCATATTCGACACTCACAAAAATCAAAACCTACAGGGTACTTCCCGTTGACATAGAACTATTAAATTTGGCGAAAAGCATTGTCTCAGAGTACACATTTAGGAATAAATCTGAAAACTGTACATTTATATTTAAATCACAAAAAAATAGGGCATCAAAATTAACAAACTATAGGTTCAAAATTCAAAGTGAGTAAATCGTATCATGTAAGGTACCATATAAAAGAACTTCATTAGCACATGCAAAAAGTTTTTTAATTATCTTAACAATATGTAATTTTCGATTATGACGAGAAAAGTGGAAAAAAACCTTTTTTGTCGATGGTTATAGTATAGGTTTTAACAACTTACTTCCCAATTTTGTGAAAATATCTGGATTTTTACGGAACCCTCGATGTGCGAGCTTGACTCGCACTTGTCCGTGTTTTTATAAAAAGAAGTCTCAAGCGGTAATTTGGAGGAACTAAGAAAAGTGTATAGATAGACCAGTCCATACACTAATGTGCATGCATGTAATGTTGTTTTAACGCCACAAACAAATAAAAACATGCGAAAAAGCTTTATTTTATAATTCCATCATAAAACGGTTCTATCATTATTTTTTAATTTACTAGCTGTCGGTCCCGGCTTCGCCCAGGTACGATTGGCTAAAGAAGACAATTATAGTAAAAATCCCATTTTTTTTTTAAATATAAAATAGCCTATTCACCAGGGATAGTATAGCTTTCCAACAGTCTAAGAATTTTTCAAATCTGTTCATTATTATCGGAGCCTATTCGATGCAAAAACACAATAAAAATGTTCCTCATTATAATATTGGTATAGACTTAAATAGTGGTTTAATTAATTATTATTATTATCAATAATTATTATCAATGAATAATCCATTCATATAATATATTAGATACAGTTTAATTCCATTATAAAGTAATTTTAATAACTTTAGTATCGCCTTCTTTTAGCAAAATAACTAACTTGCCCTATTTGTTACGATAGAAACTGAGATATAGTTTATCGACTTGTGTGATAACAATTATATAAACACTAAATAAATGATTAACTAAAACGCAGACAATGATTGAAAAGGTTTTCCATTTTTATCAAATTCGCAAAACATAACTAGAATTTTGCCCTAATCATAAAACAATCACGTGAACGTAATAACTTCAAATAATTTCAAGATAAGGTGGAAAAAAAAATTAAAACATATCCGATATTCCCCGGAATCAAATTATAGCTCAAGTAGATATTCTAAGAATCCAGACTAACAATAACAATGTTTAAAGAACGAGCTTTCGATAGCGAAACCGTTTATTTTCCTAACTGAAACGGATTTAGATCAGTTGTGTTTGAACCGTCGATTAAAACAGACGTGTTTTTAATAGCAGCAGCTAATTACGGACTAAAAAGTGAAGTTTTATATGAAAATGTTGTAAAACTTATTAGTGAAATAGATCATTAGAATATTGCAGTCATGTCGGACAAAGAAAACAAGATGGACCGCCTCAAAAAAGGACTAATAAAAATACAAGGAAAGATCCAAGATCGAATGGATGATATACAAGATCAAATGCAAACGAAAATTGAGAAATCTAAAAAGTTTATATCTCATCTGTCAGAAGAAAGCAGGAGTTCAATAGAAAATAACAATAATAGTACAGATGTAGAAAGTGATAGAATTTCTATAGAATCTCTCAAAAACACTCCATCACCGACAGAGAATGTTATCCCGTCTTTCGTGATAGATGAACCGGATGCCAATCAGACAAAAGAGTTGTGCATGGATTTTATCAATATTGAAAAGAACAGCGTTTTGTATAGAAGAAGCTTGTCTGCAACTAATTTGTCTTCGTACAATGATGATGAGTCTGATACGAGGAGTTCCAGCGAGTCCTGCTTCTCGTGCGTGTCGTCTAGCGATGAAAGGTATTTTTTGACTATTTCGTTAACACTATACTCTAAAAAATTTAAATTGATCTCTGCGACAGCTGTCAGAAAAATCACGCCTATGAAGTCCTGAATTTCTTAATAGTACAGACGGTACCTGTCAATGTCATACTTTATGGGCATGTCGATTAGTGATGGGCGACGAATGATCGTGACCACAGAGTTTTAGATAGAGTTTTAATTAAAATATCGATAGTTTATACTGACGATATTTTAAATAAAACTTAATTTATCATTAATTTTATTGTATATTTTAATATCATAACATTTTTTACATGTGTAATTAAATTAAACACAATTATATGTAACATTAGCATCGATAATAGTGAAAAACGTCGATAAATACTATCGTTACATTATTATGAATATTTAATTAATATCATAACATTATTAACATGTGTACATACTTGATCTTAAATAATAGTAAGTAAATAAAATCCAATTTTTCACCTTCAACTACTCATTCGATTTCAATACAACATTGTTTGAAAATCGATTTTTTCCACTACTATCTCAACTCTAAAAATGTCAATGTCACTGTCGCAGAGATCAAGTTAAATTTTATAGAGTTACTTAGATTTTTGAAGTGAAAACTTCTTTAGCGGCGCTGCGCACTTTTTGGAATGGTAAAAAATGTTAAACTCGCGACAGGACACGTGACCTGATCGAAAATTCGTAAGACAGAGGGAACAAAACATTCAAAAATGTACAGCGCTAATGTTTAAGTTTTCACTTTTGCCGGCACTCCCGGAGTGCAAAAAGTTGTTTGTTTTTTTATTTAAGCCGTTCCAAAAAGGAATATTTAAGTTCAACTTGCTGTTGATGGCTTAAAATACACATATCCGTACGTCTGTCTGTAGCGTCGTACAGTTCTCAAACAAAAATATATCGGTAATTGATTTTATACGTATATGAAGAAGTGATTCTTAGCTCAAAATAACTAAATTACCTACTAAGTTAGGATTTTCAACAAAAAAATGTTATGAGTACTTTGTAGAAAGTACAGTGTTAATATCAAGTCTAGTGCAATAGTTTGTCTAAACAAGCTCCTATGATAAATCCTACTAATATCATAAACGCGAAAGTTTGTGAGGATGGATGGATGGATGTTTGTTACTCTTTCACGCAAAAACTACTGAACGGATTGAAATGAAACTTTGCAATAATATAGCTCAAATATTAGAATAACAAATCCTACTAATATTATAAACGCGAAAGTTTGTGAGTTTGTGAGGATGGATGGATGGATGGATTTTTGTTACTCTTTCACGCAAAAACTACTGACGGATTGAGATAAAACTTTGCAATAATATAGCTCAAATATTAGAATAACAAATCCTACTAATATTATAAACGCGAAAGTTTGTGAGTTTGTGAGGATGGATGGATGGATGGATGGATGGATGTTTGTTACTCTTTCACGCAAAAACTACTGAACGGATTGAGATGAAACTTTGCAATAATATAGCTTAAATATTAGAATAACACATCCTACTAATATTATAAACGCGAAAGTTTGTGAGTTTGTGAGGATGGATGGATGGATGGATTTTTGTTACTCTTTCACGCAAAAACTACTGAACGGATTGAGATGAAACTTTGCAATAATATAGCTTAAATATTAGAATAACACATCCTACTAATATTATAAACGCGAAAGTTTGTGAGTTTGTGAGGATGGATGGATGGATGGATTTTTGTTACTCTTTCACGCAAAAACTACTGAACGGATTGAGATGAAACTTTGCAATAATATAGCTTAAATATTAGAATAACACATCCTACTAATATTATAAACGCGAAAGTTTGTGAGTTTCTGAGGATGGATGGATGGATGTTTGTTACTCTTTCACGCAAAAACTACTGAACGGATTGAGATGAAACTTTGCAATAATATAGCTTATATATGAGAATAACACATAAGCTATAAATTATAATGATATTGCGTATATCTTCCATAATATAACGATAAGTGTTAAGTAAGTAGGAAAAATTCTGCTGTCTGCGAGCTATTTTAGAGTGCGCTTTAAGAAATGTCAAAAAAAACAGCTGTCGAATCGAACAACCTTCAAATCGTTTTTTTTTTCCACCTCCTTTATTAAGGGTGGTAAGGTAGGGCCTAGGATTTGAAAGACGGAAAGTGACATAGTCTACTTTTTATCCCGTATAAATAAAGGTTGCACAAAAATCTAAATATCAAGCGGGCGAAGCCGCGGGTAAAAACTAGTGAATAATAATTACCTAATTTTGGGCCGTTTTGCCTGCTGTATGTATTGCCCATAATAATTATTAGCACAATTACAAATAAATTTCACAGGTCAATAAATCAATGAATAAATTAAAGTAGGATAATATAATTATAATACCTACTTTTCGGCAATTACGTACGTCAATTAAAACTTTGTAGCATTCTCGTAACTTATAAGATGTTCTCATTAGAAATCTGTGTGTGTCTGATCTGTTTGACCAGCCCGCATTGAGCCAGCGTGGTGGATGGTGGATATGGCTCAATCATCCTTCGTTGGTAGGCCGATGTTTTGCAGTGAACTATTAAAAGGCTGGTACAGTACTCAATTCAATTAGTAAATGGCTTAATACCGCGTTTATTTAGTGTCATAAATTATCGCTGCAGCCATTTTTATGAGCTATAAAAGCTTTAACGACTTCCAAAACAAGCTCTCATGACTTCAAAGGACATCACTTTATTATGCATAGTTCCTCTTTTAGTAAGTACTTTGAGAAGACGAGAAGTTTCAGTGCTATAAAACTAGTGGAAAACTATTTGGGAAGTCATTTGTATTCGAAAATATTTTTAGTTGTTTGCTACTAGATTATGACATCGTTTTGAGTAGGTACACATTATTGAGTATTGACATCAATGTTTGTAACAATTATTCCTAATCTGAAAATAAAATTACTTTAAATTAAATGCTAATAAAATAAAATACAATGACACTACTTACCTATTAACAGAATGTTGGAAATTGCTATCTGCCGAAATAAGTGCAAGTTACTTTGGCAGCAGACGCTCATATTTAATGCTATTTATGTTATTTCAGTACGTTATATCAATTATTTAGAGTTTTAGACCAAATATTTAATACCTATTGGAATAAATAGTTCATTAATGCTATTTTTCACATAAACTCACAAGCAAAGCTTGGTCCTTTGGTATCTACCAGTGGGGGCAAAGTCAATACATCATTTTTAGGGTTCCATCCCTCAAACGGAAAAAACGGAACCCTTATAGGATCACTTTGTTGTCCGTCAGTCTGTCTGTGTGTATGTCAAGACTCTTTATCTCGGGAACGCGTAAAGATATCGATTTGAAATTTAAACTGTATACGTATATCTATGGTCTCTTGCATTTGTGTAAAAAAAAAACTTCTCAGTTATCATTTAAAAAAGTTAGAGCCGTTTATGTCGTAAAAAACCGCATATTTCGACACTCGCAAAAATCAAAACCTACAGGGTACTTCCCGTTGACATAGAACTATGAATTTGGCGAGAAGCATTGGTTTAGAGTACACATATAGGAATAAATCTGAAAACTGTACATTTTTATTTCAATCACAAAAAAATAGGTCCTCAGAATTTACAGAACATGGGTTCAAAATTCAAAATGATTAAATCGTATCATGTAATGTATCATATAAAAGAACTTCATTAGCACATGCTAAAACAGGTTTTTAATTATTTAAAAAATGTGTAATTTTCGATGTATGACGAGAAAAGTGAAAAAAAAACCTTTTTTGTCTATGGTTATAGGTTGTAGGTATAGAGATTTTAACAACTTACTTCCCAATTTTATGAAAGTTTCTGGATTTGTACGGAACCCTCGATGTGCGAGCCTGACTCGCACTTGTCCGGTTTTTTTATAAAAATTATACCTATAAATGTTGCGTACAAGTACATAGAGTAGAATAAAAATAAGTATTGCTATATGTGACTTACAGTATTTCGGGCTATTGTGATGTGCTGTTCGATGGCTTAAAAAGATGGGCTTTTGAATGAGGTACGGCACCCGCCAAATAATGCCTCATTTCAAATATTCAGGCGGGTGGTGACTTGCCATCCACTAAATGGGCCCCCATAATAGCTACCGTATATTGGTGCCATACATTGGTGTGAACGGCTTAGGGTGTCGAGAGGTGTGCTGCGCGTTTACTAAGAGCTACTAGCGGCGTTATGCTCTTTAACACTTCCATCCTGGAGCTTGGGTTCTTAGCTTTTGCGATTTCCACTCCTAGCCGACCAGTTTCAAGGCAAGATAGGAGTCAGGGTTCTAATTATTTGCTTCAGGGAAACAGTCTCGCCACAAAGCCGCCCCTGCGATGAATTATTATTTATTTGTTAATATTATTAAGTAATTCATTAATTATTATTATTAAATATGTTTAGGATCTAGATTGTTTCACTGACACAAACTAGGTACTTACATACATTATATTAGTTGAGTTACAATGTCGTGCCTTCTGCATTGCATTCCCAGCCAACAAACACGTGTTTTGTGTTTAAACATAAGGCATTGCTTATGACTCCATAAACCATAAAATATACGGTAAAATAAACAAATTGAAATTACTCGCCATTCAAAATTAAACAAGGTTGTCTTGGGTAACCTAGACAGACAAAACAGGCAATTTATCGAAACTTTACACTTCTTCATATTTTTTTTGTTGATACAATCAATCAATGTCAAACTGTACCTATTCCATTTTGTTTGAGAACTGAGTCGCGGACATCGCGGTAGGCCATTTAGTCTCAGTCTACGATGTCTTCAAAATGAGCAATCGGAGAAATACCTACTCCTTTGTTGGCAAGGTGTCATGAAAGCAAATAAGCCTGATGACAAATGACTCAGATAGCAAATACATAAGAAATACTACGCTTGCATCACAGACGAAAACGTTTTCGACCGGGCTTATTGGATATCTATAGGGAAGGCATATTTTCAGCAGTAGACGTCTTACGGTACAGCAAATGGACCACACATGAATATTCTAAAGCTAAGCCACTCGAGGCAGTGCAACTGGAGACAAGATCCTCAACCTGGGGCTTGCTTCGCTCTGAGCGAATACAGGAAGAATAAAAACCTCGATACGCCTCCAGCAGAGGCTGTTCGGCCTGAAACTGCTTAAATGGACATACCTGAACAAAAATCGCCTCAGTCCGCCTGAAGTAGGTAGAGGCTGCTCGACCTGAGGCTGCTCAAATTGATATTATTATCTCTTAAAACTTACACTACTTAATATTTCTTCCTTATTTATCTTTCATTCTATCATTTCATGCATCACAGAGTTCAAGACTTCCGAGGGAGAGCCAGCAGCTTGCCTCCAAGCGCCCAGCTGGACATCCCAACAGCTATCAACACCTGCACTGATATCATTGAGAAAATCGGCAACAGGTTTCCCAAGCTCAAGAGTAGAGGAGACAGATTTCATAGGGTATTTTGGGTCTATCTATATCAATTTGAGTGTGGTGCACTCGTATATTTATTTGACTAACAAACCAAACTTTTGTCGTAACTAATTCTCAAAAATGTAAGTAAAATTTACAAAGTAGATTTTGTCCTTACTAACGATTAGTGGTGTAACCTTTTGCTGAGCTCAGCGGGGCAATTCTGAAAACCGATCTCGTTGCTGAGGTGAATCGTTCTTGAACTTTTTTCTGACAGTTTGGAGCTATCAGAACTGTCAGAAAAACGAGAATGTATCACTTCAGTAAAGAGATCGGTTAACAGAATTGCCCCGCTGGAGTACAGGAGACAGCTTTTATCATTTCATACGTTATTTTGGATCTATCTTGACTTGGTTGTGGATGTTGTGGTGGTGATATTTGACCAACAAAACCAGGACTTCTGTCTTAATTTTAAAATTGATTTTTAATTATACTAACTTTTGATGGCATAATCTAGCTAGATCATTTTCCCAAGCTAGGAGAAGACAGATTTTAGCTAGTCTAGGAGACAGACAGATTTCATAAGGTGTTTTGGGTCTATCTTGACTTGATTGTAATCTGTGGTGACATCGACGTAGGAAATGATTCAAGGGTTTCAATAATTGGACTCCAGCGGGGCAATTCTGTTAACCGATCTCTTTACTGAAGTGATACGTTCTTGATCCTCCCTCGTTTTTTTGACAGGTCTGATAGCTCAAAACTGTCAGAAAAACGAGAGAGGTTCAAGAACGTGTCATCTCAGTAACGAGATCGGTTAACAGAATTTACAGTACTGATATCAACCTAAAAGTAAGGAGCATACCTACACAAGTATTTCTTGATACCTACTTCTGTAAGTGACATACATGCTTCTTATGCTCTGGTTTATCATAATAGAATTATTGTAATAAACTTATGACTCTTATATCATGATGGCTAAACGGATCTATGTTAACGGTGCAGTGTTGGTGTTGGCTTTGCTAATCAATTAGGGCTGGTCATCGAGTGTGACTAACAAATTAGAGCTGTCGACCTCAATACTAACGTTTACTATACTCTATAAAACTTAACTTGATCTCTGCGACAGCTGTCAGAAAAATCACGCCTATGAAGTCTTGAATGTCTTAATAGTACAGACAGTACCTGTCAATGTCATACTTTATGGGCATGTCGATTAGTGATGGGCGACGAATGATCGTGACCACAGAGTTTTAGATAGAGTTTTAATTAAAATATCGATAGTTTATACTGACGATATTTTAAATAAAACTTAATTTATCATTAATTTTATTGTATGTTTGAATATCATAACATTTTTTACATGTGTAATTAAATTAAACCCAATTATATGTTACATTACCATCGATAATAGTAAAAAACGTCGATAAATAATATCGTTACATTATTATGAGTATTTAATTAATATCATAACATTATTTACATGTGTACATACTTGATCTTAAATAATAGTAAGTAAATATAATCCAATTTCTCACCTTCAACTACTCATTCGATTTCATTACAACAATGTTTGAAAATCGATTTTTTTCACCACTATCTCAACTCTAAATTTGTCAATACGTAACTGTCGCAGAGATCAAGTTAAATTTTATAGAGTAAGTATATAACATTTTTCCTATACTTATGCGTGTTTATTTTTGACCGACGAACCACCGGAGAAGGTACTCAATTGGACGCGTATATATATATATATATATATATATTTATGTATAACCACGGTTAACATTTTTCAGAGTAGTCCGATTTCAATAATTTTTTTTTATTGGAAAGAGTATACTTCGAAATTGGTCCCATTAAAATTTTATCGAAATCGGCTGAGCCATTTTTGATAAATCAACAATAATGTGAAAAATGCTACATCGATCCGTGCGAAATATTCGCGAATTCTGTACACGGGTGAAGTCGGTCATGCTAATTTATGCAAAAAATAATCTAGTTTTCCTCTAAACTTTTTGTGCTCTAAACTGTGTGTACACTAAGGTGTTATAAAATTATTTAGACAACAGCTTATCCTAACGGACATGCAATAGGTATTTGTTTTACTTACAATTTAAGGCTTTGTGTTGCCCTCTTACGCCTAGATTAACCAAATTCGGTCGTATATTTACATTCAAAATTAGACAATAAAATAATAACTATAACTAACCACAATAGGACTTAAAGCTGTACATACTATTAGCAATTTTATACGTATGTATAAAGAAGAGATCATTTTAACTTAAATCCTATAAGATCATTATAATATAATTATATACTAATATTAACTAAAGATCTTTGAAGTTTTCTCTTTTACTCTTCAGTCGTTCGAGTACAACGTTAGTAGAAAATTGTACAGTATTTCCAAAATGACCGGTTTCCATAAGAATTTCTTAACCAATCTAAATTGATACTAGAAAAGTTACAAAGGAACTACTAAATAGATATTTTTGTTAACTCTTGAGACCACGTCGTTTCCAATTAAACTAACTTGAAAGAAAATGTTAGTAGAAGGATAGTTAAACTAAATTTATTTTCCTCGGGAGAGTTGAAGTACAATAGTCGAATCTAAAACTTTAATTACAGCTACTACATACTAGTTTATTTTTTGGATCACGATGTTACCTACCTACCTACTTATTGATAACATTATTAATGTTTTCCGTTGCCTAATTAATCTTTAATTTCGTTTCCTTCCGCAAAGTTTTAGTCACGATTAATTTTAAAAAAATATTATCCATCCATCCATCCATCAGCCAAAAGACGTCCACTGCTGGACATAGGCCTCCCCTATGGATCTCCAATAAGACCGGTTGATAGCGGCTTGCATCCAGCGCGATCCTGCGGCCTTAATGAGGTCATCTGTCCACCTTGTGGGTGGACGTCCTACGCTGCGCTTGCCGGTACGTGGTCTCCACTCGAGAACTTTTCGACTCCACCGGTCATCAGTCCTCCGCGCTATGTCGCTATTTGCCCTGCCCATTGCCATTTCAACTTGCTAATCCGTTGGGCTATGTCGGTAACTTTGGTTCTTCTACGGATCTTCTCATTTCTGATTCGATCACGCAGAGAGACTCCGAGCATAGCCCTCTCCATAGCTCGTTGGGCTACTTGGAGCTTACTAATAAGGCCCATAGTGAGAGACCACGTTTCTGTGCCATAAGTCATCACTGGCAACACACACTGGTCGAAAACTTTCGACTTGAGGCACTGAGAAAAATATTAGGTTGCATGAAAATATTTCAAAGATTGTTGTTACCGTTGTCTTTCAATTACCACATTTTTAAAGTTGTGACTTTGTGTGTTCTTTTTTCCAAAGTTTTAATTAATAACAAAATTTTACTCCAGTACCTTTATTCACAGATTATTCAAAAGTTAAATTACATTGCGTCATAATACCTACATAAATTACAAAACTTAAGACTAGCTTACAAAAAATTAATCAAAAAGCCCGCCCCTGATAGTCCCCGGCGCAAAGGTCCCCATCGTTGTGTATAATTTTGGTATAGATTCAAAACCATTCTATTTCAGTACCTACTGAAGAACACTCGGCTAAGTGACGTGAACAAGCGGCTGAAGGCGCAGATATGGAGCTCTGTGGTGACCATAGTGCTGGTGGAGGCCAAGAATCTGCCTGCGATGGACCTGGACACCCGCTCCAGCGACCCTTACTGTAAGTTTAGGTGAGTAGTGCTGCGATTAGATTAGATACAAGATGCCTTACCGACTCCAGAGCCAAAATCAATGCGAGTTGCAGACCAAGGGCTAAGCTAAGCAGGATTGCCGATTTGTGAGGAATTCCCCAAATTGCGAGGAGTACTACCTCCAGTATGGATTGGTCCACACCAATCCATACTGGAGGTAGTACTCCTAGGATTGATATTATGCGGGGAATCTCAGACCAAATATAAAATATCAGAACGTCGTGAACAGACAAATAAGGCCGTTTTTTTATACATGTGGTGAGTGTGTCGGTGTTGCGCGCGATGGTTCGACTGACGAGCCAAGGCGTAGTTTCGTTGTATGTGTTAGTGTTTGTAATTGTTTCTGTACACGGCGAGGCGTAATTTTGCTGGCATCACTTGTTTGTTTCTCAACATTCTTTCTTGATTTTATTGTATGGTCTCAGGCGGGGATTATGCGGAGAATATGGATAAACACAAAAATCCAATAAAAAAACCCTAGAACCCTCCTGGGATCGTTGGATCGCGATTTGCCGAGGTATTTTTGGCTTTGCCTTGGGAAGGATTGTGATTTGGTAAGATACATTTGGTAAAGCCAGGGTCCGCTCTGGGACCAAGCCAACCCCGCTCCGCCTCCCTATAATTGCGATTTTAGCGACGCAAAAAGCAAAACATACGTAAAATATGCATGAGATTACTTGTTACAGTCATAAAAACTATAGCGGAGAATTTGTAGGGAATCGGGTTGACTTTTGTCCGTGATTTTAGGGGAATTTGCCTTTAGTTTTGGGGAACAAGGAACATGGGCAGTGTCAGCGCTGAAGTTATATCAGTTTGAACTAGTAGTTTCGATGTGATGATGCGTTGGGATAATATAACTTCCGTTAAAAGAGTACTCCACCAAGCTAGGGGATGTGCCCGATAGCTATCCATTAGTGTAACATTAGGTCTTGATATGGTTCGTGCGTCGCTGTTGGTATATGTTTGTTTATTTATATGTATATGTTCATTGTTTTATTTTATTTTTCTTTGTTCAAAATCTACCTCTAATGTTTCTTTCGCAGGTTAGGCAACGAGAAGTTTAAGAGCAAAGTAATATGGAAGACACTGCACCCGTCGTGGTTGGAGCAGTTCGACCTGCACCTCTATGATGACCAGGAACAGATCCTGGAGGTCACCGTGTGGGACAAGGACAAGCAGACTAAAGACGACTTCCTGGGACGGTGAGTAAATACATTGTAGTCAATAGCCATGATCTTCCCTAAGTACATACGTACTGTATCAGCCATTTAATAGTCTGCTGCAGGACGTAGCCGTGGAAGCCGTGGTGGTCAAGAGGTAGTGACACTCTCCTTACAATAGTGAGGTCGTGGGTTCAAATCCTAGTCCCGTACCAATGAGTTCTTTGGAATTGGTGTACGGAACTTCACACCACTGGCTTATCGGCGAAGGAAAACATCGTGAGGCAACCTGCATACGTCCGTAGAAAAAATTTGGTGGCGTATGAGAAACCACCAACCCGCTCTGGGCCAGCGTGATGGATATGGCCAAATCAGGGTGATTTGACCTATGTCCTGCAATGGACTATTAAAAAAAGGCTAGTACAGTACAGCAGGACGTAGGCCTACCCACAAAGGGTGATTAGGCCATATCCACCACGCTGGCTCAGTGCAGATTGATGGATTCACATAAGCTTTCCAATTTCTTCTACAGCTGTGTGCAGGTTGCTTCACGATGTCTTCCTTCACCTTAGGCCAGTAGTGAGAAACTTCGTACATAAATTGCAAAGAAATCATTAGTACCAGACCTGGTTTGAACCCACGACCTCACGAATGTTAGACGAAACGACACTGACTTGTTAGGGATTACTGGTGAAGCAATAAAAAAAGACCTCACGAATGTAAACCGGCTGTCACTTACCAATAGACATACTCACCACCACAGCTTACCACCACAGTGATGTCTAACTTGCTGCGAATCGTGCAGTGGATATATCCTGAGGCTGTTCCATCACGCGTCAAGTCTTGGGTCGTCATCGTTTCAGACATAGAACGTCTACTGCTGAACAAACGCCTCGCCTAAATATCCCCAATGAAATCAGTCGGAAGCGGCTTGCATCCGGCGCGATCCGGCGGTCTTTAAGAGGTCATGCAGCCTGCAAACTAAATGTTACTCCAACCGAACCTGTTAGTCCTAGCTTAACATGGTTGAAGTCTCTTCTTTGCACTAGAATGATCCTCACTGCGGATGTCATTTTCCAACATCTTTCATAGCAGTTTCATTCAAACCACCATATTTACCGACGTTATCCTATGGATTAGCAAGTTAATGTGGCAGCTTGGGCAGGCCACATAACACGTAAACCTGATATCCAATGGGGTCATAAAGTTCACGAAAGAGAATCAGATAAATAAAGAACAAGGGACCGGACGTAGACGAAGAGCATTTATTAAAAAGCTAGCCATAAAAAGAGCCTTTTTACAGCTGCTCCCATCGTAACTGCAAATAATTCTTTCACTATAATTGAAATTAAACATTTCGGTGACATGGGTCGTACGAGAGTGCTTGGAATTTTAAGTGCGGACCCCGGAATGACCCTCGGTACAGTTCCTGTAAATCTCAGAACTTAACCTTTAAAACACGCTGTAAATCTAAAAATAACGCCTTTAACCTCAATTATGCTTAATTTTTCCGTCGAGCAAACAGTGTTTTACACGTAGGGTTCCATGCTAAAAAGTGAGAATAAAACTCTATTGATGAGGGAACATCATGGTCTCTATGCTGTTTTACTTATAAAACGTGTTTTAATGACTGAACTATAGAAAATATTGCTATCACAAAATTTGAGTTGCGATAACACATTTTTTGACGATTATTGAAACTATCTCAGTCTCATATAAATCAGAAATATTAATTCTTATTTTTTACTTTATGCCGTTTTTTGGGTAAAGCCATAGAATAGAATTGCATTTCACTGATCTCGTTTTGAAGTTCTTACTTATTAAACAAATACCCCAAGATACAAGCCTAGAGCTTAGTGGGGTCCGCTGTCCAAGATGCTTTGGAAATAATGTTTATACCAACACTTCGTTTTGTTAAACTAGTACAGAACCATCGTAATTTCGTTTCTCTTTTTGGTAATAAAGATATTTTATGTTATTTGGTACCTACCTAATTACAGGGAAACCTGTTTTAAAACGAAACACTAAAAATCCGAGATCAAACATGTAGTAATATTTTGAATGGAGAAGACATTTTTTGATACGGAACCATAAATCCGTGAGTCTTACTTGCATTTGTTTAGTTTTTCTTCAATCAAGGGCAAACAAACCGTTCAATTGTCAAGCTGTTACAAATCTGAGTATGTTTTGTTCGATGCATTGAACAGAGTTTTGGCAACGAGCCAGATGTTGGGGCAAATTGAAAACTGTACAGTGGATGGATAGCTCGGTGCCTGTAGGGCTGCCATATAGCAGATAGAAAAGTCCATACATTCCTAATTATTTGTTGTATTGAAGTGAAACTTCTAATGCGACTTCCAACAAGGTTGCGTTAAACGTTTAACGCTACCATGGAGGGGATATGAAAGCACTGTTGCGTCGAAGTTTCACTTCTTCCGCGCGGAGGGACACCACGCGTTATTTTTTTTGTTTCATTTAAATTGATATGCTTATACTCTATAAAATTTAACTTGATCTCTGCGACAGCTGTCAAAAAAATCACGCATATGAAGTCCTGTATTTCTTAATATTACAGACAGTTCCTGTCATTGTCATACTTTATGGGCATGCCTATTAGTGATGGGCCACGAATGATCGTGACCACAGAGTTTTAGATAGAGTTTTATTTAAAATATCGATAGTTTATACTGACGATATTTTAAATAAAACTTAATTTATCATCAATTTTGTTGTATATTTTAATATCATTTATAACATTTTTTACATGTGTTAAATAAAAATTTATTTTATTAAAATAAAATAATGAAATTAAACCCAATTATATGTTACATTAGAATCGATAATAGTGAAAAATGTCGATAAATACTATCGTTACATTATTATGAGTATTTAATTATTATCATAACATTATTTACATGTGTACTTGATCTTAAACAATAGTAAGTAAATAAAATCCTATTTCTCACCTACAACTACTCATTCGATTTCATTACAACATTGTTTGAAAATCGTTTTTTTCCACCACTATCCCAACTCTAAAAATGTCAATCGTCTATGTCAATGTCACTGTCGCAGAGATCAAGTTAAATTTTATAGAGTATAGACTATCAAAGTTGATATGTATTGCTTTGTATGTACCCCGTAGCCCGAAATAAATGAATTTAATAATTATTTTTCGCAAAATATGGCACAACCGACTTCAATATTGGATCAACAAAATTAAATTAACACAACAACAAGTTCTCTGACTCTTGTGCTAGGTTAAAACCTGTATTACAATAGCCAGCCTCTTCTTTAACGTAGACTGAGTTGACCAAATATTACTTAACAATTATACTGTGGGTGTGTGTGTGTCTGAGTAACACTGCAATACGCGAGATCTCTTGAGAGCCAAGGTTTGCAGTGTTACTCGTGTGTGTGTGTGTTCGTGTGTGTGCGTGTGTGTGTATGCTACTTTTTAATGATTAATTAGTTGGTAAGAAGCCATTATTATCATAAGTGGATCATGTAAATTAGCCAAGTTATAGGACAGTGTTCACCAGCTGGATCAAAGAAGCCTAAATTGTAATCAGCCGCCAGACCCAAAGATCTTCAAGTCCGGCTGTAGTCCAGTGGATCTATGAATGTGGTGATCTGCCCCCCTACCGCCTAAAGCAATAGCAATCGTTTATGACTTCATTTTAGTCATTTGGCACCGCCTATGGGACGTTAGCCATCAAAGTTGTTCATTCATTATATTATTGCTTTAGGCGGTAGGGGGGCAGATCACCACAGCTATCAACATGATTGTGAATAGATCACCTGTAAGCTCTGATGCTCTACGTGCACCTGCTGTCTTTATTAGATCATCTGTCTAACTTATCAGCGAATATATATGACGCTGCGCTTGCCAGTACATGGTTCTCATATTTTGCGAACTTTGCAGCCCCATCGGCTATCCGTTCTACGAACTACTGCCATTTCAACCTGCTCATCTTATGAGCTGTTGGTAAATAAAATGTAATTCATAAATTCAAACATTAAACATATCTACATAGATTTTCACATAGGGTTTTCGTGTCAGTGACTTACTCGTAAGTAAAAATGTATCAGTTCAAAAATACACAGGGTTTTATGCCGGCTCGAAATTTGAACTAGGTAAATATTCCATGCCCCAGCGGAATAAGACAACATTATTCATCTTCCCCAAGATCCCAGCCAAAGAACGTATTTACCCGCTTAGACGAAACTTGGCTCCTTTACACCGAGTATCGTCCGAGCCAGCAGCAGCTCTGCAGAAGTAAGACGTCTTAGATTGTGTAAAGTTTGCTTTAATTGTAACATTTTAAGATAAAACTCTTGTCTTCTACGTAGGTATTATACCCATAAAGATTAAGACGAGATTAGGTATTGTTCGGTTATGATATCACAACTTTTTGTGAAGTGTAAGTATGTAATTATATCCCAGATAGCATTTTTGGTAGCCGTTACACTAAAAAGATTAGTTTCGTAACGGCTACCAATAATGCTATCTGGGATTCGTTACTTTCAAGTCGAATATATTTTGTTTGGGCATAGTTTGAGCCTGTTTGGTTGGTTTTCCGCTACATCAAGACAATTCAGCTAATTTATCATTGCCGTGTGCCAGAAACTACTCACTTAGGCCATCTTTTTCTTTAGTTATAATGCCGATGTCGGTCACTGGCCGAGTTCGCTATTAAGTTTTAATTATTTGCCTGTTCTATTGCGGTGCGTAGAACTACCACCATGTCCACCATATTCTACTTCACCGCATTTGACAGAAAGAACAAACGAGTACGCAGTAAGCGATTCGATGGAACCACACGGCCCGGACAAGGCTCGGCGTAAAGTGTATCCAAGTCGGTTAAGCGTCCCAGGGGAATTAAAACTTATTCAATTGTTGGTAGGTTTCTCTCTCTGGCGGGCGACGTGCCTCGGATATAAATCTCCTGTTGACAGTTTAGATTGTGTACAAGCTGCGAAGATCTGGGATTGTTGGGCGTGAAATAAAATGTGTGCTAGTTGTCGACACCCACTTGTTTTAGTTATATTCTTATTTATATCTTGTTTCTTATTTATTTCTTATCTTATTTGTCTTGTCTGGAATATTATAAAAGCACAACTCTGTACAACATAAGTATATTATACTAAGTATACTGATATATAACTAAGTTATTTCTACGAGATACTTGAATATCTAAATTTACACTTTTGGACATAGGCCTCCTCCATGAATTCCCAATAAGGCCGGTGGAAGAGGCCTGCAACTAGCGCGTTCCTGCGATTTTTATAATATCGTAAGTCCACCTAGTCGGTGGACGTCCTATGCTGCGCTTGCTGGTCCGTGGTCTCCATTCGAGAACGTCACGGCCCCAACGGCCATCCGTTCTTTGAACTAAGTATGTGCCCTGCCACCTGGTAAATCCGCTGAGCTATGTCGATAACTTTCGGTTCGTCGGTGGATTTCCTCATTTCTGATTCGATCTCCCAGGTAGACACCGAGCATAGTCCTCCATATCACGTTGGGGTATCTTGAGCTTATTCATAAAGTCCACTATTTTTAACTATTATTATCTAGATTTAGACGCCTTCAATGCAATATTTGAATTTAGCTTTGTTTGATTTCTTTGGGAATTCATAAATAGGTAATGTCAACAACCAGCCTGCAGTTGTAACGTATAAAGAAGCTCATTTAAAGATGTAAATGTAGCCATACAAATCCTCACTTTTCGAAGCTCCTGACAAATAATTATGTAAAATACAGATAACTTTTTGACCGACGAATCGGAGGAGGTACTCAATTTGACGTGTATATTTTTACGTAGTTCTTCTTCTTTTGTTTGGCTTCGCATTGTTGTGCATTTGCCACTGTCAAGTAGGTATTAAGTTTTAATAATTTTTGATATTTTATCAAAATAGTCACTGTCGTAGTCTCGTCATAGTCCAATAAAATAGCGGTCAAGTCCAAACGTAGTCTAAGTCATACCTCAGTAAAACAGTGGAGACTTTACTAGAGGTGTCTATGGAGTTTTGGTAACAACACGGAACGACATGATACGTCACATTATATCAGATATCACTTGCCCACACTCATGCACGTAATTCAGCTCATAATCAACGAAATACGCCAATTTTTCACTAATTATCACTGATAAAAACACAAGTTTAACAAAATAATACAATGAGGCGACATGACTTTTCCGCGTTCCCGCCAAAACTCAGTTTATGTAGTTACCTATACACGCATAACTTTTTACCAAATCAATAATTTTCGAAATCGGACCACTATCTGATTTCGATACTTTTTTTTATTGGGAAGAGTATACTTTGAAATTGTTCCCATTTAAATTTTATCGAAATCGGCTGAACCATTTCTGATAAACCAACAATAAAGTGAAAAATGCTACATCGATCCGTGCAAAATATTGGCGAATTGTATATGGTTGAACAATTCGTGAATTTAAAAAGCCGTGATGGTCTAGTAGTAATGTCACTGGCCTTACAATAAAAAGCCGTGGTGGTCGTGGTAATGACACTGGCCTTACAATCGTGCGGTCGTGGGTTCAAATCCCGGTCCCGTACCAATGAGTTTTTCGGAATTTATGTACGGAATTTCACACCACTGGCTTTTCGGTGAGGAATACATCGTGAGGCAACCTGCATACGTCCCTAGAAGAAATTCAATAGCGTATACATGTGAATCCACCAATCCGCACTGGACCAGCGTGGTGGATATGCCCCAATCACCTTTCGTGGGTAGGCCTACGTCCTGCAGTGGACTATTAAAAATGCTGGTACAGCACAGATTACGGTTGAAGTCGGTCATGCCATTTTTTGCAAAAAATAATAAATAACTTTTTTGCAGAAATATAAAATTCTAGAATTTGTCTGAAATTCCAAAATGTCATCTCTTTCCAGGTGCACAATAGACCTATCGAAGCTAGAGCGAGAGAAGACGCACAACATCTGGAAAGACCTGGAAGATGGGAACGGGCAGATCTTTTTACTCCTCACGATAAGTGGCACCACGCAGTCTGAAACCATCACCGATTTGACCAGCTATAAGGAAAACCCAAAAGACATCGAAATCATTGAGAGGAGATATGTGAGTATAATATTTATTATGCCATCGTCTTGATGGTCGTCTCTCGTCGAAGCCGTGCTGGCCTAGAGGTAGTGACACCCGCCTTGCAATCGTGAGGTCGTGGGTTCAAATCCCGGTCCGGTACCAATGAGTTCTTTGGAATTTATGTACGGAATCACACACCACTGGCTTTTCGGTGAAGGAAAACATCGTGAGGCAACCTGCATACGTCCGTAGCAGAAATTCTATGGCGTATGCGAATCCACCAAACCGCACTGGGCCAGCGTGGTGGATATGGCCCAATCACCCTTCGTGGGTAGGCCTAAATCCTGCAGTGGACTATTAAAATGGCTGATACAGTACAGTACAGTACATCGTCTTGATCTTAAGTCCTGCATTGCTAAAATGAACTGTTTTCAAGACTTTCAGCTAAATAAGTTCGAGGGTTATACTAATCACCACACAAATCGGCGGATGGGAAGTTATGCACAGAACGCTGCGCAAAATCCGAAATATAGGTATGCGCGGGAACCAGAGAGTCGAGACGCCGGGGCACACCCGCCCTCCAACGTCATGCCTTCCGCGCGCTCCCTACGCCCGTGCACACTTGCGCAATAATTAGCGAATCACGGCGAAGTGTCATCTGCGGCTAACTTCTCATCCGCCGATTTGTGTGGCGCTTAGTATTAGTATACCTATAATACTAGCACTTACTTTAGGGACACCTTAACAGGCGAAGGCAAAAGGATGACGCCACGAGTGGGTAGTGCAGGTCATTTGATGTATTCTAGACAGTTATTATTGAGCTAAACTTTACCTTTAGTAGGTATATTGAGATAAAAGTGTATTGTTCTACAAAATTTTAATATTACTCCAGGAGTAGCTATCTATTCTATTTTTAAAACTGAATCTAACCTGTTTCCCTTTTATTATTACGAGTCTCTCATATCCCGATGCGTACCATACACTCATTCCATTTATCATTGACCGACGAACCACCGGAGGAGGTATACAATTCGACGCGTATAATATTTTTTTTTTTTATGTAAGTATGTAACCACGCATAACTTTTTTCGTAGTAGTCCGATTTCAATAATTATTTTTTTATTGGAAAGAATATACTTTGAAATTGGTTCCATTTAAATTTTATCGAAATCGGCTGAAACATTTTTGATAAATCAAGAATAATCTGAAAAATGCTACATCGATCCATACGAAATATTCGCGAATTCTGTACACGGGTGAAGTCGGTCATGCTAATTTTTGCAAAAAATAACCTTGTTTTGTTCACCTAGTTGTTTTTTTTATATATCCAGACGTGGTACAACCTCAACGACGCCGGAGCCAGCGGAGTAGGTTGGCTTTGCGTCAAAGTATACGGAGCCAAGGGTCTAGCAGCAGCCGACCTGGGCGGCAAATCTGACCCTTTCTGCGTATTGGAGTTGGGGAACGCAAGGCTTCAGACGCATACTGAGTACAAGACCTTGGCACCGAACTGGATGAAGATTTTTACTTTGTAAGTATTTTAGGTATTGTCAAAATGTAAGAAACTGCTATCGCTGCTGCAGATTTTTGACTAGATGGTGGGCAAGTCTTTGTGTCAAAGTTTACGGAGCTATGGGTCCCGCAGCAGCTGACTGCAAACGGACGGCAAATCTGGCTCTGTCAGCGTTTTAGAGCTACGCAACGCGAGGTTACAGACCCATACTGAGTACAAGACTTTGGCACCGAACTGGATGAACAAATTCTTTGCTCTTAATTATTATTAAAATGTTCGGAACTACTGCCACTGATTTTTGGCCAGATGGTATGCAAGTCAAAGTGTACGGAGTCAAAGGTTTTTCCGCAGCCGACTTGTACTCCCAGAATGGCAAAGGGATAAAACCATTTATCCATTTTTAATGTCAAATGTCAATTTAAACTATGTTTCCACTCCGATGAAATACCGTGGCGGAAAGACAATTTCTCCCTTTTACCATGCTAGGGCGTCAATTTTTACCCTTTCTGCATTTTGGAGCTGGTAAATGCGAGGTTTCAAACGCTTATTGAGTACAAGACTTTGGCACCGAACTGGATGAAGATTTTTACTTTTTAAGGCGTGGATTCTATGGTACTCTATAGCAATTCATGATTTTGTCTCTAACCCCGAAATCCTAGTTGGTCCCACATAAGATTAGCTAACTACTTGTAATTTTAGCAAAACCTTCAATAACGTGCTCTCTTTTTCCTTTTTGCGGTTCAATTGTGATCCTAATTATCATGAAGTAAGAAATCATTCTGACAATTTTTTGTAACAATGACTCAAAATAATTTTATTTTTTATTTTCAGTACCGTGAAAGATATAACTTCAATACTAGACATCACAGTATACGACGAAGATCACGACCACAAAGTGGAGTTCTTAGGGAAGCTAGCAATACCTCTTCTTACAATCAGGAACGGAGAAAAGAGGTGGTACGCACTGAAAGACAAGAAGATGAGGGCCCGGGCGAAGGGTAACTGGCCGCAGATACTGCTGGAGATGACGGTTATATGGAATCCGGTAAAAAGATACTCATTTTTACATTCGTGATTTTTTTTACAAAAGCAACATCTTTCCAGCTAAAGTCAGTACACATCAGTAGGGATGAGGTTGAGCAACGTGTGAAGAAATAAAATTTATAACTTATTGGTGTCCTATGTATTAAGGTTTTCATTCGATTTGAACATAATAATACGAGATCAAGTGAATTCAAATTTTAAATTATAATTCTGTTGATGATTTGGTGAAGTAATTAAAATCGTAAACCATTCACTGGGTAAAAACGAATAATCATTATGTTGCTCTTGATGTAAGAGTTGTTTAGAATAATAACATTCCAATAGTTACTGTAATCCGACCGATTAACTCAGTCCTCGCCTGCGCGGGTACAGGGGCGCGGGGGTAGACGATAAAGGGGACTGAGACAGACGTCTACCCCCGCGTCTCTTTACCGCGAAGGCGAGGACTGAGTTATGCGGTCGGATTATAGCCGCACTCTTTTAGTATTTATACGAACTACTTGTATTATAAGTAGTAATTATAAGTACTAACTTCAATGTTTCAGTTAAAAGGGGCGATAAGAGCAGTTAATCCGAAAGAACCCAAATACATGGCGCAGGAAGCCAAGTTTAAGAGGCAGTTATTCATCAGGAACGTGATGAGGCTGAAGGCAATTATCATGTGGTTCATAGAAGTAGGAAAGATATTACAGTAAGTTTACATGTTTGAAAATAATCAGTTATAATAATTATGTTCATAACATACCAGAAAGATGATACTGAAAAATTAAAGACAATTATATGAGAGTAAAACTTCTTCCAAAATGTGTTATATATAATTACATGTACCTTTTTACCATTCAATATTCCAGTATTTGTTTTAAATACCTGTTTTATCACAAAAAGGTTTCAGCTGTCTATTTTTAGCCACCCTAAAAAACAGAATACATTGTACAATATTGAATTTGAAGATTTCTTGGGTGGACAAAGAAGTACCTGTTGTGGGCACCGACGTTCCGTGTTTTTTCCTAATATGTACGCCTACGACATCTAAGGAAAAATGAGTTCTCTACTTGATAAAATGTTTCACATCAATCTCACAAAACTTTTCAGAGACTGTTTCGAATGGGAGTCGCGGATACGTTCGTTCCTAGGGCTGCTGGCGTGGCTGGCGTTCTGTTATTACTACGAGATGTGGATGTTGCCGCCCATTCTGCTGTGCTTCTTCTTCAGAAACTGGCTTATTTACAGGCTTACTGGTGAGTTTCATTTCAGGTTCATAATCATCGGATACAAAACGTCAAAAACTGGCTATACCTCCCTTACAGATTTCCGATAAGTTCGGTTAAAATCAACATGAATTGCATTGAATCCAGCTGTCCCTTCCATTCCTGCTGTCTTAGTGACTTCGTCAGTCCACCTCGCTTAGCACTTTTGTTACTATAATAGTGTAATTGTATTTTATTTGTTATTTATTAAATTTCTTGTGCTCAAACTTCTTGTTATTTTTTCTGTGTCATCAACTTAGTAACACTATAATTTAATATTTTGTTTATTTTATTTTTAGTTCGTTTGAAAGCAATCAATACAAAGTTCAAAAACGATCCGCGTCCATTTTTTACAAAATTCTTTTCTAGTAAGTTTTTTTGTTTTATTTTGTTGCCCGATTGTTGTTCCAGCATGTATGTAATGTTAGTATATAAATATTATTGTGCTTTTACATTATTTGTGTATAGTCAATTTGGTCTTATTTTTGGGTGTAAACATTTTCCATTGGCTTTTATTCCATACTAGCTTTGACCCGCGGCTTCGCCCGCGTTATAATTTGATTTTGGCTTAGTTTATATCAATGCCTACCAATTTTAGTAAAATATTATATCAAAAAATATGCTAACAAAAATAGTAAGTGCGCCACAAAATATTAGCCACAATTCAAGCTACGATTAATAATAATTTCAAACCCAAAAAATAATAAATCTCAACCAATTTGTTTCATCGTCGTTTTCATCCGCAGCATTATTTATCCCACTGTTGGGTATAGACCTCTTGCAGTGACATCTGCCTCGGACCTTTACCGGTCGTGAGGTCGTGACCTGCGGTATTGACGATATCGTCGAGATAGTCGACCCACCGTGCTACCGCGCCGCACATAGCTGCGCTCCCTCACCTATTCAAGTATCCTTGCACATTGTTGTCACTGTTCAAACCTAACCCACGGATCGACATCGAAATACCTTAGAGAAATGCTTCTATTAGTTAAGTTAAGGTTGGGGTATAGGTGGGTTTCCGCCTAGTCGTGGCGGGGGGACTTAGTAAATCCGAGGCGGAGCCGCGTCTCTGGGTTTCTCTAAAAAGATCTCCCGTTCTTTGGGTCTTTTTCCCCAAGGCAGCTTAGAGGCTGGTACCCGAGGTAAAGCCGCTTCTCTGGGCTTTTTAACTAAAGTACCTAAGCGGCTGGCCGCCGAGTTTGCTACCTTATGAGGAGTGTCGCAACTGAGGCAGGCTGCAGCGCCGCTCATGGGACGCTTCAGCCGAGCATTAGGTGCCGCGGTAGGATGAAACTGGTGGTGTGTGTGCCGCCACCTGCCCTACCTTCCGCAGGATTGGCAACGTAACATAAAGCCCGATTAAAGAGGCGCCATCGTAATTATATTAGCTAAATAGCATAGTTCTATTCCTTTTTCACTTTAGACATTTGATAGAGAGAACGCTTTTTACGTTGCTATTTTGACGCTGGCGCCTCTGTAATCGGGCTTGTTTTGCCATATACAGTAGAAACCAAGCGTTGCTTTGTTGCTAAGAAAAAGTTTTTGCCCTATCCTACGGGAACTATGACATTTTTCGAGATAAAAAAAGAGTCGATGTCACTTTTCGTCTTTCAAACTATATTCGTGTACTTATATTCGTGCATTAAATCAAGTCAACCCGTTGCTTCGTTCCTGAAAAACAGTTTTTATCCTTTCCTACGGGAACCACATTTTTTTAGATAAAAAGTAGCCTATAAAAGTATATTCCGTCTTTCAAACTATTTCCATGCTAAAAATCAAGTCAATCCGTTGTTTCGTTGCTGAGAAACAGTTTTGTCCTATCCTACGGGAACCACGAAATTTTCCGGGATAAAAAGTAGTCTATGTCACATTTCGTCTTTCAAAATATGTCCATGCCAAAAGTCAAGTCAATCCATTGCTCCGTGCTGAGAAACATTTATTGTCCTATCCCTCGGGAACCATGAATTTTTCCGGGATAGTAAGTAATCTATGTCACTTTTTGTCACTCAAACTATATCCATGCCAAAAATCAGGCTCAGGCTCTAGAATATCTGTGTACCAAATCTCATTGAAATCGGTTTAATAGTTTTGGCGTGAAAGAGCGACAGAGAGACAGAGTTACTTTCGCATTTATAATATTAGTAAGGAGTAAGGATTATTTTCCTCGCTAGAGAGCTCCGACAAACACGTCCGATCGCTGCTAAGTGCTAATCATAAAGTGCTGGAGAAGAGGCACGCCCTGCCGGCCGGGCCGATACCACCGCACCGCTATGTCCCTACATTTTAAATCCATAATATCTTCGGAAATATTCATTTAAATTACATGCTGTAAAGGCCATATTTTAAGTAGACAATGTATTTAAGATACTTAATTGGATAAGGATTAATGCTGTATTGCTTAAAATTACTGCCTAAATAAGCCAATTTTTCGCGTAAAATGTAAAGGTTAAAAAATGATTATTGTGGGTTATCCTTAAGAGATAGACATACACCATTGGGGACTTTTTTATTGACCTTTTTAAGGTGTACAATACCGTAGTACATTATTTTGATTTATCTCGTGGGGTTCAGTCAGCGTTTGCGATGTAAGCGCAAAAAATTGTGTTTATTTACGACATCACATTGGAAACCTGTAAATTTATTAGTGTTTCTCTACAATATTATGCATGTATTATACATATAAACCTTTCTCTTGAATCACTCTATCTATTACAAAAAAGCGCTTTAAAATCCGTTGCTCAGTTTTGAAGATTTAAGCATACATAGGGACGGACAGACAGCGACAGCGACTTTGTTTTATACTATGTAGTGATTAAGATGAGGCGATTTTGACATCCATAAAACTTGAACGAAAAATCATTATCTCAAAAGCACTATAGGTTTGCTTGATATTTTTCGTCTTTCGATAGTTACGTACTCCCATTTGTTACAGATTTTAAGAATGTTTTATTTTAGGGTTGTGACCACTTTTTGCCTCAATCATTTTATACAATTTTTTGTGTATGATAAATCATTGTAGGTACTTACCTATAAAATTCTATGGTATAAATAGGTGCAACGGTATCAAACTGTGAAGAACTTCTTGTTTAATGCGAGTTGAAAATAGCATAATGACGCTTTAAAAAGGTGCTAAAATTGCATTAATTTAGTCGTTTCAAAAACTTGGGTATGCATGTATTGGTATGCAATTATGCATGCTTCAGGGCATACTTTAGATGTCTAACATCTTAAGGACATTTTATTTGTAAATAGGACGGAATAGGCGTGTCCAAAATCTAACTAATGCATATTTTTAGGTGGCAATCCACTCCTTATACCGGTGGATGATGATGATCTATTAGCTGAGGAAGATGACGAAGAAGAAGGTGACAAGGTAATTTTATATCATCTAGTATGTTAAATTATTTGATTATACATATGTCTAGATGGACAAACATAAACATTAATCACAAAGAAAACCCAAATCTTTGACAATGAGCGTGTACTTAATATGTCAAACCTATCAAAATTTGTATGGATAGGCACCATATTTTTTGGGCCGTTTTGCTCAGCTAATGTGGTATCTTGACAGATTCTTCTTCGATTAAATCAATTGCTTATTTATATTCCGCCTATCTAAACATCGCGCTATCGAGATATTTCTATTAGACATGATTTTAGAATATCAACACTATAAAAACTTAGTCGAATCACTCGCCCCTAACCGCTGTCCTCAGCTACTCATGAAGAAAATCTGAGACCACTTTCTTTTCTTAGTCGTTAAAAGTTTAGCATACTCAGAAATCTACGTCACATTAATACAGTTTCTATGAATAATGTAATTTTATTGTTTCAGGAAGAGAAAAAATCTCTGAAAGAAAGACTGCAAGCAATACAAGAAGTGACACAGACAGTACAAAACGCTATTGGTTATGTTGCTTCATTAGGAGAGGCTGTTAAAAAGTAAGTTATATATAGAATTATTTTAGTACAAAGAAAAAATAACAAACAGAAACAATTGAGAGAAGAAGTCGTAACAAATTTTAATGACATGTATTTTTATTTCAGCCTTATGAATTTCACTGTGCCATATCTGAGTTATTTAGCTATAATAATGTTGGTTGGAGCTATGATAGTGCTGTATGTGATACCATTAAGATATCTATTGATGGCATGGGGTAAGCATAATTTTAAAAACCTTTAAAAATAACCAAAATGCATAAAATAAATAGTATGTTGTGACATTGGATTTTATTTCAGGTATAAATAAATTTACGAGAAAAATTCTTCGACCACACACGATACCTAATAATGAAGTCTTAGACTTATTATCAAGGGTACCAGATGACGAAATATTGGTAAGGAAATTAAATTTTCTCTATAATTCATTTTAATTTGCACCAGTACCTACCTACGAGGTACCGTAGGTACAGTTTTTAGTATCTGGAGTTTCTTGTAATTTGGAATAACCCAATAGATAAATATTATATTCAATGGGTTATCATTTTATTACATGTGCTTATTTATTCTAAATCTGTAACTTTTTATTTTAATGTTTTAACAATCCAACAACCAACGCAGCTGTAAAGCATTTCACGAAAGCAACAGCCAAGGTTCCAATGGGGATTCAATAAAGTTATGTGAACATTGCAAACTGTAACTAAAACATTAAATTACTTTATGTAGTAGATACTCTATGATCACTTTACATTTCTATTATTATTTACAACATGTGGTCGAGTTCTTGAAGAGTCAATTTTCATGACAATTCTTTATTAATTACTATTAAATACAAGACTTACCTACATAATTTAGAACTACATTAACTACTACTACATAACAAGTAATTGGATCATCCATAGATCCTTGAAGGTAATAATAATATAATCTAAATGCTCAAACCCACTGCCAGCTGGCAGCGTGCCCAGCATGATGGCAGCATTGACACGCTAAATGGCAATGCCTATACGTACAGCCAGATAAACACCAGCATTTTGGTCCCACGTCGCGTCCACCATAAGCTCAGAAAGACTTTTAGAAATAAAAATTAAAATAAATAAATAATAATATACTTTTAAAATTTCTTTTTGCAGTTGGATTGCAGAGAATTAAAGCCTCATTCGCCGAACGAGCGTCGAGATGTAAGGAAGAAACACAAAGCATCTTAACCCCCTGTAAAGGTCCGACATCGGATCAAACAATACCTTTCCAAATTTAGACATAAGGATATATTGTAAAAATCTAAGATTTGGTAGATAGAATTTTGTAATCACGTCTGACTTAATATCTTTATACATACTTTATTTTTAGGGTTATCATCTAGATATACACCCATTCCATTTGAAATGTTTTAATAAATAATGATTACCAACCAACATGACACTAACGTTAAAAATAATACAGAATCTCTATTACAAAAAAGTAATCTTAAAAATAATTTTGTATACAAAAAAATATTGAGAGCAATAATTATTAGATCGTCTAGATAATATAAACGTCAGCTGAAACATTACTTCGCATTGAGGAAATACTAGAAAGTCCTATTATTTTATTACATAATTTCTTCTTAAAAAAATAATATTTAGATCAATACCAAAAAATAATTCTGGCCAACAATAAAACTAATGAAATAGTATTCCAATCAAGATTATTTTTAAAAATGCGCAGCTTACGTCTTCTTTTAAGAAAATTATGGTTATATTTTACAATTTAGTTCAACCTTTTTACCAACTTTTCCTAAAGTTATAATACATCACATTATAATTATGTATTTTTTTCATACTCTAATACAATGCAAACTGTGATTCTGATAGATCTGTTTGATAATAGATCTTAAACTTATTAAGAATAAAATTATCGTAATAGTTTCAACATAATTAGATTTCATCAACATTTACTTACCAAATTATAGATTTGAATTTTATCATGATGACATCGTAAAAAACACCAATTTAATACTTAAGTTACTTAATGTATAAAATTGTCAAGATATGGTCAGACTGGCCAATTTATAGTTTTAAGCAAGTTTCTTCCAATACTTTCCATTTCTTGTATTACTATTTATATTAGTTTTCTTAGTGAATGCTAGTTGAATCTTTATACATTAATGTATAAAAGAGTTGCTTTTTCCCTTAGCTACCAGTGTTACTTGTAATAATTATATTATCAAAAGCTACGACTCCTATTCATTGCTGCAACTTCTACTTATGTACACTTCGAGTTTATCTTATAGAAGTGTTGTATAGAATTAAATATATAGGTATTAAAAACCAATTGATTTTTATTACGTAAATTATTATAGTAATGTTTTCTAACGATTAGATAGGATTTTAATAATACCGTTTTGTAAAAAAGAAAGTTTGTTGAGGTTTTGTTATTTACCAAAGTTACATTGTTTAAAGATGAATTTAAAGTTAGATAATAAAACGTGTATTTGCATCTCCATGTACAATTCCATAAAATTATCAAATTAAATTTCATAGTATAAGACTGAGACCAATCTCATCTCATAGGTTAACAAGAAATTAAAAAGGACGACGGGCAAAAATGTTCGAGAGTTTGGGCTAATTATTTAAGTCTTCATTATAGTGAAGATGTTGTCTGTTTTCTGTCTTTGGTGTTAAGAATAAAGCTATTTTACCTATGATACTATTTTACCTGTACATGTATGACACACGTTCACGCTAATTTTGGAAATTTCAAGATTTTACGTCATAAATAAATTGAAAATTTTGTACAGCATTCGTGGAATTATAATGTTTGAATTGATTGTCTAAAAAAGATCTTGTACTTTTACTTTTATTTTCTGCTTAAATTAATAATAAAAGTTTTTGTATACATATGATCATATTTGTCACACCGTTCACAGCGTACCTAGGTCGTATCTGTTTTTCATTCAAATTAGTAGTGTATTGTATTTATTATCTAATCACCTGTCTTCTGTAAAATATATATTAGGTGCCAAGGATTTTTTTATTAATAAGTAGGTACCTATGTTATAATATTATTATCTTACAGCACAGACTGACGAATAATTAGCCCAAAATCGCTCTTTATCCTTACATCTCAATCTCTTAGAAAAGAAATGTTCGCTATTTTTCCGATTCTACTTTTTAGAATAGTTATAAGTGTGTAGTTTATCTGTCTGCATGTCTTTATAAAAGCACAAAAATTAACCCTTGTCTTTGTCTTTAGCTCATTGTTATTTTGACGCACAAAATGATCTATATTTTTTTAATGCGAATATAGGCGTAGCCAGAGAGGCATGAGCCAGAAACCTCTGATCTAAGGACTACTCTAGTCAATACTTTCTCATTTCCTAGGGTGGGTAAAAGTGGGCAACTTCTACCCTAGAAAAATCTCTAGCTACGCTAATGAAAGCAAAATGCGCTCCTGTGAAAGTGTATTTCATTTTACAAGTAATGTTAGTACATTTACATTTAGAGCCAATAATGAGGCTAATGATTAAATAAATTGTTATCATATTATTTGATGATAATATACATAATTTAACCTACATAAGATCTAGTCAAGGCTTTTGGACTTTATTTTTTTAGATTTTAGCTGTTATAAATGCCCCAAACGTCGTTTTGACGCGTTTCACAGCATATTTACCAGTTTATTTGACTATTACTTGCCTTAAATCTAATTAATTGTTTCTTGCGTGCCTATTTATAGTTTAGCTTACACATGGAGATACGTTCTAATTTACAAAATTATTTATTTCATCGACTAAAAAAATTAAATGACATGGACTTAACCATGACTTAATTTTATGCAGAGTGAATTTCTGGAATCTTGTATAATGTCATTGTAATGATCTTTACGACCTATTTTCACTACGGAACCAATCCTGGTATAAGCAACTATTTGGTATACCTAGGTACTCTAGGTACCTAGTACATTTCGTCGAATGTTGTGAATATTTTGTAAGAAACAACAGATTTTTTGTCGCCATATCAGAGTTGGTTCAATAGGAAACGGTTGGTTGATTCAATACAATTATGATGTATATAGGTATACAGGGTTATCCAGAACTGGTGTACTATGCCGAAAGTACCGACCTGGGGCCTTATTGTATAAGCGCTCTAACGTTCGTCTTCGCTTTTTCTCCCGCTCGCGCTCGTGGCGTGAGCAACTGGCGCGAGCAGGAGAAAAAGTGACGCCGAACGTCAGAGTGCTTACACAATAAGGCCCCTGAGCGGGATATTCAGAGAATCATTAAAAAACAACTTTTACTATGAAACCAACCAATCCTGAATTCGAGAAAAAAAGTACTGTTTCATACATTTCGTCCATTCAGAGTTGCAGTTTTGTATGGAACAGCTGATTATTTTTTCAGTAAAAGTTGTTCATAATCACCCCCTTTCGGCTTACTACAGAGTAAGCAGATAACCCTGTATACATAGACGAATATTAACAGAGATAAAAATCTCCGTCTTCTAGAAATGTGTAAGTAGGTCGGTACCTACTATTGCAATTTGACTGTGACTTGGGTGTTTTCTTTGTTTGTTTGATCTAGACATCCTGGTATAGACCGTATTATAGAAGTTAGCGGATGTAAAGTCAGCTATAAACTGCGCAATATCCAATCCTGACAGAAAGCTCACATAAATATTGCGCAGCTTGTTGTGAAAGCTCACATAAATATTGCGAACTTCACATCCGCCGACTTATATGATTCGGCCTATAGTTGACTATGATTACGACTAATACGGCTATTTTAGTCTTGGAAGGAAGAACAGATTGAATGTATTTTAGTTGTAAGCTATTCTATAAAGGGGCTATATCCCTACCTACCTTCTCCCAACCTACTTCATAAATATAATAATTTATGTTGAAAGAAATTGCATGATTCCATCCAAACCAATAAAATGTTTTATGTAAGTAAATAATTATTATTTTTGTGATGCACATAGGTAAAAATGTTAACGCTTTCATATTTTAAAAGAATAAAAAAATATCGAACTAATTATTGTGTTTCATTTTTCAAAAATAAAAATATATTGTCCTCATTAGGTAGGTACTCGTACCTACATACATAGGTAGGGTAGAGTAAGTATAAGTACCGCCTAACTAGCGACATACGTGTGTTGCTCTGTGCTTATTTAAATGAAAAATAATATTTTAATGAGTTGCAACAAGTATTATTTGTGTTAAATGATTCTAATATTGAACGATTGATACTGTGGTGCGTGGATTATTGACTTTCCGCGTTTGTGAGTGATAATACGGTGAATTGTTTTGTGAAATTGAGTTGCAGTTTTTATTCATTAGAGGGTACCACTGGGCGGCGTTGATCGTGCTGTCATTGTGAATTGAGCTTCTAATAGCCTCCGTAAAAACAAATAGCGACATCTAGCGGCAAGCAGGCTCTCAAGCGCCATCTAGCAAAAGTGGCAAAAACAACTGTTCAATTGACCGCGCGTCACAGACGGCTGGAAGCGCCATCTACCTGAAGTTGCGAGAACAACGCTGCGATTGACCACAACCCTTTGATTTTTCTGTGGTTCGAATAATGGTTAAGTGCGGAGGTTGTGGTAAATTCCTGTCAGCGCAAGAGGGCGCTAAATGCGGAAAATGCAACGGGACATACCATCGAGCCTGCGTCAATATTCCCGCCAAAGCAAATGTGCTCTCAACGTGGCTGTGCCCAGGTTGTAAGTGCGCTATGCCTCGCGACAACAACCCGTCTACTCCAGTCCGCGGGGCTGCATCCTTTATCTTAGAGGACGGCCAATCTCAAGAGGAGCATTCAGTTGGTTCCGTGGATATAGAGCAAGATGTTTCGGCTGCTGACAATGTGGTAATAATGCAACAATTACTGACAGCCGTTCGTGAGCTGCAAGCTGAGGTTTCGGGTTTAAATACTAACCAAAACCTCCTTATTCAAGAGATCTCTGTACTGAAGACTGAACTGTTAGATAACAAAGAAAAACTAAAAACACTAAAGATATTAGAGGTAGAGCTGAAATCACTACGCAGAGAGAAACTCAGTGAAAAGCGTGATGATGAGGATACTTGCTCCAGAAATCTGAATTCCTTTCCTAACATTCCTAAAAAATCAGGGCAAGGAAAACAAATTAAAGTTACGAATCTACAAACAAGTCGAGCTTCAAACAAGTCGCAGCAAAGTTCAGCCACTGAGGAACTGTCTACTGAACTTCTAGACAAAATGCCAATAGTTAAAGCATCAAGGCAAACTTGTGCTGATGGTGCCAGCTGTAGCCCTAAAAAGATTGTGACGAACGAATTGTTCTCTGAAGAAAACGAGAAAAAGGCAAGCAATAGGACTGGACCCGACTTTACTAATCTAAAAGATGATGATGGCAGCGGCAGCGTGGGCGAGTGGCAGCAGGTCAGCAGGCGACGCCGCAGCATTAGACCGCAGAACCCAGTTGTTGTTGGAGTGGGAAGGACAAATAATAATTGTGGAATACGGGCGGTTGAGAAAACATGCTATATCCAAGCTTGGCAATTTACACCTGAAACAACAACCGACCAAGTTCAAAAATTTTTGAACGAGATTGCTCCAGCTAACTATCACATCGAAAAGCGGCAAATATTATCTACAAGGCATGCATCATTTATAATTGGGATGCCTGAAAATGTGAAATCTAAAGTGATGATCCCGAACGCATGGCCGGAAGGTATTCGTTTCGCGAATTGGTTTTTTCGAGGCCGCTCCAAATCGAAACCAACCCAGAACTGATCTAGACGTCCCGGTTGAAGTCAATTCGATACCTAGAACTAGGAATACTGGCGAGCTATCGGCGACAGCAGCGACACCCAGCGCAGATTCCAGCAGTGATCGTAGACACACGTCGTGTTTGATCTCTCGGCCGCCGTGTGCAGCATTTGGACCCAGATGCCGCGATGCACGCTCGTCGGACACAGTGAGGAGGGCTTCTCTTTCTTCACTTCGTGATGTCAGCTCTAAAAGCCTAATAGTTTGCCACCAAAACATCGCGTCACTGGGTGGAAAAAAATCGCAACGGCTAGAAGTATTACTGCAAAGAGAACTAAATTGCACGGTTCTAGCATTGACGGAACATTGGTTATCGGCGGACAAGTTAAAATGCGTGTACTTAAATGGTTACAAGCTAGCTTCCTACTTCTGTAGAACTGAGATGAAACATGGTGGTTCATCAATTTTTATTAAAGACGACGTACGGTGTACTGAAAATCGGGATTTAAATGCTCTTAGTATCGAAAGATACTGTGAGATATCGGCTATCGACTTAATTGATTATCAGCTGACTATTATTTGTATTTATAGAACCAATTTAGTTGGTTCTAAAGATTTTTTAAAATACTTCGAACGTCTGCTCGACAAAATATGCGATTTGTGCTTAAGCTGCCTGATTGTAGGAGATATAAACATCAACCGCCTGGATGTACAGAGCGTAGAGTCGAAAATGTTGGGTGATGCACTGTCGGCCCATGATATGGTGAGTGAGGTTGACTTCCCAACGAGAGTGACAAGCACAACGGCTACGTGCCTAGATCACGGATACAGCAACCTCCCCGTCGGGTCTGTTCGCACTTCCCCTGTATGTACGGATTTGAGTGATCACTTGGGCGTAAGATTTGAAATGAGCTGCGCGAGAGTATCATGTACACCAACATACTCTTGTGTGAGATCTTTTTCGCAGGAAAATAAGATAAATTTTGCGATGTCTTTAGATAGTATAGATTGGGTTGACTTGTTTCAACGTCGTAAAACGGCCGCGGAGCAGGCTAATTCGATTATCAACTTGATTCGAAATAATTTTGAAACGTGTTTTCCTGAACGAAAAACGAGGAATTTAAAAAAAAATCGGTCGTGGGTTTCTCAAGAGATTATAGATTATAAATCTCTATTATTCGACATGATTGAATTAAGTAAATCTAATCCCAATGAAACGCTAGATACACTAATAGATGAGTTGAAACAGAATTATGATAATTTATTGACAAATGCGAAATCCGAATACTACTCAAAAATAATCTGCAAAGGCCAAAACTCTAGTAAGGCTATGTGGAACGTAGTAAACTTAGAACGAGGAAAGCACAACTCCGTCGATCTGGACTTTACAAGTGTCATAAAGGATTCAGACGGTAGTAAGTTTTCGTGCGTAAAAACTGCGGTGAATGCCATTAATGCGCATTTCTTAGGCGCAGCAACGTTGAGTGGTGCACCTAGCGCCCACGTAACTGGCGCTGTCGCCATGTTGCGCGCAGCGCGCCCACCTGTGGACCGATCGCTCAGGATCCGGTTTTTCAGTGCAGAGGAAGTTTATAAACTTATTGCTTCACGAATTCCTCCAAAAACATCGAAAGACGTGTACGGTCTAAGCATGAAACTCTTTAGGGTTGCAGCAGTTTCCCTAGCTCCCGCGCTGGCCGAACTCTTCAATACTTGCATACGAGAGGGAACGTATCCTAAAACTTTAAAAGCTGCGAAAATCACTCCCATCTTTAAAGGAAAGGGCAAAAGAGATAGTATAGACGGCTATAGACCCGTATCGGTAATCCCAGCCGTTGCAAAGATTTTTGAAAATGGTCTCAGTGCTCGCCTTACAGGTTTCCTGGTCGAATCGGACCAGCTTTCGGACCGCCAGTACGCGTATCGAGCGGGACGCTCTACGTCTTCTCTAACTCGAGAACTTGTTCGACGTATCGTCGGTGCCCGCGAGGAGAAGCAGCAAGTAGCCGTGATTTGCTGCGACCTATCGAAGGCGTTTGACGTCGCTGATCACGGCTTAATCGAAGCTAAATTAACCCTCTACGGACTAGGCGGCAATGCACTGGCGCTGTTTGCCGGTATACTTCGGGACAGATCTCAAGTAGTCGTTGGAAGTAGAGGTACAGTGACATCGGACCCTCTGTGCTCTACAATAGGTGTAGCGCAGGGATCCTCTGTCTCGAACGTCATCTTCTCACTGCTGCTGAATGACTTACCAGATGCAATAACATCAGCAGAAATCCTGATGTATGCTGATGACGTCGCTGCTCTGGTCACCGCCCCCTCCGTAGACGAGCTGGAGGTTAAGCTGAACGAGGTGAGCGCTCAACTTGCAAGTTGGTTTGAAACGAATGGGCTTGCACTAAATCTGACCAAGACCCACTTTACACATTTTAACCTCTCGGGAAGGAAATATAGGCGCCTAAAGATCTTGGTGAATAATGTTGCCATTAAACACATGGACGTAACAGGTTTTCTAGGCTTTGAAATTGACTCTGGGCTGACATGGGAAAATCATATCCAAAAAGTGTGTGGTAGAGTGGCCAGTGCCTCGTTTGCATTGCGTCGAGTGGCCCGTGTCGTACCGGTGGAGGTCGCCCGAACGTGTTACTTCGCTACCGTGCACTCGGTGCTACAATATGGCGCTGAGTTCTACGGCCAAGCAGCGGATTGGGAACGTGCATTCCGTATGCAAAAAAGAGCTGTCCGTGCCATAGCGGGAATCAGTAGCGACCAATCAGCTAAGCCTTACTTTAAAAAATTTCAGATTCTTACTCTGCCGTGCATTGTGATATTACAAGTGGCGTTGTTTGTAAAGAGTAATCTGGATAAGTACAGTGAGTTTAAAGGGCATGGTAAGCAACCTACGCTGCCGAGTAGACGCGCAGGAAAACTTAAACAGATACCCAGGCAATTGGCTAAGTCGGACAAACTCACCCACGTCATGGGGCCGACCGTGTACAACAAAATACCAAAGACTATCATTGAGGCACCTAGTATCGCGTGTTTCAAATTTCGTTTGAAGCAATGGCTTGTCGAGCAAACGTTTTATAGTTACAAGGAATTCCTAAACTGTAAAGTAGTTGAATCTATAAGCTCTGTACAATAGTTGACATTTATTCAAGTCAACTGCTATTTATTACTATTTGGTATAATAATCGATTATTATTTTTATTTGACATTGTTGCTAATTATTTTTATATTGTATTATTTTGACTTAATTATTGATTAACCTGATATGACGTGTAAATAGTATTTATGAAATAAATGATTATGATTATGATTAGGGTAGGGCGGGGCTAGTTGAGCAATTTTTTATTTGAGCGGATGTAGCTCCTCAATAATAAGTCTCAATGACTTGTTATGCGGCTTGATGGATTAGTAATTTATCCCTTAGCAAAAGTGTCCATAGTATTTTTTTTTGTAACAAGTCGAATTTAAGAGCTACCGCTGTTTAAATGCAGAAAGTCAAGTATGCTCAATGTACCCCATAGGTGAGGTAACTACTACTACCTACTTAATACCTAAGTTTTGACATAAGTAAAGAAACATCACGACATGACCCTATAAAATTATAATTTACCTAATTATAATTATAGGTACTAAATTGTACTTTGATTTAGGTAGTAGTTTTGAATTAATTATCTTCAATTAAGAAAATTGATAATTAAATATCACAGATAGGTAGGTATACCCAATACCCATCCGTGGGTATGCCAGAGGGATAATAGGCGCCATACCTAAATATCAAAAATGTTCTCTATCGAATGCCTAAAGTGAAGCTTGTAGCTAACTTCACATCCGCCAACTTGTGTTCTATATTTAAATTTTACAAGAATTTGACGTTCCGTCTATCTATCTATCTATCTATCAGCCGTATGATGTCCACTGCTGGACATAGGCCTCCCCCATGGATTTCCAATAAGGCCGGTTGGAAGCGGCCTGCATCCAGCGCGTTCCTGCGATTTTTATTATGTCGTCAGTCCACCTAGTCGGTGGACGTCCTACGCTGCGCTTGCTGGTCCGTGGTCTCCATTCGAGAACTTTCCGGCCCCATCGACCATCTGTTCTTCGAACAATTTGTCCATTGCCACTTTAATTTGCTAATCCGCTGGGCTATGTCGGTAACTTTGGTTCGTCTGCGGATCTCTTCATTTCTGATTCGATCCCGCAGAGAGACACCGAGCAGAGCCCTCTCCATAGCACGTTGGGCTATCTTGAGCTTATTCATGAGGCGCATATTAAAAGACCACGTTTCAGTTCCATATGTCATCACTGGCAACACACAACTATCGAAAACTCTCGTCTTGTGGCACTGAGGTATATCGGATGAAAAGATGTCACGCAATTTTCCGAACGCTGCCCAGCCGAGTCGGATTCGGCGATCGACCTCTTTCTTAAAGTTGGACCTACCTAGCTGTACTACTTGTCCTAGGTAGACGTACATGCGTACGAGTCAACAACTTCAAGAACCGAGCTCTCAACAAATATTAATAATGACGTTCCGTCATGGTAATATAATTATCTTCTTTGGTTCCGTACAGAAAAATCCGGCAATCGACAGCGAAACTAAATATATTTCATTTATCTTTCTAGCGCTCGCCTTATTATATCAATGCGTCTCTTTCAGATTTTCACGATCGACCATATTCCTTCCCAAATCTCTGTGAAAATTACAGAAACAAGTGCTTCCATATTCGAAAATATTACCCATTTTTATGATTTTATTCTAGATATAATTAAAATCTAATTTTAACTAATAGTTTTACTGAAGAAATTAAGTCACTTTAATAATATGGCGCTTAAATTAATTTTCCCTTATTCTGGTTTAATCAGTGATAATAATAATTATGCCACTCATACACAGATACACAAAGTGGATACATCACTCAAATAAAAGCAGATGGCAGAGTAACTATTTAATTCATGCTGCAGGCAGTACGTAGTCTGTACGATATAAAAATCCCACAGAATGTTATGATCTGCGACTGCTTTGGTAAACACAGGCAAAATTGATATTAGTGCTTCCTATACGACGTTATCGACGTTATGTCCTATATTCTTATTAATTGAGCCCCCAACCTGAGAAGGCTCAATAAATAAGAATAAGAAAATATCAGAATACTCATCAAAAAAAATTGTCTGTGATGTCAGTTTACCGACGATAATTTTACGTCATAAGAAAACATTTTGAATCAACTACTGAAACAAGCCGAACGCTTAAGAAGATCGTGCCTCTCTATCGCTTGTTCAACGCTCTCGCTTGCATGCTTGGCTCTGCAGGAACATGACGCATTTCGTGCGTACAACCGGCGTTCATCGATATATACATAAGACGTCATCACGACAAAAACAAAATTAAAAATGCTTAAGTATATTTTATAAATTTGGTGCGCGTTTTCAGTGTCAACTTTCACTTCAGACTAAGATAAAAACTAACCAGGCTGCGTCTATGTTACCCGTTTAGAGCATCCGTCAGGCGAATTCACTTCAGACTAAGATAAAAACTAACCAGGCTGCGTCTATGTTACCCGTTTAGAGCATCCGTCAGGCGAAAAAACCTCCTGGCTAAAAAATAATCTGCCCCGTTCACGCACTCCAACCGGTATAATATTTCTCTTGCCTAGGCAAAGTTTTATCGAGTTTTTTAGGTAGATCAATTTTATCTTGTCTCTGATCGGTCAGCTAGTCATCGAATCGAATTTGACAGATCGTTCAAGAGTTTGACATATGTGATTGGATTGTAGTAGATTTGAGCGCTGATGAAGATGATTGGTCTAGAGCTATGACGTCGTTCACGGACGCCCCAGAATAATTTTTATTCAGCATAAAAATTATCTGGTGTGTCTAAACGCACCCCGGACTATACCTATTGATTTTCGTTAACCAGACTTCTCCAAAAAAAGAATGGAAAAATTAGTTTATTAAATAGAAACACTGATACGTCATGTCAAAAATGTGTCTTAGAAAATATGTCAAAATAATGCCATGAAGTGACATTTGTACATTTAGGGTGCGTTCCAAAACGGGCAATATTCACTCGGTGAAGAGTGAAATTCGCTCGATGCTGGTTCCGAAACGCAACGGTGAATTTTACTCTAGTGTTTTGGAACGCCTCCGACAGAGTGAAATTCCACCTGTCAGTTGAAATAATTCACCCTGGTAAAATCAGAGTTGAATTTCACTCGGCTGTCAAAATTGACATAACGAGAGAAGTTATAATGAAAACAAGCGGTTGAGGAAAAATATATTGAATATTTTATCATTCAAATTCACACTAAACTAGATGTTCTGCGACGGCAAAATATTATAAGCATTTTAAATAAAGATGAAATTAGTTATTATATAAAAGTTAATGCTGTTGTTAATTCAAGATCTTTTTTGGGCATATATCCTCAATCGGCGCGCGAAATTCAAATTCTCTTCATTTAGAAATTATCAGGTTGATACAGTTTTGTATAATGACTGTTCACTATTTCGGATTTTATGTATGTACTAAGTCAAAACTACTTATTTTCGCAAAATGACTATACATGAGTACAGTCCGTTTACAGCTACGTGAAGTAGCTTTCTCTGATACCCATGACTGTGTCTCTCTCTAACCTGTGATTGTGTGTAATGACTAGGCAGAGACAGTGACAAATATCAGAGGCAAAACAACCATGAACAGACTGTAATGTATCTCCACATACCCATCTTGACATAAAACCTAAGAAAAATTTAATTTCGCGCGCCGATCGATGCTATTGCCGGTGCTACCAGAGCTTATGTGCAATTTGAACGTACAACAGATCGAAGAGTAACATTTTCTTGGAAAAAGGATGATTTTCATGATAAGTACAGAAGAATTTTTACTGAGAATTTATATACCGTTTTAGGAAATGATGACCTACATAGATAAAAACCAAAAATCAACCATGTAGAAAAAGTATCGGTAAAGAAACAAAAGGAACATTTATTGCATAAATGGTAACACTTACCTAATTCATTTTTCCAAGATCGTTCCAAAACATAATTCGCTCCGTGTGATTTTCACCCTCTACAGCCTAGTTCCGAAACCAAAATTCATCCGGTAAAATACACCCGACAAACAGCTAAATGTTTTGGAACGCACCCTATACGATCAGTCCACCCGCCATATTGATTAACTGTCATTGTCTTGCTTGTCACCGTGCCGCCGTGTCTGGAGTTGAAGACCGAAGTTGTAATTTAAACGAAAAGTACAAAAACATTAACCACAATGTCTGCCAAATTACTTGAATACAAGGAAGCCATAGACCGTCACCTATCAGACAAAAGCAAACCATTGACCAAATACTTCGAGCTAGCTGAACAAAAAACTGGCGTCAACCGGTCGTACATTTTCATAGGTGAGTTTTTGATTTTTTTTCCTAGTTTATTTATAACCTAAGCGGGATTTGACGTTCCTTTTGGTTGTGCAGGTCTCGTGGCGTTCACCGGTTTATATTTAGTGTTCGGTTTCGGCGCTGAGCTGATATGCAACTCGATCGGTTTCGTCTATCCGGCTTACATGTCAATGAAGGCTCTGGAGTCACCGCAGAAAGATGACGACACAAAGTGGCTGACGTACTGGGTGGTTTACGCCTGCTTCTCTGTCATTGAATACTTCTCGGACTTCATTGTGGGCTGGTTTCCGCTTTACTGGCTCATTAAGGTCAGTATACCAAGGCCGTCTGTAATTTTACGTGTCGTAATTACAGGTACAATTACGATATTGACTCAAGGGCTCGCTCATTGTGAATAAGCTTTTTTTGCATAGATACAAAGTTCAAAATTGAAACTGTTGTCAGTAATTATGTTAACAGGTATTTGTGATAAATGAAAACAAAGATGCTATTGGCATAATGCCAGTCCTTGCAGTGCAATTATTAGTTCATTCAAAACGTTTTTTGTGCATGCTTAGCTTTCCAACTGTTGAGACATTTACAACAACATTACTTTTATCTTGTTATACAACCATTAACTAATATTGGCCATATCTAATTATATTAGTGTAATTGGTATGGACATTATGGTTTATGATGTAGTATGTATACTTACATTCCCCATAAGGGAGAAAGGCAACATAGAATTTAAAAAAAAAATCAGCTGTCTCGTATAAACTGTCAACTTATTTGCAATTTTCTATGAGAGAGCTTATTTTATTCTAGAACTCTTAGAATTTTAGAACTTAGCCCCCTATTCTACACTGTTTGTAATGACCATAACCACACAACCTATATGAATTCTGTTGTTTTTAAACTATCGCGATTTGAACACATTATTATTATATACTATGGGACTAATCGCGCACTAAAATTACGAGATAAATAAATACTTCATCGTTTCGGCCGAGTTGGCGAACACGGGTAGACTCTACCCTTGACCACGGTCAATGCAACTCGGCCAAAACGTCTGGATGATAAGGTATTTATTTATCTCGTAATTTTAGTGCGCGATTAGTCCCGTAGTATTTAATAATAACTATATGAATTCTGACACCAGTGTAAGAGTTTATTTTTGAGCATATATATGTGGCTAAATTGTTAAAACAACCAGATCCTACAATTTAATGTGTCATTGGAGCCATGGTAGTGTTCACTTGTATATCACAACTGGTTACCCATCCGAAGACTGACCGATCCAAATGTTGCTTAACTTTGGTAATTGCTGACAAAGAGCTAGTCAAACTACTCTGTGAGTGCTATATTGCAGCTAAAATTGTGAAATGCAACATTTCAATACTCCTAGTCTTGCTACTTACGGTATCAGAATGATAATAGCTAGATTTACTTCAATTGTCAAACACTTATCTAAATTGGCTGTAATTTGACTTTGCTGCCAAAGAGCTTCTCTGTGGGTTGAATTCAATGCTAGTAGGTAGACCTAATAACAATTATCAGCCTATTAGCTGCTATCTGTCTTTAATAGATAGGTATTGCGGACATAGACTGATATTTTTGTATTATTCAGACCAGAAATGACTCAATAATTAATAATTTATTGTAAAATACAGGTTATCTAGAACTGGAGTAATAAGACAAAAGGAGGTGTTTTTTTTTTATGTTTGTCAGGTCTTTCTCTGACTATAATATAAGTCAAAGTCGTTGTGTAACAAACATTATTGCATCATTTTTTTATGCAAAGATTGCTTTTACAGTTTTCAGCCGCACACATAAGTTCATCATAGGGATCATGGTTTGAAAGAGCTTTAATTTATTATATTTTCATATCAGATTGCTTACTTAATATTATCTTATTGTTACCTTTTTCTAGTTCATTACCAATTAAAGTAATTATACAACCAACTTGTAGTACAAAGGAGGGTTTGAATCATCAGACCATTATGATGAACAACTTTTACTATATAGGGCCAACAGAGAAAAAAATCAACTTGTCTAAGTCATCTTTCGGTAGAGTATAATAGTTCTGGACAACCCTATACATTATAACATATGCAACTAACAAATACATCTCTAAACAAAAAAATGGTCTATATTCCTTAGCCATATGGATCTGAAATGTAGTTTTAAATGCATTCTAAGAAAAAAAATATAAAACAGTAAAACCTACAAATAAATCGAAACTATGAATATAATTTTGACAGCCCAATCTCTAGTAAGCCTGTTTATCTGATGGTGGTAAATTTCTCTTATCACTTTTACCTTATCAGTTGCTAGAGCTCTTATCAGAGGTGACTAAAACTGTAATAGTTATGTGCATTGTACTGGTACTTTTTGGGAGATAAACATTATTAGTAAATGCATGTCAGTTACATACTAAAATGGTATAGTTATATGTAGTCACTAGCTGACCCGGCGAACTTCGTTTCATGCAATATCTTTATAAATTATAGCCTATGTGTTATTCTGATGTATAAGCAAAGTTTCATTTCAATCCGTTCAGTTGTTTTTGCGTGAAAGAAGAACAAACATCCATACATACAAATTTTCGCGTTTATAATATTACTAGGATTTATTCGTAATAGCAATATTAAGTAAATGACACAAAACAATCGAAATTTTGTTAGAATGATAATAAAAAGAACGTAACCTCCGGAGTGTAACCTCCGGAAGTGCCGTCAGAAATGAAAACTTAACATATAAAGTATTATCTTTTGTGTGGTAAAATACAATATCACACACGCACACTCGCTCAAGCCTGCGCCATGGGCAGGACCAACCTGGGCCAATCTCATTGAGCTGGTGGTCTGCCTATAGAGCGCTTATCTGCTATTGGGAGCCACTCAGTCAGGGATCTACTCCACAGGGCGTCAACACGCCTAGCCTACGTGTCCTGCCCAGCGCCACTTGAGTCTCGTAATACGGTTTCCAACATCTGTGACTTTCGTCCTTCGTCGGATTTCCGTATTACGAACTCGGTTTTTTAAACTGGCACCTAACATGGCACGCTCCATTGCCCTTCGTGCGACTCTCATACTGTAAATAGCCTCTTTAGCCAACGTCCATGTTTCAGCACCGTAAGTCATTGTGGGCAGGCTTGCCGCTTGGTTTTCAGGCATTGCGGTATCTTTCGATCCCTAAATATGTCTTCGAGTTTCCCAAAAGCAGCCCATCCGAGTTGTAAGCGGCGTGAGATCTCTTTGCGAAACTCAGAGTCAAAAGATGAACAGTGTCCAAGATAAATGTAGCGATTTACTAGCTCTATAGGTTCTCCTCCCACAGTAATTGCTGTTGATGAAGATCCTACTGTGCTAGTCATCACCTTCGTCTTGGATCTGTTCATCCTAAGACCAACTTTAAGGGACCCATCGTTTAGGTTTTGTGTATTCTACATATTATGTTGTCAACAAAATCAGAATTACTCTATTGTACATTTATGAATGTGACTCATTTGCCATTCAGTTATCAAACATTAATTATAGCTGCAGTGAAAATATTTTCAGAACTAACAATGTTGATTACAGTGCTTGCACTCCGAATTCACATGAATATACATACACAATACATGTACAGCATAAACTCTTATTATTTTGATATAACATAAAACTACAACTTAGTAGGTACTTTACTGAGTAGTTTGGTTGGTTAGGTACTTTGTTTGTCTAATGTGGAAAAAAAGGTGGACCCTTGAGTCCTATTTTCCAGAATTTATATCATACTAGCTTTTGCTCGCGGCTTCACCTACATGGTATTTTAATTTTTGCGCTGTCCTATGGGAATGTTTATTTTTGAGATAAAAAGTAGCCTAGATGTCACTTTCGTTTTTCAAACTATGTCCATGCAAAAAATCAAGTCAATCAGTTGCTCCGTTGCAGCGAGAAATAAGTACAAACCAATAAACCAACAAACACTCTCGGATTTATAATTTTAGTAAGGAAGGATATTGTACAATAGGTATATTGATATACAATGTGTTTTGCTTAGGTCAAGGTAAAGGGCAGGGTCTTTTAGAGGTGTTTTTCGATCATCATTATAAACAACTTTTACTGTGAAACATACTTCAGAAACGTGAATTTTGACTCGCTCTTCAATCAGTCTGTCTATCACTCAAAAAATCTGTTGCTTAGTTTTAAAAATCTAAGAATAAAGACAGCTAGAAATGACTTTATTTTATGCTTTACATGTAATAAGTACTGATAAATAGTGGATTAAAAAGGTAAATCTACCAGCCCCTTACCTCTCTCTATCGCTCTGTACAACATTCTCTACAGAGTGAAAGAGAGGCATTTGTCTGTACTCTGTAGAATGTTTTGTAAACAACAATAACGTCTGTACCTTTTATATTTGCTCATTATACACGCTAAATGACCTTGTGTAATGTATTAATTAACACAAAGGAGCGAGATGCTTTGTTCTTGAGTAAATAATAGAAGATAATTCTGTATTGTTTCGCCTTGACGAAATATTGATCTGATTTTTGACTTAAAATACTTAGCAAGTTATACAGGGTTATCCAGTACTGATGTACTGAGCCGAATGGACGTGATTCAAACCATCATTGTGACCAACTTCTACTATGGGGCCAACCCGGAATTTGAGAAAAAAACGTTATTACATTTTGTCGGTTCTGAGTTGCAGTTTTGTATGGAACAGCTTTTTTTTCTTAAATTTTGGCTTAGTCTCTACTCAGTATTAATAAGAGGTTATGAACAAAGGGTCTCTGGGGCCCCTAGTACTTAATAGACAAAAATATACTAACATATATTTATACTCCTCATTAAATGACCAACTTTTAATGTGTGACCAATTTCAACATAGCAAAAAAAAAACATGTCTTCCATAAATTTTCATTGTTCTATGGAACAGCTGAATTTTATTTCGTATAACAAGTCAAAGCTACCCTTACTAGTCCTTACTAATATTATAAATCTGACAGTGTGTTGGTTTGTTACTCATTGAAGCAGCTACAGAGCAACAAATAGACATGATTTTTGGCATGAATATACTTCAAAGGACACAGGACGCCATCCCTGAAAAATAAAAGATTTGTACGGGATAGCACAAAAACCATATTATCACGCGGGCCAAGCCGCTGGCAAATGCTAGTATTTTATCTTTTAATAATAATAATAAATAAATAAAATAAATATTTTGGGACATCTTACACACGGCCTCTGACACCAAACTAAGCAAAGCTTGCGATATGGCTGCCAGAGACTATTATACTATATATATTTAGATAGTAACTAAATGACACCCAGACACAGCAAACACTTATGTTCATCACATAAATATTTGCCCTGGGTGGGGATCGAACCCACACCTCTTTAATCCAGAAGTTAGGGTCACTAACCACTGAGCCACCGAGGCAGTCTTAGGAATATATCTTTATTGTACACAGAAACACAGTACAGAAACTACACAATATACAATATGCTGTACAATGGCGGCCTTATCGCCTTTGGCGATTCTACCAGGCAATCTTTGGATGGACTGGATTATTCTAAAAATAGGAGTATGGTCGGTGGTGTATATGTCGCAGGCAACCGCTTACATATGGCGTCGTCAGCACAAAAATGCTCGCAGTTATGTAATTACTAGTATTTACCAGCGGTTTCGCCCGCATGATATTTAGATTTTTGACGCAATATCATTATAATTTATAGCCTATGTGTTATTCTTATTTATAAGCTATATTACTGCAAAGTTTCATCTCAATCCGTTCAGTAGTTTTTGCGTGAAAGAGTAACAAACATCCATACATCCATCCATCCATCCATCCATCCATCCTCACAAACTTTCGCGTTTATAATACTAGTTTTTACCCGCGGCTTCGCCCGCATACGCAATATATCATTATAATTTATAGCCTATGTGTTATTCTGATTTATAAGCTATATTATTGCAAAGTTTCATCTCAATCCGTTCAGTAGTTTTTGCGTGAAAGAGTAACAAACATCCATACATCCATCCATCCATCCATCCATCCTCACAAACTTTCGCGTTTATAATATTAGTAGGATTAGTAGGATTTAAGAGTTGAAGCCACAGTAAAAGTTGATCATGATGATGAATGCAATAGTTCTAATCATACCTTCTAGCGTATGTGATGTTAGCTACAGTCTGCGGATAACAGAATCCTGACTGAACCCAATTTACCAGCTGTGCGAGGATTGGGTTCTGCGCAGCCTGGAGCTAATGCACAGCTGCTGCATGTTATGTCATTCGTCTAGTCTCTTTGCAGTTAAGTTCTTAACATATTTTATCAATTTAAACTGTTTTAACATTTCATCTCTCAATCCACAGTGCATCTTCGTAATATGGTGCTACATGCCATCGGAGTTCAACGGGTCCCTGATCATCTACAACCGCATCATCCGCCCGTACTACCAGAAGCACCACTCGCGCATCGACGACATCGCCGGATCAGGTACGAGGGCGCTTAAAGATCTCAAAACCTCGTAAATCATAGCTTGACTTTGTTAATTGAAGTTAAAGGAGTTTTTGTAATAAATGGTTGAAGAGTGTTTGGTGTTCAGTTTTGTTTTAGTAGGTTTAAATGTAGGGTCTAAATAAATAGGGGCCTCTGAGCGAGGGCCCCAAGTTATGTAGGTTCAAGTATAGACTAATTAAAGAGAAGGCCCCAAAGTGTTGGCCCCAATTTTTGTATAATATGTGCTCAAGTATACATTAAACAAATAAGACAGGCATCGATGTTGGGCCCCTTGTTAAAATGATTCTGCCTGTTAACGGCATACTTTAAAGTGACTATGAGTTATATATGCATCGACGACTTAGCCAGATCAGGTACAGGGGCGCTTAAAAAACTGAAAACATCGTAAATCATGCGATGATTAAATTAATTTATTTAAAATAAAAAACGCATGAAAGTTATAAAGATATAAGCATACATAGGGACAAACAGCGGGAAGCGACTCTGTTTTATACTATGTAGTGATTGTTGAAGAGGGATTGGTGTTCTGTTCTGGTAAGATCAAGTATTGGGTCTAAAAAAATAAGGGCCTCTGAGCGCGGGCCCCAAGTTACGTATAGACTACATAAATATAGGGCCTCAAAGCGTGGTGCCTGATATATGTGTATGTATTCATAGGATCAAGTATAGACTAAATAAATAGGGGGTATTATAGATTCAGGCCCATTCAGTGGCGGTCCTGCCATGTAAGTAGGGACCCCAAATAACAGTGAAATATGACAATGACCGAGATTATACAAGCCTAATACATTTTTAACGGGGCCAATTAATAAATGCAATAACTGAAATGAATAACTCATTGATTTCAAATTACTGTTGTACTTAGTTTAGATATTCGTATTCCTTTTAGTAATTAATTCAGTATCTAGGTATGACTATCTACTCTTGAGTACCATGTTCAATAATTAAGTTTCATTTTCGAATTTGTAGACCTGGACAAAATTTTGAAGAAAGTCGAAAAAAAAGTGGACAAAACTGTAAAGGCTTTCAGCAACACCATTAAGGAGCTCCACAAAGACTAAAATTAATGTAAAATAGAGGTATTGTCCACACAATAGCTAAATATGCTTAGCATGACGGTGAATTAGCGCTTACCTGATAGTGGCTGTGCTATTATTGATGTGTTTTCGTAAGGGGAAAATATATACACTTAAATCTAACATAATTATATGTGCAATAGTTTTAGATTGCTTTCCACTATATTTAACACATATCCACGCCTATAGTATGTTATTATAAAAGGCACCAAATACACATATTTAGTGTATAACATAACACATTGTTTATTTTATGGTATCAATCATATTAAGGTCTCAGTAGGGCATTTATGATGTTGGTCTACGTTGTTTTTTGTTAATTATGGGTATTTGTTTGGGTATGGTATTCAAGAGTGGATTTTGTTTTGTGTCCGTTTTCTTAAGTTGAATGGCTGAGGAATCATTTCACTTAATAATAACTTAGATATCATGTTACTATGGGGTTAACATCCAATTAGGAAGGCACTTAACAAAGGCCACGGGATACCGGTGTCTGGTACAAGTGTCTAAAAAAAAATAAAGCATTAAGCTGTTAGCTTATAAATCATGCTGTCACTTAGTTTTTTCTTTTCTAAACTAATTGTTCAATGCAGAAAACTATACTGAGCGCCACACAAATCGGCAGATGAGATGTTAGCCGCAGATGACACTTCGCCGTGATTGGCTTATTATTGCGCATACAATTCAGACGCCGCGTGTGGTAGTGCGTAGGGAGCGCGCGGGAGGCATGAGGTTGGCGGGCGGGTGTGCCCCGGCGTCTCGTTTCTCTGGCTCCCGTGAATGCCTATATTTCGGCTTTTGCGCAGAGCTCTGCGCATAACTTCCCATTCGTCGATTTGTATGGCGCTCAGTATACGTACCTATTTTATAGCGAAAATGTCGCATTTGGATGACTAAACCTTTAATTTAGAAAAAAAATCGTTAAATTGACGCTAAATCATTTTTATGATATTTTTGCAGCTTCTGCTAACATAAATAACGTTCAGAGGATGGTGCAAGGCGCTAACGACAAGATTATGAAATCAATACAAGAATATGACCGTAAATAAGCGAAATAACGCAAGATTTAAAACGGCCATGTTGTATGTTACTTTTTTTAACATTATGTAGTATTGCCACATCGTAATCTTGAGCCATCATACGTATATACGCTTAATTTTCGTGATTGACTTAAAGTTGTTAGCGCCTTGTACAATTGATAAAATGTACTTACTACAGTTTTAGATAAAATAAGACATAGGTAATTATTATTTTGCATTATTTTTGCTTAATGAACTCGTAAAATATGCTTATTTTGTTTTTTTTTTATTCCGGGATAGAATCAGTGGTCTGTGTAAAAATGTTATAATTAAAAACACTACCTAATTAAGCTTTTGATATAACGTTTTATAAATATTTAATGCATTTATAGTCCATGAACATAGAGAGACTCTTTCCTGATTTTATTTTTGGAGTTATCTGACTACTACTTACTGCATTGAATGGTTCAAGTATTGCAAACAAGTCAGTTCAACAATAACTATATTTTTTCTTATGTAAATATTAGATATTTTCAATTATCATACAGTAGCAGATGTAATTTTAAAAGTAATAGAAAATAGCAAAGTAGTCATTGGTAGTTTATGATATAATTTAATCACGTATTTTTATTAGAATAGAACTAAAACTAAAACCTATATACAATAATCGGTTATTCTTCCAGATTTCAACAGTAGATTAGGTTAGGACATGTTTTATCCGCTTTAGTTTACAGATACTTTCAAACTATTAGACTAATATCAATGAATTATAAAAAATACCATCATTTTCATTATTATTGTGTCACGGTTACTTATTTTGAATTTGTGTCAGGTATTTTGCTATTTGTCTTGAATATTTATTCAAGATTTTATTTTATTTTAACCATGTTTCACTAGCTAGTATGTAGATGATATAAATTGTTATTAAATAATATTTATAGGTAAACGGGAGTAGAACGCGCACACTATTACACAAACACACATGGTAAGTATGTAAACAGTTACGGAAAACTGCTTTGAATGTTATCTAACGCTGTAATACTTATACTCCTACTAATGGACTTTGCACAAATGCTTTTTAATGATCTGAGCTATTAAAAATGCACGTTGACTTGAAAAGGTACGATAAATGCTCCGAAATATGTGGAAAGAGTACCTTATTGCTTGAGTTTTAAAATGAAATAAATTAAATTAAATTTATTTATTGTTAACTGAAAATATTTAGACACGTTTGATCTTGGAATCTTGTCTAAAGAAGTGTTTGTTTTTTTTTAATCTTTACTGTGTTATAGGCTGAATCATTCAACTCGGCGGCTGTGAAGTTAGCTCCAAGCTGCGCAATATCCAATCCTGACTGAAGCGCACACGACAGCGGCGCGAGGATTGGGTTTCGTGCAATTTATTGCTAACTTCACAGCCGCTGTTTTATGATTCGGCTCTTAATTGTGAATTAAGTGATTAATTATACAATTAGTAAGCTAGATGCTCGGCTTAAATATAACGACCTTTGCAAAGAAGGTCCGGGCCTTCGTTCGGTGTGCTGGGGCCCCGAGCCTTAATCTGACTCTGATCTATTATTCTATTTTTCTTGAGATGTTATTAAATGAATATTTGTTGGTTTTGTAACTAATGTTTGTCATCTGTTTACTTACTTACCATGTTAAACAATTTACAAACTTATCTCACTTACATAGAGGACAGAGATGCGAGATTGGCAATGACATCGTTATATTTTTTTTTATTCATGACATAAAATCTCAGAATAACGAAAAAAACGCAGAAGCGGCATAAAGTAAAAAAGTTGTGATGCATGATCTCAGAAACAAGGCGTCGAAAACGCATAGAAACTGTCATGTAATTTTGACACAAATGACACTTGAAATACCGATCAAATGTCAAAATCGGTTCCACAGTAATGGTGGACAAATTTCAAACGGCTCTTAGGCTGAGGTTTTATTTTGAACCCTAAATAGTAATAACGCCATGTCAATTCAAACACCGCCCCTATGCATAAAATACGAGTATATCCAATTCGTATTCTACTCATGAGTGACCAATTTTTATTACGGGATCAACCCAGAAATGCCCCTAAATCGACTTTCCAAAAAAAATGTTTGGTATAGTTGATTGTATTTAGCAGAATTTCACAATGCGGGATGAGTACAATGATATCCTACAATGTCCGTCGTTTAGCCTCATAGAGTTCTAGAGTCTAGACTATCTCTCTCATAGAATTAGAACTAAAGTTCTGTCATTTTGCACAAATTAATAGACTCTAGAACTCTTCTAGATTCTATTAGATCATTAGATTACTAGAGTATCACTCAGAAAATGTATTTGGAGTTTAGTTTGTGCAAAAGGATTGCAACTTTAGTTCAAAGAAAGATAGTGCCGCTTGATCTTTGATGTTAGATAAGTTTTAATCAAATCGCCTCTGTCTCTTCTCTGTGAGTTCACTTATTTCGGAAACTATGGTTTTGTGTGTGTTTTTAATGTTTCTCAGTTGACTGGTTCTAATTTATTTAGTATTTTTAGATATACATGATTCTGCAAAAAGGGTGTATTAAGGTAAAAAGGGGTGGATTTTAAGAGAACAAAAACAGTTATTTCGTACAATTTGTCGATTCAAGTTTCCAATTTTAGAATAGCTGGTGGATGATATGAGTAAAATTGATTCATAATGATGGTCTGAATGATCCCCTGTCAGCTAAGTATCCCCTTTGTGAATAACCCTGTTTGTTTTTAATGACAAAGGAATACACTTTTTATACTAGAGAACCAGTCATAAAAGCAACAAGATATTACTTGAAGAATAACACTACATAATGTTACTACTCTTCACTACATACATACAACATACCTACAATACATACACTTTACAGTTTACACTGCCACTTTTATTTGGTATAAGGTCAACCGGGGTGATGTCGTCTACGGGGCTAAAGCATCTATTTCAAATATCTTACAAAATGCGTAATTCAGAACTTCTCACGCCATCTTGTTTTAGTCTTTGGCACTAAAAGTACAAAAGGTGATCAATAGATGTCGCAACAGAGCTCTTTTTTTTAAATGGTCCACCATCTTAAATCTGTCATTTCGTCTCGACCCTTCTTGTGTGCCAACACGTGAACTTAAATCTTTTGTAATCTCAGTTTCTTTTGAGTGAATTGATGTTTTTATACTGTAAGTACTTATATTGTTTTATTGCTAACAGGTTGTTTTCATTATTTTACGTAGTTATCTCAAGACTTTCAGACATTAATGTCATTTAAAATTTGTAGGTTATGTTTTTGCTTTGAGGCTATTGCGTCTGTGCTGTTGGGGTGATTGCGTCTATTGTAACGCAATAGCCCCATTATCAGGGCTCCTAAACCTTTTAATTTTAGGATAATAATGGTAAATCTATGTATACATTTATAATAAGGGAATAATGAAAAATGTGTACCTACATTGTACCTATACTTACTTTTTTTTAAAGTTTGATTGCTATACAACTGAACCTAAAACTATAGTTTTCAGAATTTTTTTTGTTATGTTGACGAAACTTAGTACGATCTTAACTCATTATCCGGATCCTAAGTTAGGATACATTTTAATGTGGGATAACTCCTCATGTAAAGTGGGGTAGGCGCTTTTTCCTTTGGCGCGGATAAATTCTTTTAATTTTATATTTTAGTAATTTGCATTCATTCTGATTTTTTTTATTTTAAGATTTCCACTAGGTGCGGCACTACAAAAGAAAAACAACAACTATATACGACATTGCAACTCTAAAAAAAGCTGTGAATGAAGTAAGAACTGGTAATTTAAACTCGTACCAAGCAGCAATAAAATACAATGTTCCTCGTACAACTATATGTGATAGAGTGAACAACAGAAGAGGTGTCGTAAAGGAGTATCGTGGACCACCTACCGTGATTGACAGAGAAAATGAGCTCAAACTTGTAAAAAAAATAATGTTTGGCACCTCTGGAATCTAGGATGGGGCGAATGCGTCTACCAGAAACGACGAAAATTAGACGCCATAGCCCCGAATATTTTTGTTTGACTACTTTCCCTAAACTAAGGCCAGAATTTGGCGTACAAGATAAAAATGTACTATAAAACTAATATTTCTACAAATTATCGTGATTATAATTGTTATTAGCTCTTCCAATTACAAAATACTGGTGAAAGACGCTTTTGCCCCATCTAGGGCTATTGCATCTAAAAATCCCAGCTTTCATAGAAACGTCATTTACACGTAGAAGTTATTCAAAATGTCGTTATATAGTATTAAAAGATGAAATTAGATAAAATTTTCTAACGTCTACCATAACTTACATCTAAAAATGATACACAATATGTTTGTTATAATCATATGAATATGCCGTTCAAAGTATTGTGACGCATTAGCCCCGGTTGACCTTATGCTTAGAGTAGTAGTGAGAGTTGTTTATTGCTTTATTTCTGTCAAATCCATTATCCATGGTAAATATTATCTCATTCTTTCGCGGCCTTAATAGAAAACTTAAATTAGTGTGTGTCGATCTTTAACATTTAAATTTATCAAAGAAAGAAAAAGACAATACGAAGTAACTGCAAAGTAACACTGCGTTTTTTAGTAAGGCCGATATTCGATCCATCATCTTCTGTACATCAAAACTAACAACTTATGTTTAACGACTTTTATGCTAATTGATTACCAGTAACCATGTATACAGTATGAATTTCTAGATAAGTGTCCATGGTCTAGAGAAATCATAATGTATACTATAGAAACTGAGTTTAAGGGGATTATCAGATACATGAACCTAAGCGCTTTACTAAGGGTTAAAAATACAAGACAGAAAATAATTGATAATTAAATATATATTTCTTTTTTCTCATTCGGGTGAACCAAGTTCATGCGTCTACTATAAGTAGTGTTGTTGCGATAGTCTATCGATAGTATCGTAATACTATCGTGGTCTTGAAAATATACTATCGATAGTGCTATCGAAACTATTGACATTTAACAATATTATCAACTATCGATGGTATTGTTACGGGATGGGTTCTTGGATAGTCAGTTAAAACGCCGATTATTCACTTTGCACTTTATTGCACACAATAACTTCACAAAAATCACAAAAACACACAACACAACTGGTTCGCACAAACACTTTACACTGGCACTGATATTCACACAAGCTAGTCACTTCACAATCACTGGTATCGCACACTAACCCGAGTAGTTATCGCTTCGACGGTAAACGAATAAACTGATCCCCAAGGGTCGGCCGGCGTATTTATATCCGTTATTTCCTACAGTCTCGAACCTACGAGATATTTCGCAACATTACTCGATCTCAATAAACGCCATTGTGTTAACAAGTAAACAACTTGAAAGTTCGAGAATCCCTATTGTTTTTCAAATACGTAAACACCAAACAAATAAACTCTAGTCATAAAGCCATAAAACTGAATACAAAAGGCACCAATAAAAACACAATAAAGCTTCACAGAACAATAGGGCTTCCCAGAACCGGATTACGTAAACACCGCACTCCATACCTACAACGGGCGTCTACTGCGTTACACTACCCCCTCCCAAGACATGCTCGTCCCGAGCATCGTTGCACCCGTAATATCGCGCCAATCGATCCACATGAACTATCTTGGGAGCACCTCGATGTCCCTTCTGTATGCGGAACGTCACGTCGTTGATCTTGGTCACCACACGGTATGGTCCATCCCATTTGGCTTGTAGCTTTGGAGATTTCCCTTTTCTGCGTATAGGGTTGTGTAGCCATACTAGCGAGCCTTCCTCGAACCCAGGGTTGTTAGTCCTTCTGTCGTATCTAGTCTTCATTCTTTCTGATGTTTGCTGGCCATACTCTCTAATGTGCTCATAGATGTCGTTCATCTTGTTCCGGAGGTCACTGGCGTACTCAGTTATGGGTTGTGGAGAATCCGGTGGGACACCAGTTATTAAGTCGGCGGGTAGCCGTAATTCACGTCCAAAATTGGCAAAAGCAGGAGTGACATTGGTGCTCTCATGAACAGCACTTCGGTATGACAGCAAAAATGGCTGGATATGCTTGTCCCAATCCCGTTGTTTGCTTTCGACTACTTTTGCCAGGTATCTCTCCAGAGTTTGGTTGAATCGCTCCACCATTCCATCTGATTGCGGGTGGTATGACGTTGTCCTTGTTTTGTGTGCACCCATTAGCCGACACGTCTCTTGAAACAGTTGAGATTCAAAATTTCTTCCTTGGTCACTATGGATTTCCAATGGTACTCCAAAACGACAGAATACTTCATGGACCAATTTGTCCGCTATCGTCGATGCCTCTTGGTTTGGAATTGCGAAGACTTCCGGCCACTTGGTGAAGTAATCCATGACGACAAGGAAGTACTTGTTGCCACTTTCGCTCACAGGAAATGGTCCGGCCACATCCAGTGCGATTCGCTCCCATGGTGCTCCAACATTATACAGCTTTAGTGCTCCTCTGCTGCGGGTATGCGGACCTTTCACTGATGCACAGCTCGTGCATTTCCGTACCCAGTCTTCTACGTCATTTCTGCAGTTGATCCAGTAAAACCTTTCTCGAATCTTCAACAGTGTCCGTTTCACACCCAGATGTCCTCCCGAAAATCCTTCGTGGTACAGCTTCAAAACTTCGGGAACTTTTGCTCTGGGTACAACCATTTGGAGATGGCACTGGTTTCCTCGAGCATTTTCCCATTTTCGGCACAGCACTCCCTCTTGAAGCAGCAGGCTATCCCATTGCGCCCAATAGCTCTTTGTCGTAACACTCAGTGAAGCAATAGCACTCCAGTCAGGCTTACGGGCATCTGATTCCATCCATTCAAGAATCGGCTTGATGTCGACGTCTTCTTTTTGTTCAGCCTGAAGGGTTTCTTTCCATTCGTCGCCGATGTCAGCTTTGAGCATTCTGACAGCTACTGGATCTTTCGACTCTTGTCTTGAACAATGCTTGCAGTCCTCTGAGCATGGCCTTCTTGACAGTGCATCTGCGTTGCCATGAGATTTTCCACTGCGATGTTCCGTGGTAAAGTCAAACTCTTGTAGTTGCTCAATCCATCTTGCCACTTGGCCTTCGGGATCTTTAAACTGCAGAAGCCACTTTAGAGCAGCGTGGTCGGTCCTCAGATGGAATTTTCGCCCGAGCAGGTATTTGCTAAAATGACGCAATGTCTTTACCACTGCAAGTAGCTCCTTTCTTGTCACACAGTAGTTTCTTTCTGGCTTGGACAGGGATTTGCTGAAATACGCAATCACCACTTCTTGGTCTCCTTTTCTTTGCGACAATACTCCTCCAATGCCGGTGTTGCTGGCGTCAGTGTCCACGATGAACTCGTGCTCGGTGTCCGGAAAGCCAAGAATAGGCGTATTACAAAGTCGCTCCTTTAGTCCTCGAAAAGCTGCGTCGCAATTTTCATCCCAGAGGAAGGGCCGTTTTTCCTCAGTCAGTCTATGCAACGGCTTAGCGATGTCAGCAAAGTTCTTCACGAATCGCCTGTAATAGGAGCATAATCCCAAGAATGCTCTGACTTCCGTCTTGTCTTTTGGTACAGGCCAATCCTTCACAGCACTGACTTTACCTGGATCCGTCTGTACACCAGCTTCGGAAATCACATGTCCCAAGAAATTCACTTGCCTCTTGAAGAAGGAACATTTCTTCGGACTCAGTTTAAGATTGGCAGCACGTATTTTTGTTAGGACTCGTTCCAGGTTTTGCAGGTGGTCTTCGAAGGTTTTTCCCACAATAATGATGTCGTCTAAGTAGACAAGGCATGCGTCACCAATTAGTCCCGCAAGAACTAACTCCATTAACCTTTCGAACGTAGCGGGGGCGTTGCACAACCCAAACGGCATCACTTTAAATTGCCACAGGCCTTTTCCCGTAGAAAATGCGGTCTTCTCCTTATCTTTAGGGTCTATTTCCACTTGCCAGTACCCGCTCTTCAAGTCCAGCGTAGTGAACCACTTCATGCCCGTCAGTGTATCCAACGTGTCATCAATCCTCGGCAAAGGGTAGCTGTCCTTCTTCGTTACGTCGTTGAGTCGTCGATAATCAACACAAAACCGCATACTGCCGTCCTTCTTTTTCACTAGAACCACTGGCGAACACCACGGACTGGATGAAGGTTCTATCACACCATTTAGCGCCATGTCTTCAATCATTGACTCAACTTCTTTTTCTCGAGCCACTGGTATCCTTCTTGGCCGCTGTCGTATCGGTGGCACGTTTCCTGTATTTATCGTGTGCTTCACTAAGCCAGTCTTCCCGTTGACAGCATCATCGAGGGCAAATATGTCGGTAAAGCGCTGTAGCATCTTCTTCGCCATCAGAAGTTCTTTTTCAGAAAGATCTTTCCGGGAATCTTCCAATAGTGTTGACATGTTGCAACTCCCAGCACAGTTGTATTCCTCCTTTGGTTGTTCTTGGCATCTGCGCATCCAGTCTACTTCTTCGCATGTACCAATCGGGGTTCCTCCTTTGATGAGTTGTTCCTCGTTACTTGTGTTGAGCACACGCACCACAGCAGTATTAGTAGTCCTCACCAAAGTTCGGGCCACTAACCATGGTTGATCACCTTCCGATTGTTCTATTAGCACACATCGTTGTTGATGTCCCAACTTTGGCGGTAATCTAACTGCCACAATGGTTTCCGATCTAGGTGGAAGCACTGTTCTCTGCAGACAATAAACCTTTCCTGATATGGCGCCTTCCATGAAGATTTCTTCTCTTCCACATTTCAAGATTCCTTGGTTGACGTCAATCTCACAATGATGTTCTCGCATGAAGTCAAGACCCAGAATGCAATCGTCAACTATATCTGCCACAATGACTTTATGTTGGAAGGTTTTCTCACCCAACTTTAACTCCACCAGCTTCTCTCCTTGGACGGATATGTGCTGACCGGTCGCTGTCAGAAGTTGAACTATTTTGCAGCTTTCGAAGTTCGGAAGAAAGCGCTTAGCCAAACGGGAACTGATGATAGTGCGAGAGGCTCCAGTATCCAATGTCAGCTTGCACGAAGTTCCGTTGATGGCACCATTGATGATCAGGCTGTTCCCATCGTGAGCTTGTGATATCAAAATCTTTGGCTTTTCTGACCCGGTTAACACTCGCCAATTTCTGCTTTCTTCAGCAGGTCGTTTATTCCTCCATAGTGAATGCGTCGCTTCACGATCCGTCCGTTCTTCCAATAGTCGATCGTCCCTGGTTCGGCATGGCTTTGGGCAATTCCGCCATAAATGGCCTCTTTCGTCGCAGTTGTAGCATCTAGGGCCAAACCTTGTACGAAGTGATGCGTCCTTTACCTCCCTTATATGTTGGATACCCTTCGCTGGATTTCGTACAGCCTCGACTTCTAAGGCTTGAGCCAAAGCTTCCTTTAGTGTTTTATGATGCCCGAGTTTCACTGCAGTTCTTACTTCGAAGTCTGCTATCCCGTTAGCAAACGCTTCCACTAGATGTTCGTCGTCGGGTAATGGCGCGGACTGATAAGCTTTCCGGAATAGTTTCTCCACCTCGACAGCCCACTGTTGAAGACTTTCATTTCGACGTTGCACCCTGTTCTTCAACTGCGCTCGGTACACACGTTCCAGGTGCTCATCACCATAGCGACTCTCCAGCGTTTCCATTAATTTATCGTAGGTCACTTCCTTGCCCACGGCATCCAGAATACTCAGGGCTTCGTCGCGAAGGCTCATGATGAGGGCGTTCATGGCTTGGTCCTTGTTCCATCCATTGGTTTTGACTGCGGCGTCGAATTGAATTTTGTAGGCTGACCATGATGATGTTCCGTCGAAAGGCGTCACTTTAATCTTTTGTGAGGCTGGCGAGAAGGTTGTAGATGCAGCGGCTCCGCTTCCATATTTGATAACATTCAGGGCCTTTCTCACGTCGGCGATTTGTGTTTCCGACTCGACAATACGGGATTCATGCTCCTTTATGCTGGCGTCGTGCTGATCGACCGTGTCCTTGACCTCTTTAATCTCTTTGCCCAAAGTCATCTGCAAGCTTGAAAGCAGCTCTTCTTTTTGACGAGCCTGTTCTTCTCTGTTGCGTTCTAATTTTTCTTCTAGCTGGCGAGTCTGTCTTTCGTTGTTGCGGGCCTGTTCTTCCATTAGACGAGCCTGTTCTTCTCTGTTGCTGCGGGCCTGTTCTTCCAGCAGACGAGCCTGGTCTTCTTTGTTGCGATCGAACATTGACTGCATCATGGACATTATTGCAGCCATATCAAATGCCACAGGGATGGCTGGTGCTGCAACAGGTGTCGCAGCAGGTGCCACAGTAGGTGCTGCAGAAAGTGCCGCAGCAGGCGCTCCCGGGTTCCTGGAGTAGTCGTTGGTTGCCTCGGACTCGCTGGCTTCCATTAACAGCGAATTGTGTCCGAAGCGCCTTTGGTCAATCTCCTCCTGGCGGCGCTCCTGCTCTTCTTGTCGGCGCGCTTCCTCCTGTCGGCGCTGACTCCTTGTGCGCGGCGTTTCATCGTCGTATGGTGTTACCGGCATTTTCAGATATCCACCCTTCTGACACCAAATGTTACGGGATGGGTTCTTGGATAGTCAGTTAAAACGCCGATTATTCACTTTGCACTTTATTGCACACAATAACTTCACAAAAATCACAAAAACACACAACACAACTGGTTCGCACAAACACTTTACACTGGCACTGATATTCACACAAGCTAGTCACTTCACAATCACTGGTATCGCACACTAACCCGAGTAGTTATCGCTTCGACGGTAAACGAATAAACTGATCCCCAAGGGTCGGCCGGCGTATTTATATCCGTTATTTCCTACAGTCTCGAACCTACGAGATATTTCGCAACATTACTCGATCTCAATAAACGCCATTGTGTTAACAAGTAAACAACTTGAAAGTTCGAGAATCCCTATTGTTTTTCAAATACGTAAACACCAAACAAATAAACTCTAGTCATAAAGCCATAAAACTGAATACAAAAGGCACCAATAAAAACACAATAAAGCTTCACAGAACAATAGGGCTTCCCAGAACCGGATTACGTAAACACCGCACTCCATACCTACAACGGGCGTCTACTGCGTTACAGTATTTTACTTTTAATAGATCGATAGTATTGATACCACAGAGATTACCAGAGAGATAATGTGGTCGATCGAGAAAAGAAAGAAAGAGATGCAATGATTTAATATGGCATGAGTTAGAAAGAGACATGAAAAATATCTCGATTGAGTGGCTAGTTGCCGTGTTTTTCTCTCATTAGTGTCAAATTCCAATGGATAATGTGGTTGATCGAGAAAAGAAATAAAGAGATGCAATGATTTAATTTGGCATGAGTTAGAAAGAGACATGAAATATATCTCGATTGAGTGGCTAGTTGCCATTGTTTTTCTCTCAGTAGTGTCAAATTCCAATACATATTTGAAGGTTTTGACAGCGCTAAGCAAGACGTTCCATACATTTTTGCGGTTGAGTATTGCCTCAAGCGACAACGGCGCTATCTCTCTAGTTGTAATAGCTCTGAGATTGATACTATCGAAACGTATGCTATCGATTGTTAATAACAAATACTTATTGTCAAATGTCAATCGATACTATTGATAGCATACGTTTGGACTTGGTTAGGTGACATCATGTTATTTTTTTCTTAGAATATGAATTAATTATTATTTAAATATTTTCCAGCATCCCGTCTGGTGGCTGACGCGATCGGAAAGAACAAATAAAAATCTACAGCCGAGAGAGCGACCAAAGTACAAAACCGCTTCATACCACGAGCTTCGCGACACGCACTTTTACCACTATGTTTTAATGTTGACTGTTTGTATGAGACATTATAAGAAGACAGATAAACAAAGCATCGCTATCGCAATATTAATTCCAAATATTTAAAAGCCATAATGTGTAGGCCTTGTAATATTGGGCTATGAGTTATTGGCCAAGTAATATTGGCCGTGCATTATTTGTGTGAATTATTGGTTGTAAGTGATGATTATAGATTTCAGGTGAACCAATGAAATATGATGTAAAGAAGGATAGTTGGCTATAAATGATATTTTCAGGATTACTAACAGATGTGATAATTTCAAGACTATATCTAAATCGTACAGAACATCTATCGTATAAAATTAGGCTCAATTTTAAAGGCGCGCTTTTTAATTTTAATAGCAATTTATAACATAAATTACGATGGCGCCTTTAAAATTGAGCCTATTGTGCGCGTAAACTGGCAAATGTATAAAAACCGTCAAGCCAAAATCCTCCAAACAAGAAAAACAAGACATTTCTGTCTGCTATTCTCTGCCTGTAATGTTCTTGCCATGTTTCATAAAAATTGATACAGATTTCATTGATATATCAAACGCTCAAGCTTGTTTATATTTAGTAACTTCTTATTTAATGACTCATACTTTATTAGGTTTAGAACTTTGCTCGAAAACCATAACAATTAAGTTTAAAATGCAACTAGAATCAAGTATATTAATCGCAAAGTGATCTGTATTCATCTATTACCTTTTAGGTAGTGGATGAAATGCAGAAAATATGTTACCTTACTCTTTGATTCTAGTGTTATGCTAAACAGTTGTAATATTTCATCTTTAGGTATCAATATATTTTATCTATTGCTAGATATTAAAGAATAAAGGCTGCCCTACACATTGGGGTCGAACTGATCAGGCAAATGTCTGCTCAGCCTGAATGGCGCAAACACACGGTCAGTCTATTCGTTTTCGATAAATTAAACAGCATTGCTTTTGTCTAGTATCTTTTTTAAACTGTTTCGATTGTTTTTTTTTTTTCTGAACTGTTCTCTTTCTTTTTCTGTTGAATAAGTTTTATCCGTTGAGTTAAGAGTACAATACCTTCGTTTTAATTCTTAGCGTGTTTGACTTTGAATCGTTTGGCGCACCATTTAGAACTGACCGTGTGTGGAGACATTAACGTAATTATAAGCCTGATGACCAATCATGGTTTTTAAAACATAACTTTAGACAAATCTAGGAGTTATAAGTTTCTTTATATATCCAGTATAAACTAAAATTTTAGTTACAATTATTTGCTTTTATATAGGATCTATTCAGACCTACAACAGGGATTCTATTAGCTACCTATTTGTAATAGGAAATACCGCGTTAACCTGAATAGACCTTTTTAAAAGCGTAAGTATTTGTAGGTATTGGTGTTTTTTTAATTCCCGTACTGTAAGATCTCTTTGAGGAACAATGAATTTCTTCTCTCTGTTGGTATTTCTTTAAATAGATTGCTCAAGGAATGTTACTATTGATTTGTTTAAGTTTCTAGAGATAAATATTAATATTGTTAGTTTTTTTTTCAAGTGTTGCCAGTGTAATAAATGTCCCGAGTGTTGCAATTTTATTCCTTAAAATACAGAGGCATTTATGTAACGCATTGTTAGGGTATGTAATCTGAAACCCCATGTTTGCCTTTTTATATAAATAAATCATGTTTCTGGAGGTTTTCATGTAAAGCTTGTGTAAAGTAACTTGTATCTGTGCCTTTACATTTTGCCAGCATTATTGTATTCATCGAAGGTATTGTTAAAATTGTATTTTTTTCACTTTCAATAAAAGGAATTCATTGTGTAACTTGGTGTGTTATTTAATAATCATTTTTATAACTTGTATCAAGCTTAATGGCGTCTTTGCAGTTGGAAGCTTGTGAAGGAGCGCAAAATCCCACTTCTTACCTCTGCTGACATATAAAGCTACTGCAACTACTCGCCTCGTTTTTACTTTGTATCGGCCTATACCTACGGTTTAAGCATGCTACACAGAAGCCTTAAAACTATCGTTTTCTTGTAGCTATACAGATAGACCTTTAGGTAAGTTGGTATAGGTCGGGCAGCCAGAGGTTTTAAGCCGCTTGAAGGCCTCTAACATGTCTTAACCGGGATCTACATTTTAACGTGTCATCCAAGCCACGATAGCGTTTCCGCCAGGGGTGTTGTACAAAAATGGAGCTACACCAACCAAGCCAAGGCCGGCAAAACTACGCCTTCGTCACGCACACAAACATGTGTAACGAAACTACGCCTTTTTTTTTAATTTGTATTTTATACTCTACAGACTCCGGGGCCTGTACCTTTTATTATCAATGTTTCGACTTTTTTCCTAAGAAGACAATATATTTTACTAAACTACGTTACGTATATGCACCGAGGGGTCCTGCCCCCGCAAGCAGCACCCGTTCACGAGTTGACGCACGTGCCAGCCATCGTCCTCCTAGACCACATTTTTGGGAAGAGGGCTCGCCGCCACGCAACGCCGCCGCAAGAAGAGGCGCCTAGGCAAGCCTGAGTGCTCCGGGCATACACGCAATCCTTATGCTAACTTAATATACTATTAACAATCGTCCATTTGCCTCAAGACCCCCGCAATCGTCGCGTTCCTATCTTTTATGACTAGTACGCCTTGGCTCTTCAGTCGAACAATGGCGGCGCAACACCGACGCACTCACCACATGTATAAAAGACTGGCCTTTCATGACATTCTGTCTTCATTTTTTTTATATGGTCTATGATGCCAATATTATGACAATACAAACTGCACTACCAATTTCATTTCCATAAAAAAAGGTTTGTCAGTTAACTCTACCAAGCTTATAAAAATCTATTATTAGAGGTCACAGCTAGGGGTAATCACAATAAATACACAACACCAATAAAACTTAATAATTTATTAAAACTAAATCTATCAGACTAATTTACACAATAACACACTACGCTGACGCCTCGGCTTTGGCAGCCTCTGCCTCTTGCTTGGCGAGGACTTCTCTGGCGGTCGCGCGGTTTCTCCAAGCAGTCATGTAAGATCGAGGATGGATTGGGAAGAAGCCAGACAGACCTGGAATCATAAAAAGTACGAATTGAAATAATTATTTTGCACATAAAATGGAATGACCAACTTGCACACTGTGCAGAATTTGCGAATAGTTCACACGGATTGACGTAGCAATTTTCACATTATTGATGATTTATCAATAATATGTAGCAATTTTCACATTATTGATGATTTATCAATAATATGTAGCAATTTTCACATTACTGATGATTTATCAATAATATCTAGCAATTTTCACACTATTGATGATTTATCAATAATGGCTCAGCCGATTGCGATAAAATTTAAATCAGGCCAACTTCAAAATATAAATAAAGAATTATCGAAATTGTACCACTCTAAAAGTTGTGTGTGGTTATGCATACAATAATAAATCTACAACAAAATCATTTTAATTTGGTTGCTTTACTAAATACATTGATACTCTTTTTAGCATAGGACTACTCTATTACGATGAGTTTTTAGGAAAGACAACTGCCTGAAGTTGTAACAGCCCCCCTTGATTTTGTTATTGACTTAAAACATAGGTGACATCATCACTGCATTGCATTATCTTCTGGAATATAGACTGAGTAACTCTGAAATGCTTTAGGTACTAAAATCCTATCATAAACGGGACAGATATGAGTTCTGTGCCTAACTAATATAGCATTTCTGAATTGTTGTCACAGTCCACATTCCTCTAGCTAGATCTGCACTGCTCTGCTCTCCTTATGAAGTAAGCTGTAATTGCAGTCAAAAATTATATGGTTCCTTTCAAAAAGTTCCTCCAGTGGTTACAGGACTTTAATGCAATGATTTTGTCAAAATAACTTGTCTGTAAATTACAGATGTCTTTACAAGGAGGGGGCAATGCTGGGTACATTGACTTACCAAGTAATTCGGCAACAGGTTTGGTTACATGAGCCCCTTGACCGAGCCAGTGTTTTAACCTCTCCAGATTGAGGGCCACCAGTTTCTCGTTATTCACATTAGGCATCGGATCGTAGGAGCCTAGCTGTTCTATTACTGGCAAGTGATTAGGTCTTTTTCTCTGCAAAAAAGAGTGAATAATATTGAAATCATAACCTAACTTCATTCAAACAAATATTGTGAAAATAGTTTCTTTGTATACTTTTCACATAGTAAAATTGCGTGCAAAATGTTCGATTGTGCATCTTATGGACTTAACAGTTGCTTTGGACAATATTTAGAGGTAGAAAAGCGAGTACTTACGTGAGTTACTGAGATGTGGAAAAATGGTCTGTTAGTGCATCCTTGACGAATAAGGCGAATGGATTTTGCTGCTTTTACAAAGAATTGGCCCGTGCCACTTGCCGGGGGCAATGCCATAGCGAGATATTAACGAAAATTGGATAAAAACAATACACTAGAATTAGGTTATTATAATTTATTCGTACAAAAACAATATTATGCTGACGAGCTGTCACTGTCAGATTTCAATTTTACAAACAAAGGTTTACGAACGAATTCGATCTCTTGCTTGTAATGGCGCGAATATTTGAATATTTCAAAAAGTGAGATTTTATTTCGTGTATAATGTGCATATTCCTGTATGCAATGCTGATAGGTATTATTTTGATTCTTACTACCTACAAAATACGGATAGATATGATTAGCACGAAATAGTAATGATTTGTTTAATTCTGAGAAGCTTCATATTCAAATTATTTCTTTAGCTTCCACCATAATTATTTCTAGAGTCGGTAAATGATGATGATGAGAATGGTGGTTATGACTTTATTTATCCTACCATCTGAAAGAATGTGAATTAATTTTACGATACCTGTTACTTACATTGCGCGTATTGTAAGTGGCACGACAGTACCTACCTACTACATTATAATCGTCAGTAGACCATTCCCGCATAAAATTAAATAAAAACAGTAGATGCTATGTTTTCTAATACTGAGAGAATATTGTATAGACTGCAATGTAGTGTCAATAAGAGTCAAAATAAGTTTTACTTCATTGGTTTTACTTACCATCGAAATCCCCAAGAACACTTGAACAGGAAAACTGAACTCGTTTGGATCATCCTACTATGTAGATATAGGTAGATACAATACATATAGGTATATTTTTCTTTATAAAACTAGTTTCAAGTCATGAGACAGACACTTGCGACGTGTGTGTTTAAAATATTTGTATTATATTTAAGTTAATTCATTGGCGTTCGTTTTGTCAAAGAACCCTAATAATGTTTTTCTTTGTGCTTTACGTGGTCGCATGTTTCAGCTTCGCGGATGCAGGTAAGTTACTTGGCATTTAGTTAAAATAAAGGGTCCACTGAAATAAAGGGGGATTGAATTAGAAAAGTTATGGGTATAGGTTGATAATTTAAAACTTTTTTATTTCTGAAATCTTTCAACTTTTGCTTATCAACGTCACAGGTATTGCGCGAGCACTGCGAGTGCGCTAATGTTTCAAACTGTTACCTATCACATAGAAAACTAAGTAATTAAGTAAGTTTGTATAGGCTGGGTAGTTAGCCTTCATGTTATGCCTATCTAGTTGAACATAGTTAAATCACGGTAATGATAGATACCATTACCGTGGGTAAACGGTTAATACAACCGGAGCCTACAGATTTACTTTTGTCATCCGAACCACGATAGCGCTCAGTTGTAGCGCCACTCGCGGTCACCCATCTGAAGAAAATGACCGTGTCGAAAATCGCTTAACTTTGATGATCGCTGGCATACACTTAATCAAACTACGCTAAAAACTAAAGGTAAGTGCTACATGAAGAAAATAATCTAGGTAATTACATAGGTTTAAGCATGGTTAAACCCTATAAATATCGCTTCCTTACTCTTTATCGACTTCCTCGGTGGCTCAGTGACTAGTGAACCTGATTTCTGGATCAATGAGGCGTGGGTTAGATCCCCACCTAGGGCAAGCATTACCTATATGATGAACATAGGTAGGTGTTTGCTTTGTGTCTGGGTGGTATTTAGTTACTATCGATACAGGGCTATTCCTAATCAATTAGCATCCTTCTAGGGGCTTATTCTGTACATCAAAACTAACAACTTTTGTTCTACAACTTTCGTCAAAACTAAAAAAAAAAACAGCTGTTCCATACTTCTCAAACCAACACCATACCTGCAACTATTGACAGTCTACATATTGATAACAAAGAAATTAAAGAACCCCAAGAAATAGCAAACAATTTCAATGAATACTTTACAAATTCAAATAAAAACAGATGTAGTTATCCAAAACCAACGCCTTCAATTCAGAACAATAATAAAAGCATGTTTATGAGTCCAGTCAGCGTACAAGAAGTTAAAAATATTGTACACCAATTAAAAAATAAGCACAGTGCAGGTCACGATAGTATACCAATACAGGCGATAAAAAGCACAATAAACCACATAGCAGAACCTTTGGCCCACATTATAAATTTATCGATAGAAACTGGCTCTTTCCCCGGTGATCTAAAAAATGCAATTCTACGACCTTTATACAAAAAAGGGCCCACAAATGATGTAAACAATTATAGACCAATAGCAATTCTACCATGCATTTCAAAAATTTTTGAAAAGGCTATATACATAAGAATAATATCTTTTTTGGAAAACAATCATATCTTAAACAGTAATCAATTTGGTTTCCAGAAGGGTAAGAACACCACTTCAGCAATATTTAAATGCCTCAAGCAGGTGTGGGAAGATCTAAATAACAAAAGAAAAGGTGTAGCAATATTACTAGATCTATCAAAAGCATTTGATTGTGTCATACATAGCACATTAATAGAAATATTGGAAAGAGTAGGAATTAGAGGAATTGCCCTAGAACTAATCAAAAATTATCTACAAAACCGGAAACAATGCACAAGTATAAACTTCTATAATCGCCAATCCAAAACCATTGAAAATAAGCAATCTGATTTTCAAAATATTACTGTAGGTGTTCCTCAGGGCAGCATTTTGGGCCCCTTGCTCTTTTTAATATACATAAACAGCTTGCCTTCAGCAACAAAGCATCCCTGTATTATGTTTGCCGATGATGCCACAGTCTACATACCTCAAAATAAATTAAGTGTAGTAGAGTTTGAAACTGAGATTAAACTTACATTAGAAAAACTAGTACAAACCTTAGACTCCATAAATTTAAAAGTTAACCTAAATAAAACGAATTTATTACAATTTAGAAACTACAAAACTCCACCACAACAGCTAAATATTTCCCATGATGGCATAATAATAAGCGAAGTAAACAAAGCTAAATTTTTAGGAATCAGTATCGATTGTCACATGAACTGGAAGGCACATATATCTCAAATTAACTCAAAAATTTCGAAATATCGTTATGCACTTTCTATTTTAAGTAATTCTTGCTCAAGAGAAGTAGCGAAAAATGCATACTATGGCTATGTTTACCCCCATTTAATGTATGGAATAATATTTTGGGGCAACTCAGTAGATATTGATAGTACATTCAAGATACAAAAGAGCTGCTTAAGGTCTATATTTAATCTTCGTAGTACAGACTCAGTGAGAAACATTTTTAGAGATAACGATCTTTTAACTCTTACAGGAATATATATACTCGAGATTTGTTTATTCGTCAAAAGCAACCCGAGCATTTTTGTTGAAAACAAATCAGTACGCTTAGAATCCCTGCGTCCCAAATATAAATTCAATGTAGTCATTCCACAAGCAAATAATGAAATGTTTCACAGGAGTACGTACATGATGGCTATAAACACGTTTAATGATTTACCTCATCATATTAAATCATTGTCTGGAAGTAATTTCAAAAAATGTTTAAAAAAATGGCTTGTCGAGAAAACCTTTTATAGCATGAAGGAATTTTATGCATGTTCTCATGGGTCTGGCCCATATCTATATTATAAAAAATAATTCTAGAAAATGTGATCTCACTATAAATCTAGAAAATGTGATCTCATTTTAGTTTTGTAATGTACACATAGATTGTTTCAAATGTCTTTCTAGTTCTATATATTATTTTCGTATATAGTGTTTATAGAGTGTTATTGAGTAATTGTTTATTGAGTGTAAATATTTAATATGTAGTAATAATTAGTGAATAATTTTCTCTAGGCTAGGCTATATGAAGCCAAAAATTGCATGTCCGCTAGGACAGACTGTTGATACTAAGAAAATTGTACCTACCATCATTCTACACAGTTTGAGCAATAAATTTTACTTTTACTTTTACTTTTATACATTTTGTCGCGGGTGAACTAAATTTTCTATGGAACAACAAAAAATATTTTTGAGTTTTGATGTACAGAATTAGCCCCTAGAAGGATGCTAATTGATTAGAAATTACCCTGTATAAGTATGTTTGTATTTTTAAAAATATGTATGTAGGTGTAGTATATTAGTCTCTGGTAGCCATATCAAAAGCTTTGCTTAGTTTGAGGTCAGAGACCGTGTGTAAATATGTCCCCCAATATTTATTTATTTACTGAGAATCACTGAGAATAATAGGTACTTACCTACGAAAAATAAGTACCTGCTTATTTTTAAATATATATTTAATTTTTAACGTAGGACGAATAATAATAATTTCCAGAATTGGCCTGCTCTACACCTAGTGGTTCCAGCGGCATCTGCAAGTCGCTGTACGAGTGCCTGTCATTGGTCAACGTTTTAAAAAAACCTGACAAAACTAGCAATGACATAGACTTGCTGAAGAAGTCAAAGTGCGGTTACGATGGAGACATTCCTAAGGTAAGCTGTAATTTTTCATTAGTTTCATTTGAGATTTTGTTCATAACTAGTACTAAGATATTACTTAGGTACTTAGGTAAGATATTATTTTTTGCACAGAGTTCTAACATCAGTATGTAATTGTAGGTAGAGATTTTCTTGTTATATGGGCAAGGCCCATCTATGCATATATTATACAGGGTTACTGGTAATCAATAAGCATCCTTTTAGGGGTTTATTTCTTATTATTATTTTTTATTACAAATAGGTTTGCTTTTGACTACACACTGCCTGATGTTAAGCAGATAAGCGGTCTGGGATGTAGCGTCTATTTTACGTCTGGACTAGACTTTCTTTGTCGGATCCAAGATTTGTGTTTGTTTTTCTTTTAAAAAAATAACAACTTTTAATACAGGTATATTAATAATAAATTAATATAGTATATATTTTTATACATATTTTTCTTTAATTTAGCAAATTAGTAATTAGTAAAATAAAACATGTTTTATTGTAAAGTGACAACCTTAACACTTTTTTGAACGCTGGCAAAGTAGCCATTCTCAGGTCTTGAAATCATTAGACAACTTTGCCCAACATCATATCTTTTGATTGTGTGAGCCTTTATCGCCGAAACTACGGTTAAAACACTGAGCAATTCGATATTTATAACATACAATAACACAAACCGCCCTTTGTTTTTGCCATGTCTTGTAGTTCACTGCAAAATTTCTTCAAAAATTTGCCCGCGTAAACATGCACCGTATTCGACAGGTTCCGACACGTTACTGAATGAAGTTGGCTATCAACGATGTATTCAGTGATGTGACACGTAAAACCTACTTTCTACCAAAGTTAGTAATGTTCCCATAACACTAGAATATTTTTCAATAGAAACGGATCTCCTTGCAGATTGCATTCTGGGCAAAGAAACCCTTGGATGCAAAGTTGGCATGTTTCACGGTACTCGAGATTTGAAGACACCTACATTGTACTTTAACGGAAAGGCAGACTCAGGCAAAGCGTTCCACATTCTGGCAGTTCGTAAGAGGAATGTGGACTCAAAACGCTTGGTTCTAACGCGTGGGATGTCCACTAAAAGGGTGGCGCTTTGGTCGCGTCTGTCTAGCCGTACGATAGAAGAAAGGGGCAGGTGGGACCAGATTGTGCAGCTCCTGGGCGCACTCACCGAAGTATATCCGATAGTAGGCAGACAGACACGCCACCCTACGTCGATGCTCGAGACTTTGCAGCTTCGACTCAGTCAAGGTTTCGTTGCCTATCAGCCTCCTGGCTCGCCTTTCAATGGACTCCAAAGCCTCCAACTGGTATTTGGCAGATCCATCCCATATTCTGTACATCAAAACATAATTAACAACTTTAGTTCTGTGACTTTCGGTAAAAAAAAATCAGCTGTTCTATACATTTGTCGAGGCAGAACGATATTTTTCTATGAAACAGCATTTTTTTAGTTTTGATGAAAGTTGTTGAACAAAAGATGTTAGGTTGATGTACAGAATTAGCACCTAAAATGATGCTAATTGATTACTAATAACCCTGTGTATTAGGTATAAGTTTATAAAGTTCTTTGCGCGATCGATAAAGTTAATGTACTTAAACAATAATTTTAAATGGAAGTGAAATTGCGATCAATGCAAACATATTCCGCTGTAAAAAAACCATAAAAATTGAGCCTGAGTAAGTATTAATGAAGATTACCAGCGACATTATCATGTGTCATGTGTAATTCTCATGTTGTACCCACCCCTATTTCAGTTGGGAACTCGGTTCTTGAAGTCGTTGACTCGTACTTCTACCTGGGACAAGTAGCCCAGTTAGGTAGGTCCGACTTCAAGAAAGAGGCCAATCACCGAATCCAACTCGGTTGGGCAGCGTTCGGAAAATTGCGTAACGTCTTCTCGTCCGACATACCTGAGTGCCTCAAGTCGAAAGTTTTCGACCAGTGTGTGTTGCCAGTGATGACTTATGGCACAGAAACGTGGTCTCTCACTATGGGCCTCATTAGTAAGCTCCAAGTAGCCCAAAGAGCCATGGAGAGGGCTATGCTCGGAGTTTCTCTGCGAAATCGAATCAGGAATGAGGAGATCCGTAGGAGAACCAAGGTTACCGATATAGCCCAGCGGATTGGCAGGTTGAAGTTGCAATGGGCAGGGCACATAGCGCGGAGGACTGATGACCGATGGGGTCGAAAAGTTCTCGAGTGGAGACCACGTACCGGCAAGCGCAGCGTAGTGCGTCCACCCACACGGTGGACGGATGACCTCATTAGGACCGCAGGATCGCGCTGGATGCAAGCCGCTATCAACCGGTCCTATTGGAAATCATTAGGGGAGGCCTATGTCCAGCAGTGGACGTCCTATGGCTGAAATTATGATGATGATATACCTACTATGCGACTATCAGATAGAAGCAGTCCAAAAGGAAGATTGCAGAGAATATAATTGCTCTCTCTCCCCCTTTTCCCCAAAGGCTTAATTTCCAGATTTAGAAATATGTTGAAAAAGTTTTTATAATCTTTTTGGTTGGTTTGATTTTTCAAAAAGGAATGAAACGCAGTAATTCTTGGAAGCTGGAAGACAAGGCCTGAAGGCGTCAGCGACGTAGGTGTAGGACTCAGTGTTACCAGAATAAGTATTTTAGTACTATTTTATTTTATTGACATTTTCGAATATCAGTATTTTTGTAGGTAAACATATTTGCGGAGGTCGGTATTTTTTGGATATTTTTTTGATAAAAGGAAGGTATTTTTGAGTATATTTCGATAAATTTTGGTTACAGTTAAAGTTTGGTACATTTGGTTAATTTAGGATAGGTACTTCTGGGGAACCTGGCTCCATTTGCGATATTAGCAAGACACTTTTAGTAGAATATATAACATATGGTAGTATAGTGAAATATACCGATTCAGTATTTTTTTTAATGTCTTTCCTTTGCGAAATTTAATTGTCACACTGGAGGACTTAAAGCTGCTAAGCTGTAAAATCAGAGTGGGCGCAAAAGAGTATAATAATATAAAGAGAATATGGTGGGTGGGACACGAGTCATACCTATGCACCCAGACACGTGGGCAAAGGACGCAAAGGTCTCAACGGAGTGGGTGCCCTTGTCTAGTCTAGTCGACCCCGAGGTCGTCCTTCAAACGATGGCGTGACGAAATCGAGAGGTTTAACAAAAATAATTAGAATAACCCTTTTTTTAAAACAAGCTTTTACTGAACAAGTACTCGCCAAGACGAATCAAACGAGCCAATTTTTTTTTGCTGATGGGTTTGCGTAAAAAGTTCCCAGGACCACCTTCCAGCTCCATCATCAGACCCTGGTTACCATTGAAAGACAACTCGTACTGGTCAACACAATTCAAATGAGCCCAAACTCGATGAGATTGTGTCGTTTCGTTGCAAAGTTCCTTTGGCTATCTCCATCATCAGATCAGCACCATGTCATCATTGTCACGCAATTTACACATGTATGCAAAATTTCAGCTAAATCAGTAACCGGGAAGTGGGTCAAATTTAACTTGCAAGATTGATTACAGACCGACAGACAGACAACGGGACAGGTGAAACTAAATAAATGCTTGTAAAAAGTACTGAAAGAATTAGGGGATACTTTTGCCCAGCAGTGGTATAATATTGATAGGTAAATAATATGAATGGTTCAATATGTGGTTTCCCATCGTCGGGTTACGGTGGGTTACGCGACGGTGGTGTCCCCACAATGATTCTAAGCACTCTTTACCTACCTACTCGTACTCGTATGCTACATTCTTACTTGCTGTAAAGTAAGTACCTAAGTTCGTACTTATAAGACGAGTGGCTAGCCCTGGCATTGAATTAATAGATAAATACACTCTCATTGAGCCCTGTGGTCAGAGTTTTCCAAAAGGAAGATTGCAGAGAATATAATTGCTCTCTCTCCCCCTTTTCACCAAAGGCTTAATTTGGGGATAATTTGTGGGATGGTATAGCCGTGGTGGTCTAGAGGTTGTGACACCCGCCTTACAATCGTGAGATCGTGGGTTCAAATCCCCGGTCCCGTACCAATGACTTCTTTGGAATTTAAGTACGGAATTTTGCACCACTGGCTTTTCGGTGAAGGAAAACATCGTGAGGCAACCTGCATACGTCCGTAGAAGAAATTTGATGGCGTATGTGAATCCACCAACCCGCATTGGGCCAGCGTGGTGGATATAGCCCAGTCACCATTCGTGGGTAGGCCTACGTCCTGCAGTAGACTATTAAAAAGGCTGGTACGGTACGGTCAGAGTTTTTAAGCCGCCCGAAGGCCTCTGACATGGCTAAACAGGTAAAATTTAACAACTAACGGGGCCTACAATTTATCGTGTCATCCGAGCCACGGTAGCGCTCAGATTTTAAATGCCACCCACGGTCACTCATCCGAAGACTGACAGTGCTGAACGTTGGTTAACTTCGATGATCAACGAACACCTAGTCAAACTACGCTATGAGCGCAATCCTTGGTATTGCAGGTATGCTGCCCAAATGGTTGCACCACTCCCGAAGGAAAGCCGGGTACTTGTGTCAAGATCCAGTCCTGCCCACAGCTCGCGAGCTTGCTCCAGCCACCTATCTTCGAGGCTAATAAGCAATACGTCAAAGAGTCCAGGTGAGTGTCATAAACATCTACCGTCTTACCACAAAAGTTGTACACACGCTTTAGACTATATGTTTAACAGTACAAATTGCACGGTTAAACACTAAATATTTTGTGGTAATGAATTTGGCAATGAATCTGGAACCCAATATTTCATCATCATCTTTATCAGCCGTAGGACATCCACTGCTGGACTTCGGCTTCCCCTATATGGATTTCCATTAAAGCCAGTTGGAAGCGGCCTGCATCCAGCGCGTTCCTGCGGTCTTAATTAAATTGTCGGTCCACCTAGGCAGTCCTAGTCTTTTTTTTTTTAAATTACATATAGGTTCGTGGCCATCCTACGCTGCGCTTGCCGGTGCGTGGTCACCGAATTCGAATACACAAATACAAAAAATCGAGTAGTTCGCTCGATCGATGTATAGGCACCAATGTATAAGTACCATTTGTTATTTCTCAAAAACAGCTCAGCCGATTTCGATATAATAAAAATATGATAAGTATTGTTTAGTTTTGTAGATCATACATCAGGTCAAGTTCAAGAAGTATGAACTACAAAACAAATTGTCATAAAATTCGCTATACAGGGTTATTTCTAATCAATTAGCATCCTTCTAGGGGCTTATTCTGTACATCAAATCTAACAACTTTTGTTCTACGACTTTTGTCAAAACTCGAAAAAAATTTTGTTCCATTGAAAGATATCGTTTAACCGCGACAAAATGTATGGAACAGCTGATATTTTTTTTTAGTTTTGAAGAAAGTCGTAGAACAAAATGTTGTTAGTTTTGATGTACAGAATAAGCCCCTAGAAGGATGCGAATTGATTAGAAATAACCCTGTATACAAAAAAAAACACATACAGTCTGAGAACCTTAATTTTTTAAGTCGGTTAAAAATCAGTGCTTTGTTCTGTAGATGCAACGACGGAGAGAAGTACAGCGTGTGCTGTCCCACGGACCAGCCAGTGTCGAATGTTGGTCGTTGCGCAGACATTGTTTCCACATTTCCCCCTCTACCCAGCACTGGGTGCTGCGGCAAAGATGGATCACAGACGAGGAAAATATTTAGCTATGGTAAGTTATCATCTGGCTTGCAACCAGCGCGATCCTGCGGTGGTTAACAGACACATGTAGGTAGGTATACAGGGTTATGTCTAATCAATTAGCATCATTTTAGGGGCTTATTCTGTACACCAAAACTAACAACTTTTGTTCTGCAACTTTTCTCAAAACTCGAAAAATAAAACAGCTGTTCCATACAGTTTGTTGCGGGTGAACAATATTTTTCTATGGAGCAACCACCTTTTTTTTTTATTTTGACAAAAATCGCTGAACAAAAGTTGTTAGTTTCGATGTACAGAATAACCCCTATAATTGATTAGGAATAACCCTGTATTCGACAACTGTAGTCAGATTGTAGTCGACAACTGTATATTAAAATACGAATCAGGCTCCTCTTGTATGGGTGTGAAACATGGAACGTGACAGCAGAGATTCGGAAAAAAAATTAAAGCTTTTGAGATGTGGTCTTCACGTCGCATGCTCCACATCAGTTGGACAGAAACTAGAAGTTGTCCAAACTATAAAACAGCGGAAAGTCGCTTACCTCGGTCACGTATTGCGATATAACCGGTATTCTCTCCTGCAGACCATTATGATGGGCAAAATACCGGGCAAGCGCAAGAGTGGAAGGCTTAAAATATCATGGCTCGGAAACGTCATGACATGTCATGACTTAAAATGTCATGGCATCCTGGAAACATCCTGGAATGGGCAAGCATTAAGACTGTCGAACAACTGTTTAGGCTTGCCCTGGAGAAGGACAATTTCAAAAAGCTGAATGCCAACCTCACTAGAATAAGAAGAAGTTATGATCATTATAACTTCAACCGTAGGCGTAGGACATACACTACTAAAGTAAGTTCCTAAGGCAGAGTAGCTAGCCCTGGTGTCAGCTTTTAAGCCGCCTGAAAGCCTCTGACATGGCTAATCGCTTAAAACATCCAGGGACTCCAACTTAACGTGTAATCTGAGCCACAGTAGCGCTCACTTGTTTATGCCACCCGCGGCCACCCATCGGAAACCTAATATTGTTTAAACATTAAATTAGATAATTAGATTTAAACACAAGTTGTTTTTATCTCTCACCTGATCATAATTATGATAGTTGACAGGTGTTGAACCTTTGTACCTTCTAATTTTATTGTGAACATCTTGTATAGGTCGAATCACACAACTTGGAGGCTGTGATGTTAGCTACTAGCTACTATGTTAACCCAATCCTCGGTGAACTTCAGTCAGGATTGAGTTATCCGGAGCTTGTAGCTAACATGACCGCCGCCGAGTTGTATGATTCGGGCGATACTATATTGGAACATAAATTAAACAGGAGGGTATCCAACCCAAATCGACGACTATCCATGGGCGGTGCTGATCGAGTATTTCCAGGGGGAGAGGTTAAAGCTGCTGTGTGGCGGTTCCCTCATCAGCGGGAGATACGTGCTCACTGCCGCACACTGTGTCACTGGGCAGGCCTTACAACTTGGGACCCCGTGAGTAGCCTTTTAGCCCGCTTTAGCCCATTTGTTTGACCTTATTTCACTCTATCGAAGATGGTATTGTATGAATGTTTTCTCATTTTGTCTCCATCCGAAGTTCAATCTGAATACACTCTGCACATTCATGTCATCGTTTACGCCTTTCATCTATTCTGTTCACCCATTTCATATATTCTTCGATCATCCGCCAATGCTGGTACTTTTCACAAATTCATTGTTTTTTCTAGCAACATGGTTATAAAATACTCGTAATATTAAATGAGGATCCCGTGTACCGATGGGTGGTAGACACCTAAAAAAATCTTAATCTGCGAACGCCCGTAGAAGAAATGTTATATTTAGATACTATTTATTATAAGCCTGTTCCGTCTCCTCCCTATTCTCCTTCACGTCTAAAACTGTCTGGGTCCATGTAATGATGAATGCAAATCTGCCAATCAGCACGGGTCAGCGCGGTTGATGTCGCCCACTTTCTCTTCTTGATTATGTGGGTTGAGTTGTCTATGTTCAGCAGTGGACTCTTAATAAGGCTGGTACAGTAAAGTACCAATCATAACTACCAGCGCCTGAGTGCAGCGATAGATATTTTAATTTTTTATCTTTTATAGTACAAATGTCCGGTTAGGCGAGTATGACACGAGCCGAGACGGCCCTGACTGCAAACAAGTGGAAGCTGGTGGTGAAGACTGCAGCGACGGCGCTATCGTCATACCCATAGAGAAGATTATCGCGCACCCTAACTATAAGAAGGTCAAGAGCTCTCCTGATGATATAGCCCTTATCAGGCTAAAGCGGACTGCTCCTTACACTGGTATGAAATACATTAGGTACAACCCCCAGGTCTATTTTTTACGTGGAAAAGTGTATTAACTACATCAAAATATAATACTAAATACAATAACTTTATTTGCTAAAAATACCTACACTACTACTACATAAAAAGCAATTGGATCATCCACAGACCCTTGAAGGTCTAAAGATAATCCAAATGCTCAAGCCCACTGCCTGATGGCAGCGTACCCAGCAGGCTGACAAACCCCCAGGTTCCTCAAATTTTTCATGCATGAAAAGTTTTTATAACTGGATAAAAAGTTATTTAACTCGATAAAAAGTTTTTAACTGGATGTATAAAAAATATATGTATACTAGATGAGAACCCGGCTTCGCTTGGGTGAAATGTGACTCATAATACGCACACTCATCATAATTTTACTGTTACTCGATCACCATCTTTACGAAGAGCCCTTCGCTGCATCATTTTTTCACAATTAAGACAATGATTACCAAATGTAAGGAGCATAGATGAAGGATAGGTCTTCGCTCCGCTCGGAGCGAAGACCTATCCTTCATCTATGGCAAGGAGATTAGGCTGATAACAAAATATCATCAAGCAAAACAATGATGAAAGACCAATGAAAGACATTCATTTTAATAAATAGGTAGGTACTTTCGGCAAGATGTGTGTCACAGAACAGCAGAACTGGATTCTTTCTCTTCTATGATATGTGTAAACAATATCCCAAAGTAATGAATTGCTCAAAATTTAGTTTTGGTGGGAACGCGGAAAAATCATGTCGCCACATTTCACTATTATTTTGTTAAACTTGTGTTTTATTAGTGATAATTAGTGAAACACTTTGATATTTCGTTGATTATGAGCTTACGTGCATAAGTGTAGACAAATCATATAATGTGACTTATGTGACGTATCATGTGTTGTTACCAAAACTCCATAGACGCCTCTAGTAAAATCTCCACTGCTTTACTGAGGTATGACTTGAACTATATACCTAAACTAATTAGTACTCTGATTTCTACTACGTTTTCTATTTCATTTTCTATTGTATTTATTCCTAGTAAGTATTATGACAATGATTACCAAATCATTGTCATAATACTAGGAACAATAATAATACTAGGACATGGCAAATATGAATTTTTATGTGCTAGCCAGGGCCTATACAGTTATACAGCTAAATAATTGTTTTCTTTCAGACTTCATCCGCCCAATCTGCTTGCCGTCGAGTGACGTGACAGCGTCCCCTCCAGAGCGTTTCTCTATGTTCGTGGCAGGCTGGGGCGCTGTCTCCGACACACAACCTTTCAGCCCCGTCAAAGTGCACGTGGAACTGCCTTATGCTGCCAAAAACGTAAGATTTTACATATACAGGGCTATTTCTAATCGATTAGCATCCTTCTAGGGGCTTATTCAGTACATCAAAACTAACAACTTTTGTTCTGCGACTTTTGTCAAAACGCAAACAAAAATCAGCTGTTCCATACATTTTGTCGCTGGTGAACGATATTTTTCTATGGAACAACATTTTTTGTTTGAGTTTTGACCAAAGTTGTTAGTTTTGATGTACAGAATAACCCTCTATACGTACGGGACGGACTTCGAAAATAAACACCAAAGGCGCTACATCTCGCAGCCTAAAGTCCCCCGCTGACCATCGCTCCGAATAGATGTCTGTTGTCAATGTTGCCAATTTGGAGCAGTTCACAATCATTGATTGAAGATATACGTTACCAGGATTACGCAGGCAGTCGTCAAATACTTAATTCGTCAAATTCTAAACGTGCCAAAACCTTAGTTTGCCAAAGAAATACAACGTACTTATATCCACAAATGTTTTGTACAGATAAATCTAAAAATATGTTGGTAAAAAAATATCAGTCCTATCAACACTAGTTTTGTCGCGTTTATTAGTTCGATAAAGCCAGGAAAAGTCGCCATTTCTAACGACTCTCTCTAAATTAGTAGCATTGAGTAGATGTCGATGATCAGTTCAGAGAACAGATTCTCACCATTCTCAACACTTCTATCAATAAATGACCTTCGTTATATTTCTGAATAATGTTTTAAGGATATCTGTATTTTTCAGTAGTTTTGGGCTTTATTACAAGCTTTTATTTAACTTGCAATGTTTATAACTATGTATGTATGTAAGTTCGTATGGAATCTTGCAAGATAAATTTGACCAAGTTCCCGGTTTCCGATTGAGCTGAAATTTTTCACGCATAGGTTTATCGCGTGATAATGCAATAATATGGTGCCATGAAGCTGATCTGTTGATGGAGTCGGAAGGTGGCCATAGGAACTCCTGTACTAAACAAGATAGATCCGTCGTGTTTGGGCTCGTTTTACTTGTCATGGCTAGCATTCTTCTGCAACATGCATATCTAGAGTCTCAAAAGCTTGTATTTTTAAAATGTTATATTTTTTTAATAATTTATTTAGTTTCTGTTTCTTTGCAATTATAATAAAATTAGGTTGATTTCAGGTATGTCAAGCAGCGTACAAGACCAATGGCAGAAACTCCGATCTAACTTCAGGGCAGATATGTGCGGGCGGCGTCTCCGGCAAGGACTCCTGCAAGGGAGACTCCGGGGGACCGCTGATGTATCAAAAAGATCAATACAAACCGTTTTGGGAGTTGATAGGGGTTGTCAGCTTTGGCCCCACGCCCTGCGGCCTGCCCGACGTCCCTGGAGTTTATACTAAAGTTTATGATTACGTGGATTGGATCCGAAGTGTTATTGTAGCTTAAAGTGATAAGAAGAAAGAATAAAAACACTTGATTAGTTTACAAAATTTAATTGCTTTCTTAATAAATGATTACATGGGAACAATATGATGGTATTGTAGTAAAAAATAGGTTAGGAACATTAAATTAAATAAAAATAATGTATTAGTTTTTTTTCTTTGAGAAAGTTCTAGTTTTGAAGGCAGATTTTTCGGGATGATTGTCGCAAGGGTGACTCCATTGGGCCATTGATGCATCTTATCATCCAACCTGCGTTTTTCCTACCAGTAACGTCCCGGTCAATGTCGTCATCACTATAAATGATAGAGACGAGGTTACCACGGTAACCTAAACTATGTCTATTAGAAGTAGTGTCTGCTCGTTTTAATTTAATTTTATGCGAGAATGATCAGTGACGATGATAATGTAAAATTTTGTGCTAATCAAGGTCGTCTATTAGGTCACCCAGGGTACATGTGCGCGTCCTTTTTGTTCTAAAGTTTATCCGCAAAGATAATAAAATAAGGTACTTAATTTTTATTCTAATACCAACTGATCGATAAAAATGGCAAAATGATAGAACTAGGTTTTTTTTTACATTAAACCTATCGTTTTCTTTAAAAATGCAACAGCAGCTCCCTCGCCCAACTGCAAAGATTGTTGAGCCGATTGGTACGACCCGGATGACGGGGTGTAATTTTTTATAGTGCAATACTCGCTTTTCATTCATCGTGCGAACTCCCTTAATAGTGATGTGGTTGGTGCAATTTTGTCGATATTTTTTGTTTAATTGGACTAGGAAACGTCTATCCACCAACCCGCTAGTCAGCCAGCCAACCACGCAGCCATCTAGCCACCCAGCCAGCCAGCTAGCCACCCAGCCAGCCAGCGTGGTGGATATGGCTCAATCGCGCTACGTGGGTACTTGGGTAGGTCAATATTCAGCAGCGGGCTATTTTACAGAGACTTTAGTACTGTACTGTACCAGCCTTTTTAATAGTCCACTGCAAGACGTAGACCTACTCACGAAGGGTGATTGGGCCATATCCACCACGCTGGCCCAGTGCGGGTTGGTGGATTCACATATGCCATCGAATTTCTTCTACGGACGAATGGTTGCCTTACGATGTTTTCCTTCACCGAAAAGCCAGTTGTGTGATACCGTAGTACCTATGTGCTTGCAAAGAAAACGAACTCTAATCGTTTCTTTTTAGAATGTTTATCTTCCTCATTTTACTAGGGTATCGCTGTACCTACATTATTATACGGAGATGGTGTAAACTAACGTAGTTTCCGTTTACGAATAATCTCATGATACACCCCTCTGTACAGTACAAGTAAAGCCAGTCTCTGTGCTGTATTAATCACGGCTTTTCATTTTATTCATTATGATTTAATTGTATTTTTTTTTTCAAAAATATTTTGGCGTCTTTATTTGGGTGTGTGCGTGTGTTTGTGTGTGTGTGTGTGTGTGTGCGTGCTTCGTGTTCTGTTTAAGTGTTCTGTCTGGGTAAATTGGTAACTTCCTAAATTCGTCATGATTAATTTATTTTCTTGAAATCCTTTTTTACATCGATATTTCCAAGACGTCACTATCCCTCCCGATCACTACACTCTCTGACCGACATAACTCGACCTTACCCCAAGAATGAGACAACAACATACAACTCCCCCTCGCAAGACGGAGACGGAACACAAATGTGGGTCACGGGAAGAGTCTAAAAGCGCTGGAACGCTTAAAATAAAAGATGGCGGACAGGATCCTATAAATAGACGCTTCTAGTTATAATTAATGGGACTACTTATGTTGGAGATAATGCCATTTCCTCATTTTCTTAGCCCAATTCGAGGTATTTTATTTGCTTGGCCCGATTTTGTGGGTTTTATTGAGAATCGTCGACATAAAACTTGCATATAACTGCCTGTCTGGGTTTTATTAGCTGTTTCCTAGAGGATACAAGGCTGAAGGCGATGATTGAATACTTAAGTATTAAGACCTCCTTATTTTTACATCTTCTATATTTTTGAGAATCTTTTTGATAAATAATGAATCAATTCAAACATTAGGGGAACGGCGCGCGGCGGACACTAGGACTTAACAGCCTAGATTTCATTGTCAATAACTTTATTTTTCGCAAAAAATAGCAAAACTGACTTCCTTCGTGTTTTAAATTCGAATAGTTCGGTCGAATTTATGAATACAATTTTACAATTTTTGAAATCAGCTGTGCCGTTTTTGAAATAACAATAATAATTTAAAAAGAAAACCTTTTTATACTACACCTGCTCGGAAAAAACCTTGATACTTTATCAAATTTACGGTAGAAAGTACGTCATTGCATATCGAACAAATATGCGGCGAGAAAACGCATCTGAGCGGGAGAGAAAAGTGTATGAAAATCCATTTCTTACGTGGTTTTTCTTTTTTAATTTTGGGTAAGACTATGCGCTGGTAACCTAAATATCAAAAGCCAAAAAGTTTTTACAGTGAGTTTTTATCTCCAAGTTCGCAAAATGACACTGGCCACTAGCTGTGTGTTGGATGGTGTCAAACAATTTGAAAAAAGAACATGTGAAAATTTCAGACGCCATTGGCACCATTTTCAATTTGTGTGTTGTTTGAGGATTCAGTTTTCGTAGAAAAGTAAAATAAAACTATCAAAATGATAAGTAGTGATAGTGATGATGAAGATTTTTTAACTCCGCCGCAGTTGAAGGAAACATCAAAAATATTTCAATTAGTAAAGATTTAGTTTTTTATTTTCCTCGTAGGTGTAGTATAAAGCACTATGTATCACTCGAGAGAAAGTGCGATTCCCGATCTCGGGTGTTTTAAAGCCCTCGCCTACGGCTCGGGCTTCAAACGACACCCTCGACGGTAATCGGTCACTTTCTCCTCTCGGTGAACAATGTACTATTTCAAAACAAGCTTTTACTGAACAAGTACTCGCCAAGACGAATCAAACGAGCCGAAACTCGGTAGGTTTGCGTTGTTTCGTTACAAAATTCCTAGGACCACCTTCCAGCTCCATCATTAGACACTGGTTACCATTGAAAGACAAACTACTCGTCAAAACGATTCAAATGAGCCCAAACTCGATGAGGTTGTGTCGTTTCATTGCAAAGTTCCTTTGGCCACCTTCCGGCTCCATCATCAGATCAGCACCATATCATCATAATATTGCATTGTCACGCAATTTACACATGTATGCAAAATTTCAGCTCAATCGGAAAGTATATCAAAGGACATGTCCACAAAATGTATGGAGGCTGGTATAATAATAATCAAAAATTCGAACCACAACACTCGTTACATTTCGAGAAAGTTCATATTTTTCTGAGTCTATTACAACAGTTAAAAACAAAAAACAGCCCTGCGATTTTTTTTAAATTAATTTTGAATTTATTAAGATAAATAAATATATTTGGCTCAATAGGTAGTTTATCTCTAGCAGCCCTGATTAAGTAACCTCCAAATTGTTAAATAAAAGCATTTTTACCAATTAGACACACTTTTTAAGTGTTTTTTGTCACATTGTACCTACTATCTGGTCACACTGGTAGGTTATATTTTTTAATTTTTGCAAATTAAGACATGAATGTGGAAGAATCAGCTTCAAGTGCAAGTAAAATAACGATAGATGCACTTTATTATTGCTATACTAGAAAAAATAATAAGCTGTATTGTTATTTTTCATACAATTTATTTTTCGCATTTAAAAAAATCGGAGGGGTGAAAAAATCTAAATTAATTTTTGGGAAGGTCACAAAACAAGCTTTCAAATGATGTATATATCATCTTGTTTCGATTTTTCTCTGAATAATATACCACTTGTGGACGTCACCTTTAGATTTGATACAGACCGACAGACAGACAACGGGACAGGTGAAACTAAATACAGGCTTGTAAAAACACTATGTACTTATCTCCCGTGACGCCATACGAAACAAATAAGTTGATTAAATCTTTAAAAAACAAGACTAGCAGCGGCATAGACGAGTTCCCGCCGAGCCTGCTTAGACAATGCGCGGATGAATTAGCATTGCCATTTTATTTATTGATTAACCAATCTTTTAATTAAGGAACTTTCCCCGACCAGCTAAAAAACGCCATAATAAAACCTATTCATAAAAAGAACTCAAAAACTGATGCCGGCAATTATCGCCCAATAGCGCTATTGCCATCAGCATCAAAAATTTTTGAAAAAGCGATGAATGACAGAGTATACTCCTTTTGTGAAAAATATGGGATATTTGACGATTGCCAAAACGGGTTCCGTAAAAAAAGGTCAACGACCTTGGCAGTGTATAAATATATGCAGGACATTGTGGACGCAAAAAAGTATGCAGTAGGTATTTTACTCGATATGTCAAAAGCGTATGACCGGGTTCAGTACAAAATTCTTTTAGACAAATTATACGATATAGGTATCCGCGGCTTGGCCCACCAATGGTTTAAATCTTATTTAAAAAATAGAAAACAACTTGTGGAGATCACCCGTTATAATTATAAAAATAAAATGATTGAAAATATCCGCTCAGACCCTATTGATATAAAGGCCTCAATCCCTCAAGGTAGTGTCCTCGGATGTCTCCTGTTTTTAATCTACATTAATGATCTCCCTAAAAATATTACCGAACCATGTGTATGTTTCGCGGACGATATCTCTCTACTAACTTCCACAAAAAGTAATTTGAATATTAACTCAAAACTTACAGATTTACTCGAACGGATAACAAACTGGATGCACGACCATAACCTTGAAATAAATTTATCGAAGACCAAAATATTTTGTTTCCATCCTTATCTAAAGCCACCACTTTCTTTTCATTTCATTTTTCAAGGAACTAAATTAGAAATAGTTAATGAATTTTCCCTACTAGGTATAGTAATTGACACCCATGTAAGTTGGCAACCACACATTAGAAAAACTAGATCTAAACTATTATCCCTCAGGTACGCACTCCGTGAAGTAAAAAAGACTACAGATTTCAGAACTGCATTAATGACCTACTTTGCCAATGCACACTCAAGGTTAAGTTACGGTGTTATTTTGTGGGGAAACAGCAGCGCTGCACATGACTTGTTTATCGCACAAAAAAAACTTATCCGAATACTAGCGAATATTGATCAAATGGACAGTTGCAAACCATACTTTATAAAATATACCATGCATATATATTTTGGAAATTTGTAAATTTGTTAGAAATAATGAGCACTTGTTTATAACCGAGCAAGCCATAACTGATAGCCAAAGTACACGTATATATAGCAACCGGTTGGTGCCACCGAAGTCCCGACTGAAGATGCACGCCTCTAGTACTTTAGTGATGTCCACAAATATATATAACAAGCTACCTGAACATATTAAAACTTGTAACGACAATTTATTTATTAGAAAACTAAAAAAAAATCTTCTTGACCAAGCGTATTATTCACTCGCGGATTATTTAAATGAAAATGACGATGTAACACACAGCTGATATTTATTTTTTGGAAATAATAATAGCGTCCTCCTCTTTCCTAATGATTTATAATTTTAATAATGTGACCGACTGAGTAGTTTTGCTATGACAATGTAGATATAATTTTGATTTTGTAATGTTAATTTAATTTTAATTTTGTGTAGATTTATTTTTGATTTTGTAATGACAATTTATTTTTAATTTTATAATGATAATGAAAATGAACAGTCCTAATATAATAAATAGTTTGCCATACCCTTAAAGGGTCATATGTATTTGACAATATTATGTAAACATGTAATTTAAGAACCGCATGTACAAATTATTACATATGTTGCAATAAATAAATAAATAATTAAATAAACAAACAAACAAACAAACAAACAAACAAACAAACAAACAAACAAACAAACAAACAAACAAACAAACAAACAAACAAACAAACAAACAAACAAACAAACATACAAACAAACAAACAAACAAACAAACAAACAAACAAACAAACAAACAAACAAACACACAAACAAACAAACAAACAAACAAACAAACAAACAGACAGACAAACAAACAAACAAACAAACAAACACACAAACAAACAAACAAACAAACAAACAAACAAACAAACAAACAAACAAACAAACAAATAAATAAATAGAACAAACAATAATATATAAAAAATTGTATACCTATATACTTAGGTACATCAATAGGCTAGTTGACAATTTTTTTGATGTCTTTTTGTAACAGAGCCGATTAACGAAAACAAAATCAACTCAGAAAAAAGAAGTTACAAGCATATTTATTTTCCTGCTAGACAAAGAGCGCACTATAGCAGAATATGACTTCACTGTCAATGTTGTACACGACGGAAGTCGGTTTTACCTTTTTTGTGATAAATAATATGGTAATAAGTAAAATACCTCTAACCTAACCTAACGTTGCTCTTTGACAAGCAGCAGAGCCGCTATATTTTTATAGTCGAACTACGCTATGGACACTACTACAAAGGCCTTTTACTCGTATAAATCGTAGCAATTAATTATGATTGGACTCACTTTAAAGCCTAAATATTACTTGTTAGGAACTTAAGAACATAAGCTTCCTTGGAATGACAAAGTTATAAGCCTTTGTGAATAAACAAGTCTAAGAACACTGATTCAGAAACGGCACGAATCATGGATCTAGGAGTCTTATTAGCGCATTGTATATTTACAGACTCTACCTTAGTATACAGGGTTATTTCTAATCAATTAGCATTCTTTTAGGGGCTTATTCCGTGCTTCAAAACTAACAACTTTTGTTCTATGACATTTGTCAAAATTAAAAAAAAAATCGTGTTCCACAGAAAAATATAGTTCACCCGCGACAAAATGTATGGAACAGCTGATTTTGTTTTTTGAGTTTTGACGAAAGTCGTAGAACAAAAGTTGTTAGCTGTAATCTACAGAATAAGCCCCTAGAAGGATGCTTATTAATTAGAAATAAATCAAAGTGAATCTTAATAGTTTTTGAAAAATCAACAATAAAGTGAAAATGACTACGTTGATGATACATGTGGTAATACCTATTCACTTTGACTTCGAAAAGCTTTAGATTATAATTAGTATATCTTAGAAACAGGAAAGCTGTTTTAAAATTAAAAACCTGACAAGTGCGAGTCAGGCTCGCACATTGAGGGTTCCGTACAAACACATTGCTAAATACTCGTAATTAAAAACCTGTTTTAGCATGTGCTAATGAAGTTCTTTTATATGACTCCTTTCATGATACGATTTACTCACTTTGAATTTTGAGCCCATATTTTGGGAATTTTGAGGCCCTATTTTTTTGTGATGTAAATAAAAATGTACAGTTTTCAGATTTATTCCTATATGTGTACTCTGAGACAATGCTTCTCGCCAAATTTCATAGTTCTATGTCAACGGGAACTACCCTGTAGGTTTTGATTTTTGTGAATGTCGAAATATGCGGTTTTTTACGACATAATTGGCACTAACTTTTTCAAACGACAACTGAGAAATTTTTCTTTTACACAACAGCAAGAGTTCAACGATATACGTATACAGTTTAAATTTCAACTCGATATCTTAACGTGTTCTCGAAATAAAGAGTCTTGACATACACACAGACGGCCAGACGGACAGACGGACAACACAGTGATCCTATAAGGGTTCTGTTTTTTCCTTTTGAGGTACGGAAACCTAAAAATGGAAATATGGGTTTTAATTATTGATTTAATAACAATTTAAACCAATAATTGTTACAAGGTCAGCATCTACAGAATATCTTAGGCCTTTAGGCGGCCTAAAAACTCTGACACCAGGGCTAGCCACCCGGCCTATACGAACTTACTTACATAAGAATATCTTTGACTCCATTTGGGAAACTTTAAGCAAAATAAAAATAAAACTCATGCACTGTCCTAACAGACTCGGAACTAATAGACATTACAGCACGCTCAGCGACTATCATTCGACACAAAAGTAATTGATGTTGATTACTAAGTCATTCGTTATTATTTTATCAGATGATGGTTTTATTGCTCCACCGTTCGATTAGTTATCATACGTTTCATGAAACAACGATTGGTTTAAATCTCGAATAAATAGAACTAAATGTCGGGACTGCGAGACCTTCGTAATTTTTTAAGACTGTCTTTCAGTCCATGCTTGCAACAACAGATGTAAGAAACAGAGAAGATCGGCGATTTTGGAAAAAGGTCGCTGGCAATGGCGGACTTACGACTTTCCGGCTGCTGGATTTGCCCCCCACCCTCAAAAATCTGCGGCATACCGTGACTTGGCGGGGCCCCGTATAAAAATTTGTTTGCCCTCAAAAGATAAGAGTAAAGATTACTCACAAAATAAAAAATGAGTTTACAGAAGTTGTTTTTAAACTATCGCGATTTGAACACATTATTATAATATACTACGGGACTAATCGCGCACTAAAATTACGAGATAAATAAATACCTCCTCATCCCGACGTTTCGGCCGAGTTGCATCGACCGTGGTCACGGGTAGACTACCTACCCGTAAGAAACTTTTTCTACCGTCACGCGACATGCAATAGATGGACGAAACAGTTTGAGGCGATGTAATACAAGTTGCACCTTAAAAAAATGTGTTTGCATACAATTAAAATAAATATTTATGCATCACCAATTATCTATTTGTCACTTTTTCCAAAAAATTTACAAACAATTAAAATTAAATATAAAATCACGATGTAATGAAAGTTTCACCGTAAAAAAATGTGTTTGCATAAAATTAAAATAAATATTTATGCATCACCAATCTATTTGTCACTTTTTCCAAAAATTTTACAAACAATTCTAATGAAATATACATTCGCCTTGTCTTTTTTTGGCAAACTGATTTATTAAATCTACCTACTAATACCTACTACTAAACCAGCCCCCGACCGCCTAAGCAATAGCAATCGTTTATGACTTCATTTTAGTCATTTGGCACCGCCTAGGTGACGTTAGCCATCAAAGTTGTTCATTCAACGATTGCTTTCGCAATCCGCGCAAAGCAATTGATAGCTAACGTCACATAGGCGGTGCCAAATGACTAAAATGAAGTCATAAACGATTGCTATTACGATTGGTATTCCTTAGAATTTATTTGTGCTTCAGAAGAACAAATGTTTGTATTGTATTGTACGTAATTAAATAAATAAAAAAGTGGGAAGTTTTTATTAATTTTTGCTTATACTCGTCGGGGCCCCGTCAAATTGATAAGGCAGATACGCCGCTGTTTCAATTCTACTGTAGTTGTTAAGTCGGTTGATAGGTAAACTGTACATCTATGTCTCCATATTGATACTATACTACGATTCCAATAGCCCATGATTGGTAATCGGCGCAGTTATGGGCAGTTAACCATCAATCGATGGCTAATGAGAGCAGCTTTATTATCAGGGTGATGACGGGAAAATAAGAAAATATTGTTTCTGTATCATAAAGTTGTTGCTACCTGATATTAATGTGTAGTCTCTAAAAAAATGCGTTATTACTATCGACGTAGCATTTTATCAGTTTAGTAACGTGTATATCTACCAATTATTGTAATATTGTTACGAGATGGGTTCTTGGATAATCAGTTAAAACGCCGATTATTCACTTTATTGCACAAAATCACGATACGCACAACACAACTTTTCGTACAAACACTTCACACTGGCACTGATATTTACACAATCTAATCACTTCACAATCACTGGTACTGTACTCGAACGCGAGATGTTTTCGCTTCGACGGTAAACGAATAACTGAGTCCTCAAGGGTCAGCCGGCGTATTTATATCCGTCATTACAGTCTTGAATTTACTAAACGCTGTTGTTAACAGAGTAGCAGGTTGAAAAGTTCTGGAAATATCGGTGCCATTGTGTTTGACAAAGTAAACCAGATGAAATTTCGAGACTTCTATATTATTCTCAAATACACACAAAAAAACATAAAACCGAATACAAAAGACCGGGAAACTAAAGGCACCAAAAAAACGCAAAACAATAGAGCACCCCAGAAGCGTGATCACGTAAACAGCAGATTACATCATAGTTACTGCATACCTACTGCGTGCGCCTACTGCGTTACAGTATTTTGGTATGGTCAAAACATTAATTTTGGCAAGACCTAAAACTCACGTTTTGCATTTTTGCAACTTTGCGATTTCCGAACGATTCGAACCGCCCATGGTAATCGGCGCGTTATGGGCAGTTAACCATCAATCGATGGCTAATGAGCAACTTTATTATCGGAGTTATGGCGGAAAAATAAGAAAATATGGTTCCAGCATCATGAAGGTGTTGATTCCAAAAAAATATGTTTACTCTGTAGAAAAATTTGCGTCTCTACCAAAATGATTCTTTAGTGCTTTAGAACCGACAAACAGTAGAGTTTGGTTTATCGTAGGTACCTACTTGTCTGTAGCAACTAATAGATATTATTTACGACTAACAAATATTTTCATAGTGTGTACGAATTTTAATAAGGAAATATTTATGGAGAGTCTGACTATTATTTATTCCGATGGTATGAAAATGCTTTGCCTGAGTCTGTCTTTCCGCTAAAGTACAATGTAGGTGTCTACAAATCTCAAGTAAATAGGTATCTTCTAGGTAAACGTGCTACACCCTAGATCGCATATCTGCTTAACATCGGGCAGTGTGTAGTCAAACGCAAACTTATTTGAAATAAAAAATAATGAATTATTTGTTTAAATAAAATCAGTATAGTATCATAATCATGACCGACTACAACCGTGTACAGAATTCGCGAATAGTTCGCACGGATCGATGAAGCAATTTTTACATTATTGTTGATTTAACAAAAATTGGCTTAGCCGATTTCGATAAAATTTTAATGGGTTCAAAAGTATAATCATATTTATAATTAACATATTTCAATGCATACCTTTTCCATTAAAAATGAATTGTTGAAATAGTACCACTCTGTAAAAAGTTAATAAAAAAAAATATATAGGTATATATCTTATGTATTTTGATGACTCTTTATTCAAGTGTATTCATTTTGTTTTAATTAATTCGCCATTATTGTACACCCGGTCCCTTACCTTCCTCTATAATGCTTTCCTCTCTTAATCAGGTTGCCTGGAAGAAATCGCTCTAAGCGATAAGGCCGCCGATTGTCGCACTATTTTAATTATATTGTACTCTTTTATTGTTACATTGTCAATTCCATACACGTCGACTTGAGTACTTCCTCCGTTTCGTCGGTGAAAAACAAAATCAAATTAAAATTGCGTATATTTAAATAAAAACATAGTTTAATATTGGTACTCGCCGTGTTTGGGACCTACATTAGGGGGACCTGTGTCGTGGGATCCAAGCTCTTCCCAAGTTTGGAAGTTAATACCTAAGTAAAACTCAAAGACCTTTGATTAAGGTCTTTGGTAAAACTATAATTATTCCTGAGATTTAACATTTTAATGATGTATGTCTTTTATCGTACATTTCGCAGCCATCATCAGCGGTCGTTGCCACTGCTTCCGTCTAAACCCAAGGATTAGATACATTTACATGTTATATCCTCTGGACATAGGCCTCCATAAGCTCTCTTCCAACCGGGCTTATTGGAAATCCTTATGGTGCGTCCACACACTCCGCGAGGCGACACGAGGGGACGAGAGCACGAGTGAGTGGATGGTGCGCTCGTGTCGCCTAGTCTCGCCTCGTCATTCCTCGCGTGGCTACTTTTGTGCCGCCTCCGCTCGCCACGCCTCGTGGCGAGGGCCTCGCCTCGCCGCCTCCTGGAGTGTGTGAACGCACTATTAGAGGAAGCGTATGTCCAATAGTAGACGACCCAAGGCTTATTATGATGTTGATGATAACATTTTTGACAATTTATATTATCTCTCTCTCATTGTGTACATTTGAGGTATGCAATACTACTTCTAGCCACTGGTTCCATCCAAACCCAAGGATACGACGAGCTTGAGATGCTCCCAACATCTCAGCACCAGCCTATTAGGACTATACTCCACTAGTGTGAAGCGAGGCAGTGCGAGTTCGTAAGGTAAGCCATAATATGTGTATGAAGTTCGTAAGGGCAGCTCATGCGTAAATAGTTCGCAAAGTATAAACATGTAGTTCGTAAGGTAAGCCCATGTGTACCTAAGTGGTTCGCAAGGTAAGTCTATGTGTAAGTAGTTCGTAAGGTTGCTCAGTGACTCACAAGCTCTACAACACAGCTCACCATCGTGTTTTCTTTCTTACTAAGCAACATTGCCATATAATGCTTTCTGTAAAAAACTCATTTAATACCTTTGTGTTATGTAAATCATTAGTGTACCTGCCCATAGTAAAATATTTTCAGTTTAACCCCCATACATTTAGTCGCCATCAATCTGCGCCCATGGCCACTGGTTCCGTCCAAGCCCAAGGTTACGACGAGCCCTGACGAAGATGCTCCCAACATCTCAGAATCAGCCTGTATCGTATATACTGTACTGTATCAGCCTTTTTTATTAGTCCACTGCAGGACGTAGGGCTACACACGAAGGGTAATTGGGCCATATCCACCACGCTGGCCCGATGCGGGTTGGTGGATTCACATACGCCATCGAATTTCTTCTACGTAATCAGCCTAATAGGACTAAATTCCACCAAGGCGGAGCGATGTGTTATGTGTTCGTAACGTAAGCCATGTAGTTATAAGTGGTTCGTAAGGTAACCCCATGTGTAAGTCATTCGTAGGATAAGCCTTAGTCGTATATAATAAACAAGTAGTTCGTAATGTAGGCCTGTATATAAACAAGTAGTTCGTAAAGTAAGCCCATTAAAAATATCTTGTTTGCTGAGTGATGCAAGCTCTACAACACAGCTTCGCTCACGATCGTGTTTTGTTTCTAGCTAAACAAAATTGCGTGACTGCTTTCTGAAAATAACTAATAGTACTTTTAAGTTATGTAAGTCATTAGTGTAAAAACTACGTATAATAAATAATAAATAAATATTTTCAGGTTAACCCCCATACCTTCGCCAGCTATCAATCTGCGCTCGTGGCCACTGGTTCCGTCCAAGCCCAAGGTTACGAGCCCTGACGAAGATGCTTCCAACATCTCGGCACCAGCCTATTAGGGCTAGACTCTACCAGAGCGAAGCGGAGAGATGCTCGGAGCGGGGCACCGTGTTGTTTATAAGTTAAGCCTATCAAAAAATTTAATCGAAAATGCTTCGCTTCCGATCGTGTATTATTACTTGCATAGCGAAATTGCGGTACTTATCGTTTTTTTCTATCTTTTTTTTAATCGCTACCTAGTCCGCGCTTAATCACTAAATTAAGACCATTGCTTTTGATTATATCGAAGAGAAACACCCTGAGAGGAAACCTGCAAACCTTAGTAGAAAGAAAGAAATAACAAAAATAAATTCTTTATTCGACCAAAAATAAAGTTTACATATTTTAACTTAACTAAGCTAGAATAATTAACCATAAAAATTATAACAGGTTTCTGTTGCCGAACTAAGCCGAAGCCTGTGTATCAGCTTACAGTGCCCTCCCCTCTATATGCACTTTTCCAGCTATAACATTCTTAAAATCTCAAGTTTTAAAAACAGGACGAATAAAATCTTAACGAGCAGGTACCCATACATAACTTAAATTAATTTAGAATGACGGTATTTACAAAAATGTCTAGTTATTATTAAAATTGTTTCCTAACCATTCAATAAAGACAGGCATGCTTGTTACAATAAGTTTAAATAATAAAAATGTTTGAAACTATTGAAAGAAATTATATAGTTCGTTTCAGCCATATACCTGATATAGGCAATGGACAACTGTCGAACCTTAATAGATCTCCAATTTGGTTGAAAACGGCTTGCATTCAACGCAATATTGAGATCTAAGTAGGTATGTTGAAAAAGTTTTTTTTATGCTTTCCCACAGATACCTTATTTTTTTTTTGGGACAGAGAGTGTTCAATGACTCTCTCCAACCTTTAAACCGTATTACATGTCGAAATTATTGTGTTAAAATTCAAGTCGATTCCTCTCTCAGATGCTGCGTGTAAGGGTAACAAACATACCAAAACACCAACAAGCACACTTTCGGAAAACGATAAGATTGTCGTCATTGTTTCAGCCACAGGACGTCAACAGCTGGACTTAGGCGGATTTAGCAAGGTTTTTAGTTATTACGTAGGTGCTTAGTTAGGTGTATTAGTTATTACTACATGGATATGTTTTACTTATTTATTTATTACAACGTTTCAGCCCAGCCCAGTTCGGTGGAGTCCGGGCCCGAGCCGCGAATCAATCGCTGAAGCGGCTGAATAGTAGAGCGAGCGTGATGGGCGCGCATGCGCGCTCCTAAAATCGATGTCTGCACGGGCGTAGCGGGCCAGTGGTCGCGTGCCCGTCGCGCAGTCCGGTGCACAATGCGCTCGCAGTGAGGCGGGAAACTCGGCAAGCTGTATCTCCGCGAGTACCCGGCGGAGGACGACCGGCCGCCGTGCCGGGAGGAGTGGCGGCGGCAGGAGTGGGCCGGCGGCGCGCGCGCGCGACTGCCGCCCGCCGAGCGCAGTCCCTCGCGCCGGAGCCCCTACCTCACGCGCGATGACGAGCCGTCGCCGGCGCCCGAGGAGCGCGGCCGCTCGGCCTCGGCCGGCGCGCACCACCGCCAGCGCGCCGCGCGCCCCATGCGCTACCAGTCGCTCGAACGCGACCAGTACGACCGCTCGTACGCGCCGCCGCACCACCCCGAGGATGAGTACTACCGCCGCGACCCAGCCCCGGTCTTCATCGGCGAGCTCCAGTCCCAGAACTCCGACCTGCAGAGGGAGCTGGGCAACCTCAAGAAGGAGCTCGAACTGACCAACCAGAAGCTGGGCTCCAGCATGCACAGCATCAAGACCTTCTGGAGCCCGGAGCTGAAGAAGGAGCGCGCGCTGAGGAAGGAGGAGAGCGCCAAATACAGCCTTATTAACGACCAACTTAAGCTGCTCAATCAAGAAAACCAGGTATGTCCTTAAAATCCCCTAAAACGTAAAACCATTTCAAAGATCAGTCTTGACAAAGTTGCCAGTCGAGTTCCAAAAACTTACAAAGTTAAAGAATCCGAAGTACGGCACGCTTGAGAAACGATCAATAAAATCGTGGGTAGTTCGAAATCCGCGCTCTCGACGCCCCCCACCGCTCAATTAAGGGCAAATACACGCTAGACAAAGCTATTGGTAAATATTTTCTCTCATCATTTCGCGGAATTAGATCGGGAATCAACAAATAGTGATGATGAGTCATGACCGAAAGTGCCCGGAATCTGTCCCCCCTCCCCTCTGCTCTGACGTCATAGGTACGCATGCCTGGAGGAAGCTCGTTCATTGATGTGATAGGTCAATGGGTAGCCATTTTCTTATTGCTATGCACCGTCCCACTTAGATTATGAGTATTTTTAGTCCTACTATTAGAAGTAGATTAACTACCGTGCGTGCTGTTAAGTAGTAGAAAAGTAGTAAAGATTTATGCGGTTTCTGTTAGGTATTTTTGTAGCAAATATTGCGTTGGATTCGTTGTAAAAATTAATCTTACACTGGCAGCCCTGGATTACCTCTCCCTCTTTATTTCAATGCATAAGAAAAGGATGACGCAAATTTTTATGCCGTTCCTTTTTATTAATTTCTTTAACAGCTTAATATGATAAAGAAATTGATTAGGTATTGAAGTGTTCTTATTCTATTAAAAAATATAGGTCACGTAAGAAAATAAGAAAAAGTTTTTGAAACCATCAGAATTTTTATTGCCCACAAAATATTCTACATTCTATTAACAATTCTATTTCAAACTATCCGCAATTCGAATTATTACTATTTTTAGAATAAGTATTGTACATCGTCTAGAAAAACACTATGTAGATGTCCCAGAGTCAAAAAGGCACATAAGTATACAACCGGGCTTATTGAAAGATAGTAAATAGCTCTATGTACCTCCCATAGGGGAGGTCTATGTCCAGCAGTGGACGTCCTACGGCTCATAATGATGACGATGATGATAAGTATACAAAATTAGTACCTAGTTACGCAATTTATGTCCATTTTTCTCAAGACCTTTTTTGACTTCAAATCTAAACAATCTAAGTTGTCTCCATCCAGGACATTTGCCCCGGGTTACGTCAACGTCCCGTATTACGTATGCGTACCCACAAGTCTCATAAACTCATAACCTATGTAAATACAATTACAAGAGGAATTCGTGGTATATAATTTGAAAACTTCAGCAATTACTTTGCTCCCTACGAATTTTGACAAGTTTTAATTAGGTGAGCATTTTTTACTAATTGAGTAGCATTTTTATGTGAAATACTCGACGTTTAACCGTATCCTGTTTATTAAGTAAAATAGCGATATTTTTTTTTCTTATTTGACAATGTAAAATAATATAAATCAGTAAGAAAAGTGTCTTAAAACTTATCTTAGGTTTAGGCCTTTTGGATTGTCTATTATGTACCTACTTAATGACGTAATATGCTCCGAAGTGACTACGTAGGTACTTGAGTACTTTATAAAGTGTTGCTTCGCAGAGTGCACAGACTTTCAAATATAACATATAGGTACCTACTTAATTATATCTTACTCATCATTGTAAACAATTTTTGGTATGGAACCATCCACGAAAGGACATGTCCAGAAAATGTATGGAGGCTGGTATAATAATAATCGAAAATTCTAACCACAACACTCGTTTCGAGAAAGTTCATATTTTTCTGAGTCTATTACAACACTTAAAAACAAAAAAGAGACCTCCGATTTTTTTAAAATTAATTTTGAATTTATTAGGATAAATAAATATATTTGGCTCAATAGGTAGTTTATATCTAGCAATCCTGATTAAGTAACCTCCAAATTGTTAAATAAAAGCATTTTTACCAATTTAGACACACTTTTAAAGTGATTTTTTGTCACATTGTACCTACTAACTGGTCACACTGCACTGGTAGGTTATAATTTTTAATTTTAGCAAATTAAGTTAAGATTTTGAAAGAATCAGCTACGAATGCAAGTAAAATAACGATAGAAGCACTTTATCATCGCTAAACTAGAAAAAGTAATAAGCTGTATTGTTATTTTTCATAAAATTTATTTTTCAAATTTAAAAAAAATGGAGGGATGAAAAAATCTATATTAAATATTTTTGGGAAGCCCATAAAACAAGCTTTCAAATGATGTATATATCATCTTGGTTCGATTTTTCTCTGAATAATATACCACTTGTGGACGTCACCTTTCAAAAAGTCAGCAGTTTCATAGAAACAGTTTAGTAACTCATTAAAGAACATGTGATTTTTTTCTCGATTTTGAGATAGATCTCATAGTAAAAGGTGTCTATAATTATGGGCATACCTATGTACTTTACATCTCTCACTAAGCGCATATTTACAAGACAGTTCCTGCACTTTGTAAAGCAACACCCTATATAAACGTGACAAAATATACGGGAACATACAGTTAATTGGTAAAAAAAAATATGCAAAAAGTTGTTCATAAAACTAGTAATACCTACTTAGGTACAAAATATATATATATTTTTTATTCCGTATAGCTTTGTGTTTGACTACATACTGCCTGATGTTGAGCAGATATACGGTCTAGGGTGTAGCACGCTTACCTATAAGATACCTATTTACTCGGGATTTGAAGACGTTGTACTTAAGCGGGAAGACAGACCCAGGCAAAGTGTTCCACATTCTGGCTGTTCGTATGAGGAATGAGGATTCGAAACGCTTAATTATAACGCGCGGAATGTCCACCATAAAAGGGTGGCGCTTTGGTCGCGTCTGTCTAGCCGTACGATAGAAGAAAGGGCAGGGGGGACCAGATTGTGCAACTTGTGAGCGCACTCTCCGAAGTGTATCCGGTAAAAGGCCGACAAACACGCTACCTTTCGTCGATGCTCGAGATAAGTTGTTAATAAAACAAGTAAGTTATATTAATTATATCAGCTACTATAAAATTGAGGAATCAGACGTCTTGTACGTAATCGTCCATTAAATCTTAACATTCGTAAATATTCCCATTTACTTACTCATCTGAAAAGCTCTCTTCACACTGTCGGGATAAACAGCTAAACGCAAACAAACACGAATAGAATGGAATTCCCGTTCGGATTCTAAATTAAAATCTACAAAATTCAATCCCCGTGGCCTCATAACTTGGCAAAGTATGTCGCTTCATCGGCCACATAACCAGCTGGCCCGGGGACGGACTCAGGACGGGTTACTGCGATCTAAATCGACATCACAATCTGTTAAAAACAAAGTCGAGTTAGAAAATCACTCTACAGGGTGATTGGTAAACAATTAGCATCCTTTTAGGGGCTTTCTGTACATCAAAACTAACAACTTTTGTTCTGCGACTTTTTTAAAACTCAAAAAAATAAATCTGCTCTTCCTTACATATTGTCAAGGGTGAATGATATTTTCCTGTAGAACAACAATTGTTATTTTGAGATTTGATAAAAGTCGTTGAAAAAAAGTTGTTAGATTTGATGCACAGAATAAGCCCCTAAAAGGATGCTAATTGTTTACCAATCACCCTGTACAGGCCTTAGACTTTAGAGGAACAAAATAGTAAGTTAATATTACCCTAAAGTGAATTTAAAATCGTAAAGCTCGTAGATATAAATTAGAATCTTATCTCCACTTCACGTGAAATGGAGTTAGGCATATACTATCGTGTATTGTCTTTGGTGGCGTCGTAACTGCCATACGAATGGTCCCATTTTAATTGATTTTTCATAATATTTAAAAGCTCGTGTGATCGATTTTACAAAATTAGGGGTCGAGAACTTTTATTCATGATTTGTTTTTCTGATTCATTAATATCTACTAATGTATCTGCCACACCAGGGAAACTCCTGGGGCTCCACTGGGCCCTGAGATTCGTCCTGATACTGTACTATAGTTGTTATGGGTACATCTTAACAAATTTTAATACTGTACTTGTATCGTGTGCGACTGTACGTCACTAGTATTTCTAGGATTTTTCCCCCGACCCTGCCCTAACTCCGTCCACCAGTTGTGCCCCATTTCAATCCTCAGCGTATTGTGTGTAACCCAGATTGCTACCGATCAAATTCTTAGATAACCGAGTGGTTATTATGGCCGCTGATGCATTACCGATATTCGGGGAATCGCTTCTTTATCTATTTCTCATTTGTTTTGTATGGACTTTGAACTTTTCACAGTTTACTTGGGAGCTTTCAAAAAGGTTTTATTATGAAACTCAGAGCCATGTCAGAGGCCTTCAGGCAGCTTTAAAGCTCTGACACTAAGGCTAGCCACCCGGCCTATACGAACTAACTTCTTATGAAACTCTAGTGTTAAGAGGATCGTGAATCGACCAGTGTTTTCGCGTTTTCTGTAGAATATCAAGAAAAATTGTAGTACATTTTTGATAAGACTTACGTTCCGGGAGAAAACTCTTTTCACCCCTTAAATTGTGAGAAAATGTTATTAGACTGAGATCCCACCGCAAGAACATTCCGCTCATAGTGTACACGGTACAAACCAATTTTTTACGTAATTATATTGTTACGGGATGGTTTCTTGGATAATCAGTTAAAACGCCGATTATTCACTTTGCACTTTATTGCACAAAATCACAATACACACGACACAACTGTTCGCACAAACACTTCACACTGGCACTGATATCCACACAAACTAGTCACTTCACAATTACTGGTACCGCACTTGAACACGAGATGTTTTTGCTTCGACGGTAAACGAAAAACTGATCTCCAAGGGTCGGCCGGCGTACTATTTATATCCGTTATTTCCTACAGTATCGAACCTATAAGATAATTCGCAACATTACTCGATCTTAATAAACGATATTGTGTTAACAAGTAAACAACTTGAAAGTTCGAGACTTCCCTATTGTTTTCAAATACGTAAACACCCAAAAAAAAACTAAACAATAGACGGCAGACAAAGACTGATCCCGCTCGAGTCATAAAACCATAAATCTCGCACTTAGGTGTAAAGAACTTGCCGTCATTACCACGCGGCTTACTGCGTCACAATATGAATATGAGAATATTATATTTAAACAAATGTTTCATTAATTTATCGGAAAATATATCCTTCATTTGTTTATTATATAAATATGTTGAGTAGGAGAACATATATTTACCAGGTTAAAATTTAATAATGTTTCATTAATTTATCGAAAAATATATCCTTCATTTGTTTATTATATAAATATGTTGAGTAGGAGAACATTTATTTACCAGGTTGCCTTGCGAAATATGGCCGCCAGTATTATATGTTTTTGGTGTCAATCACTTAAGAAATATTGCACGCTCGTAGCAGACAGCAAATAAAAAAATCAAGAGAGAATGCTGTGAACAAACAAGTGAAGCCAACCAAAGCTACGCCTCGCCGTGTACAGACAATTACACACACACCCACGTACAACGAAACTACATCTTGGCTTGTCAGTCGAACTATGGCGGCGCAACACCGACGCACTCACACATGTATAAAAAACCGGCCTCACTTGACTGTTCAACGACGTTCTCTCTTGATTTTTTTATTTGCTCTGAGGCTCGTAGTTACGAGTACGTCTTATTTTTTTCTGAAAAGTTTATGTATGCTTTTCAGCCAACGTTTTGCATAAAAATATGACTTCTTAGAGACTTATAGCTTTGTATGAACAAGTTCGCAACTCACAATCGTTATAATTTCAAACTAAATCTTATGTGGCGCTCATATTAGTAGGTATATAATTATTAGGTATTTTTCTATCATTATCATAGCAGTCATAACAGCTGTGGTGGTCAAGAGGTAGTGACACCCGCCTTACAATCGTGAGGTCGTGGGTTCGAATACCCAGTCCCGTACCAATGAGTTCTTTGGAATTTATGTACGGAATTTCACATCACTGGCTTTTCGGTGAAGGAAAACATCGTGAGGTAACCTGCATACGTCCGTAGAAGAAATTCGATGGCTTATGTGAATCCACCAACCCGTACTAGGCCAGCGTGGTGGATATGGCCCAATCACCCTTCGTGGGTAGACCTACGTCCTGCAGTGGACTATTAAAAAGGCTGGTACAGTACATAGCAGTCAGTTTATACTTTTTTTTTATATTAAATTAATAATGACAATACTACACTACTACTACAAAGAAAGCAATTGGATCATCCACAGACCCTTGAAGGAGTTGCAGTCAGTTGGACATCTATATAAGAGGCTTATGTCCATAAGTGGGCAAGAGTCAACTGAAAATGTACTGAATACATCGAGCTGAATTAAGGGACTTCCCTTGATCCACTTGGGATGGATCAAGTAAACACGTAAATATTTTCCCGGGACGACTTATACACGATATCGTCATATAGGCTTTCGGAAAAATATTTGTCTAAAACTAACCGTATTTACCATTGACTATTGATTCACTTTGGTGATTGCTAAGTATGAGGATGGTACTGGATGCAAGCCGCTTCCAACCGGTCCTATTTGATAACTATAGGGCCTACGTCCAGTGAAAAAGAGTGTGAGCGCATAGTTTTACAACGCCATTAACCCAATAAGAGCTGACGAAACCGCCCAGCGCGTTGGGGGTTATAACAGCTCTTAATATAACCTGGAGTGCAAAACACTACAGGATGTTTTAAACGGCGGACATATTATAATCATATCCAACGTAGTCACATAGTCAATAATAGGCTATACTTTATAAAATTTTACTTAATCTCTGCGACAGTGACATTGACATAGAAGATTGACATTTTTAAAGTTGAGATAGTGGTGGAAAAAAACGATTTTCAAACAATTTTGTAATGAAATCGAATGAGTAGTAGAAGGTGAGAAATTGGATTTTATTTACTTACTATTATTTAAGATCAAGTATGTACACATGTAAATAATGTTATGATATTTATTAAAAACTCATAATAATGTAACGGTAGTATTTATCGACGTTTTTCACTATTATCGATGCTAATGTAACATATAATTGGGTTTAATTTAATTACACATGTAAAAAATCTTATGTTATTAAAATATACAATAAAATTAATGATAAATTAAGTTTTATTTATAATATCGTTAGTATAAACTATCGATATTTTAAATAAGACTATCTAAAACTCTGTGGTCACGATCATTCGTCGCTCATCACTAATTGACATGCCCATAAAGTATGACATTGACAGGTACTGTCTGTACTATTAAGAAATTCAGGACTTCATAGGCGTGATTTTTCTGACAGCTGTCGCAGAGATCAAGTTAAATTTTATGGAGTATAGTTAACAATTTTTTAAAGTCCTATTTTAAAATACAACCATATACAAAGCCAATTAATGAAAACAAAAATAAAATGAACTTAAAAATAAATAAATTAAAAGCATAATATGCCCGATTACAGAGGCGCCAGCCTAAATTAATTAACAACGTAAAAAGCGTTCTCTCTATCGAATGCCTAAAGTGAAAAAGAAACAGAACTATGTTATTTATATAGTTACGCTGGCGTCTCTGTAATCGGGCTTATTATAATTTTATTTCATCACTGTCCGTAAGTTTCATACATTCGCCATACTATGTTATGCTTTGTGGGAAAGATATAAGGCATCCCCTCTTTATCAATACCAAAATCTTTATAAGCTTGTATCTCAGAACTTGATTAGCCAATTTTAACTATTTTTGACCGACGAACCACCGGAGGAGGTATATGTGTACAATTCGACGCGTATATTTTTTTTGTGTAGGTATAACCAAGCATAATTTTTTTTTATAGTAGTCCTATTTCAATAATTCTTTTTTTATTGGAAAGAGTATAGAGATTGGTCCCATTTAAATTTTATCGAAACCTGAATGCTATATCGATCCGTGCATAATATTTGCGTTCTAGCGATGCGCTCCGGCTTCGCACAGGTGTATTATACATATAAACATTTCTCTTGAATTACTCTATCTATTAAAACAAACTGCATCAAAATGCGTTGCGTACTTTTAAAGATATAAGCATACACGGGGACAGACAGCGGAAAGCGACTTTGTTTTATACTAGTAATAATTCTGTACACGGGTGAAGTCAGTCATGATATTTTTTGCAAAAAATAATTATTCAATTTACGAATCATAATTAATTGCAGAATTCACTAATCCTAATACTTTTAATTAATTCTACACCAGTCAACTACCCTATTATGATAAGTTCGTAGGTATAGGCCGGATGGCGGACCCTACTGTCAAAGATTTTAGGCCGCCTGAAGGCCTCTGACATGACTATACAGGGTTATTTCTAATCAATTAGCATCCTTCTAGGGGCTTATTCTGTACATCAAAACGAACAACTTTTGTTCTACAACTATCGTCAAAAAACAAAAAAAAAAATGTTGTTCCATTGAAAAATGTAGTTCACCCGCGACAAAATGTATGGAACAGCTGATTTTTTTTTTAGTTTTGACGAAAGTCGTAGAACAAAAGTTGTTAGTTTTGTTGTACAGAATAAGCCCCTAAAAGGATTCTATTTGATTAGAAATAACCCTGTATATAATAAACAATCCAACGTTAAAATGCATTCTCAAACTTTGAGATTCACACAAACAATAATCATGTTGTCACATTGTTTATTAAATTATCACTTACGCAAAGATTTTGACACCGTATGACCACAACCAGATCAGTGGCCACAACGGGCACATTTACTACAATGGTATCCTAGAATATATCCTATCCTATAAAAGTATATCCTATAGAATATTAAAGCCAGTTAAAGCATCCTGTATAACCTGGAGTGTACACCAATTACTTACTTACTAGCGCTGAGGGACTCTGAATCCCAATTGCGCCATTTTAATCAACGGCTTTTACGATAATAAAATAGAATCACAAAATGTCGGAACGTTTCAAAATGGCTGTTTTCAATACGCGTGATGCCAGGGTAAAAAAAACATAATTGCAATTCACTTTAATTAGGTTGTATAATGATCATTTTTCGCCAAAAATGGCTTAACCGACTTCAACCGTGTACAAAATTCGATCAGTTTGCTTGGGTCGATTTACGAGTATCATCGAAGTAATAATTTTCACATTTTAGTTGTATTTTCAAAAATGACTCAGCTGATTTCAATAAGATTAATAAGGAACTACTCCTAGAGTATGATCTAATAAACGACAAAAAATGTTTTTTTTTGTTTGAGAAGTTAATTTATCGCGAGTGTTCTTAGCTACATATGTTTCATCAAAATCGGTTCGGCCGTTTCAAAGTTATCAGCTCTTCTGCTTATTACGCTGTTTTTTTTTGTAATTTTTAATTTGATCTTGTTAAACCGACAGCCCGCTATGTCGTATGTGTGAAATACCACAAATTAATCAGAATCAGAATCATTTATTGACGTATCGAGCTTAATACTATAATTAAAAATACAAATAATAATACATAGTACTGTCAACAATAGGTCTCGTCAGTCAACAAAAAGAATACATACGAGTATCAAAATCAAATTGTTTCAAAACTACATTTAATTCACAAGCTAAAATGTATAAAGGAAAGAAGATTAAAGATTAATTAAATAAGAATTCTCTTGATAAGCCGTGGTGGCTTAGAGGTGGTGACACCCGCCTTACAATCATGCAATCGTAGGTTCAAATCCCGGTCCCATACCAATGAGTTCTTTGGAATTTATGTACGGAATTTCACACCACTGGCTTTTCTGTGAAGGAAAAACATCGTGAGGCAACCTGCATATGTTCGTAGAAGAAATTCGATGGCGTATGTGAATCCACCAACCCGCACCGGGCCAGCGTGGTGGATATGGCCCAATCACCCTTCGTGGGTAGGCCTACGTCCTGCAGTGGACCATTAAAAAGGCTGATACAGTACAGTACAGTACAAACTCTCTTTTGCCCGCCCAGCCCACCATCCGGGCCAGACCTTTAGGTGCCAAATAAAATCTGGAGTCGTGTCAAGAACAGGAGCTAAATCATGCTAGATAATTTCTGGTGTCCTATTTCTTATTTGGCAAGGATAAGGAGCCAAGAAGCTAGTTTTAACATCACAGGACAATTAGGACGTCTGGGGAGCTAGATTTTTTGGTCGGTCGTCTAGGATATGTGTTAAACTATCATATTCTTTTGTACCTATGTTTTTGGTTTGAATAATTGACTGTCTTGCTTGTGTCTGAGTCTAGCCAGTATCTAGAATTACCTATATGTATAGACATAAATTAGAGTGTCAATTGAGTAAACCAAACCAATTTATACAATTTCACTTACCTTTATAAATTTTACCCGTTAGAATAATACTAGGCCAAGGTATGTATCATATCATATCATTGTGGGGTTGTCTGAAGTCCGTAGAGAGGGTGAGGACATAATAACTCCAAAATCCGACAGCCTGTTCTACTACCGGAAAGGTGACCAGCTCTCCCAAGGTGGTGTTGGTTTTCTCGTTCACAAGTCCCTCGCTAACAATAAAATATAAATGTAAAATATAAATATTTGCCGTTAGAATATTAATCATTTTGAGATTGCCAACCGATTTTCGACTTAACTGCATTTCGATACGAGTACCCAAAGAAGGAAAAGGCATGATGACTGGGTAAAAAAATCGTTATTATAATTAGTCCGATAGTTAGATCATCAAAAAATATTGAGCACGTATTTTTTCTCATATCATTAAAACAACAAATGGTCAAGTTAAACCTTGTCAAAGTTTGGGAGTGGGGGTCGTGACGTCACGTCTCTCACGAAAGTTTATACATTTGTATGATACTAGTGATGTCACGAGGAACTTTAACGAGATATATCTTCATCAATTTATAAATACCCATTGTCCAATGCAAAGAACATTTAGTTCCTAACTGTGTCAAGAGATGGCGCCACACAGCAAATTAACTCGCGCAAGCGTTATGTTTCTAAATATCGGTAGGGTGTTGAGTATTAAAATAAATCAGAGAGCTCTTGCCTACTGCAATTAGCAAATGTAAACAGTAGTTTTACTGAGAGTTCCCCGCCCGTGCTCCTTAGCTATCTGGAGTTTTCTCCACCCGTCTTATTTTTAATAATCTATCGGACTAATTACATTTTTATTAGTCATGCCTATTGTCTAGTTTGCCATTTTATTCATAGCTTCATCATCGACGTGCTTACGTAGGTCAAGTAATACTAACCCATATAAGTGGATGAAACCGTAGGATGCAGATAGTTTGCAAAATGACTGCTCCTGACGCGTTGGAGATAATTGGAAGGAGCCGAGGACAGGAAGGCGGTCGTTACCGCATCACCTGCAGTCATAGGCCTATATATCTAGAGACGGTAGTCGGAATATCTTCATTTTGTTATAAACGAAGCTCGAGGTTATTTAAATACAAGCCGCTTCCAACCGGTCTTATTGGAAATGTAAGGGGAGGCCTATGTCTATGGACGTCCCGTGGCTTATGGATGAGTTTTCAATATTTTTAGCAAGCTGTTAGCTTTATTTGGCGATAGCTACTTTAACAGATGCTTATATTTTATACTAGTTTTTACCCGCGGCTTCGCCCGCATGATATTTTGATTTTTGTGCTATCCCATGGGAACCCTTTATTTATCTGGGATAAAAAGTAGCCGTCTTTCAAACCCCAGGCCCTACCTTACCACCCTTAAAGGAAGTGGGAAATCCAAAAAATAAAACAAAAAACGATTTGACGGTTGTTCGATTCGATAGTTGATTTTTTTGACATTTCTTGAAGCGCACTCTAGAATAGCTTCTCAGAGTTCTCAGATCTTACTTAACACTTATCGTTATATTATGGAACATTTACGCAATATCATTATAATTTATAGCCTATATGTTATTCTGATATATAAGCTATATTACTGCAAAGTTTCTTCTCAATCCGTTCTGTTGCTTTTGCGTGAAAGAGTAACAAACATCCATACATCCATCCATCCATCTTCACAAACTTTCGCGTTTATAATATTAGTAGGATTAAGGAAACCAGCCTGAGACGACGCAAGAGAGAGATTTTCATGGCGATATTTCAGTAGCAGCCTTTTGATTGTCCACTGCCGAACATAGAACTCCCCAATAAGGTATATTGGGCCAATATCCCATAGGTATCTAAGGATTCTATAATTGAATCATTAGAACAGCTGAACTTATGCGTAAATGGTCAAAACAATACAAGTCCAAGTAAGAGCAGGAAACAAAATATAGCTATAAGTTATCGATCGATCGAATCGTGATCGAAAGCTATATAGTTATAAGCTTTCGATCTCTAACGGGAGAGCTGATGGTGATTCTAACATTTTAAAAATTGGGCTCCAGATAGATGTATATATATACTGTGTCATGTTTAGCAATTTGTTTAGCTCGCTATATAGCTTTCGATCACGATTCGATCGATCGATAACTTTTAGCTATTTTTTATTTCCTGCTCTTACTTGGACTTGGCTCGTCCGACATACCTCAGTGCCTCAAGTCGAAAGTTTTCGACCAGTGTGTGTTGCCAGTGATGACTTATGGCACAGAAACGTGGTCTCTCACTATGGGCCTTATTAGTAAGCTCCAAGTAGCCCAACGAGCCATGGAGAGGGCTATGCTCGGAGTTTCTCTGCGAGAGCGAATCAGGAATGAGGAGATCCGTAGAAGAACCAAGGTTACCGACATAGCCCAGCGGATTGGCAAGTTGAAGTGGCAATGGGCAGGGCACATAGCGCGGAGAACTGATGACCGATGGGGTCGAAAAGTTCTCGAGTGGAGACCACGTACCGGCAAGCGCAGTGTAGGTCGTCCACCCACGAGGTGGACGGATGACCTTATTAGGACCGCAGGATCGCGCTGGATGCAAGCCGCTATCAACCGGTCTTATTGGAAATCATTAGGGGAGGCCTATGTCCAGCAGTGGACGTCCTATGGCTGAAATGATGATGATGATGATGATGACTTGGATTTGTCTTGTCTTGACCATTTACGCATAAGTTCAGCTCATTGTTCATGCTCATTGTTCAGCAATTTGTTTAGCTCTAACACAGCCCGGACACTCCGCGTTTCTTCATACAAAATCTGCTGTCTTACGCACACAACACTATATTTATTCACAGACACTACACATACGCATGAACGCTACACGGGTATTTGCAGCGGCCTGTGCAGCCCGCGCGCAGAGTAGTAAATCGTGTCCTGACGCGGGGTGGAAGTGAGGAAGACTCAAACGGGTGGGGGGTAACGAGTGGCCGTTCTATACGTAGTATTATTATATCTTCTTTGGCTCTATGTAGACGAGCTAAACAAATTGCTAAACATGACACAGTATGAAAGTAGCAGTAAATATCGGCGGCGCCGCCACGGCTGTCGAGTTTGGCGCGCCGCCAGCGGGGTCGCGGGCCGACCGGACCTGTTGATGATGCTTCATGATGGCCAAGGCGAAGATGCTGGTCTGATGACTTCGCACTTCACAGTTCAAAAGGGTTGACTAACAAGATAAATAATATCTACAGGCGTAGCAAATGTAACGGCCGCTATATCAGAGGCCTTCTGGCGGCTTAAAATCTCTGAAGCTAGGGCCAGCAGTTTTTTTTTTGAGCTCTTTGGTCGAATGAAATCGCATAGGATTCAGGAAAGCAATTAATGAAGTTAGTATAAGAATGGAAAAGATGACACGATCAAGTTAAGGAAGGCCTACATACCTATAGTAAGTAATGGGTGAAATGCAAGCTAATTTGATTAATAAAAAATCAGTTAGACCGATAACTATACATACCTATAGGAACATAGATTAGATAGGTACTATTTAAATGGCGGAAATTTCTGAAAAATCACACTTGGTCAAAAGGGTACATGATAATTATGATAAGTCGTTTAGTAAAGTATGAAGCAAGGATGATTGGAAAAGTCATATCGCTAAAAAATTCACTAGCCACAAAAAATTGCCGAAGGTAAAGACACTGGTCTGATGACTTCGCAGTTCAAAGTTCAAAAGGGTTAACTAAAGAGATAAATGATACAGGCAGAGTAAATATAACGAAGCATTAGATATTAGTGTGAATAAGTCTTTCATTAGAACGAAATCGGATAAAATCCAGGAAAGCAATGAGTGAGGATAGTATAGGACCGGAAATGATGGCATGATCAAGTTAAGGCCTATGAGTTACAGTAGTGGGTGGATACAAGCTAATTAGATTGATAGACAATCTGATAAACAGATAACTAGGTACAAAGACTAGATAGGTGGGTATTATTTAGGTAAAGGTTTCGAAATAATAACAATAGGTACGTAATTACCTACTGTGATAGTCGTTTAGTAAAGTAATACATTTTTTATTTATCAAAACGTGATTAAATTAATAATTTCAATATAATTTGCCTAATACCATACTATTGTAGTTAGTTATAGGTATACATAGTGAAATTAACAGTGGGTCCCAAACTCAGCTAGGCCGGTCTCTTGGGAGCTCTTACAAGTGGAGTTATTGTAACGAAATTCACATTTAAAAAATGAGGATTAAGAGCAAATAGCTACATAAAGCGCTAGCCACAAAATAGTCCAGTAAATTTTTTAGCGAAGCAAACGCGGGGTTTTTTTCCTATGTATCGGACCTGTTGATGGTGGTTTTGATGGCCAAGACGAAGATGCTGGCCAGATAATTTCGCACTTCACAGTTCTGTACTGTACAAATACCTTTACCAGCCTTTATAATAGTCCACTGCAAGACGTAGGTCTACCCACGAAGGGTGATTGGGCCATATCAACCACGAAGGCCCAGTGCGGTTTAGTGGATTCACACACGCCATCGAATTTCTACGGTCGTATGCAGGTTGCCTCACGATGTTTTCCTTCACCGAAAAGTCAATGATGTTAAATTTCTTACATAAATTCCGAAGAACACATTGGTACAGGACCGGGATTTGAACCCACGACCTCACGATTGTAAGGCGGATGTCACTACTACTAGACCACCACGGCTTTTTACTTTTACTTCTCAGTTCAATAGGGTCAAATAAAGAGATAAATGACATAGTCACAGTACAAAAGGGAATTCATGTTGAATATAAGTGGAATAATCTTTTGAGTAGCATCGTAGGTCATTTATTCAAGGCATTATGTCTATTCTTGAGACTATTCCTTTTAAATTGCAAAACAGTCTGCTCCGTTGATCCGTTTTCCGTTTGATCTCTAAAGTGGAGTAGTCCAAGTCAACTTACAATATTTGCCTTCTATTTTTGTTCTGAACCGATTCAGGCCCGCCCTTCTTTGCCTTGCCTCGCCTGTTATTGACAGACATGGGAAAGATTTAAGGGCATTGCAATGCCACTTGCTTGCATATATTTTAAAGTCAAAGTCAAATCATTTATTGCAACATATGAAATTTACATGCGGTTCTTAGTTAACATGTTTTGTATAGTGATACATATGACCCTATAAGGGTATGGCAATTTTATTACAATTTACAACTATATTTTTTTACAACTATAGGTACAGGGTTAACCAGAACTGGTGTTAGCACACCAGTCCTCCTTAAGCTTGGCAGCTGAGAGGAGGTGACTCAGACCGTTATTATGAACAATTTTTGCTATGGAAAATTTGAATAAAAAAAAACCAGACAGGTGCGAGTCAGGCTCGCACATCGAGAGTTTCGTACAAATCCAGAAAATTTAACAAAATTGGGAAAAAAACATTGAAGTATAATACACGAGAACTGAAAATTGTTGTCTATGACGACGTCAGCCAACTGCCGGCGTACGCCGGCGAAGCGCGCCGACCGGCCTTAGTCGCGATTAAACAAAATGGTTAAATATATCAGACGTCAAAATATTATTTAAAAAATTAAAAATAGGGTAATGTGCAGTCAAAACCTTTTAATCCCGTTCCCAATTTCTTCATAAAGCTTCTGGAATTTATTTTCACAAGTAAATACGGCTTACACTATTCGTATTAATTAAAACTATCACATAAAATATCATGATTTTAAAAGCAAATAATTTTACAGTTGGTGTTGCCAGGTGAAACATGATTTTGTTTCCCCATAATTATGGGATATTTCGACTAATCGATAATTACTTTTTGATACTATAGGATATCCGCAGACGAAATACGTAAAGATAACGATAAATAATGGATAAAACCCATTAGAATATTACAAAAAGAAACTGACTGGATAACAATAAATAGTGAAATAGTAAAATTACAATAGATAACAATATAACTTCAATAAATACTAAAAATACAAGAGTACAAAGATAATAACAAATCCGGTAGCTAGATTAATGGGCGGCATAAACGTCTACAGCGATTTTAAATAATACTTTTTTTATAATTATTGATAGTTAGAAAAAGCGCGCTCTGCGTGATATATGTATGTATAAGTGACACAGACTGCACGCGGGCCGTGCAGGGTGCGTGGTAACTAGTGGTAAGAACTTGCGAACTCGGGCGCGGGTGGCGGTGTGGCTATGCTAGCTGTTAGTCTGCTATATTTATAATTGTTTATAATAATTGTTTACTCCAATTCCAGAATCCAGGTTCCAGAATAAAAAAAACATCACTGCAATTTTCAAAACAATATACTTATTGTAGATTCTTCATGCAATGCTTTCGAATTTTCTTAAGGAAAATCCTGTCGTACAATATGACACGTTTTTGATAATTAAGTATTATTATGGCGATAATTATTTTAATTATCAAGAACGAATAAATATTGGTCGAATAAATGAATAAAATATTCTTTGTATTATAACTTTATTCATAATTACATCATATTATATTTGATTTTGATTAATGACTCAAATTCATAATGTTATTACTAAAACGTAGATTATTAAAAATATCGATTTGTATCACTGTTGAGAAGATATCGTAACATTTTGGGGAAATTTCAATCTAATGAACTGGCACCCTAAGTAGGCATTGTCCGACTAAATTTAAAAATGTTGCTGTTTCTGTCTTTTTCAACGTCTTACCGTACTTTAGCAACTAGTGTAACAGGGATAGAGATATGATTCTTTGATTACCTACCAACGATATTCGGGCGGTTAATGTGTCGCCATGCCTAGCAACGCAGTTGTTTGAGTCTGCTTATCTAGACATTAAACATCATTGGAAAAAAATTGTTAAAATCTCTATACCATGTAACCATTGACAAAATGTTTTTTTTTGTCACTTTTCTCGTCATACATCGATAATTACACATTGTTAAAATAATTAAAAACCTGCTTTAGCATGTGCTAATGAAGTTCTTTTATATGATACCTTACATGATACGTACTTACGATTTACTCACTTTGAATTTTGAACCCATACTTTGTGAATTTTGAGGCCCTATTTTTTGTGATTTTAATAAAAATATACAGTTTTCAGATTTATTCCTATATCTGTACTCTGAGACAATGCTTCTCGCCCAATTTCATAGTTCTATGTCAACGGGAAGTACCCTGGAGGTTTTGATTTTTGTGAGTGTCGAAATATGCGGTATTTTACGACATCAACGGCTCTAACTTTTTTAAACGATAACTGAGAAGATTTTTTTTTACACAACTGCAAGAAACCATGGATATATGTATACAGTTTAAATTTTAACTCGATATCTTTACGCGTTCCCGAGATAAAGAGTCATGGCATACACACAGACGGACAGAGATACAGACGGACAACAAAGTGATCCTATAAGGCTTCTGTTTTTCCGTTTGAGGTACGGAACCCTAAAAATGGGCTGTATTATACATTTTGTCGATTCTGAGTTACAGTTTCATATGGAACTCAGAACCGACAAAATGTGCGAACAACAAAAACACTTCCAGAGGGAGTATGTGGTCTATCGAGAAAATCTGAAAGAGATGCATCGATTTAATATGGCACGAGTTAAAAAGAGACATGAATATCTCAATTCGGTGGCTGTTGTCGGATTTTTAGACAAGGAACGTCAAATCCCAATGCTTATTTGACAGTTTTGACAGCCGCTTGGAAGATTTTACATGCATTTTTGTGGTTGAGCTTTGCCTCAACTGACAGCAGCATTATCAATCTGACATTTACAGATATTAAACGCCGGGGGACTAAGGCGGCAACCCCACAAACTTGGGGCTAAGCTTCTATTGACCACACATGTCCCAAAAATAAAATTGCGTCCTCTAACAAAAGCAATATTAGGTCCTTAAATTGTAAAAGGACATGTCCACAAAATGTATGGAGGCTGGTATAATAATAATCGAAAATTCAAAGAGCCAACCGATTTTTTAAAAATTAATTTTGAATATATTGAGATAAATATATTTGGCTCAATAGGTAGTTTATCTCTAGCAACTCTGATTAAGTAACCTCCAAATTGTTTTATGGCAGCATTTTTACCAATTAGACACAGTTTTTAGTGTTTTTTGTCACATTATACCTACTAACTGGTCACAATGGTAGGTTACCATTTTTATTTTAGCAAATTAATAGATGAACGTGGAAAAATCAGCTACGAATGCAAGTAAAATAACGATAGAAGCACTTTCTCATTGCTAAACTAGAAAAAATAAAAAGCTCTATTGTTATTTTTCATACAATTTATTTTTCGCATTTTAAAAAATTTGGAGGGGTGAAAAAATCTAAATTAAATATTTTTGGGAAGCCCATAAAACAAGCTTTCAAATGATGTATATGTCATCTTGGTTCGATTTTTCTCTGATTAATATACCACTTGTGGGCGTCACCTTCCATTGGACTATATTATTATACTATTTGGCTAACTATTCGAATTATGTACACGATTTAGGTATACCTACTTACCTATAACTTGTAACGTCAACCTGTTAACCCTGTACTTGCTTCTGGGTTAAAAAAAGTATAACTAAAGTGGCGACTGGCGACTATTTATTTGTCTAAGATAGCATCTAATTTTTAATTTAGTCCAGACTAAACATTCCAGCCAGCTCGTTATTAGGTCATTATCACTCGTTCGTGTTTTCACGTAGTAAGCACTCGAGCTCGTAAACCATTGAGAGCTTTATTCGAACCAATTTAGTCTTTATTGCTTAGATTTTATAACTGAAATTCAGGTTTTATTAGTCAACGTTTATTGCGTTTTGTATCTCGCGAAGTGAATACCATTAGCTCTTATCCAATGTTTTAAATTGATTCTTGGATTGTCTTTGAGGCAATAATTAAAATAGAGTATTAGTAATTTAGGACTAAGTATTAAAATATTTTAATGTATGTTTTCTGTCGTAAATATATGTGTTGCCAATAAAGAGTCCAATTCAGCTAATATAAGATGGTACCGAACTAGAACGGATGTGAATCCTTTTTAACTCTCTATGAAATCTGACAAGTTTCAAGAAGAAGGGAAACGGGTAATTTTCAAAGGGTCAATTTTACTAAAACAGCTTTGCCAAAGTAAGTTTGATACCTTTGAAAACTAAATAAAACACCGGTTTTCACTCACGTATACGTATACGGTGTGGCCGCTGGGAACCCGACCGGTTTCGGAGTAAACTAGTACTCCTTCATCAGGGAATACGCGCGCTCCCGTCGACTGGCGCACGCGCATGCATCGGGTTCCCAGCGGCCCGGCCGTATATCATACGTGAGTGAAAACCGGTGTTTTATTTAGTATAATGATTTCTCACGCGAGTTTTAATGAAGATATATGATGATACCTTTGAAAAATCAAAAGTATTTAAAAGTAGACATATATGGTTCACGAACGTTCCAGACTTCCAGCATTCCAGTTAAGAGGTTCTGTATCGACCAGTGATTTCGCGTTTTCTGTAGAACATCGAGAAAAATCGCGATACATTTTTGTTAATACCTATTTACGTTCCGGGAGTAAACTCTTTTCACCCCTTAAATTGTAACAAAATGTTATTGTTTTTTTTGTCCATAGCTTAAGTAAGAAATATATTATTTCACGTCCGTACGTCTTATCTTTTTCAGAAATGTTTTTAGTTTCTGTAACTTATAGGCTTACAACTTTAAGATCATTTGAAAACTGTAAAAACAGACGTATAAGCCTAGATATTGAAGTGCTGATTGCACGAAAAAGAAACACTCAAATCGGAGAATATTTAGAGGCAGATCACAGTTTATTGTTTTTGTATGGAGAAGTTGTTGGTACCTGAGTAAAGAAAGAAAGAAAGAAAGTTTATTTACTAAAAAACTTATAATGAAGCACACAAGTAACAAAGATGTTCAATACCATAGTTATGAGATTTAACAGAGTGAATTCATGGTAAGGCAAGTATACAGTGGTGCAGTGAACCCCAAACTAAGCACGTGGCTTGTGTCTTGGGGCTCGAGTGCGATGTAACAGTAAGAATATATACCCAATGTGTATTAAAATTTGGTAAAAAGAAATTAGATTAAAAAGGAAACCAATAATTATTATAAATCCTGTGAAACGAAATCTTAAAATGTTATTTAAGTTATTTTATCAGGTAAACGACGGAAATGTCTTGCGTGGTAAGTAGTAATATTACTTAGTATATCTTCTTTGGTTGAGTCTTCATCAGCGGAATAGGATTGTGAGATCGTACCATGACTTTATATAAAGAACTCTATTGAATTGTAGCAGACTTTCTATCCCGGAAAAAGGTTCCAATTGGATAGCTGCCTTTGCTTGCCTCAGTGGGCAGCTGCCTCAGTTGCCTATTGGTTAGTGACCCTGACTCCTGCATCATAGAGGCGTGGATACGATTCCCACCTTAGGGTAAAAATGTATGTAATAAACATAGTGTTTGCTCTGTGCCTCATTGTTATAATATCTATTTTAAAAATTAAATTTATTTAAATAGTACTGTACTGTACTGTACCAGCCTTTTTATTAGTCCACTGCAGGATGTAGGCCTACCCACGAAGGGTGATTGGGCCATATCCACCACGCTGGCCAAGTGCTGGTTTGTGGATTCACATACGCCATCGAATTTCTTCTACGGACGCATGCAGGTTGCCTCACGATGTTATCCTTCACTGAAAAGCCAGTGGTGTTAAATTCCGTACATAAATTCCAAAGAACTCATTGGTACGGGAGTAAGATTTGAACCCACGACCTCACGATTGCAAAGCGGGTGTCACTACCTCTAGGCCACCACGGCTATATATATTTATGTAGTACCTTAAGTATATCAGTATCTGGCAGCCATATCACAAAAACTTTTCGGGGTTAGGACCATGTGTGAGATGGTAAGTCAATGATCCAATGAGATATCTAATGTGTATATCTATGTATAAGCAGGAACCTACATCGCTGCTTCTATCTACTGAATTAGCTTACTCATCTAATATTACCTGATGCTCTACAATAGAGTATTGGTAATCCCTGTTCCAAAAGGATTAGGTAGGTATTATCTATGCTATTATGTTATGATCCAATAACAGATTTCGGAGAGATGTAGAATACCGCAAATCTCTTGATCTGATTAAAACGGTACAAATGAAACGATTAACTTAATTAAGGAAATACCTAAATTAATTAAGTATTTGACTATGGAAACTAGCGTGGTTTTCGCACATTTTAATTAAAGTATAGCACAAGAAGCTGCCACAGTTTCCAAATGGCCTCCTTCTGGTCAAACAATATATAGCTGAATATACATTTTATGATCGAATCACTGTCTCGAAAAGAAGAAGATTACGACAGTAAACGTCCTTCTGACATGATGATAGGTAACTAACTATAATGAATACCTACTTCAACTCACGAGAATCCAGCGCAGCGGCTTCTAAATTACGGATAAGAATCAGTTTGAAAGCCTTTTAGTTAATAAAATAAATAATTTTTTATAGAAATTCGATGGCGTATGTGAATCCGCCATTAGTATGGCTGGCCTAGTGGCCAGCCTGGTGGATATGGCTCAATCACCTTTCGTGGTTAGGCCTACGTCCTGCAGACTAATAAAATGCCTGGTACAGTACAGTATACGCCTTCCTGCCCCCCGACCGCCTAAGCAATAGCAATCATAATAGCAATCGTTTATGACTTCATTTTAGTCATTTGGCACCGCCTATGTGACGTTAGCCATCAAAGTTGTTCATTCAACGATTGCTTTCGCAATCCGCACAAAGCAATTGATGGCTAACGTCACATAGGCGGTGCCAAATGACTAAAATAAAGTCACAAACGATTGCTATTGCTTTGGCGGTCGGGGGGCTGCTGCTGATCCGTCCATTCATCTGATTTTTTTATAGAATAAAATTAGATATTATACAATTCTAGCGACTGTAGTGAGGATGCCGATGATGTAACTTACGGAGCCAAAATAAAGACAATGATCTTTTCGAAGCCGTTAAAAATAATCCAATATGGCTGACCAAGTTCAGAAGCAATCAAGTGTGAGGTTCCGAGCTATTAAACCTAATACAATATTCACGTCAGCTTGGTTTCCATTACGCCGTCACGGGTCACTTCAAGGGTCAAGTTTCTTGATGCCCTTCTAGTTGCTACTGACGCATATCATCATCATTGCCAGCCGTACGATTTCCACTGCTATACAGGGTTATTTCTAATCAATTAGCATCCTTTTAGGGACTTATTAACTGTTATTTAACTATTTTTCACATTATTGTTGATTTATCAAAAATGGCTCAGCCGATTTCGGTAAAATTTAAATGAGACCAATTTCGTGTTTCGCCTGTTTAAATTAGGCGTGGTTATACATAAAAAAATATATATATACGCGTGGAATTGTATATTTCCTCCGGTGGTTTGTTGGTCAAAAATATAGGTACCTACCTACATACAACCTTTGTATCAATTTTAGTCAAGAATCGTTGAAAAATGTGACCTGTAAAGGTGGACCAACATCCTGACAGATGAGGAAAAAAAATGCCAATCTCGACGCTCAGATGCTTCGCTCGCTTGGTCAACAAAAAACTCACGAAAAATTTAACCTATGGCAGTCGGGCACACAGACAAAAGTAGGAAAGCTTCGTAATAAGATCTCATTTCACACGGATCCCTAAACTCTATAAATTCGTTACGTGTGATGTAGGAAAGCAGCTTTTCGCTCAATTGAAAGTAACCCTGTATACACAAGCTATTCAAACAAATAGGATACCACTCTCGCAGTAATTGTGTATTTTCTGTCGAAGAAAATAGCTTTTATCGTCCATGAAACCGTATTTGTCCATTTTTACGTGAACAGTAAACTTTATTGGCATCGTAATAAAATACCCATGTCGTGAATGGGAGCTTTAGGCAGGGAATCGCTGAATCTAGTTACTTTGTGATAAGTACTACTTACTATGGCCCTTATGAATAAGCTCAAGATAGCCCAACGTGCTATGGAGAACTCTCTCTGCGAGATCGAATCTGAAATGAGGCGATCCGCAGACGAACCAAAGTTACCGACATAGCCCAGCGGATTAGCAAATTAAAGTGGCAGCAAGCAGGGCACATAGTTTGAAGAACGGATAGCCGATGGGGCCGTAAAGTTCTCGAATGGAAACCACGGACCATGTAGCAGACTAGGTGGACTGACGGTATAATAAAAATCGCAGAAACGCTCTGGATGCAGGCTGCTTCCAAATGGTTATTGGAAATTCATGGGGGAGGCCTATGTCCAGCAGTGGACGTCCTATGGCTGATGGCGGATGGCCTACTTATTATTATGAGCTAAAAATCCTTTAGTATGTAGTTATGTACTACTATAAGTTTGTGCATATAGACTAGGGGGAGAGACGGCTACACAGTTAAAACTGGGACCTACAACTTAATGAGTCATCCGAGCCACGATAGCGCTCAGTTGTAAATTACACTCGCGGTCACCCATCCGAGGACTGACCGTCCCGGATCATCGACTTTTGCTTCAGATTCTACTTGAAGTATGTCCCATCTCTTTCGACATTCTTCGGTGTCTGGCCGTCCATCCGTCCGTCCGTCCGTCCGTCCCATTAATATAAAGCCTTATAACTTCCACATATATCAACCAAATTGCATGAAATTTGATCTTAAGATAGTTTAAGCATAGATCACAAATGTAAAAAAATCAAAACCGTATAAATAATAAATAATTTGGGACATCTTACACACGGCCTCTGACCCCAAACTAAGCAAAGCTTGTGATATGGCTGCCAGAGACTGATATACTACATATACATATTTTTAAATATATATTTATGTAGATAGTTACTAAATAACACGCAGACACAGAGCAAACACTTATGTTCGTCACATAAATGGGCAAATACTTATGAAAAAATTTTCATCCCAACTTTACATGTACGGGAGCTACCTTTTAAATATAAATATTTGACTGCCTCAGTGGCTTACATGTAAAGTGGGGATGAACATTTTTTCATCCCCACTTTACATGTACGGGAGCTACCTTTTAAATATAAATATTTGACTGCCTCAGTGGCTTACATGTAAAGTGGGGATGAACATTTTTTCATCCCCACTTTACATGTACGGGAGCTACCTTTTAAATATAAATATTTGACTGCCTCAGTGGCTTACATGTAAAGTGGGGATGAACATTTTTTCATCCCCACTTTACATGTACGGGAGCTACCTTTTAAATATAAATATTTGACTGCCTCAGTGGCTTACATGTAAAGTGGGGATGAACATTTTTTCATCCCCACTTTACATGTACGGGAGCTGCCTTTTAAATATAAATATTTGACTGCCTCAGTGGCTTACATGTAAAGTGGGGATGAACATTTTTTCATCCCCACTTTACATGTACGGGAGCTACCTTTTAAATATAAATATTTGACTGCCTCAGTGGCTTACATGTAAAGTGGGGATGAACATTTTTTCATCCCCACTTTACATGTACGGGAGCTACCTTTTAAATATAAATATTTGACTGCCTCAGTGGCTTACATGTAAAGTGGGGATGAACATTTTTTCATCCCCACTTTACATGTACGGGAGCTACCTTTTAAATATAAATATTTTTTTTTTTTTTTTTTTTTTATTTCGAATAGGTTTGCGTTTGACTACACACTGCCTGATGTTAAGCAGATGTGCGGTCTAGGGTGTAGCACGCTTACCTAGAAGATACCTATTTACTCGGGATTTGAAGACACTCACGTTGTACTTTAACGGAAAGACAGACCCAGGCAAAGCATTCCACATTCCGGCTGTTCGTATGAGGAATGAGGATTCGAAACGCTTGGTTCTAACGCGCGGAATGTCCACCATAAAAGGGTGGCGCTTTGGTCGCGTCCGTCTAGCCGTACGATAGAAAAAAGGGGCAGGGGGGACCAGATTGTGCAACTCCTGGGCGCACTCTCCGAAGTGTATCCGGTAAAAGACCGACAAACACGCTACCTTGCGACGATGCTCAAGACTTTGCAGCTGCGTCTTAGTCAAGGTGTCGTTGTCAATCAGCCTCTTGGCTCGCCTCTCAATCGACTCCAGAGCCTCCAGTTGATATTTGGCAGAGCCATCCCAAAGGTGAGAGCAGTATTCCATGCAAGACCTGACTTGTGCTTTATAAAGACAAAGCAGTTGCTCAGGTGTGAAATACCGTCTCACCTTAGAGAGAACACCAAGTTTTTTGGAGGCTAATTGGGCTTTTGACTCTATGTAAGAGCCAAAGTTAAGAGAAGATGAGAGTGAAACGCCTAATAGTTCCAAGCTGTCAGTTACCGGAACAGAGACATCACGGAAAGCGGGAGACAATTGAAAGGGTCTCTTTTTGGCCGAAAACAGACAGCCCTGAGTCTTTGTGGCATTAAACTTGACCAGGTTAGCATCACCCCAGTCGGATACCGCCTGCAGACTCAAGTTGAGCCGTTCAACCATAGCCTCTCTGTATAACTCGATCTGTGGCCCGCTGGTTCTTGCATCGGATGTGTAGCTCTCCACGACTGTACTGTCATCTGCGTACCCAAAGATCCCGGGCTTAAGCAGATCGTTGATATGCAGTAGGAAGAGTGTCGCAGAGAGCACAGACCCCTGAGGAACACCGGCATTGATAGCCATTTGGTCTGACGAGCAGCCATCAACGACAACTCGTATTGACCGATTCCTCAAGAAATCTGATATCCATGTGCAGAAATCAGCAGGCAGGCCGTAAGATGGAAGCTTGCCAATAAGGCTCTCGTGCCAGACCCTATCAAAAGCCTTGGAAATGTCCAAAGAGACAGCCAACGCCTCCCCGTGCTTCTCCATGACCTCACTCCAGATGTGTGTGGCGTACGCTAGAAGGTCCCCAGTAGACCGGTTTCGGCGAAAGCCGTACTGGCGGTCACTGAGTAAGTCATTCGCTTCCAGGTAGGCCAGGAGTCTGTTATTAAGAACGCGTTCCATACTCTTACAGAGTATAGACGTGATCGAAATTGGTCTGTAGTTGGCAGGGTCGGCACGGCTGCCCTTCTTGGGTACAGGTTGCACGTTAGCAAGCTTCCAAGATTTGGGCACTTGACCTGTCTTCAGAGATAGGCGAAAGAGGCGAGTCAGCACAGGCGACAGCTCAGGCGCACAAGTCCTCAATACAATGGCCGGAATACCATCAGGGCCACTGGCTTTGTTGACATCTAGACTGCGGAGAACCTTGAGGACCTCCTTTTGCCGGATGTGTATTTCACTCATTACAGTGTCACAGTTTGGCAAAGTTGGAGGTCTCGCACTACCGGGGTCCAGACGCGAAGACTCAGCAAATTGAGATGCAAATAAATTTGCTTTCTCCACCGCGGTATGGGCCAGTGAACCATTGGGTTTCAGCAACGGAGGCAATGAGGGGCGGCAGAAGTTCGCTTCAACCGATTTAGCTAGGGACCAGAATGCCTTACTACCCGCAGGGTAAGAAGCAAGCTTGTTTCCTATTCGACTAATGTGGTCAAAGCGAGCCCTCCGCATAACCTTTTTGCAGGACTTAGCAGCCCTATTGTATGCCTTCTTCCTCAGACGAACGTCCCTCAACTTACGGTTTCGAGCATCGACCCAAGCCAGGTATGCCTGATGCTTTTGCGCTTCGGCGCGTCCACATTCAGGCCCAAACCAGGGCCGAGCCTTGCTAGACAGAGGCACGTCCGAAAATGGGATGAAGTATTCCATGGCGGTACGAAGCACATCTGTCACGGCATCCGCGCACGCAGAAGGATCATCGGAAGAAAAACAAACAGGCTGCCAAGGATAAGAAGCAAAAAAACACCGCATCTCATCCCAATCTGCTGACTTGTACCGCCACACGCGCCGTGACCCTTTGGGACTGGGGTCTGATGGGGAGTAGACGGATACAGATTTCACCAGACAGTGGTCAGATGTACCTAACGGTGGGGAGATCGCCACTGAATAACGGTCTGGATCGGTAGTCAGCAGAAGGTCCAAGCAGTAGGCCGTGTGCGAGTCAACATCAGGTACCCGTGTGGCGCCTTGAACCAGCTGGGTGAGATCAAGTGTCAAGGCAAGCTTGCGCGTCTCAAGCCCAGCATGGTTTGTGTCCAGGTATGGGTGAAGCCACTCTTTATGGTGGCCATTTATTATTCATTATATTTGACTGCCTCAGTGGCTTACATGTAAAGTGGGGATGAACATTTTTTCATCCCCACTTTACATGTACGGGAGCTGCCTTTTAAATATAAATATTTCCCTCATGTGGCGCATTGTTGAATAGAATTTTTAAAATGAACATAAGGTTACCTAAACGTTTTTTTTTGTCAAATAATGTGACTTCATTCATTCATTCATTCATTCACATCAGCCAACTTCCACCTTTTTACCTGCAACCAGTTCGGTAAAAATACAAAATAAGTAGAGCAGTGATTGTTTTCAAACAAATCGTGTACAATTATCCTGTGGTGGGTCTGCAGAGTGCAATTATTGAATTAACTATGTACACTGGGGTGTACCTACTACATTCGACAGGGCTGCTACTGTAAGTTTGTTTGTTAAATAATTTGTATTTCTAACCGTATGTTACCTGTATGTTTTATTTTTATTTGAATGTGTGTTACGCGATTACTCCGTCAATTATGAACTAATTTGAGTATGAGTCTATAACTCTCAAGCCCCATGATTTTTTATCAAAATCGGCTGGGTCGTTTTTGAAAAATCATCACTACATATGTGATAAATTAATACGTGCGAACTATTCGAATTGCGGATGATGATGATTCGAATTCTGTACACGACTGAAGTCGATTATGTCATTTTTGGTAAAAAATAATCATTCATCGGTATCAAAAGCATTCATAGTTTTTTTTTTTTTTTTTTTTTTTTTTTGTTACACTCCACAGACACCGGGGCCTGTGCTCTTTAAGATTATACATTACTTTTTAATTGATTTGAACAATATTTCTAAAACTAAGGCTTTACTAGAGGACTCTACACTAAAATAAATCTAAACCTAATTAAATTTCTAAAATTACGATTTTTAACTTTTTTTTTAAAAAGGACTACTTATACCACTCAGGGCCTCCACCACCGCCGCGTCTCGCTCTCTAATGGCCATCTTTATATTATAGTCTACGATGACCTTAGGTGACGCAGTCGTCGCACGCCGCACGAAGCGGCTGATGGCGTCTTCCTCGTTGTCGGCAAAGTATGTGAAGGACCTGGTATGGCGTGAAACTGCGACGACCGCGTGCGAAACGCTTTCGTGCAATCTAATCTTGGCCTTGATTTTAATGGCGATGACAGAGACGTATGTCAGACCTTGAGCTTCATGGATGGTAAGGATGCGCGACCCCGACCCCACTCCATACCCTTGGCTGATAAGGGTCTCCTTTTCTTCTTGAGTGTGGACCAAATAAAGGGTGTTAGAGAGGTTGTAGGGTATTTGTGCACCCGTGTATTTTTTCTGCTCTAGAGATCTGACTTGGATAGACGAAGAATATATACCCGCGTATATCTCCCTCAGTGCAAACGCCACATCCATGGGGTTCCGGCGCGTACATAACAACTCCTGGCTAATGTTGGCGACCAGGTTAGGGCGATTATACCTCATCTCGAAGAGGTTTTCTCTGTCGATATAAGGTAGTTGATTGACGTCTCCGATGAGGACAAGTTCACTGGCACCAGACAGCCTCAAAGCCATCACTATGGCTCCAAAATGGTTCATGAGAGCTTCATCCACCATTAAGCGGTAGCAGCTCTCGAAATTTCGGAAACCATTTACGAGAGTCGAAGCCATGGTGCGCACTTTAGTTCTTACTAGATTACCTATACGCTGCGCCAGCTTCTCTCTTAGATCTTTGGCTGCTTCAGTTGTTGTGGTGATGATAACGTCCTTATCCACATCGAAGTGTCGTACCACCCAAGTTGTCTTACCGCAACCGGGCACTCCATTGACCCACTGGATCTTGGGTACCGTCCAATTGCCCCACTGTGCCTCGACTCCAGAACTGCCCTCAATGGCTTTTGCCATGTCAATAATCCTGTCGTCCAGCATTATTTTGGTACACTTGGCGGCAACCACAATAGGGTCTTCTGGTGGCGTCATGTACCTCAGTTTGCCAGTCCGATTCGTCTCATCATCATCCAGGGCCACGAAGCCTTCTATTGCATTATAAGCAGCCATATATTGACCTCTCATCGTTCCCTTGATGACCTGGGAAGTGTCGTTATTGTATATGGCTGCTTCTGCTTCTTCCAGTCTCGCCATCAAAAGACTCTCATTTCCTAGCCTGAAAGACTGCATGATGTTTTCGCAGTTTCTGAGATTAACTTCTCTAGTCGCTCTCGTAATAGCTAAGAATTCTATGAAGGCGTTTCTGGCGTGATCTGTTGCTGTCGAGGCTTGGATATAGAGGGGCGGACTAACTTGTCCCATGTCGGCTCTCGTTTGAACCACTTGCCTTGTTCGTGGTGTTGTTGCTGTGTTTGACTGAGTGCTGGGCCATTTTGTTTTCGTTGTTTGTGGGAACAAGCTCTGTGCTGCGGCGCTAAATGCTGTCAAAAAAGCCGAAACGTGCCCTCCACTCTCACTGCGTCTGCCGTCACTTTGCCGTTTCGCGGCCCTTTCTGCCGCTGTTCTTTCTTGCATCCTTTCAGAACCGCTCTGAATGGACGAACATGGAACGGGATGTCCCCAGCTGTCGGTTGCAGGGTTTTCTGACGAAGACTTCAAAAAACTTAGGTTTTCTCCCCTGTCTTCGTATATAATGACCTCATGATGTTTAGAGGCCTCCAGGCAACTTAATCGATCCGCGACTTCTCCCGTCCAATGTGCTATGACCATGGCGTCGACGCTTATCACACGACAACTACTGTCTGCGTTTTCACCTAATTTTTTGAGCAGCAAACCAGCCCGCGCATAAGGAGTCTCAGTCGTCCAGTCAAACAGTGCAATCGTTTTATTCTTCGATCGCACCAGTCGACATTGACAGCCCGCAACTATATGGTGGTTTCCGGAGGGCGTCTTAAGTTCTGCGCACTGGTGGTGACCGGTGTAGCTATGTGTGAGGCGAAGGAAGGCCATGTGCGGGAGGAAGAAGCAGAGGCGGAGGGCGCCATCAGACCGAGAGAAGAGGAGGGTCTATAAAGAGTTGAGTTTCTTTTGGCTGCTATTCGAAACGACCTATCTACAAATGATAGAAAGTGCGATCTGCTTTCTGGATCTTCTAAGATGTTGTGGAGATCTGAGGCTAAGAGCTTTTTATCAATGCATATTTCAAGGTCATTTCGAGCCGCAATGAAGCGTGGGCAATCCATGATTATGTGCCATACTGACTCTGAGATATCTGAGTCACACTCACAACCTGGACTTTCTTTAAGCTTAAATCTGTACAAATACTCCGCTATTCCTCCGTGTCCCGTCAGCGCTTGCACCTGAAAAGGCGTCAGTTTTGTGGTACGTGACATCCGGTATGCTTTGGCGATATCCGGGAGGAACTTATATGTCACTCTACCAGTGCTTGAAGTCTCATACCGGTCTTGCCACTTCCTGACTGACTCCTCACGGATTTTCTTTTTGACATAGGACAAGGGGATCCCCTCGTAATCCCAGGACGTGCCCGTGAGAGCTGCCGATTTCGCGAGCTCATCCGCTCTTTCATTACCGACAGTTCCCGCGTGTGCCTTCAGCCAGAACATACGAACAGATCTTCCCTCTGCACTGATCCTTCCAATGTTTTCCTTTATACATTTAACCAATGGATGACTCGTTTTGGGATTCCGCAATAATTCGAGTGAAGACCTCGAGTCACTCAGAATGCTAACCGAGGGGTCTACACTCGACATCACTGCTTGAGTTGCTTGGTATAGTGCATAAAGTTCTGATTGGAATACTGTGCAGTCGGCGTGCAGTGTAAAAGTAGCATACCTGACCTCTTGGCCATTCTCCCACCAGGTAAAGGCAGCGCCAACATGGCCTTTAATTTTACTGCCATCTGTATAAATCTGGGGACCACTTATCGGGTTAGAGATGGTTTCTAGGAGATCGAAATCTAAGGATGTCTGTGTGGACGGATGAGGTTGGTCCAGAAAGTTCAGGTTTCGTTCAAGCTCCGTGTCTGGTGCGAGATAATCCACAGAAATATTTTTCTTAGCTTTGTACAGATTTGCAGCTTCGTGTATTCTTAGGTCCAAAGGGAGTAAACCGGACAGAGCCAGAGCCGACGTGAGGGAAACAGTACGATATGATTTGCATATTTTTTGGGCGAAGCCTCTTTGTAAAGAGTTAAGTTGAGTTTTGACCTCTTCCAGATCTGTTGCTTGAGCCCATATGCTTGAAGCGTACAAAATGATTGGTTCCACCACAGCGACGTATATTGTTCTCGTGATCTCGCTATTGAGCCCCCAAGACACCTTCGCTGCGCGCGCAAGTTGTTTATAAATATCCGCTGCCTTTTTACATTGAGCGGTTACGTGTGCCTTGAAGTTGAGCCTTCGATCAAGCAAGAGGCCGAGCAGTTTGATTTCATTCACAAGATTAAGCCGGACGCCAGACATAACCAGATTCGGTGCATCGTATTTCAGCTTCCTAGTCATTAGCATCGCGTTTGTTTTGTGGGCTGCGAATCTCAGTTTGTTACATTTGCCCCACTCTACTACTGTGTTTAATGCCTTGTTTGCTTCTTGCTCCAATTTTGTGCTTGACTGGCCCGTGAACACGAGAACGACGTCGTCGGCAAAGGCTTGACAATGTACCCCCTCGGCTTCCAATAGACGCAACAACGAATCCAAGATAACATTCCAGAAAGTTGAACCACCAATTGACCCTTGAACACATCCTTTGGTGGTCCCCTTCCTGTACGTCGCTCGAGCGTAGTTGACTTCAATTTCTCGGTCACCGAGGTAGGAGCATGCCATCTCGTACAGGTTTAATGGGCTCTTTTTTTCTATTAGTTGATATTTTAAAGCAGGCCACCACGCGTTGTCAAAGGCGCCCTCTATATCTAGGGAGATGAGGAGTACTAAGTTCTTATCCGATACTCCCTTTTTGATGTGCTCTACCAAATTATAGAGAGCGTCCTCCGTTCCTCGCTGCGGCATGAAACCATACTGTCTCGAACTCAGTGTGGGGAGAAGATGCCATTGAAGTCGACCGATCAAAAGCTTTTCAACGATCTTCCCGATCACGGACAACAGACCCATAGGGCGGTAGGATTTAGGGTCAGCATAATCTGTCTTGCCTGGCTTTCGTAAGACAACCACATGGGCCAATTTCCATTGCTTCGGGAAATATCGTAGCGATAGGCATTTATTAGCTATCGCCAGAAACAACTCCATATTGCAATGAATGGCTGATTCACAGATGTCAGCGGTCAGCCCGTCTGGCCATTCTGGCATTCATAGTTATAATTAAAATGAAATGAGGCGTCTTCCAAAAAAATAAATAGTTTCACAAAATTTTATACTATATATAACGGGACTAAACTCACGTGTAGGGATAGTCGTAACGACTATAGTTTGTCGTACGAGTGCATTGCGAGACGGCTCCGCGTGCTAGCACTCGCCAACTTGAGAAAGGTCGCCGAATGCGACCGAAACTATAGTCGTTACGACTATCCCTACACGTGAGTTTAGTCCCGTTATATATAGTATAAAATGTGTGAAAACCACGTAAATTTTCACAGTAAAATAGTTTCACAAAACGTACTAGATGGCGTAATAGTCATTTAAATTGATCTGTCATTTTCAACTGGAATAGGGTGAGAGAAAGAAACCTATAGTAAAGTCTCCAATGCTTTACTGAGGTATGACTTGGACTACGTTTGGACTTGACCGCGACTTTATTGGACTATGACGTGACTATTTTGATAAAATATTATTAAAAACTGTACAAACTTAATACTTGACACTGGCAAATGCACAACAATGCGACGCTAACATATAAAAAAAGAAGAAGAAGACTTCTTGATAATGACAGTACGATTTCCATAGTCAAAGGATCGACGAATTCAAACTATTGTCGCCATCTATTGGGTACTTTCATTATTAAGTGTTTTTTTTTCAGAAAACGCCTCATTCCAAGATGTCGTATCTATTATAGTATCTACTCAACGTCATGATTATTTATTTTCATAGTATGCTATGAAGTCAGTGCCACTTCATCGAAAATCCAATGCAGTAGTTTTATCGTAAATGAAGATGTGTAAAGAAACTTGCATTCGCCTTTAGGAGAAATCCTATGTCGTATAAAGATCCACCAACCCGCACTTGCGCTAATGGTCTTTCGTGGGTAGCACTATCGCAGATTAGATAATGTCCAGCAGTGAACTACCTACCTATTATAATTATTTTTCGCAAAAAGTGGCACCACCGACTTCCGCCGTGTACATTATTGTAGATTTATCCAAAACAGCTCATCCGATTTCGATAAAACGATTTCGAGAGTGGATACTTTTTCGAAATAAAAAATATTTTTTTTAAATCAATTCACAATGTTTGCGAAAATATCTATGAGTCTATGAATATCGATGAACATACACATTATTTCTCGGTTTCTCCTAACTTTCTTCCTTTTTGGAAGTCGACTAAATGAGTGATACGGTACAGTACCTACGTATAAAATAGCTCATTGTTTTATTTCGTTTCGATTTACTAAAGTGGCAGCCCTATGTTCACGTGTATTCAATTACTGATTCGATAACAATGTGCCCGGGACCTTATCTGATAGGAATGTGCGAACCTAAGCAATGGCGCTCGTACAATGTGTATGCAAATAAATTGGAGTGCTATACAAGCTCTACTTTTGCACTTGCTATATTTTATTGACCGAAGCGAAGCGAGGGTGGTGCTACGACACGATTTTGCTTTCGTGTGCCCGGCTGTTGATTTTTGTCTACAGATCGCATTTCGAACGAATCTCGACGAAACTTCGTACACAAGTTCTAGTAAAGTAAATTTTATTGCTTTAAACTGTGTTTATTACAAAGACTGATGTTACAAGTACATTATTGGTTTCAACAGTTTGTCCGAGCGGTTATGCAATATGGAAGCCACCCTAAGACTTGGACTAGAGTCTTAATAGATGGTTACCTACCATAAGCATTACTTACATTTAATAATAATAATAATTAGCTATTTACATCATTGTTGTTTATAAAATTCGTATATATGTTTGAGATCAACCTTTTATAAATTAAACAATTTATAACAATAATTCCTATCTAATATTAACTTTATCTCATGCTTAAAATATGTTATTCTAAAAACCTGAGATCATGCATGAATAAATACAAAATTGTTATGTCACAAATGGATTATGTGATGATTTTTTCTTGTATTCTGAGTGGTCCTCATAGTAACAATTGTTAGAGTCTGGCAACGAAAGTTGATACTCGAATTTTTCGCTAACTTTTTAAATGACAACACACGGTGCTACAACCATCGCGGATTTACCTTTAAATTGGGGTATATTACCTTGTACTAAAAACATTTTTTAAACCAACGTCATGTACTAAACTGAACAAAATGATTCATAATATAGTCTTCATCGTAATGAAGTAGATAGGTACGCGTTGAAATAATTTGGATCATTTGGAGAGCAATGCAAAACCTCAGTTATAATATTAATTACGTCAAAATACAGAAAATCATTAACATAATGAATATAAAACAACTACACGACAAGTTAAAGCTACAAAAAAACACATTAGTTTATATTCCCCCAAAGATTTGGAAGAATCAGAATCGCAGTATGGCAACAATGGTACATCGTGTGAGTGAGAGAAAGTGTTTCCCTCTCAGTTTAGGGCTGCCATACTGATATTTTTTTTAATTTGCCGCGCTTTATTAGTATCAACTTTCGTTAGCCAGACTCTAGTGATAATGATCTAGATAGATACACTTTGATTATATAATCAAAGACTATACACTTTATAAAGGTATAATGATAACAATTATATTAATTAGATTTAGTTATAATTATAGTAAGTACTTGGAGGCTAGGTAGAGTTTGTGCAAAAAAAGAAGCGTCGTAGGTGAGGTCGCCCGTGTACTATTTTACTAATTTTGTTACGTTGACAACACTGCTCTGTCATTGCTAGTACCTACAACTAAAAGTGTTTGATACTTGGTAGACACCGATACGGTTTTCATCAGTACTCGCGTCTACCAAGTACTACCTTGGCTGCTGATTATTAAAATCTTATTGTTAGTTCACCGTGTCGCCACGACGGTTTTCTTCTTGCACATCCTACTAATATTATAAACGCGAAAGTTTGTGAGGATGGATGTATGGATGTTTGTTACTCTTTCACGCAAAAACTACTAAACGGATTGAGATGAAACTTTGCAATAATATAGCTTATATATCAGAATAACACATAGGCTATAAATTTTAATGATATTAATTTAAAAATCATAATATCATGCGGGTGAAGCCGCGGGTAAAAACTAGTCCTACTAATATTATAAACGCGAAAGTTTGTGAGGATGGATGTATGGATGTTTGTTACTCTTTCACGCAAAAACTACTAAACGGATTGAGATGAAACTTTGCAATAATATAGCTTATATATCAGAATAACACATAGGCTATAAATTTTAATGATATTAATTTAAAAATCATAATATCATGCGGGTGAAGCCGCGGGTAAAAACTAGTCCTACTAATATTATAAACGCGAAAGTTTGTGAGGATGGATGTATGGATGTTTGTTACTCTTTCATGCAAAAACTACTAAACGGATTGAAATGAAACTTTGCAATAATATAGCTTATATATCAGAATAACACATAGGCTATAAATTATAATGATATTGCGTCAAAAATCAAAATATCATGCGGGCGAAGCCGCGGTTAAAAACTAGTCCTACTAATAATATAAACGCGAAAGTTTGTGAGGATGGATGAATGTATGGATATTTGTTACTCTTTCACGCAAAAACTACTGAACGGATTGAGATGAAACTTTGCAATATAGCTTATATATCAGAATAACACATAGGCTATAAATTATAATGATATTGCGTCAAAAATCAAAATATCATGCGGGCGAAGCCGCGGGTAAAAACTAGTACTCTATATAATGATGATTTATGCCGTCGGTCGGCGATGTTTGTTTGGGGCCAATTTCCTATAAAAAGACTTGGAGTGGATCTACTATACTTTTTAATTTATTGTACATTGTTATTAATTAGAATGAGAAATTCCTATTGTTTGCCACTTCGTGATGTCAAAGAATACATTTTTTTATCACGGAAAAATATTTTTGCTCTGCGATATCTGAGTGCAAGAGGCGATTTTTTTCCGCTAGAGTATGAGGTATAATTGAATTTAGAACATAGTGTGCACCAAGTTAGTGAATTCAAAACATCAAGTTAAACTCTATAAAATTTAACTTGATCTCTGCGACAGCTGTCAGAAAAATCACGCCTATGAAGTCCTGAATTTCTTAATAGTACAGACATTACCTGTCAATGTCATACTTTATAGGCATGCCGATTAGTGATGGGCGACGAATGATCGTGACCACAGAGTTTTAGATAGAGTTTTATTTAAAATATCTATAGTTTATACTGATGATATTTTAAATAAAACTAATTTATCATTAATTTTATTGTATATTTTAATTACATAACATTTTTTACATGTGTAAGTAATTAAATTATTAAACCCAATTATATGTTACATTAGCATCGATAACAGTGAAAAACGTCGATAAATACTATCGTTACATTATTATGAGTATTTAATTAATATCATAACATTATTTACAACTGTACATACTTGATCTTAAATAATAGTAAATAAATAAAATCCAATTTCTCACCTTCAACTACTCATTCGATTTCATTGCAACATTGTTTGAAAATCGATTTTTTCCACCACTATCCCAACTCTAAAAATGTCAATCTTCTATGTCAATGGCACTGTCGCAGAGATCAAGTTAAATTTTATAGAGTATAATAACCTATTTACTTTTACATCCATGGTGCCGAATTTATTTTCTTAATTGGTTAAAAACTTAGACTCGGAACCTTCTTGGTGTACTTTTTTAATTAACTTTTCGCGCGTCATTTTCTCTTCGCGTCATGCCTATTGTTAAAACTTTAAGTTTCGCTACGCTCGTGATTCAATTTTAGATTCGTTCGCTTGCTCGGCCATCAAAATTGAGCATGCGGTTAAAAAGCAACTTTGGACTCTTGTATAAGAAATAACTATAACTTTACAAACGCACAACACTCCATCTTGGTTTTAGTTAAGAGTATTAGACGTGATTTTTATCCGGTCTCTCCTTGTTCACACTTACATTGTCTCTGATTATAATTTAGGAAATACCCTCTTAAGCATGAATTAGGCCGAGCCGTAATACACATCCAAAAATAAATATTTAATGCTATTGTCAAAACAAAATGGTTCCCGGAAATTCCAATTTTGTTCGTAATATCAAAGACGGGACCGGAAATTGTGGCAGTAAAATCTCTCGTAACGCTCACACTTTATTATTAGATGTCTCATTATAGCTTATTGCCAGTGTACAAATACATATTATAATAACAAGGATTATTTTATTACTAGCAACATTTTAATTTATTGCTCTCATAAAATTATGGATATTCATTCTATTATTTATGTTCCCGGCACAAATTGTGAAAACAAAATATCTAGACCGAATCATATAAGTCGGCGGATGTGAAGTTGGCTACAAACTGAGGATAAACCAATCCTGACGAGGATCGGGTTAAGCTGAAAACATACTATCGGACGCGACTGACAGCCGCGACTTAGCAGTGTGCACAGTCTTTCAATATCCGGCTCGCCAGATCTCTCTCGGACGTCCCGCGCTCAAGGTCAGCCCAAGGTGACGTCCGCGACTAATGTCCGATAGTGTGCACGACTCAGTGTACAATCATTGTCTAGATACCTATCAGTCGAGCCCGTAACCCGCGTCCGATAGTATGTTTCCAGCTTTATCGGCAGCTTGAAGCTAACATCACAGCTCCCAAGAACTTTTGATTCGCCATATATCGCTAGGTAGGTACTTACCTACTCGTAAACAAGTACAATTTGTTTTGGTAACCCACAAATTACGACAGATATATGACAGATCGTCCTATACAGGATTATAGGTTTTGAGATTTGACAAAAGTCGTTGAACAAAAGATGTTAGTTTTGATGTTCAGAATAAGCCCCCATATTAAGGATGCTAATTGATTAGTAGGTAATAACCCTGTATACAATACTTACTTACCTAGTGACCTACACGAAACAAAAAATTCGAAAAACTGAATTCAACACCTAACGTGCCTTCCTATTTTTTATTTTATCTCATTGGAAAAGTTCATAATGACAAAACTAGAAAAGTTCAAATTAAACAGGATCCCTAAAAATATTCATATCTATTATATTATACTGAAAATATACGAAACCTTAATTGCGTGGCCTGACCCTCTCATGCCCATTTTTTATTTCACCCCCATGAATCAAGAATCCTAGGATTCTTGGCACCGCGCAATCCGCGCATTTGCTGCCGCACTCATAAATAACATCACAATAGACACAGATTAAAAAACCAATAAAAACTTGAAACTCCACTTTTCACATCATTAGTACCACCCATTCATCCGCCATTTTGTGTTCTTTTCCACCGAAATAACGAGCAGCTGAATGAGCGTTGCGTAACCACTAACCGTAGCTTACATCATAGTTAGTAGGACAGGTTATGTCATAGTTCCACCCCTAGAGTACTCGCAAGATAACTCTTCGTGCGGCCAAAATCGGGAACTAGTTCAATGCTGCATTTCATGCTACCAGCCAAACGTACGTGGCGCCACTATTCGCGCAGACCTGTTTTGGTGACACCCTAGTATGAATTCAGCGCTTCAAGAGCTCGCAGTCAGTATGTGTTATTCTGTGACGTGGCACAAATAGAGGTGGAGTTTTTAAAGCGCAATACAAACTGTTACGTATTCTATGCTTGCGTATTCGTCTACTATGAAAGCTGGGAGAAAGACAGCTGGTATAGTACGGTTTTTTTGCTCTGGTTGCCGGAAAAGCTATGTAAGAAAGACCTATTCGCAGGAAGTCCATTCAAAAGTTACATTTGGGGTTGCATTTGTCAGAGGACGCAGTTTTAATCATTTGGATATCAAGTAGACGTATAATGCCACGGTAATGATATCTAATTACCGTGCTAATGTTAAGGGAGTGGGCCGGCTGCCATATTGGGAAAAGGGTCCTACCGTTAATGTTAATCTGACTTATTGCAAATAATTATTCTTTGCAAAAAATACCCGTGTACGGAATTCGCGAATATTTCGCACGGATCGACACATTATTATTGATTTATCAAAAATGGCTCAGCCGATTTCCATAAAATTTAAATGGAACTAACTCCGAAGTATACTTTTTCCAATAAAAAAAGAATTATTGAAATCGGACTACTATGAAAAATGCTATGTGTGGTTACATAAAAAAATATACGCGTCGAATTGAGTTCCTCCTCCGGTGGTTCGTCGGTCAAAAAATAATTAACTACCTAAATAGGCGTTTTTCGTCGCATATAAAATTATCTAAAACTTCAAGTAACTTTTGTCGTAGTACACATACCTAATTTTATCAATAATCGAATAAGTAGTTTTGGAGAAAAACGGCAACAAACCTACACAAACATCCTTTCACCCCAAACGCATTTATACCGTTGCGTTCCGTCATGGGTACAAATTTTCGCAATATTTAGCTGCGAAAATGGCTTTAATATTTATCAAGTTGAAATCACGAAATACCTACATATGCTAAAACCCCGATATGTTTTATATAGATAGCGATTTAGTGACCAGCCGCAAGTAAATCAGAAACAGTTCAAGACTTTCCAAGTTTATTTCTTACAGATTACGCTACATCGTAGCGTACGCAGCGTATCAAATCTTTATTTTTTGTGGCCCATTTATTTCTGTTTTTAGATAGGTCCGACTACAATAAAGAGGCCAATCGCCGAATTCAATTTGGCTGGGCAGCGTTTGGAAAATTGCGTAGCGTCTTCTCGTCCGACATACCTCAGTGCCTCAAGTCGAAAGTTTTCGACCAGTGTGTGTTGCCAGTGATGACTTATGGCACAGACACGTGGTCTCTCACTATGGGTCTTATTAGTAAGCTCCAAGTAGCCCAACGAGCTATGGAGAGGGCTATGTTCGGAGACTCTCTGCGGGATCGAATCAGGAATGAGGAGATCCGTAGAAGAACCAAAGTTACCGACATAGCCCAACGGATTATCAAGTTGAAATGGCAATGCGCAGGGCACATAGCGCGGAGGACTGACGACCGGTGGAGTTGAAAAGTTCTCGAGTGGAGACCACGTACCGGCAAGCGCAGCGTAGGACGTCCACCCACAAGGTGGACGGATGACCTCATTAAGACCGCAGGATCGCGCTGGATGCACGCCGCTTACAACCGGTTTTATTAGAGATCCATAGGGAAGGCCTATGTCCATCAGTGGACGTCCTTTGGCTGATGGATGGATGGATTATTTTTTTTTTTATTATAACTTGATCAAAAATATTCGCAATATTCTGCTGCAGTTTTCAAATTAAAATCAGAAAATACCATACATAATATATCCTAAAACCCCGATAGTTTAGACACGCTGGGGACGAAAGCGATTTAGTTAGACCAGGCGCACATAAATCAGAAACAGTTCAAGAACTCCCAAGTTTATTTCTCGGGTACCGCAAGTTTGTAGCTTACAGATTACGCTACATAGTCGAGTATCAAATCTTCATTTTTTGTGCTTTATTTTTTTGTAATAAATATAACTTGATCAAAGTATTAGCAATATCTTTGAAGCCGTTTTCAAATTTAAATACCCTACATATTTTAAAGTGATGACTTATGGCACAGAAACGTGGTCTCTCACTATGGGCCTTATTAGTAAGCTCCAAGTAGCCCAACGAGCTATGGAGAGGGCTATGCTCGGAGTCTCTCTGCGAGATCGAATCAGAAATGAGGAGATCCGTAGACGAACCAAAGTTACCGACATAGCCCAACGGATTGGCAAGTTGAAATGGCAATGGGCGGGGCACATAGCGCGGAGGGCTGATGACCGATGGGGTCGAAAAGTTCTCGAGTGGAGACCACGTACCGGCAAGTGCAGCGTAGGACGTCCACCCACAAGGTGGACGGATGACCTCATTAAGACCGCAGGATCGCGCTGGATGCAAGCCGCTTCCAACCGGTCTTATTGGAGATCCATAGAGGAGGCCTATGTCCAGCAGTGGACGTCCTTCGGCTGATGGATGGATGGATGGATGGACATATTTTAAAACCCCTCAATGTTTATAGACTGGTAGGGAGGAAGCGGTTTAGTGACCAGGCGCACATGAATCAGAAACAGTTCGAGATTTCCAAGTTTATTTCTCGGGTGCCGCAAGTTTCTAGCTTTCAGATTACGCTTCAATAGGATTTAATTTCCTGATTCCAACACTGTGAATGTTTATTCCTTTGTGGTAAAGTACCTAAATTAAGTAAATTGAAACTATAGTTGATTCCGTATGGCTTTATAGGTACATTTTTGTACAACGCCCCTGGCGGAAACGAGGAAGAACTAACCAAAATGTGTGGAGCCACACGCGAGCGAAAAAGTTTAATTAAACTACGCAAAACCTGGGCTAAGGGCTCTGAATGGCTTCGAGAAAAGTATGTACCTACTTACAGTTGTACTTTTTTATTCGACATGTCACATCAGTCATCGACTGACTTGGATTTTTTGATTTCTATTATTTATTCATCTTTGTGCCGAGCAAACTTTGTTTCCCAATTTTTTTTTATATAAATGTACTAGGTTTTGCCCGCGTTTCAATGTTCCGGGATAAAAATAACCTGCATCACTCTCCGACCTTTTTTATACTTATCGATGCAACCAACCAACCCGCACTGGGCCAGCGTGGTGGATATGGCCCAATCACCGATCGTGGGTAGGCCTGCTTTCTGCAGTGGCTGATACAGTACAGTATCGATGCAAAAATGATGTCGGCCCTTCCCTCTGTTGCTGACTGAAAGAGTAACAAATCAACAAACACACTTCATCATTTATCCTATCTATCCTACTAATATTATAAACGCGAAAGTTTGTGAGGATGGATGGATGGATGGATGTTTGTTACTCTCTCACGCAAAAACTACTGAACGGATTGAGATGAAACTTTGCAATAATATCTTCTTAATATGTATAAATCTCGTGTCACAATGTGTGTCCTCAATGGACTCCTAAACCACCTAACCGATTATAATAAAATTCGCACACCATGTGCAGTTCGATCCAACTTGAGAGATAGGATAGTTTAAATCTCAAATTATAGTCGCAATTTTAATTTATTTAGCCACAGCAACGCGTGGCCGGGTCAGCTAGTAGCTTATATAACAGAATAACACATCCTACTAATATTATAAACGCGAAAGTTTGTGAGGATGGATGGATGGATGTTTCTTACTCTTTCACGCAAAAACTACTGAACGGATTGAGATGAAACTTTGCAATAATATAGCTTATATATCAGAATAACACATAGGCTATAAATTATAATGATATTTTGTCATGCGGGCGAAGCCGCGGGTTAATACTAGTATCTAATAATGTTAGTAAGGGTTCTCTAAAATATTTATACCTTATAACGTAGTCTGAGGAGTCCTGTGGGGTTTGGTCTGGGGACGTGTAATCGAGAGTACCTCCGTGGAGGTTTATTCCAACATTTGCGGCATATTTATTGTAACTTGAATCGCTTTGATTTTCTCCTAAAATACGACACTTTGTAGAAAATAATGAAAATAAGAACCAAGTTAGAGACGCGACCAAAGCGCCACCCTTTTATGGTGGACATTCCGCGCGTTAGAACCAAGCGTTTCGAATCCTCATTCCTCATACGAACAGCCGGAATGTGGAACGCTTTGCCTGGGTCTGTCTTCCCGTTAAAGTACGATGTGGGTGTCTTCAAATCCCGAGGTAGGTATCTTCTAGCTAAGCATGCTAGACCCTAGACCACACATCTGCTTAACATCAGGCAGTGTGTAGTCAAACGCAAACCAATTCGAAAAAAAAAAAAAAAACTTGCGGAAATTTTGGTTCGGTACTTAATGGGGAAATTAGATTATTCATTGACATTTTGGAGATCACACTTGGGCAAGTGCAGCGTAGGACATCCACCGACTAAGTGGACCGACGATATATTAATAAGACCGCAGGAAGTCAGGAACGCACTGGATGCAGGCCGTTTCTTCGGAAACCATAGAGGTGACCTATGATGATGACAATGTGACAATGTCTTCGAATAGTGAAAATCTCCAGTTTAGAATTAAGTCAGTTAAAACTCACGCAAAAGGCAGAAGCTAGCCTAAAACTACCAAACGTTGTCTATTCAAAGAATTAACAAAAATAACACTGGTTTATTATAGTGCATTTGTTGCAACAAAAGTGGTTTAGTATTTTAAAAATATTTAAAGTTCGAAACAGCAATTTGCATCAATCAAATGGGTCCCGCTGTTTCCAGTTTCAAACAAAGTTTAAAATATGTAGTTAGCAAAATAAACAATTTGCTAGTACCTATTTTTGTAAACAGTCATACGAGTACGTATTCTCAGTACCTAATCCACTACACATCTAAAGGGTTTACTATACTACACGTGTTCAGTCGGAAAATACATCGACTTGGCATACTTTCTTTTTGATGGGAAAATACGAGTGAGCCGCGTTTTCTCGGGAAAATATTTCAGTGGTGTAGTGTGGCCATGAAAAAGGTCGCGCATAGACTGTAGACTCACCAGAGACATTTTGGCAACTATACTTTTACTATGTTTGTAATTTATAATCGCAACTCGAAATCTAGAAAGTGTTGAAACCTCTTCTGTTCAGTCGTAGGACGTCCACTGCTAGATATAGGCCTCCCGTTTAGATGTCCAATAAGACCGTTGGTAGCGGCTTGCATCCAGCGCGATCCTGCGGTCTTGATGAGGTCATCCGTCCACCTTGTGGTCGAGAACGTCCTACTCTGCTTGAAACAGCTGTTTTTTCTCAATTTATACGTTGGCCCCATAGTAAAAGCCGTTCACAATGATGGCCTTAGTGACTCTCTTTTGACTTGGTACAGGTCAAAATAACCCTGTACACAGACAAGTGAACTGATTTATATTCCGCTTTCTATTCTGCGTTCTGTTTTTGTTTAGAGTTCTTTTTATTTAATTATTTATAAAAATAAAAAAATCGATCTGTTAAAGTTATTAATATTCAAATGTTTTTTTTTATTAATATCAAAGCAAAGAAATCTGAGTTTAACTAAATTCCACTTAAACGGTAGCTGCGACGTTACATGACACTGTCATTACGCTATATGGCCATATAAAATGAGAAATACTGCAAATCCCTACGAGAAGGGTAGAAAAGGAAATTACGCTTATACTTGATTTCTTAAAAAGGAAGATATCATCACATGATAACATGATACAAAGTAGGTAAGTACCTATACCAAAACCTTGTAAAGTCACTACTTGAAAACTTAGTCGTTGCATTATACGGGGTTATTTCTAATCAATTAGCATCCTTCTAGGGGCTTATTCAGTACATCAAAACTAACAACTTTTGTTCTACGACTTTCGTCAAAACTCAACAAAAAAAAATCAGCTGTTCCAAACTTTTTATCGCGGGTGAACTATATTTTTTTATGGAACAAACAAAATTTTTTTTATAGTTTTGACTAAAGCCGTAGAACAAAAGTTGTTAGTTTTGATGTACAGAACAAGCCCCTAAAAAGATGCTAATTGATTAGAAATAACCCTGTATAACATGACTTGACATAATTTAATTACTTCTTTCATACTGTTTATTTTAATTCTGTTCTTAATTTTATCACGTAAATACAATCGATCGTCCTAAAATAGTGTTGATAAAAAATATACCTAGCATTTATCTGGATTTTGACTCAACTCCACTTTATACCATAACTATGACATCACATGACAGTGTCATTACGTCACATGACCGCATAAAATGAGAAATACGTCGCATCCGAGAGAACATCCCCCAAATCCCAGTGAGACGCACGTGACGGCTGGCTTTACAGGCCTACTGTAGGGAAATTAACTTTTAACCCGACTGTCGAAGGAGGAAGGTATATTTATAGAATTGACGTGCATTCCAAAAAATATCTTCTTCTTTTCGTGAATAAAAATTTCGCAAAAAAAATCAAATACCATAATATATTTAGCATAGATAATTATATGATCACACATGTGTGATTTTTTAATTTACGATGGGGCATCGGGCCGAGAAACACGATAACAATACAATACAACAACACTTTATTGACACCAACAAGAAAACATAACAAAAGAAACAAAGACAGAAAGGCACAAAAGGCGGTCTTATCGCTAAAAGCGATTTCTTCCAGACAACCTCTCTTGGATGCGAGGAAACGTAAATACGACAAGGACGGTGTAAACGTAAAAACAAAATAATAATAATAAAATAATGAAAACCAAAAATTCCTAATCAACAATAAAATAAATTACATAATAATAGCCATACATAAATACTTCAAATAATACATACAGTAAAAATAAACATACTTATACGTAAATATATTACAAACAAATAAAATAACGAGGAGTGATATTATGTGGATCAGTCAGAGAGAGCTTTGCGGGATAATGTTGCTGAACCTGGGCCTTGAAAGATTCAACGCTCTGATATCGAGTACTTTTGAATGCGCGATGTGAGAGTACGAATGATATTGATTTAAATTAAAAAAATATCATAGATAAGGGAAAGTCTTGAACATTTTTTTGAACCGGACAATATTTAGAAAAGTAACAGGCTTTATTAAAAGAAAACTTACAAATTTCTCACCAAAAAAAAGTTTAATATTTCGAATGCTCAGAATTATCAGCGACAACACCCCATTATTTTTTCTAATAAAATAGCCACTATCACTACTATTTTTCAAACCAAGGAATTTTTAATGTGTATATTATGAGAAATTAATTAAAAACTCATTGCCGCCCACCGCCCTGGCGCGATCCTGTCGAGCGCGACCGCGTAAAATATGTCCGCGTTAAGGGGCGAGGTAATCGATTTTTGAAATAATAGTTTATCAATGCGTCAATTTAACACGAAGCTCAGCTCAGCAAGTCTCTCACGCACTCTCGGCACAACTCACACAACCACACTGTCCACAACCTCTCCTATAAGTTTCTGTAAAAGCGGTTAGAAGCAAATTGCATTCAGTGTGATAGGTTTCGCTTAAGTTTAAAGAGCCTTAGAAAATATTTTTTATATTTTTTTTTAGTAAAATTAGCCTTTATAATAACGAGATACAATTCAATGATTTATATATCCGAGAATAATTTCGTCATCTAGAAATACCTATAGCTCCTACAAGACATGTCTAATTGACTATCATTTAAGCTTAATTTTTCAGAAACAACTCGTTTGCTTTTCGATAGGTCAGTACCTACCTAGGTTGCCTGGCAGAGATCGCTATTAGCGATAAGGCCGTCTTGTTAAACGGTATAGTTTTTATCTGTTTTTCTGGGTATTTTTCCAATAAAAAATTCATCTATCTATAACTCCTTAAACAATTAAACTCGCTTGCGTGATCCATGAGTGTGCTAAATAACATCAGAATTATGTCAGCCCTACAGTCATATTTCCCGCTGCCACTTAAGAAGGCTATTCACGTGCCGGCATTTCACGTAGTTATTAAAATAGCAGGATCTTAGGGCGCCGCCGGGCAGGAAAAGGGGGCTTTAGGTCGCAGACGGAACGTAAAATGCAGCTTTGAAAATAAGGTAAAGGGAGCTTTAGGTCACTTTAAAAATTAATTAAGTAAGCTCGTATAGGCCGGGGGGGCTAGCCCTGTGTCACAGTTTTAAGGCCTCTGACATGGCTAATCGGTTAGGTTAGGTTTCAATTTAAGCCAAATCAAGAGAAAAGTGTATTTTTAAAGACGTGGTGTAAACGTGACGAACATAAATATCCATATTAAAAAAATACTATAAGAAAGGAAAAAACCTATAGTAGCAAAGTAGTCGCGCAGAATTTTGGAAAATGATATGGTTACTAAAAAAAATTATATATTTTTTTTTTCAAATGCTCGTAATTATCAGCGACAACACCACATTATTTTTAACAAATTGCGTAGCCAGACTAATGTTCTAGCCAAGTAATCAATTAGTTTTTTTAATACATGCGTAAATTTTGAATAAATAAATAAAATGTCACCTAAAAATGTAAGCTGGCGCTCGAAGCCAAAATCATCGTGAACTGTGTCATGCGATTTTCGACTCTAAACAAAGCAGCATAGATGATAGCGGGCGATGCAAGAAGCGCGGGTGAAATCTGTTTTTTTCATGGCATTAGGTGCATTCTTAACGTGTCATTCAAGCAACGGTAGCGCTCAGGTTTAAATGCCACTTGCGGTCACCCATCCGAATACTGAACGTGCCAAACGTTGCTTAACTTAGAATTGCTTGAAGAATTTAAAATGCAGTTTTAAAAATAAATTGCGGAAAAGAGGGCCTTGAAACTTCAATTTTAAAGTCTTAGGTCGCTTATCCTACTTCCTACTAATATTATAAACGTGAAAGTTTGTGAGGATGGATGGATGGATGGATGTATGGATGTTTGTTACTCTTTCACGCAAAAACTACTGAACGGATTGAGATGAAACTTTGCAATAATATAGCTTATATATCAGAATGACACATAGGCTATAAATTATAATGATATATTTGCGTATGCGGGCGAAGCCGCAGGTAAAAACTAGTAAGAATATATAAAATGCTCTTTCGAAAACTAAACGGTGCATTTAAGCTAAGTAATTTTATAATTGAAGCGTGATCTTTTACTATGGGCCTTATTGATAAGCTTAAAGTAGCACAAAGAGCTATGGCTATGCTCGGAGTCTCTCTGCGGGATCGAAGCAGGAATGAAGAGATCCGTAGAAGAACTAAAGTTACCGATATGGCTCTACGGATTAGCATGTCGAACTGGCAGTGGGCAGGCACATACCACGGAGGACTGTTGACTGATAAGGTCGAAAAATTCTCGAATAGAGACCACGTACCGACAAGCGCAGCACAGGATGTTCACCTGCAATTTTTAATAATACGGCAGCTTAACATTTTTAACACGAGTACTTAACAGTTTTGGCACGAAAAATGCTTTTATAAGATTATTTATTTATAAGTAGGTGGTAGTGGGCTACCTACTTACCTCCCACACAAGAAGCCTCTAGCCAAAGATATGGAAAAGATGCGGGTTTTGAAATCTTGCAGAGACAAAAGTTATACCAATAGAGAGCTTACATAATTATCTTTTCAAACACATATTTCTTAGAATTTTTTTCATCGCCATTTAATTTTCAAATAGGTTCTAAAAACATTAGAAAAATGAACTATGTGCTACACCAAAAAACTGCATTAAGCCTAAATTGAAAAAAAAACCTGACAGTGACATTAAGAAACAGCAAAAGGAAATGACATTGTCAATATTGAACAACCAATAGAGGGCTGGTCGCCATGTTTTAAAAAATAAATAAATGTCAAACTCTAAAGTACCAGCCCGCTATTGGTTGTTTGAAGATTCCTGTCTGATACGTAGACTACGTAGACCTCCTCTTAGTATTACCAGTTCAGTCTAAATATTTTCTACTTAGTGAAATAAAAAAGAGATATTGTAATAAAACGGCGATGCACAAAAATATGTTTTTGCGTGAAATAATATTCTTAAATATGGCACTAAACATTAATATAGCTCGCATCGCTGCCGGTTTTCAAGGACCGCCTCCCATATAAAAAGTTTACCAACTCCTTTAAAAAGTTAAAAACAGTGCTTAAATAAGTGTATAGTGTGTTATTAAGAAGTCTAATCGCGTGCCGATATTTTACGAGTATGTATAGCTATTAAAATATAGGTACTTACGAGTAACTCTAAGAGCACAGTATAAAATAAAAATCGAAATCGTGTTTTAGGTAATAACCAGTTCCTTCATTTTTTTTTTTTTTTTTTTTTTTTTATTTCGAATAGGTTTGCGTTTGACTACACACTGCCTGATGTTAAGCAGATGTGCGGTCTAGGGTGTAGCACGCTTACCTAGAAGATACCTATTTACTCGGGATTTGAAGACACTCACGTTGTACTTTAACGGAAAGACAGACCCAGGCAAAGCATTCCACATTCCGGCTGTTCGTATGAGGAATGAGGATTCGAAACGCTTGGTTCTAACGCGCGGAATGTCCACCATAAAAGGGTGGCGCTTTGGTCGCGTCCGTCTAGCCGTACGATAGAAAAAAGGGGCAGGGGGGACCAGATTGTGCAACTCCTGGGCGCACTCTCCGAAGTGTATCCGGTAAAAGACCGACAAACACGCTACCTTGCGACGATGCTCAAGACTTTGCAGCTGCGTCTTAGTCAAGGTGTCGTTGTCAATCAGCCTCTTGGCTCGCCTCTCAATCGACTCCAGAGCCTCCAGTTGATATTTGGCAGAGCCATCCCAAAGGTGAGAGCAGTATTCCATGCAAGACCTGACTTGTGCTTTATAAAGACAAAGCAGTTGCTCAGGTGTGAAATACCGTCTCACCTTAGAGAGGACACCAAGTTTTTTGGAGGCTAATTGGGCTTTTGACTCTATGTAAGAGCCAAAGTTAAGAGAAGATGAGAGTGAAACGCCTAATAGTTCCAAGCTGTCAGTTACCGGAACAGAGACATCACGGAAAGCGGGAGACAATTGAAAGGGTCTCTTTTTGGCCGAAAACAGACAGCCCTGAGTCTTTGTGGCATTAAACTTGACCAGGTTAGCATCACCCCAGTCGGATACCGCCTGCAGACTCAAGTTGAGCCGTTCAACCATAGCCTCTCTGTATAACTCGATCTGTGGCCCGCTGGTTCTTGCATCGGATGTGTAGCTCTCCACGACTGTACTGTCATCTGCGTACCCAAAGATCCCGGGCTTAAGCAGATCGTTGATATGCAGTAGGAAGAGTGTCGCAGAGAGCACAGACCCCTGAGGAACACCGGCATTGATAGCCATTTGGTCTGACGAGCAGCCATCAACGACAACTCGTATTGACCGATTCCTCAAGAAATCTGATATCCATGTGCAGAAATCAGCAGGCAGGCCGTAAGATGGAAGCTTGCCAATAAGGCTCTCGTGCCAGACCCTATCAAAAGCCTTGGAAATGTCCAAAGAGACAGCCAACGCCTCCCCGTGCTTCTCCATGACCTCACTCCAGATGTGTGTGGCGTACGCTAGAAGGTCCCCAGTAGACCGGTTTCGGCGAAAGCCGTACTGGCGGTCACTGAGTAAGTCATCTCACCATCTGTCAACTGTCAATGACAACCTTTACATTACATGCAGGAATATGTTGCATGGGAAAATTTAATTAAAGCTTTTACTTTTTTACTCGCTACATTTTTATATTTTCACAGTATAAGCCGTATAAGCCTTCCCTGGACTTCCACAAATGTTTTAATACTAAAATTAGCCAAATGTGTTCAGCCGTTCTCGACTTTAAGCGAGACTAACAACCACCACGATTAATTTTTATATACAGGGTTATTTCTAATCAATTAGCATCATTTTAGGGGCTTGTTCTGTACATCAAAACTAACAAATTTTGTTCTGCTACTTTTGTCAAACTCAAAAAAATCAGCTGTTCCATACATTTTGTCGCGGGTGAACGATATTTTTCTATGGAACAACAAATTTTTTTTGAGTTTTGACAAAAGTCATAGAACAAAAGTTGTCAGTTTTAATGTACAGAACAAGCCCCTGAAAGGATGCTAATTTATTAGAAATAACCCTGTATAGTGTATAGGAAGTAATGTTACAGGTAAATTAAAATCTTCACGTTATAAGTCAAATAGTGTACAATTTAATACCTACATACATACTTATATCATAATTATGCAATCGTATAAAATTCAAATAGTTCACTAGAAACGATGTACGCCATTTTAAGATTATTGTCGATTCTTCAAAAACTATTGAATTAGTTTAGATAAAAATATTTTTTGCAAAAAAATAGCATGACCGCCTTCAACTGTGTACAGAATTCGCGAATATTTCACACAGATCGATGTAGCATTTTTCATTATTGTTGATTTATCAAAAATAGCTCAGCCGATTTGGATAAAATTTAAATGGTACCAATTTCAAAGTATACTCTTTCCAATAAAAAAAGAATTATCGGAATCTGACCTCTACGTAAAAAGTTGTAAGTAAAAAATACGGGGTTATACCTACAACAGAAATACATCACTTGTGAAAATTTCAACTCTCTAGCAATAACGCTTGACGAGATACAGCCTGGTGACAGGCAGACGGACAGAGGGACAACGAAGTCTTAGGAATAGGGCTCCGTTTTTACCCTTTGCGTACGGAACCCTAAAAAGTAGAACCTCTATTCACATCTCGTGCCTACAACCTTATAAAATCCTACCAGACTGAGTGGGCCTAGTGGAGACGACAGAGCTAAAGCTTGTTTTAAATTTAGCCAAACCTGTGCCGACGGCGATCGATACACGATCGGCGTTACGCGACGTTACGAGAGCACCCCTGGGGGTGGGGGGCACCCCTCTCCCTTCCTGACGGGTACACCCTGTAGAATAATCAGCTGTCATTTCGAACGATTAAAAATTCATGCTTAAAACCGGGTTTAAGGTTATGTGTGATTCAATTTAGGTTGAAATGAGCTTGGGGTGTTGTACACAAAGGGGGTTCGTGCTTTGATATTAAGTTGTTGATGTAAGCCTAGCGGTTGGTAAGTTGAAGTGGCATGGGTAAGGCACATGGCATTCTGAAAGCTCAGTGGTTGGTGAGTTGAAGTGGCTTGGTAGGGCACATGGTATTCTAAACTAATTAACTGAAAGAGCTTATTTTCTATACCGGGCTATCGGTAATCAGTTAGCATCCTTTTAGAGGCTAAAGTAAGTTCGTATAGGCCGGGTGGCTAGTGGTGTTTTAGGGGATTATTCTGTACACCAAAACTAACAACAAACATCAAAACTCAAATAAAAATTCAGCTGTTCCATACTTTTTCAAATAAAAAAAATTTAAAAATCGTTTATTTCGACCATTCATTGAGTCATACTTCAACATACAAAAACAAATCATTTAAAAGATTTCAGACACAATCAAATAAAAATTACAGAATTACAATATGGACATACACTTTTGAAAAAATTTACACATCTTAAAATATGCCTCTCGACATATCCTTGTTAGTCAATACATGAACCATCAGACAATGGTTCATGTATTGACAGTCAAAGCGATTAGCAAATACGCTTAGGACTCTGTTTTGTCGAGGTTGAACGATGTTTCTCTATGGAAAAAAAAAACTTATTTATTTAAATTTGACAAAAGTCGTTGAACAAAAGTTGTTAGTTTTGATGAAAAAGCTTCTAAAAGGATACTAATTGATTAGGAATAACCCTGTATATGACCGATAGTGACGCTTGGTCCTATTATAAAAGTTAGTTGGTTACCTACCTAAAATATGTCCTTCGTTTAGTTATACTGTAAAATCTTTCCTCCCTCCATGAGTAAAGTAGATCAACAAGAGATTACCTCCCTTGACTCCGCACGGCATTAAGAAATAACCCTCAACGTTGGGGGTAAACAATTTAATTCGCGTCAGCTCGCGTTGCGTCAGATTACGGATACCGCACGCGAGGGCGACCACCCTGTTTGTTCTTGTCATTGAGATTACACAGCGTGGATCTTTAAACTAAGAGAATATCCTAGGATTACATTGTACCACACCATATTTTTTTTTTTATGTAGTATTCTACATTTGGCCACCAACTCGCCTGATGGAAAGCGAAGTTGTAGCCGAAGAATAAAATAAATTAAATTGTATTTATTGAGCCATTAAAACGGACATGCCAATTACATTATAGAGTTATAATTATGTGTAAGAGAATATGTGTGTTTTAATGTAATATGTGAGTACATATTACATTAAAACTCAAAGTATTCCGGCTCATTACCCTGAAATTCTGGCGTCTTTCAACCATAAAATCTTGCATGCTGTTCTAGTTTCCGAAAGCTGGCTTAAGCCCTGTCTTCCTTCCACTTCTTTTTCTCTCCCTGGTTTCACTCTTATCCGCAATGATAGGACTGGGAGGCCTGGCGGAGGTGTAGCTATCTATTTACGCTCTAATATTCCTTACACTGTTGAAAGCACTTCCGTACAGCCCCCGCCTGCTAATGTTGGAGAACATCTTTTTCTGGAAATTCTGCTTTCTCATTCCAAAATACTTCTTGAAGTGTATTACAGTCCTAATAAATCTATTGACTATTTTTCTTCTTTTGAAAATCTTCTAGAAGATCTCCTCCCATCTTACTCCCACACCGTAATCATGGGAGATTTTAACACCTGTTTGCTCAAAGTAGACTCTCGTTGCTCTAAATTAAAATCGATTATTCAGGCTAGCAACCTGAATATTTTACCACTGAGCGCTACCCATCATTTCCCCAATTCCACTCCCTCTTTATTAGACCTGATGTTTGTCTCCTCCCTGCAGCATGTTGCCAAACACGGACAATTTTTGCACACTTCTCATGATTTATCATACCACGATGTCATCTATCTCTCTTACAAAATTCGCCCTCCTAAAAATAAGGCCAAAATTCTTCTGCAACGCAGCTTTGGTGCCATGGATGTTGTGAAATTGCGTAATGATGCTAGCGAAATTGACTGGTCGCAAGTTCTTAATGCCCATTCTATTGAGGATAAGACTTTCCTGTTCAATTCTATTTTGATACAACTCTATAATGTTCATGCTCCCATTCGTCCGGTCAAGATAAAGCATCTACCTGCACCGTGGTTAACAGACGATATTAAAAAAATTATCCATCGAAAAGCAGAGGCTAAGGGTAAATTTAAAGCTTGTCCTAGTGATGCTAATAAGGAGAAATTTCAAGTCCTTCGGAATCGCTGCAATAGAATGTGTAGAGATGTGCAACGCCACCACATCCATAAATCTGTCGAAAATGGTGATCCTGCGAAAGTATGGAAATTTCTACGTTCATTGGGTGTTGGAAAATCTCAACAAACTTCTAATCCTTGTGACCTTGATGTTAATTCTCTTAACCAAAATTTTTCCTCGGCGTCACATATTGATGCGAACGATAAACTTGCCACTTTAAACTATCTTTCTTCTATCCCAACACCCAACTATTCCCCTTTTGTCATTGGTCAATTTGCTGCTAGTGATGTTAAGAAGAGTATTTTATCTATTTCCTCGAATGCTGTTGGTAGTGACAAGATTAGCCGTAATAATATGATTGTCCCAATCTTTGATGAAATTTTACCTATCCTATGTCATTTACTGAACACTGCTATTTCCTTGAGTGCGGTGCCTTCCTGCCGGAAAGAAGCCCACATAGTTCCGATCCCCAAGAATCCCAAACCTAAATCACTCTCTGAATACCGTCCTATTTCTATTCTTCCTTTCCTATCCAAAGTCCTTGAACGCCTAGTCCATTCGCAATTAAATCACTTTCTAACCCGTAACAATCTCCTTAATCCTTTGCAGTCTGGGTTCCGATCAGGCCACAGCACTACCACTGCTCTTGTTAAAATTACCGATGACATTAGACGGGGAATGGATGACAAAAAACTCACTGTGCTTACTTTACTCGACTTCAGCAATGCGTTCAACACTGTTGATTTCGATATCCTTCTTGCTCTGCTCCGCACTATTAACATATCTCCTACAGCTGTTGACTGGTTTCATAGTTATTTGTATGGCCGCCGGCAACGTGTACGTGTTGAAGATACTCTCTCTTCTTGGTGCGTTACTGATGCCGGCGTTCCTCAAGGTGGTGTTCTTTCTCCTCTCCTGTTTGCTATCTTTATAAATTGTATTACTTCTCACATCACTTCTCTCTACCATCTATATGCCGTCTGCATAGAGAAACTTGCAAATTTACTCTCAAGCTACAATCGATCACTTGGATGAGGCTGTGGCAGCTGTTAATGATGACCTGTGCCGTATTGAATGTTGGAGCCGATCTCACGGGCTCACAATCAATCCCACTAAAACGCAGGCTATCATTATTGGTAGCTCTAGGATGATTGCACGAATTGATCGAACTTCTCTTAGTAAAATTGTCTTTAGCGGTATTACGATCCCTTTTAGTAGCGAGGTTAAAAACCGTAAAGGTTTGATAGTTGTCTCTCGTGGAATCCTCAAATACAATCTGTGAAGCGAAAGTTGTACGCTTCTTCTGCATCATTACGAAGAATTCGCAATTTTCTTCCCACTGCTACCAAAGTTGCGTTAGCACAATTCCTTCTTCTTCCGATTTTAGACTATGCCGACGCTTGCTATCTCGACTTAGCCCAAGAGCAATTCGACAAGCTTGAGCGTCTCCAAAATCTTTGTATACGGTTCATTTTCGGCCTCCGGAAATATGACCACATTTCCCAATTTCGTAATAAGTTCAAGTGGCTCCCTATCCGTCTTCGCCGCGATACTCACGTACTTTCCCTTCTCTACAACATTCACTTCAAACCTTCTTCTCCTTCATATTTACGCTCTCGTTTCACTTTTCTCTGTGACAGTCACTCTGTCAATCTTAGATCTTCTAGCAATCTCCTTCTTTCCACTCCATCTCATTCTACTATTTTTTATGATTTTTTTTTTAGAGTCCGAGCAGTAGCGCTCTGGAATGACCTTCCTGTGACCATCAGACGTGCACAGAGCGTTGAATCTTTCAAGGCCCAGGTTCAGCAACATTATCTCTCAAAGCTCTCTCTAACTGATACACATATCACTCCTCGTTATTAATTTATTTGTAATATATTTACGTATAAGTATGTTTATTTTTATTGTATGTATTATTAGAAGTATTTATGTATGGCTATTATTAATTATGTAGTTTATTTTATTGTTGATTAGGAATTTTTAGTGACTTTCTTTCATTATTTTATTTTTATTATTATTTTTTTTGTTTTTACGTTTACACCGTCCTTGTCGTCTTTACGTTTCCTCGCATCCAAGAGAAGTTGTCTGGAAGAAATCGCTTTTAGCGATAAGACCGCCTTTTGTGCCTTTTCTGTCTTTGTTTCTTTTGTTATGTTTTCTTGTTGGTGTCAATAAAGTGTTGTTGTATTGTATTGTATTGTAAAACACACATATTCTCTTAAAAATTAATAGGATGTCACAAAAATAAATGTCTAAATAATAATAAAGCAAAAGCCATAAATGTCAAAATAATAATAAGTTGTCAACAAAATTAAACTACTAAAAATAATAACGCACATTCATAATACTCCCAAAAAACTACACAATGTCAAGACTAAGGTCCGCATCCGTTCCGTTGCGCCCAGCCCACTGATCCAGAAGGAATTCGCCGTAGACTAGGAGCGAAGCAACAATTTGCTTCCAGTTATCAACCAATAAATCTATTTCGGTGTTAGTAGCAAGGAGTGCATTGAGGTGGCGACGGGAGCGAAGTAAGGGCGACATAGAGCAGAAGATGGAGTATGTAGACCTAGAAGATACCTATTCACTCTTAACTTGAAGATATCCAAATTTTAATTGTCTGGAAACAATGTCGGAGGCAGGGCATTCCATTTCCAATCCCTGGCGGTCCGCATTATGATGGAAGAAACGAATCGCTTAGCTTATTTGAACCATACTAGCTGCGCCCCGCGGCGTTACCCACGTTAGCCCGAGATAAAAAATAACCAGTGTTAATCCAAGGTCTAAGCTACCGCCATATTAAATTTCATCTAAATCGGTTTAGCCGTTTGTTCGTGAAAGTGTAACAAACATCCATACTCAACAAACATCCAACACACAAACTTTCGCGTTTATAATATTAGTAGAATTTTCTAATAGGACCAATTCCAAGAACATAGATAATCTGAAAACTTTATTGCTTGAGTTGCATTAAATAATGCAACACATTACAATATGATAAATTCGATACATGGTTATCCAGAACTGATGTATTAATCCGAAAGGAAGTTACTCATTTCTGATGTCGTAAATACCCAAGAAAAATTGATCACAGTATTTTTATTGTAGGTACATAGAAGTAAGATATTGTATAGAAGTAGGAATTTTAAAATAATATACTTCCCAAATAGACGATCTCGAAAATATAGTGTAAATATAAATATTTCTAATGTTGTATATAAGATATAAATATAAAAAGCCGTGGTGGTCTAGAGGTAGTGACACCCGCCTTACAATCGTGAGGTCGTGGGTTCAAATCCTCGGTCCCGTCCCAATGAGTTCTTTGGAATTTATGTAGGTACGGAATTTCACACCACTGGCTTTTCGGTGAAGGAAAACATCGTGAGGCAACCTGCATATGTCCGTAGAAGAAATTCGATGGCGTATGTGAATCCACCAACCCGCACTGGGCCAGCGTGGTGGATATGGCCCAAAACACCCTTCGTGGGTAGGCCTACGTCCTGCAGTGGACTATTAAAAAAAGGCTGGTACAAATATAAGATAAGAAAAGTTTATTACTAGATGTAAGAAAAGCAAATTGTATAAATCCCGTTACCTTTGTAATTAAGTCGTTGGGAGTGAAATAACTTCATTATACTATTGTTACACCTATGTACCGACACCGTTTGAAGCAATCAAAAATTACTTTACTTTATGATTATGAACAACTTTTGATTATGGGGTCAACCGGGAAATCGAGAAAAAAATCTGGTGTTGCATACATTTTCATTCGATTTCATTTCGATTCAGAGTTGCAATTTTTTTTTGTTATAGCTTATTTTTGTCTCGAATTTCAGTTCTTTTTGTAAGTTGATATAGTTTGCAAGTTGGCCCCTTTTCGACATAGTACAGGGCAAGCAGATATACAGGGTTATGTCTAATCAATTAGCATCCTTTTAGGGGCTTATTCAGTACATCAAACCTAACAACTTTTGTTCTGCGACTTTTGTCAAAACTCAAAAAAAAATCAGCTGTTCCTATTTTGTCGCGGGTGAACGATATTTTTTTATGGAACAACAATTTTTCTTTAGTTTTGACAAGAGTCGCAGAGCAAAAGTTGTTTGTTTTGATGAACAGAATAAGCCCCTAAAAGAATGCTAATTGATTAGAAATAACCCTGTATACTAACTTACTTTACTATGCAAAGATCATCCAAAATACTTTCCAAAACTCACCAAACCAATCAGGAATTCAAACACGATAGGTGTACCCCTTCAAAGTGTAACCAAAACATTAGAAAATAAAATCAAAGCTACAAAGGCCACTTCCTGCCTAACATGAATGTTTCATCAAACGATTGTGGGCCTTGGGAGTATCGATTCTATCGGACTTAGGAAGAAAATGGAGCGCAGGGAATGCTCAAGGGTCAGGGGGAGTGGGTTTTGTGCCGAGCAAAGAGACTAGCGGAGCGAGTAGCGGGTTATGGGCTAGATGAGAGTAAGCTTGGCGACCTTGGCGTGGAGCGGAGAGAGTTGATTTTAACCTAGAAGTCTTAAAACAATAGTGCGTGGAGTTCCTCTGCGTTGAAGAAGTTAAATTTCATTAAACGCAACAGTCCGTAGCCATCTCCATGGTAGCGTTAAACGTTTAACGCAACCTTGTTGGAAGTCGCATTAGAAGTTTCACTTCAATAATTAGTCTGTCAGTTAGAAAATCAATAAATATTTGACTAGTATTTTTCCTTATGTTAATGAAACCAGTAAATATGAAGATATAACTCTTCATAGTACCGCGTGACGTCACGCCTATCTACATTTTTCGTATAGAAGTGATTTCACAAGCCTTCCCACTTCCGAAGTAAATTATTTCTAAGATACTATTTTAAAGTTTAGTCTAGAATATTGAATCAAAAAAGGAAATCCTGAATTAGCTCACAAACAGTCGAAAACTAATTTTTGACCGACGAACCACCGGAAGAGCTATACAATTCGACGCGTATATATATATAAATATATATATATATACGCGTCGTTATACATAAATATATATATATATATATATTTATGTATAACCATGCATAACTTTTTTGATAGTAGTCCGATTTCAATAATTCTCTTTTTTTATTGGAAAGAGTATACTTCGAAATTGGTCCCATTTAAATTTTATCGAAATTGGCTCAGCCATTTTTGATAAATAAACAATAATGTGAAAAATGTTACATCGATCCGTGCATTTGCGTTCTAGCGATGCGCCCCGGCTTCGCACAGGTGTATTATACATATAAAATTTTCTCTTGAATTACTCTATCTATTAAAACAAACTGCATCAAAACCCGTTGCGTAGTTTTAAAGATTTAAGCATACATGGGGACAGACTGCGGAAAGCGACTTTGTTTTATACTATGTGATGATTCTGTACACGGGTGAAGTCGGTCATGCTGTTTTTTGCGAAAAATAATTATAGAAATAAGCGGAAAACCTCGAGTCAGTCTCAAGCATAACAGAAACTAACAGACACATTGAACCATAATTGGACAGCAAAGTGACAGCAATGGGTTTTCCCTTCACCCGTCAAGCAGGAAACCGTAATAAAATCGCTAACTCTCATCTAACAAATCCACCTCCCCGTATATTGCCTAGTCACTACTTTTCTACCCAATTCAGTTCCGCTATAGAATAGGCTATTTATAGTAAAAAGTAGAAATAGATTTTTCATTCTATTCAGAATTTTCTAGCGAAATTAATCTTTTACAGGAGGAAATATTTGGCTATGTATTTTCCGGGTCTACAGACGTATAATTTAGGTCGGGATTAAAATAGCTATATATAGAAACTTACGATTCGGGTCGGCATTTAAATAGCTTTAGGTAAAGTTAGATTCTTTCGGATTTCGAAAAGATACTACATTCTATAAAAGTTAAAGGTTTGCTGCTGTATATAGGTTTACTGGGAATCATTTAGCATCCTTTTAGTGGCTTATTCTGAACATCAAAACTAACAACTTTTGTTCTGCAACTTTGGTCAAAAGTACAAAAAAAAAGCTGTTCCATACATTTTGTCGAGGGTGAACGATATTTATCTATGCAACAGCATTTTTTTGAAATTTGATAAAACTCTTTGAACTAAAGTTGTTAGTTGTGATGTACAGAATAAAGCCGGAAACATACTATCGGACGCGGCTTACGGACGCGACTGACAGCCGCGACTGATAGATACCTATATAGACTATGAAAGTACACTGAGCCGTGCACACTATCCTACTAATATTATAAAAGCGAAAGTTTGTTAGGACGGATGGATGGATGGATGGATGGATGGATGGATGGATGGATGTTTGTTACTCTTTCACGCAAAAACTACTGAACGGATTGAGATGAAGCTATAATATAGCTTATATATCAGAATAACACATGGGCTATAAATTATAATGATATATAGCGTATGCGGGCGAAGCCGCGGGTAAAAACTAGTCGGACATAAGTCGCGGACGTCACCTTCGGACGACCTTGAGCGTTCGGACGTCCGAGAGCGATCTGGCGCGCCGGATGTTTTAAGACTGTGCACATTGTTAAGTCGCGGCTGTCAGTCGCGTCCGATAGTATGTTTCCGACTTTAGCCTCTAAAAGGGTGCTAATTGATCGCTAGTAACCCTGTATAGGTGTATCCATGTGGCCGATCGGACAATGCAATTACTTAGGTATCCAGTTTTCTCACGATTTTTCCTTCATTAAGTTCGTATAGAGTGAGTGGCTAGCCCTGGTATCAGAGTTTTAAAGCCTCAAAAGCCTGAAATCTTCAGGCTAACAGTTAAAAAAAATCGATTTTTAGCGGCATTGTGCACTTTTTGGGATGGGTAAAAATGTTCACACTCGCGTCAGGACACGTAAATGGTCGAAAATTCGTGAGACGGAGGGAGAGTAGACGGCCGGCGTAGGAGAGTAAGTAATATTCCCCTGTTTTTCTACCGCGCGGCGAAAGGGTGCTCCTGCTATTTTGTTTAAGTGTGCGTGTGTGATATTGTATTTACCCACATAAATGATAGTACGTACTTGTACTAAACTGTACTGTACCAGTCTTTTTAATAGTCCACTGCAGGACGTAGGCCTACCCACGGAGGGTGTTTGGGCCATATCCACCACGCTGGCCCAGTGCGGGTTGGTGGATTCACATACGTCATCGAATTTCTTCTACGGACGCATGCAGGTTGCCTCACGATGTTTTCCTTCACCGAAAAGCCCGTGGTGTGCAATTCCGTACATAAATTCCAAGGAATTCATTGGTACGGGACCGGGATTTGAACCCACGACCTCACGATTGTAAGGCGGGTGTCATTACCACTAGACCACCACGGCTTAGTACGTACTTATAAACTGATAAATACTTAAATCATTTCGTGCGAAATGATTCCCGAATCATTCCAAAATATTTAAAAACGCACAACGTTAATATTCAAGTTTCCACTTCTGCCGCCACTTCCGGAGTGCAACCCGTTGTATTTTTTTTACTAAAAATCATGTGGTGAATAAATCCTGAAATAATATCCTAAAACACACATTGGTACGGGACCGGATTTGAACTGGCGCTTCACGCTTGAAAGGCGAATATTCCCCCAGTTCCAATAGTTTCCTTTCGATTATATTTGTAATCTATTTATTCGATCATAACAGTAATCGGTTATGAAAACGTAATCTAGTATCGATTACGGACCACTTCGCTTCAGCTGTTGATATTAAACCCTTCAAAGCCCCCAGTTTTATGCGATGTTTCATAAAATACTCGTCAGAAGTTGTAATGGCTGAAGAGATTCATAGGCGCGGCCCGATGTTAGATCGGCGATTGGTTCATATTTTACGACGCCGGAGAGACTAGAAATGATCTTATCGTCATAATTTCAGCTGTAGGACGTCCACAGATGGACATATGTCTCCCTATAAACTTCTAATAATACCGTTAGAAGCGTCTTGCATTCTGCGTGTTCCAGAGGTTACTAGATCATAAACGACGTCGGAGAGACTAGAAATGTTCACAATGATGATTTCAACTTTAGGACGTCCACTTATGGACATAGGTCTCTCCTATAGACTTCTAATAATAGCGGTTAAAACCGGCTTGCATTCAGCGTGTTCCAAAAATTAAAAGATCGTCGGTCCACAATATCGGTGAACGTCCTACCCTGCGCTTGACAGTGCGTCTCCATTCAAGAACCATCCCCCTGGTGTTCTATCTAGCAAAATTCTTCAAGGAGAGCGTTTGACCACCATCTCGCCTGATAGTAAGCGACGGTGTGGTCGAAGATGAAGCACGCCGACTTAGAAGATACCTATTCACTCTGACTTTGCAAAGCTTTAGATTATATTCCAGAAGTTGTATGGCCATTTACCTAGTTTATAAAGCATATAAATTCAAATAAACTGAAATAAATTCAATTTTGAAAATTGTCAAGGAAAAACTAACTTGTAATGCTTATTATAATTATCAATAATGTATAGATGATAGAAAGGTTTGGGAGTAGCCCTGCCATTTCCTAGCTGGCTAAAAATAGTCATATAACAAGCCCATGCACTTTTCCGTTGTCTAATTTTAACTGTGTTACAACTTGACGTGCCTAAGTGCATTTTTAATAATGCCAAAAGGCAAAGAAAAGCAAATACAATACAATATGTAGCTAACTATTATTTTCGCAATCTCTCTAAGGCATGTTGTGTTTTACAAAATTCCGACTTTTTTCAGTAACATTGAGAAATATTATAGCCAATGTCTAATTATCCGAGGTTTCGCGAAATTCCTAGGATTTTTGTGAAAATGCCTAAGTTTAGATAGGCAATGTTTTATGAAATACTCGTTAGAAGTTGTAATGGTCGAAGAGATTCATTGGCTCAGCCCGATGATAGATCGACGATTGGTTCTTATTTTACAACGCCGGAGAGACTGGATGTTTTCTATTGGGCTTGTATATTTCCATTTTACAGCTGGTATGTTAAGACGCTCCAACAGTAAACTTTTAGGTATTTTACAATAATGTCTTGCAGTATACAAATAGAGTCTAAAATCGCGTGTCGTTTGTTTTTGACTAAACTCGAGATTAGAATTCGATAATTTTTCGCAGTTTTAGTTCGTTTAAAAAGAAATGAAGCCGTGTTTGCAATAGAATATATAGATATGTCTTTAGTTTAGTAAATTTCCTATTCTATGATTACAAAAAATATAGTAGTTATCGATCTAAATATTGAGAAATGCGAAACGAAAGATTTTTTTCTAAAGCTTTTTTTGTGATTTTTTTTTCAAGATACCAGATAATTTTTTTGCAATATTATTGTATAGTAATAAAGTCTCTCTTGTGAACTATTATTGTGTGCTTTGTATTTTTTTCAAGTTGGTATCAGTAACAGTTCCGCCTAACTGTGCGACGAAAAACATGACGTTTTACGGATTTTTGTCTTTGGGCAGCGCCTTAAATTTTCCCAAGCGGCACATTAAGCGGTAACTGATAATTCTTCTAGATGGAAGCAGTCAATTCACTGTTGACCTGTTGAGAATACTATAGTGAAGTAATTCACACAATCATTGTTTGAAGGTTTACTTATACACTAATAGTTCACAGATCAGTAGACCTCGCGACACATATCTCTTTAACTGAATCTTAATAAGACTACTACTCGATTCGCTCTGATCGATTTGATTCATACCTACTCGTAAATCTTGTTAGGATTTGATTCATACATACTCGCAAATCTTGTTAGGATTTGATTCATACATACTCGCAAATCTTGTTAGGATTTGATTCATACATACTCGCAAATCTTGTTAGGATTTGATTCATACATACTCGCAAATCTTGTTAGGATTTGATTCATACATACTCGCAAATCTTGTTAGGATTTGATTCATACATACTCGCAAATCTTGTTAGGATTTGATTCATACATACTCGCAAATCTTGTTAGGATTTGGTTCATACCTACTCGCAAATCTTGTTAGGATTTGATTCATATATACTCGCAAATCTTGTTAGGATTTGATTCATACCTACTCGCAAATCTTGTTAGGATTTGATTCATACATACTCGCAAATCTTGTTAGGATTTGATTCATACATACTCGCAAATCTTGTTAGGATTTGATTCATACATACTCGCAAATCTTGTTAGGATTTGATTCATACATACTCGCAAATCTTGTTAGGATTTGATTCATACATACTCGTAAATCTTGTTAGGATTTGATTCATACATACTCGCAAATCTTGTTAGGATTTGATTCATACATACTCGCAAGTCTTGTTAGGATTTGATTCATACATACTCGCAAATCTTGTAAGGATTGAGATACTAAACGATCGTGGCAAATATTATTGAAATCGGCTGATAAAAAACGCGACACCACATTTCCCCCCATTTTGAGAGATATAGGTACACAATACAGATATAACTACTCGGTTTACGAGGTACAGAAAGACAGACAGACAAAACTCTTTTATTTACAACCACATAGCACAAATTTAACACTGTGTACACATTTAAGACTATAAACTGGCCGCTCACCCATAGCGATTTCTTCCAGAGAGAGAGGTAGTGGCCAGTCTATGCACAAAAGTGCATCAACTGATTTTCATAACAGTTTCGAGTTGATGCACGTTTTGTTTTCTATCTCATTATCACTACCTATGACCGCAGAATAGCCGCGTACCCACCTAGCGCACAGGCTCGCGCGGCAGCCTCGGTGTCTAGATCGCGTCATGGCTCCCGAGGCAGCCTCAGTAGTTCTGTTCAATTTACACGAGGCCGCCTCGCGAGGCAGGCTGAGCCATCATAAGTCCGCGAGTATTCGAAATGGACAGTCGTGAATTTTCAGCTGCAGCTATTTTCCTAGCTGCTTATTGTTTAAAAAAACGAAAACAGTCACGTATCAAGAAAAAATCTAGACGCTTATGGATTAGAAAAATTTATGACCGTTTGCCCATGATATCAATATTATAGATAGAGACAAACACGATAATAGACAAAACTTGAAGTAGCTTCGCGCGCGAGCCGAAACATAACCGTTCCCACCTATCACACAGCGCTCACTGAGGCACCTTTGAGCGCGTCAAGTTTACCGACAACAGATGGCTCGGGGCCGAGCCGTGCTCAGCCGAGCAAACGCGCGCCCGAGGCAGCCCGAGGCACGTCCACACCAGCCGAGGCATTTGGCTCGCGAGGCTGCCGCGCGAGCCTGTGCGCTAGGTGGGTACGCGGCTAATGAGTTTTTGCAAATTTACAACGAGCAGTTTATCTGTAAGTGCCAAAAAAAATTCGCGTGCTGACCTAGTGCAACTACCTAAGTTCTTGATATTCAATGCGCAGAGCCGCAGAGTACTTCTAAGGTAACTTAAATCGAAATCCCATGAATATTTTTTTAGCCTGTCACTCATACAAAGCAACCTTCTATAAATAGCATGCACTCGTGCACAGTAAAATTTATTCACGATTAAATAAAAACTAGCTTTAAACTGAAGCGGGCGATGTAAAGCCCTGTATCGGCCTAATGCGAAATAAATGGCATTCTAACGGCCCACGACACGGACTAATATCGGGACAACTTTTATATTAAGTTTTCTTTGTAACAGGCGACATACGTATTACAGACTTACATACATACCTACATAAACTTCAGTTCAGATGCAGCCAATTTCCTCAAGGACTTTTTCAACTTTCTTTCAAAACAGAAGACGAATATTTGACGGTAGGGATCATTTTTTTTTGGCCAATAATACGCAAAATTAAATTTTTAGGGTTTCTTAGAAGAACCTTTAACTTCGTTGTATCCGTTCGTCCGTCCGTCTTAATGATATAAAGCTTTAACTTCTACATTTGTAACCCAAATTGCATAAAATTTGATATTGTGATAGTTTTAGTATAGATTGCAATTTAAAATCCTTAAAAACTTTATGTGTATTTAAGGGGTAGCTTCCATACATGTAAAGTGAAGATTAAACATTTTTTCCACCCCACCCCCACATGTGGTCGTTGAATAGAGTTTTTAAAATGAATGTACTCGTAAGGTTTGATGAAACTTTTTTTCCTAGATGTAACATTTGTGAGATATAGGTTGCAATGTTGGAAAAAGTGTACTTAATTTCTAAAGTATGCAAAGAGAGAATGTTTAAACTTTCTGATTTTATAAACCATACTAAAAACTGAAGATTATTTTGAGCACTGTGATCAACCACAGACACAAGTTCTAGAGATAATGCAAATGTTCAAATCCAAATCAAAATCTAAAATCATTAATAATTTAAAAATCACTATCTATCTGTCATAAATCGCTATTTCCCAAACTAGTTACACTCCAGCACCTCTATAGTTCAATGTAAAGTTGTAGGCAATTTTCATACCCCTTGGAAAATAAGGGTTACTAGGGTTACTTAAAGTAGTAAGTGCCAGAATAGCGTGTCCAACCAATACCGTATTCTTTCTTCCCCAGAAACAAGCCATGCTGGTCCGGCAACTAGAAGAAGAGCTGAGGTTACGCATGCGGCAGCCGGCGCCGGAGCTGCAGTCACAGCTGGAACAACTCTTCGCGGAGAACGAGCACCTGCAGCGGGAGATAGCTATATTGAGGGACACTATTAAGGTAAGCTATTCAGTCATAAGCCATAGGATGTCCAGTGCTGCGGCTTGCATCCAACCTGCGATTTTGTTAAAGTAATCGGTCTATCTTGTCGGCGGGCGTCCAACTCTTGCTATTACGTGGTCTCCACTTGAGAACTTTTCCACCCCATCAGTCCTCAGTGCTATGTGCCCCGTCCACTGGAGCTACAGTCTCAGCTGGAACAACTGTTCGCGGAGAACGAGCACCTGCAGCGGGAGATAGCTATATTGAGGGACACTATTAAGGTAAGCTATTCAGTCATAAGCCATAGGATGTCCAGTGCTGCGGCTTGCATCCAACCTGCGATTTTGTTAAAGTAATCGGTCTATCTTGTCGGCGGGCGTCCAACTCTTGCTATTACGTGGTCTCCACTTGAGAACTTTTCCACCCCATCAGTCCTCAGTGCTATGTGCCCCGTCCACTGGAGCTACAGTCTCAGCTGGAACAACTGTTCGCGGAGAACGAGCACCTGCAGCGGGAGATAGCTATATTGAGGGACACTATTAAGGTAAGCTATTCAGTCATAAGCCATAGGATGTCCAGTGCTGCGGCTTGCATCCAACCTGCGATTTTGTTAAAGTAATCGGTCTATCTTGTCGGCGGGCGTCCAACTCTTGCTATTACGTGGTCTCCACTTGAGAACTTTTCCACCCCATCAGTCCTCAGTGCTATGTGCCCCGTCCACTGGAGCTACAGTCTCAGCTGGAACAACTGTTCGCGGAGAACGAGCACCTGCAGCGGGAGATAGCTATATTGAGGGACACTATTAAGGCAAGCTATTCAGTCATAAGCCATAAGACGTCCAATGCTGCGGCTTGCATCCAACCTGCGATTTTGTTAAAGTAATCGGTCTATCTTGTCGGCGGGCGTCCAACTCTTGCTATTACATGGTCTCCACTTGAGAACTTTTCCACCCCATCAGTTCTCAGTGCTATGTGCTCCGTCCACTTGAGCTACAGTCTCAGCTGGAACAACTGTTCGCGCAGAACGAGCACCTGCAGCGGGTGACAGCTATATTAAGGGACACTATTAAGGTAAACAAACCATTTTGTACGCTCGAACTCCACGACCTGATTACTCCATATCCTTTTCACAACAGGACAAGGCAAAAATTGCTTAAATACCATCCCTACCACCTGCTCGTATTAAGCAATTCCCTTCTTCCTTCATAATGCGGATCGCTGAAATATTCCAGTTACAGAAGAAAAAAATCTTGTCGGTCCCCGCTTGCTCATCGGGGATTGCATTGGGGCATTTGGGATTGGAACGCCTTGCCTCCGTCATTGTGTCCTAACAATTATAATCTGGATATCTTGGACAAGAGAGATTATGTACCTCCTAGGTCTACATGCCCCATCTTTGTCCACACTTTGCTTTTTCCATCGGGCGAGTTGGTGGTCAAATGTAGCTCTATTATGAATTAAAAAAATGTATCTATCTGCCATAGCAAGTTCAAGGCAGGACGTAGGTCTCTCCAAAAGATTTCTAATATCACCGGTTGATAGTTGCATCCAGCGCAATCCTCCGGTTTTGGTAAGGTCAACCGTCCACCTTGTGGGTGAGCCTAACGCTTGCCGACCCGTGGTCTCCTATCGAGAACTATTAGACCCCATCGCTGGATCCCGGAGTTACAGTCGCAGCAACTTCGCGGATAACGAGCACCTGCAGCGGGAGATAGCTACATTGAGGGACACTATTAAGGTAATCTATCCATCCAACTGCTGCTGGACATATGTCTCCCCAAAAAAATTCCAATATGACTCGTTGAAAGTTGCAACTTCTTCAAAATCTACGAAAGAAATTGGAAATGGAAACATTAAGTTGTTAAATACATGAAAACCCTCACTGTCTTTCTTTTAGAATTCGTAATTAATTAATGGACATTTTTAATTCAACAGGAACTAGAACTGAGGATCGAAACACAAAAGCAAACGTTACAAGCGAGAGATGAAAGCATCAAAAAACTGCTCGAAATGCTACAAAATAAGGGAATGGGTACGTAATGCAACCATTTGCTTCCTGCAGTATAACATACCAAGGCTATGACGAGTAAACTATGTGAAACTTTCAGGTAAAGAGGAAGAACGACAAATGTTCCAGCAAATGCAGGCGATGGCACAAAAACAGGTAATTATCTTATATGTAGTGTGCTGCATGCTTGTATTCTATAGCAAAATTTCTAATCCAGTTTCCGACTTGCCTCTATTGGAAATTTTGCTATCTCGTAACCGTGTCCTACACTTTGTTAGCCGTGATTATGCACGTCACTTCTGCTTTTACAACTAGCATCTTGGACCACATGGGCGTTTTATTTTGTGATACCTTTATCATCGTTACTGTTTCTGTTAGAATTGCTCTTGATAGATTCATTTCATTCATTTCTTGTCTCTTCAGCCGAATGTGTCTGTCGCGAAGCCTTTTATGTTCAAAGATCGACCACACTCAATATAGCTTCATGAATCTCTGTCCAAGTGTCGCTTCCTCACTCTCCCACGTTTCGATACCTTCTGTGACACGTCAGCTTTATCCCCGAGCACACGATTATTGTTTTCTTACCTCTTACCCCCTCTCCCGCTGCCCACACGCAACGATACAAAAACAAAAATTAAACCTTTTCAAAATTAAATGCGTCTCAAATATAAATTCGGCCTAAAACACTAAATCGATGAACTGACACACACAACCGAACCACGACATTGCATGTTTAGCAGCTCATCCCGATCACACGACCCTAGCCGAGACCGTCTCGCGAGTCTGTCCGAGTTTCATTGGCCGATCATATTTTTAGAAGCCAAAAGTTTTGTTTTGTGCGCCTTGTGTCGGGGCTGCGTCGCTCGTTCTCGCGTCGCGGCGGCGGCGGCTGGGCGACGGCGGCGGGCGGCCGGCGCAGCCCCGGGCGGCGGCGGCGGCGCCTGACCGTGTCGCTGCTCGGCAGGAGCTCAAGGCGACGGCGGACACGCTGCGGGCGCTGCAGGTGCAGCTGGAGCGCGCGCTGACGGCCGCCGGCCTGCCGGGCGGCAGCGCGGGCGCCACGCTCACGGCCGTGCTCGAGACGAAGGAGGCGCGCATCGCCACCTTGGAGCGGCAGGTCGCGCTGCTCGAAGGCGAGCTGGCCGCGCTCGGCTCGCCGCCGCCGCCCTCGCTCGCGCCCTCCCACGCCTCCATTTACGATAAGGTCGAGCCTCCGTTCAAGAGACAAGTAAGTTTTCTGCTGAACGACGTGCGCGTCATGAAGGACGGGCGGCTGAGCGCGCCGCCGCCGCGGCCCGCGCTGCGCGTCGCCGCGCGGCCCTACTACAGCGCCACCACGCTGTGACCCGCCCGCGCCGGCCCCCGCGCTCAGCCGTCGCCAGCCCCCCGTCTCACACCACGTGTCAATTTATTCGCTTTAAGTACCTAACTTAGCCGAAATCGCCGAATGTGTTGAATAATATTTTTATGTAAACTTGTTCGTTGTTAAAGCTATTTTTATTAAAATAAGAGATAAATTATATTCTTGAAAGATGTCGATTGAAATATTTTTGTTAAATAGGGCCTTAGAAAGCGAATATATGAATTTAGATGTAATCGTACGGTTAGATGAGATATGTGAGATTACGTTGACACCAAAACTGTCGATTAGAGATAGACTGTTAAATAAAGACTGTCGAGGTCGAGTGCATCGAATGTTGATTCCGATAGTGAGTAGAGTCCCGATCTGTTTTGATTTGATCATGTTGTGCTTTCGATGTTGGCCGCCCCATCGTCCGCGCGTCACCCACCCAGCATCACGACCCTCACTAGCGGTCATGCCATCCAGTCTGTCTCACTCTACGATAAATGTATCACAACGTAGGCGCCCGTCATCAACCCGATGTTTCTCTCTGACTATTTTTGATATCAATATCTGGAAAGCTTTCTACCGATCATCGACTTTCCGACTTCATTAGCTTAGTTTAGAAAGTTTTCCAGTGTAAATGTTCACTCATTCATTCTATTTGATGGTTCTTCGATAAGATTTGAGTAATTCGATGACGACATGTATATGATTGATTGCATGATACTGCGCGTGTGAGAATGAAATGTCGAAATGTCTTCCATGGCACCGATTATATGTCATGTGTTCAATACGAGTGCTGTAAGCGTTTCGTTTCGTACTATAAGACTAACATAAGCTTGCGTCGCTTGTCATACTTCGGTACTAACACTATTGGTGATCATTGAATCAGTATTATCGAGTAGTTTAATATTTTTAACATCGATATCATTTCCGCCATCACTTTTGCCTTAGTAGATAGTTTTGTTTATATATCGAGTCTTCCATTATGTTGTGTTCTACTAATCGTGTGTTTGGGTTCTAATTTTATATTCGGATGGATGGAATGATGAGCAGTTGGATGAGTTCCGTCTGGAGATCCAGCGAAGAGATCAGGAGATCCTGGCCATGGCTGCTAAGATGAAGGCTCTGGAGGAGCAGCACCAGGATTACCAACGCCACATAGCCGTGCTCAAGGAATCGCTCTGCGCAAAAGAAGAACATTACAGTATGCTGCAGACAGATGTAAGTGATTCTCACAAACATTATACTGGATTTGACAAGTATAAAGAGTTAAATTATCAGAGTTAGTTCTGCAAATTATACAGGAATCCAAAATGATGGCAATTTGACTAGTAATTATTATCAGAATATTTAGGACTTTAGAGAAAGTTGTATGATTAGGATTGTATTCAATGACCACGTTGAGGTTTCATCCATACATTTCATTTAACAGCGCCATACTAAACGTGCTATTTGTGCTATGCACAGCTTTTTGTGTTGTGACTTGTCAATTTGTTTACTCGACAACTAACACTAATCTGGAAGATGTTGACATCTTGTAGGTTTATCTCGACTTTCTTCTCTAGATTTGCAGTCATATTCAATTTTATTTATCAAAATTGTCAACGTAAGAAATTATAGTTCCCATTTCGAAAGTTATTTAATAAGAATATCAGATATTTTTCAATTTATCAAAGAAATATTACACTATTAATTTATAAAAAAAAGCTATACGTCTAACTTTGAACTCCGCATTAAACAACACAGAAAAAAACTATTAATTAACTAGAAAGTACTGAGTTAAGCAATTTATTCACAGAAAAGACGTGTTTCGTACTCTAAAGAGATTGTACCATTCGCATTCTCTGATTACATGTCATTTTTATGAAAATTAGTTTGATGACATGACTTTTATCATCAGGACACTTCTGCTTTCTCGTGCCAATTGTAAAATGTTCCCTCAGTTTGTATTCTGTTGAATTCCTCTCATATTTTTCTCGAAAATTTCAGGACCTGGTACCTGACTTTTTACCAAAACTGATCACAATGTCTTACATTATCTGTCATATTGAACAGTGTTGGAACTTAAAGCACAGTTTGTGCATCAGGTTGAGGAGTTGAAGGCGCGTCTAGATGAGAAAAGCCGGCAACTAGAGAAGAAAACAGCAGCAGCAATGACGGCAGCGCATGAGCTCGCGGAGTTCAGAGACCATTCTGAAATTAAGGATCGGAAGATCAACGTACTGCAGAGGAAGGTAGGCACTAGTAGGAAGAAGATAAAGTCTTGCTGTTGGTAAGCTAAGTACTCGAGCTAGGAACTGTGTGTTGTTGAGAACTCAGACGATTTACTGAATGAAAACTACTGTTTATTGTTTCGGCTCGACCACAGCACCAGTGCACAGATTAATATTGATTTTTTTGTACTATCAACTATATAGGTATATTCAAATGCGTAATGTTTTTAGGGTTACACTAGTTATTTTTTAAGTCCCTAAAAGTTTATTAGGGACTTATTCTGTACATCAAAACTAACAACTTTTATTCGGCGACTTTTCTCAAAACTAAAAAAAAAACTTTCCCACACATTTTGTGGAGCGTGAATTATATTTTTCTATGGAACCGCATTTTTTTGAGATTTGATAAAAGTCGTTGAAAAAAGTGGTTAGTTTTGATTTGATACAGAATAAGCCCCTAAAAGGGTAGTGATAGATAACTTGTAACTCTGAGTATTGCACTGTCAACTATATACATACGTAAACTGACTTTTGTCGTAGTTTTAGTACCTACAAACGTAGTTAGATTCGTCGACTGATTAAACATTCAATCGATCATTTTACTGTCGCAAGATCAATTTTTTTTTTCTGACATTGGTGTAGAGGTTTTCAGTCATTAATTTGTCCTTCTTATTTATTTTCTCAATAAGTATTATATCGTCCTAGTATATTTCTAGCTAGTTTTATACATAATGTACTGTTTAAACACTTAGTGCAAATGCAAAAGTGTTCTACTCTATTTTTATTTCCTGCACGTAATGAATAAGATATTTATTTATTGTTGGTTTTATTTTAAAATTGAAAAATAATTTCATGGACTACAGTGTTAAATGTTAAAACTTTAACTTGAGAAGAAAATTAAAAAAATATAAAAAATACATTCCTTCGTGTCATAAGTACCTAAATAATTGATTTTATACGAGTGTGTCTTTTCTAGTCTTGTGTGTGTAGTCTCCTTTTGGTTTATGAACATTTGTTTTATAATTTTGAGTGTTATTGATTGATGATCATTGTTTAATATCATCCAACCGCATATTTATTATTTGCATTATTACTTTTAGTAACTTTACTTTTATTTATTGTAGTTTACGTTTAACCTCAAAGAGTAAATCCAATTTGGTCCAGTCCAAATAGCGTCAACATTCAGTTAAAATCTCATTGGGATCTGATGTCGTATTTTAAATGCTCATTGGGCTAAATCCTCTCAATTCAATGAGCATATTCCCATTCCACACGTGATATATCAAACGGACATCGTCCCCACAGATTTATAAAGCACGGGCTGTATTATATGTAATAACACTTCTAACACGTTTCAGTTCTTTGTACAATTATTTCAATAAAGTCAGTTTTATCCTATTTCCCAGAATTGCTAAAGAATCTCTTTGTCGGTGATACGTTTATCAAATAATGTGGATACAAAGAATTCCCCTCATTGCTTTCCAAAGCAAAGCATTTTTTGCCTTTCGCGTATCACTTTATAAATTTCCATTATATCCAGAATTACGAGAGTATCAGTTAAAATCGGTTATAAATTTACTTTTATGTAGCGTTTTGGTTTATTCATTTAATTTTTTTATGTGCTCGATGTTTTGTATGAGTTTCAGTGTTTGATTTTGTTTAATCTACGTTTCTGTTTTTGTAAGTATTTGTTTTGTTTCTTTTTGTGAGCGTTTAATTTATATTTTTGCTACGTGTTTATTTATATTGGTTTAATATACAACGCTTGTTCTATCTGTTTCGAGAATTATTTTGTAATATATATTTTGTTGTGAATTTTCATTTTGATTGTTTTCATTACCACTACTTTTGTTGTTGACGCTTATTTATTGCGATAAGTATATATTCACGAATATTTCTCTGACAACTACTGAACATTTCAGATCGAAAACCTAGAAGATCTATTGAAAGAAAAAGACAATCAAGTAGATATGGCACGCGCTAGACTTAATGCAATGCAAGCCCACCACTGTTCTTCCGAAGGAGCGTTATCATCCCTCGAAGAAGTTATAGGAGACAAAGAAAAACAAATACAACAACTAAGAGAACAAAGAGATCGAGCTGAACACGAAAAGAATGAAGAACGGGAGTTGCATGAAAGAGAGATAGCTGAATATAAAATGAAGCTACACGCTTTGGAAAGCGAGGTAGAAAAGCTCGGAGCTAGACTTGAAAGAGCTCAAGCTGAAAAAGATCGCCTCGAAGCTAAGTTAGAAAGCTCGCAATCTGAACTAGGTAAATCTAAAGCTGAATTAGACAAAGCCGCCAGTGAAGTAGGAAGGTCTGGAGCAGATTGGGAAGCAGCGAAGCAGCGCTTGGCTAGACTGGAGCTTGAAAATGAAAGACTCAAGCATGAACTAGAAAGATCTCAGACAACCTTTGGAAGGAGTACGTTGTCTACTTCCCAAGAGTTGGATAGAATGCAAGAGAAGGCTGATAAGAGTGCAACAGAGTTGAGACGCGCTCAGGCAGAATTGAGAGTAACTCAAGCTGACGCTGAAAGAGCTCATGCAGAAGCCGGAGCTTTGCAAGAGAAATTAGAAAAGTCTCAGGGAGAGGTCTACCGTCTGAAGGCGAAGTTAGAAAATGCACAAACAGAACAGGATAGCTTGAAGGAAGAGTACGATCGGTAAGTTTTCCAAACTATACAGATGTTACTTCATTTTCTTTAAGGGATGATTTATAGGACGGGGCGGGCGCGGATTGGGCCGGACGGGGCCCGTACGTCGCCCGTTTGACGCACGTACGACGCACGTAGGAACGTACATTTTTGTCGTGGCCCATATGACGGCCGGACGGGGCCCGTCCGGGCTTTTACACAAAATGTATGGAACGTGCGTCGTATGGCCCCGTCCGGTCCGTCCCGCGCCCGCCCCGTCTTAATATAAATCATCCCTAAATCTAGGGCGAAAAGGTAATTTCTTGTAAAAGTAAAAGGTAATTTCTTGCTTGACCGCATTTTAGCTATGCTAGCATAGCTAAAATGCGCATTTTAGCATTTTACCGCATTTTAGCTATGCTAGCATAGCTAAAATGCTGTCAAGCACAAACATTTCTTAAGTAAATAAAATAAAACACATACTTAAAAAGCTTTGTCAGAAGCGATTGATATTGATAAAATACTATCCTGAACAATGAATATCGATCATTTAGTTCATTATTAATTCATATTTTTCATTCTGTATTATGCATGACCGGGTATGATGATATCTATCTAATTTATTTGATTACGCTGTTATTTGAAAAATTCCATTGCTTTTGTTTAATGAAGATTAATTTAGTAACGTTTCTATACTTATTTTGAAAACACTTTACTACCAAGAACTTAATCGCCACTTTGTGTCAGAGTTTTTTAAAGCCGTTCGAATGCCTTTTGTTTAAACGATTAGTCAACCAAGACCCACGCTTTATATAGCATGTCATCCAAGACAACTGAGCATTGTCGTAACGGAATGCTCAGATGTAAATTCCACCAGCGGTCACCCATCCGAAGACTGACCGTGCCAAATTAACTGTTATATTATTATGCAAGTTCCAATTCTACTGATACAATAAACTTTTGAATTGTTCTTCACTAAAAAAACTATTTATCATAGGTATAGCTTGCCGATATGACAACCATATATACAACGTGTAACGGAAAGGCTGTATACATAAAAGTGGGTTGATACTATATACCTTATATAGATGCTGTATTCGAAATTCCGAGCCAAAATAACAACCTTCACTTTAAAAAAATAATTAAATATGACTGACTAGAAAAAAAAAGGACAGCAGTTCAAGGAGGTGTGGTCTGATTTTGATGGGCAAGGTCGTGTTATTGACTTACAGCTGGTTAGTGTGATAGTGCTGTGCAAATGTGAATTAGTCATAAAAATGACTAGTTTTTCAAAAAAAGATTAAAAATCAGCAAACGAACTTACACGGCTAAACATGCCCCCATCTAGTTTGTTACCGTTATCTGATTTGGTACTTTCAGTATGTATACAGTCTTTCCGTTACACGTCGTATATAAATCTCTGTTGCACAACAATCACAGAGGCCGAAATAGTTAAATTAAGGCCAGCTCCCGTACTGTCTTTATGTTCTGGCGTTCGACTTCGCTTATCGTCTCGCTCGCTCTCGTGGCGCGAGTAACAGGTACGACCAGGAGAAAAAGCGAAGCCTAATGTCAAGACGCGTACACAATACGTCCCCTGCCCTCGTATCGTCTTTGCATTCTGGCATTTGGCTTCGTTTATCGTCACGCACGCTCTCGTGGCTCGAGTAACTGGTGCGAGCAAGGGAAAAAGCACATTTTAATTAATTGCGCATTCATCAGTGCTATCCGAGACGAGCCCGCGTGCTAGTACTCCAACCTTGAGAAAGATCGCCAAACGATTGAAAATATAGTAGCAGTTTTCTACTAAAATTAAGCGTGAGTAATACCTGTGCTTTACTTGATTAAAATGTGCAAAAACCACGCTAGTTTCTATAGTGAGGAAAAGCGCAGTTAAACGTCAAAGCGCGTACGCAATACGGTCACTGTGGTTTGTTAATGATTTGGCTGCTACAGACGCTACAGTCTCTGGAACGCTTCATCCCTAACTCTTTTTTCTAGACTGCAGTCTTCCATAAGCCGACTCCACTCGGAGCGAGACAAGGCCATAGCAGAGCTGGAGAAATCGCGAGAAGAGCTGGAAAGGTCTCAGGCGACGCTTGGCAAGGCGCAGCTGCAGCAAGACAAGCTGCAGTCGGCGCTCGACGCCGCGCACTCCGAGATCGACAAGCTGCAAGAGAAGCTGGATAAAATCGCTACTGAGAATAGAAAGGTGGGTAGTCGAATCATATTTAATGGCGTCTGTAAAATTAACCACAAGCTGCACAATACCTCACTCTTTTGAGATCGACAAGCTGCAAGAGAAGTTGCATGAAATCGCTACTGATATATGTATAATAGAAAGGTAAATATTTGAGCCATTTGGAGTTGAGACTTTGCCGGGAGCTCATCTCGTTTTCAAAAGTCTTTCTGAGTGTCTGGTGGACGCGACGCGTGACTAAAATGCTGGTGTTTATTTGGCTCAACGTATAAGCATTGCTATTCAGCGTGGCAATGCTGCCAGCATGCTGGGCACGCTGCCAACTGGCAGTGGGCTTGAGCACTTGGATTATCTTTAGACCTTCAAGGGTCTGTGGATGATCCAATTGCTTTCTATGTAGTAGTAGTGTAGTATTGTCCTTTTTTTATAGATAGGTTAGTTGTCGAATCAAACTTTACAACGTCTGTGAAATTAGCTACAAGCAAAATATTAGATGAGTAGAGCTCGAATCAAACTTAATGGCGCCTTTGAAGTTAACTTTTGGATGAGTAGAGGTCGAATCAAACTTAAAGACGTCTGTGAAGTTAGCTACAAATTAACTTCACTCCGCTCGGAGCTAGACAAGGCTATAGCAGAGCTGGAAAAGTCGACAATCTGCAGAAGGAGCTAGATAAAATCGCTACTGAAAATAGAAAGGTTAGTGAAATCAAAGTTTAAAAGGAAGAAAAAGAAATAAGAGACGCGGAAGAGATGAGAACGTGGTTTATCAACGCGACTTTACATTGCTAGAGAACTAGGTGGATTTTTCTCTGATTTTAATTCTATTTCTACCAAAGTTTGAATTAATGGGACTACTCTAACTTTGGCGTTTAAAAACCTACTGAGCTAACAAAAGGCAAACACAATCGGCAGAGTTTTAGCCGGGACACTTTCAAACAAAGCCAAGGGCGGGTCCAGCCTTTGATTCAGGGGCGTCATCAAGTTGTAGTAGTTAGTTAACGTTTCTTTTTTATTTACGTATATTTTTATGTTATAAGCCGTGGTGGTCTAATGGTAGTGACACCTGCCTTACAATCGTGAGGTCGTGGGTTCAAACCCTGGTCCTGTAGCAATGAGTTCTTCGGAATTTATCACCATTGGCTTTTCGGTGAAGGAACAATTGTGAGGCAACCTTCATACGTCCGTAGAAGAAATTCGATGGCGTTGTGAATCCTCCGACCCGCACTGGGCCAGCGTGGTGGATATGGACCAAACACCCTGTGTGGGTAGGCCTACGTCCTGTAGTGGACTATTAAAAGGCTGATACAGTACAGTTTTTATGTTTGTCTAATAAATCGTTTTGATGCGAGATGTTAAATAAACTGAAAAAAACCACTTCGAAAAAGCGCGAGCTAAGCGAGCGCGATAATTTGTGTTTTCAAAAAAATTTTAAAAGAGGTATGAGCAAAAAAGAGCGCTTCATCGTTATTACGCTCGAGCTTAGCGAGCGCGAAAAAGTTTCAATATCTTTTCAGTAACTTTAAAATTGCTTTGTGTGTGTGCTAAAAATGAACTTGAATTTTGGAATAGATAGTCAAAAGATGGAATGTGACATAGGGTACTTTTTATCCCGGAATAAAAATTCCTATGGAGACTGACAAAAATGAAAAAAATTACGCGGGCAAAGCCGCGGATAAAAACTAGTAATCAATATTAAAAAATAATAATTTTTCGTAGCTCCAAGTGGACCGCGAGAAGCAGTCGTACGACTTCGAATCGCTGCAGTCGCAACTCGACAAGGCCCTGGGGCAGGCGGGCCGGCTGCAGAAGGAGCGCGACACGGCGCAGCTGGATGCAGACCGCTTCCACGACAAGCACGAGAAGGCTCAGGTGAGTGAACTTCCGATCTTGGTTGACGTTAGTACGAAAGTCGTAGAGCGGACTTTCGTAACGCCATATGAACTCAAGTCAAAAGTGTTCGCTCAGTGTGTGTTACCAGTGATGACTTATGGCTCTGAAACGTGGTCTCTTACTACGGGCCTTATCGATAACTCCAAGTAGCCCAACGAGCTATGGAGAGGGCTGTGCTCGGAGTCTCTCTGCGAGATCGAATCAGGAATAAGGAGATCCGAAGAAGAACCAAAGTTACCGACATAACCCAGCGGATTGGCAGGACACAGCACGGAAGATTGATGACAGATAGGGTCGAAAATTTCTCGAGTGGAGACCACGTACCGGCAAGCGCAGTGTAGGACGTCCATCTACAAGGTGCACGGATTACCTAATTAAGACCGTAGAATGCAAGCCACTACCAACCGGTCTTATTGGAGATCTTTTGGAGAGGCCTATGTCCAGCAGTGGACGTCCTATGCCTGATGGATGGATATGAACTAATACAAGTTAAAACAATACGGTGTTGAAAAAGAGCAGGGAGCACTCTATGACTAGTGGGTAGTACTCCAAACAGACCTAACGACGCTTCTCTTTAAAACTGAATCTTCATAAGCCTATATCTCGACTTGCTCAGGACCAATTTCATTTATCCTCGCAAATCCTATTAGGATTTAAATACTAAACAATATTGCCTAATATTCTAATTCTAGACAGGGTGATGTGACCTGCACTGACGGGATGTCAGGGTGGGGCTTGGGGTGTATTGTGCACTTTACTCAAACCAGCCGAGCTCCTTAAAACAACGGAGCACGGCCTTGGGTCGTTGGCATATTTAATTCACCTCTGTTACGCCAGATGTTTCGTTGCTGGAGACTTGTAATGAGTCTTTTTCAAGGAGTTTATTTACCAATTATTATATCTTCTGTAGCCTTGCATGTTGCAGTGCAAAAGCACGTGCTCTACAGTTTCGTTCTCTTGTCAAGCTAGCCTCGACATAAAAGGCTATACGTAGCTCCGATTTTGTGTAAATTATAGTTTACCTATGTTATTGTGCCTATCATTGTACGCAGGTCAGACTTTGTAAGTTTGAGTAGTTTTTTTTTGCGATGTTTTTAACAACTCGGAAAGAAGGCACTTTTGCATGCTTGCAATCTTTAATTCTATTCCAGAGATTTGAATGTTTTTTCTATTTCTTCTTGCCAAATATTATTAAAATCGGTTAATAAACACGCTGCAGCAAATTTTTCTCCTTTTTAAGGAAAATCAATAGCTCCAAGGACTGAGTGCGAGGTCCATCCATAAGTGGACCTACGGTACAATTAAGACCTAGCAAGCTGCTTGCTTATTAGGAATTCATAAGAGAGGTCTATGTCCATTAGTGGACGTTCCACGCCTGATGGATGAACGCATAATATATGTTTTGGATGGGTACATACATAGCTAGTAAACGATCTTTTAACGAGGTTGACTAATTGACTTTCAAATTGTGCTTTCACCAAATAAAACTATTTTCATTCTACACCAAATATTAAAATCGATAACCACGCATGAAATAACATTTCTAAATTACAATAATTACTCGCGATAACAATTAAGAAAAAAACATTTTTTTATCGCGACACGCAAGCCGTCGAAGTCATAATAAATCATTGCTATTAAAAATGCTACGAGAATTTTAATTAGGAAAATATACACAGGTTCTTAAACTGTGGTTCACGGTCGGCTAAAGGTACGTGGTAATAATAAAAATTAGTGGTCCGTGCTATTCGCAGACATAATTTTTCTCTATAAATCTTATTATCTCATAAAATATTTTCTCTAGCAGTACTTTCTAGTATTTATAAATTATTAGTACTTGATTTACTATTGTTTATTACTAGGTATTGAATGCAGACAATTATTATTAATAGTAGTGATTTTTTTAATAAACAATACTGATAACAGAGAAAACAAATAATTATTGATACGTAAGACTTTAAGAACTAAGGCTGTGTAACTTATATTTGTAAAAACCTATAGAATTCTATTCATTTCAAAGTACAGAGAAACATTACACTGATTTTATAAATACAGTACTTAGGTTTATGTGTCAGCGAGTATATAAGGAGCAAATGCCCGGAATCAGATGAAACACTGTGTATTAAGATTAATATTCAAAATTAATAGTTATTTATTGTCAAAAGTTTAGTTTCCATTTGGATTTTGGAATGAAATCCATTATTGATATTAAATTGTTTGCAATTTGTTTACAAGTTTTATTTAATTATTTGGGAATTTATTTAATATATTAATGTTAAAGTTTGTTTAGTTAATTATTAATTCCGTATAAATGTTGTCCTCAATGACCACAGATCTATTACAACTAGAGTAATAGCGCTGTTGTCGCTTGAAGCAATTCTCCACCACAAATATGTATGGAAAATCTTACCCAGAGCTGTCAAAACTGTCAAATATGAATTGGAATTTGACACTACTGTGATAAAAACACGGCAACTAGCCATAGATAGAAAAAGATATGTTTCATGTCTCTTTCTAAATCATACCATATGAAATCATTGCATCTCTTTCTTTCTTTTCTCGATCGACCACATTATAAATTACCCATTATAGGTATATTATTTGAGAATCGTTGACAAAGTACAGAAAAATATCGTACTTCATATTTATTACTAAAATATGGAGAGTCAAATATCAAAATGATTGGGGAAGAGAAAGGATGAGGAAAATTACAAGAGCAATTTGTCTGGAACGGACTCCAAAGATATGAAAATTAAATTTGTCTTTGTTTAAAGAACAATTTGTTTATCTTAGTATTTACGTCTGACGTTATCTTTTTTATGCTTTTCTTTGGTACAGTTTACGGAAAATGGAAAATTGATATTAAATTGTTGTTTGCGACAACCCTCGCTGTCTTGCAAAGCCTTCTGAACAGTATCCCAGGTCCGTTTGGGCCTCTTTGATCTTTTGAGATGTGGGTCTGAGACTGGGAACCGTGTCGTTTCGCACTGTGTCTTGTTGCGGGTTCTATGCCTGATGTATTTTGTAAACTTCAGCGAGTGAAACAATTTGCTTGATGCGTCAATCCGATTTATTCTCATATTACACAATTCGTACACAAATGAAGAGTCTCACTACGCAATTAAAATCTCTGAACGTCTATCTGATGATTCCTGATGAAAAAAAAGTTTGGTGAAGTGAGATAACAACAAGATAACAATGATTGAATTCCGAATGGTTGCGAGATCGGTGTGAAGTGAGTTATTACATACAAAGTGGCGATGCCATGCAATGTGGCCAAAACATGAATTATTCTGATATTGACCTGAGTAATTGGTTACAAAAAACAGCCGCTATGGTATAGTTACACTTATATTCAGTAGGTGGCGTACAAAACTGGCCTGTAAATATTGTCACAAAATTTGCATGAACGATTGTTAAGGGCTATTGATACCACGAGCAAGTTATACTTATATCTATAGCATAGACAAAAGAACTCAAGTACTTTTGTCTATGCCTATAGTATACTTATTTGGCTTTTAACTTACGCATTTTAAAGATGGCCATTAAAGACCGAAACGCGGCGGTAATGGAGGCTCTGCGCGGTATTAGTAGTAATTTGGAAAATTATATTTAAAATCAATGTAGTTTAAAATCGTATTTTAAATTTTTTATTAGATTTAGTGTCCTCTTGTAAAGCCTTTAGTTATAAGAAATTTTGTTCAAATCTTTTTTTTTTATGTATATCTTAAAAAGCACAGACCCTGGAGTCTGCAGAGTGTAATAAGTAAATAAAAATAAAAAATAAGTAAATAAAACAAAAAATAAAAACTTACACATTTGTACAAAAAAGTTAGTGATATACTCTACATCGATAATACAGAAACAAAACATAATACTCGTAGTTTTCCGAACAATATACATACCTCGCATCTATTTAACTGAATCATCAGAAGCTTATGTCTCGATGTGAACCATCGACTTGGCATTTTTATCCGAAGTAAAACGATTCCGTTCGTACTCGCAAATCCTGCCGACGACAAAAAAAATCGGACAAGTGCAAGCCAAGGGTCGCACACAAGGGTTTAGTACAAATCCAGAAAATTTCACAAAATTAGGAAGTAAGTTGTTAAAATCTCTAAGTATACTATAATCATCGACAAAAAAGTTTTTAGTTTTTTTTTTCATTTATCTCGTCATACATCGAAAATTACGCATTGTTAAAATAATTAAAAACCAGTTTTAGCATGTGCTAAAATGAAGCTCTTTTATAATAATACCTTACATGATACGATTTACTCACTTTGAATTTTAAACCCATATTTTGTGAATCTAGGCCCTATTTTTTTGTGATTTAAATAATAATGTACAGTTTTCAGATTTATTCCTATATGTGTACTCTGAGATAATGCCTCTCGCCAAATTTCATAGTTCTATGTCAACGGGAAGTACCCTGTAGGGTTTGATTTTTGTGAGTGTCGAAATATGCGTTTTTTTACGACATAAATGGCTCTAACTTTTTTATACGATAACTGAGAAGGTTTTTTACACAACTGCAAGAGACTATAGATGATATACGTATATAGTTTAAATTTCAACTCGACATCTTAACGCGTTCCTGAGACATAGTCTTGACATACGGACAGACGGACAACAAAGTGATCCTATAAGGTTTCCGTTTTTTTTTCCTTTTGAGGTACAGAACCCAATCAATATCCGGACCGACGAAATCAAAATCGTCGTGCTAAAACGTAGTCTTCTCTCATTTCGTTCACTCGATCAATTAAAAGCGTAGGTAGTGACATCTCAAGTTACTAAAGGTTTCCTCTTCTAATTCTAATTCGAAGTAGGGGCGATAAGTCCTGCACTGACGTCCCGCATGGGGTGTTTTGTGCATTTCCCCCTCCAGCGTCTACCCGAGCCAGCCCAGCTCCTTAAAGTAACGGAGCGTGGCTCTGGGCCGCTGGCATAACTGCTCCAGTAGCTTAGATGGTGAATCAAATGATGGCGATGCAGATGCCAAAGCTGATGATAATGCAGAAGCATCATGCAATCCGTTAGATATTCTAGTGTCTTCCGTGGCCTTGCAGTGCCACAGAACATGCTCTACAGTTTCGTTCTCCTGCAAACAGCCACGACAAAGTGGGCTGTCAGTGGCTTTAAGTTTAAACAAGTGACTATTTAAGTTGCAGTGACCAGTTATGAGTCCTAAGGTTTCCTCTTATTTATGGGCGTGGCAAAGCTCAGATTCAAGCGACCTACATTGTATAACCTCGATACGCTGAGAACTCGTATATTTTTCTTTATTACATCACGACCAAGTCTAGACTGTGCGGCGCCGATCCGCTCCACTACTCGGTACTTGACGACCAAGTATAGTTTTTATCTCTTCTCGTAAGTAATGATTTTACGCTACGCTTGCAGCAGTTTCTATTTGAGAACGTTAGTTTTTATAAACTATCTATTCTTAAGTACGTTTTACCTGTAGGAATACAGGCCTACCTTTAGATGGTACTGAAATTATTCTTTAATAGGAGGCGTTTACTATACTAAAATTTAACTTGATCTCTGCGACAGCTGTCAGAAAAATCACGCCTATGTCCTGAATGTCTTAATAGTACAGACAGGACCTGTCAATGTCTGTCCTGTTATCATTAATTTTATTGTATATTCTAATATCATTACATTTTTTACATGTGTAATTAAATTAAACCCAATTATATGTTACATTAGCATCGATAATAGTGAAAAACGTCGATAAATACTGCCATTACATTATTATGAGTATTTAACTAATATCATAACATTATTTACATGTGTACATACTTGATCTTAAATAATAGTAAGTAAATAAAATCCAATTTCCCACCTTCAACTATCATTCGATTTCAATACAACATTGTTTGAAAATCAATTTTTTCCACCACTATCTCAACTCTAAAAATGTCAATCTTCTATGTCAATGTCACTGTCGCAGAGATCAAGTTAAATTTTATAGAGTATAATTCTTACCTATCTTATGCAATGATGTTTTTCTAATTTTGAAATTATCTGTTGTTTCACTACCATCGATTTGGAATGTAAGAAAAAAGGCCAAATCCCATTTTCTTTAGCCGTGGGTGACATCTTAATCTGCCTAAAGTATTTTTTTTATTTTTTGTCTCTTATTTATGGGCGTCGGAAACTTCAGTTGCAAAAGATCCAATTTTTTTTTAAGTTGAGAACTCGTATATTTATCTTTATTACATCACGACCAAGTCTAGACTGTGCGGCGCCGATCTGCTCCACTACTCGGTACTTGACGACCAAGTTTAATATTATGGGCGATTATTTTACGCTACGCTTGCAGCAGTTTCTATTTGAGAACTTTAGTTTTTGACCGACGAACCACCGGAGGAGGTATACAATTCCACGCATTTTTTTTTTTGCTATGTATAACTACGCATAACTTTTTTCATAGTAGTCCAATTTCAATAATTCTTTTTTTATTGAAAAGAGTATACTTTGAAATTAGTCCCATTTAAATTTTATCGAAATCGGCTGAACCATTTTTGATAAATCAACAATAATGTGAAAAATGTGACATCGATCCGTGCATAATATTTGCGCTCTAGAGATGCGCCCCGGCTTCGCACAGGTGTATTATACATATAAAAATTTATCTTGAATTACTCTATCAATTAAAACAAACTGCATCAAAATCCGTTGCATAGTTTTCAAGATACAAGCATACATGGGGACAGACAGCGGAAAGCGACTTTGTTTTATACTATGTAATGATTCTGTACACAGGTGAAGCCGGTCATGCTATTTTGTTCAAAAAATATTTTTTATAACCCGTCTGTTTACTACCACTCCGGTGGGTTAATTTGTTGTCATTAATTCGTTTCAGAATAATAACTTAGCTTCAGTAGCCTATGTCGCTTTCCGTCTTTCAAACTCTCGTACATGCCAAATAAGTCAATTTGTTGCTCCATTACTACATGAAAGAAGAACAAACGAACAAACACACTTGGATTTATTTTACACTTATAATTTCACTAGCGACCCGTCCCGACTTCGCAAATGTGTATTATACACCTTGGCCAAAAGTATTAGGCACCCTGTATTTTCACTCTATCTTCTAAACTAATTTCACTCCTTTTTGGCATTTTAACAAAATTAGGTGTCAATTTAATCACATCAACAGAAATGAAAGCTTGTTTACTTGTTAGAGTCCAGAACACAAGTGACCAAACATTGACTGATTAGACCGAAAGAAAACCGAATCCTTTGTTTTCGGTCACCAGGTGTTTTATGACCTTAACAAAGAGCCGCTTGATATTCTTAGAAGTTATTTATGACCCCGGTAAGTCATTTAAGATAAGCACTCAATTATTGGGTAGTAAACATGCATTTTGATTTTTCAAAGGTGCCTAATACTTTTGGCCAAAGCTGTACATATAAACCTTACTCTTGAATTATCCTATCTATAAAAAAACCGCATCAAAATCCGTTGCGTAGTTTTAAAGATACAAGCATACATAGGGACAGACAGACAGGGAAGCGACTTTGTTTTATAATATGTAGTGATAGTGAAGCTGCCCTTCCTGGTTTGTGCCGGCTAGGAATAGATTGAAATAATTATTATGTATCTCCTTTCGGAAGAAATATTCCAAAAGACAGTTAAAACAGCGTAGTAATTAGAAAAACAGCAGTTGGTGTAAATACCGTGGTAATTGAAATACATACTCGTATTTAAATTGAATTGAATTGAAAAGGTTACTTTGTTTTATATTTATGCAAATGTCATCTTAATAGGTACCTATATTGTTTCTTTCACATCGTTCCTTTGGGTTCGTTCTTCCTTTCCGTAGTTTGCAGTCGCCTTTAGGGCGTTACCACACTCAAGTGCGGTAACAACACAGTAAGCAAATTGAAACTCTAGACGTTTTATGGGCTCTCGCGAGATGTTTATCGCTATTCCTTCTCGATTGTGGCTCGGAGAGACACTTTGGTGTGTAAAAAGCACTTTGTACGATCACCCAGACTTTTTATTGGGATTTAGCGGTTTAGTACCAGATTTTGTACACATTGATACATATATTTATGCGTGAGGTCTACTACTTTTATGTTTCTTTGTTCTTTAGTATTTCTCTTGTATAAGAGCATTAAGAGTCTATATAATATTGTTATTTTTTTTTTAAATAATCTTTTATTCAAGTATCAAAGACTCAACAATAAAAAAAAAGATTAAAAATTACATAATCAGTCACATTACAAATACAATAAAATTAATCGGAAACATATTTAAAAATTATCATTAAAAATTAATAATAAAATTACACAATAATAATTACAACATTTTTACAACATTTAAAATCAATAAATTCTGGCTACGACTTATTTAATCTCTGTGTGCAAGGTGTGACCGACACGCGTGCTGTATGTACGGGCAGTCGAGCCTCTCGGCGAGCGCGGCCAGCAAGCCGTTGGTGCTCCCTCGCACTCGCCGCACCAGGGATGCGCCTCTCGCACGCATGATTGTATAGAAACAACCTACACGAGCTTCGGCAAACATACCCGATTATGATTACCTATATTTTTTTCACGTGCAAATAACCAGAGTGCTATGGTATGCTATGGTTATCGTAGAGCATTAGATTTCGAAAATTCAGGCACATAGTTCGAAGAGCGGATGGCCCATGGGGTCTTAAAATTTTCTAATGGAGACCACGTACCAACTAGCTCAGCGTAGGACGCCTATCAACTAGGTGGAGCGACGATATAATTAAGACTGCAGGAGCACGCTAAATGCAAATCGATTCAACTAAGCTTATTGGATATCCATATGAGAGGCCTACGTCCACCAGTGGACCTCCTACGGCTGAAGTGTGAAATCTGCTTTCCTGTCAGTAAGTATACTGATACTAGATTTCACCCATAGCTGGCCCTGGTGTCAGAATTTTTTTGAGCCGCCTGAAGACCTCTGACATGGCTGGTTAAAACAATCGGGACCTATAATTTAACATGTCATCCGAGCCGCAGTAGTGCTCAGTTGTAAATGTCATCTGCGGTCACCCATCCGAAGACTGACACCTATAACTATACCTACTATGTCAGTAAAATACCTACGTATTAATTTTGGTTCTTCAAGATTTGGTTTGTGGTTGATTCAAGACTCGAACTCTAGATTTATAGTATCTACTTAACAAACTGAAATAAGCTAGTGAACTAATTCAAAAGAGATCCAACTGAATGTAAATAGAAAGCGTCCATTGATCCGTCGCGGATCCGCCTCGTCGGCGGCTATTTTAGGTCGCTACATTATTTACAGAATCGCAGAAAAAATACTGGAAATATGTACTGATATTTGTGGAATATTTTTGACGGAGTTCTGAGAAAAAATGTTTTTAATTAGTCCAAGCCTAAGGAACTGAAAAAGGGAAACTAGGAAATAATTTCGTTCGCCAAAAGTCTGCCAAAGAGGAACTAATTCCCGATATGACCGTATGGCGTCTACGAAAAATCGTAGTCGAAAATGATCTACGCATATCGTAGCTGGACTCGCTACGTTCAGCGTAGCGCGTAGCGGTGCTCTACGGTCTACGTCTCTATGCCATCATCGGTCAGTCGTATAAAGTTGTTTATAGCGTAGCGTTACCCAAGCTAGCTTAGCAAACAACCACGAAAAGAGTTTTGTCGACGCGTTAAAAGTGACAGATATATACTTCACCATAACTCAGTCTAGTTCTGACAAGGTGACATAATTATTTAGTGGTCCGTATGCTAGCCCGGCTGGGATATTATAGGGTACCTTATTTAATTTTTTGTTAAGCCTTTTTTTTAATAGTCCACTACAGGACTTAGGCCTACTCACGAAAGGTGATTGGGCCATTATCCACCACGCTGGCTCAGTGCGGGTTGATGGATAAACATACGCCATCGAATTTCTTCTACGGACGTGTGCAGGTTGCCTCACTATGTTTTCCTTCACCGAAAAGCCAGTGGTGTGAAACTATACTGTTATAGTGTAGTATATACTGGTATAGTGTATTATAGCTGTTTATACCTACCCTATTAAACTAATTTCTTAACGAATTAAAATAATTATATAAAATGATTGCCCATATTTATTCACAACATTAGGTAGGTAAAACCCGTCTCTCATTATGATATGCACACTACGATACCAATAAATGTATGCGAGATATTACTAGAGGGACTTTGAATCAACCATTCTGTTTTCTGTAGAATTTCGAGAAAATTTTAGTACATTTTTGGTAAAATCTACGTTTCGCAAGAAAACTCTTTTCACCACTTAATAAAATGTTGTGTTTTGGGTGTCAATCGCTTGAGTAAGAAATATTGCACGCTCGTACATCTCATTTTTTCAGAGATGTATTATGTTTACTTTCCAGCCAAGGTTTTGGCTAAAAATATAACTTTTTAGAGGCTCCAAGGTTTAAAAACTATAAAAACCTCAGAGGAATTACAAGTAATAGAAGTATTGCTAAATTTTACTCAAATCAAAACTACGGTACAGCTGTCTTGTTCATATCTTGTTATACAGCATACGCGAGAGTGAGTGGAACAAATCAAACGCAATGTCTGTCGCGTACGTCAAAATCACCAGTTGGAATGTCAAAATAGTTACAAATTAGGTTAAACTTGGTATTTTGACTTTATCAGAAATTTGAACCATCTAGTTCCAGTAAGACGGTTCAAATCTCTGATTATTTTACCTTCCTACTTTTGTGAATTTGAACACCCTAGACAGCTCAATGCTTATTTGCGAAACCCTTCGAAATTACGTAAGTTCGGGAGTATGTGCATCTTTATCTAACAGCTTTTAAATGTCATAGTTAAAATGTGACAGAGTGATGCAATTTTAGTACGGGAGGTTTGATAAAAACTAAGACGTTTAATTCTAGCGAATAAAGTGCTGATTACATGAAAAAAGAATCACTCAAATCGAATAATATTTAGAGGTAGAGCTTGATAATATTTAGAAGTAGAGTTGTTTTTGACTGACGAACCACTGGATGAGGTATACAATTCGACGCGTATATATATATATATACATATATATATTTTTATGTATAACCACGCATAACTTTTTCATAGTAGTCCGATTTCAATAATTCTTTTTTTATTAGAAAGAGTATACTTCGAAATTGGTTCCATTTAAATTTTATCGAATTTGGCTGAGCCATTTTTGATAAATTAACAATAATGTGAAAAATGTTTACATCGATCCGTGCATAATATTTGCGTTCTAGCGATGCGCCCCGGCTTCGCACAGGTGTATTATACATATAAACATTTCTCTTGAATTACTCTATCTATTAAAACAAAATCCGTTGCGTAGTTTTAAAGATATAAGCATACATGTGGACAGACAGCGGAAAGCGACTTTGTTTTATAATATGTAATGATTCTGTACATGGGTGAAGTCGGTCATGCTATTTTTTGCAAAAAAATATTATTGAGGCTAATTTGGGGTTCACACTAGCCTTAAAGCTCGTGTCAAAAATCTGAACGAACCAAAGTATTCGTCTGTCGTGTCGGTGATCGAACCACTGTGAGAACTACCGGCCTGCATTATTGAACGGACCAGAGCCGGATTTAGGGCAGGATAATCCGATAATAGGCGGTGAATTATTTAGTCCACGTTTCTGAACGACACGCCTTGTTCTGTGGCCTCAGACATGAGCCGCTACGTGCATTCCGAGTGATAAGAATAATCGGCCTAGTGCTAGTCGGACTCGCGCACGAAGGATTCCGTACCTACCATATGGAAGCCCATCTATGATAAATTTAATTTCAATATATTTTATTAATTTTTGAAGGGAATATACAACTTAGCATTCTGTGAATATTAATAGCGGCAACAAAAATCTTTCTGTTCGAATCGAGAAACGGCTCAAATCAGATTTGTTGTTTGGGAGCCCCACTTAAATATTTTTTTTCTATTTTTAGTATTTGTTGTTATAGCGGCAACAGAATTACGTTATCTGTGAAAATCTCAACTTTCTAACAATATTTAGGACATTGAAATTTTTCATGAGATACAGCCTGGTTACAGACGGACAGACGGACGGACAGCGGAGTCTTAGTATGTAATAGCGTCCCGTTTTTACCCGTTGGGTACGGAACCCTAAAAATGAAAATACTTTATTCGACATTACATAAAAATAAATGAGAAAGAAAAATAATAAATACATAAATGACGAAGAGGGTCCACCTCTGCATTTATGTTGAGTGCAGGAAGATACCGAGCACCCTGCGCTGGGTTTCAGTTGATAAAAGTTCTTTTCAATCTTTTGTAGGAGAGTACAGTAATTATTTACAAAAAATACATTGAAAATGAAAAGAATTTACAGGTTTTCTTTATTCCTATAAACTAGGCAATTTTTCTTACGTTTCATAATGATATTTTCCGGAGAAAAAACTCTGAAACTTTCAAAACGAAACGAATCCGCGCGCTAGTACACTCCTATCTTGAAAAAGATCGCCAAATGCTGTCGAAACTATACTTGATTTTTCTGCCATATAAACAACTCGCGAGTAACACCTGTTAATATTTTAATATCATATACCTATTTTAATCTTTACCATTTTTGGAACAGATCGCAATTTGGAATTAGATACTAGACATAGATACGAGTATTCATCAAAACGATAAGTTGCGGAACTTTCTACATTAGCCCTTACACTTGACGTCAAATTACCTATTTAATTAAATTTAAGTAAATCATCATTCTATTTACAAAACTGAAATAACATAAAAAAATAAACTAAAATAACTAAACAAACCTTTCTAAACTAAATTATCCTATCTAAGCTAAAATATCTTGTCTAAATTAAACTAATTAAAAAATTAGACACTGTTTAAACCTACTTTAATTAGATAAATAAAATCTTTACTACTTTTTATTAAAACCTCTTACTTATTTGAAGTCCTAAAAATCAATTAAAATCCTGTATCAATTCTTGGTATTCTGAATTTACGTTTTGTGGCGGTGAATTCCTAAACATTCAGCACAATAGCGGAGTCTCAATGGAGCTGAAAGGCTTTGTCGCCGAAAATAAATGAAATTGATACTTCGACTAAATTAAGTTTCCCGGTAGTGTATTGATTTTATTTGTACCCAAAATAGTTTAGGTGACATAAACTTTTGTTTTGCTATCTATCTATCTATTCAGCCTGTTCCACCCTGAGTATAGACTTCTCTTTCTCGCCATTCTTTCCGGTCTTGTGCTAGCCTCATCCATTGCTTCCTGACAAGTTTGTTGACGTCATCTGACCATGGGGATGGTGGTCTGCCTCTATGTCTTCGTCCTTCTCTTGGGTACCACTCGGTGATTGCCTTGGTCCACCTATTGTCATCCCGTCTAGCCAAGTGTCCTGTCCATCTCCAATTTAGAATCCATCCATCTCCAATTTTAAATTTTGTCTTCGACTTTTGTGCGACATCGAATTTCCACAATTTGTTTTGCTAACTAGGGAATAAATAATTTTTCGCGTATCAGTCAGGCATTCACTGTTGGACATCAACTGTAGCGCTCATAGCGTAGTTTGACTAGGTGTTCGTTAGCGATTATCGAAGTTAAGCAACGTTCAGCACGGTCAGTTGTGTCAGTCTTGGTCAGGATGGATGACCGCGGGTGGCATTTACAACTGAGCGCTACTGTTCTCAGATAGCACGTTAAACTTTATTATTTTATACTACGGGACTAATCGCGCACTATAATTACGAGATAAATAAATACCTCCTCATCCCGACGTTTCGGCCGAGTTGCATCGACCGTGGTCACGGGTAGACTGGAATGTAGAACAGCTGGTACCGCCAATTCAATTTGAACTTGAAAAATTGTCATTACGACACACAACACTGACGGTATCTAACAATGTCCTTCTACCTACACTACGCGATTTGCATTTGTTGACAACAGGATTCCACGACGCCGACAACTTAAATCCATCCTCCCGGTTGAAATTCTTATGTTTTTTGATTTCCACCGCTTCACGAACTATTCTTGAAAAATAGTGTCGATCCGTGGAGAGGACTTTTGGGTCGTGGAGCTCGATCCAATGACCAGTACCTCCGTCAAGCAAATGCTCAGCTATAGCAGATTTCTGTATCTGGCGGTTTTTGACTGCCGCGATATGTTCTTTGATCCGTTCAGCAATAGTACGCTTCGTTTGACCTATGTAGGAACTACCGCAGCTGCAATCCACCTTATATACACCAGGAGTCTGAAACGGAATGACATCCTTCGGCGTTCTGACTTGGCCCAGTAGTAGCACGTTAAACTGTAGGTCTCGGTTGTTTTAACCGTTTAGCCATGTCACAGGCCTTAAAAACTGTGACACCAGGGCTAGCCACCCGGTCTATACGAATTTACATACTTATCGATAGATATGGTTATAATAGCCTTGTGATAGATACTGCAGGCAACGAAATAGGTAAAACGCCGTAACCGTAACCCGATCTTACAAATGGGAAGCAATACCCGGATGTCGGTCGTGAGGATACCCTCCATCCTGCGTTTCGGAAGATATTTGGCATCGAATATTGATGTTTTTCGTCTAGCAAAGCTGTTCTCCCAACCAGGGTCACCATCAGAGATCTAAAGTGAGTTTAGTGATCTAGTTCCGCAGTTCTGTCGTTTACTCGGTACACGAGACAATTGACGGCCTATTTGTGACGGACCTTCGCGCTCGCCTGGACCACCGGACTCCTTGCTGCGCGACGCCTCCGACGCAGCCGACCTTATTCAAAAGCGCGCGCGCGCTTTTTAAATAAAAACTATGTCTGAGTTTGAACTTGATTTGAACTCAAGCTATTCTTTATTTAAAAAGAATAGCAGTTTTTGTGGCCTAGTAGATATTGTAGGCATAGAAATATAAAAGACCGTAACCCGATCTTACAAATGGGAAGCAATACCCGATACCGGTCGTCGTACACCCTGCGTATCCGAAGATATTTGGCAAACAAATATCGATGTTTATCGCTAGCTGGGCCGTTGTCCCCCTAAACTAGGGTTGCCAGATAGAACATTCAAAAGTCAAGAGATAAATCAATTTAATTAAACTTATTAGCAGACTTTGCCCGCGGCTTCGCCCGCGTGATTTTTGTGCCACCCATAGGGACAATTAATTTTTTTAGGACAATAGTAGCCAATGTCACTTTCCGTTTTTCAAACTATGTCCATCCCTTAAATCAAGTTGCTGCGTGAAAGAGGAACAAGCCTAATATCAGTAAGGATAAAGATTTCTTCAGGCCTGGGTTTGACTTAAGAGTCTGCGCACACAGAGAGCGATCAGGAGTTCCGAGTTCCGCGTTAGGCGTTCATTAGAATATGCTGAGTCTATAACAACAACGCAATATCGAATAGTTATTTGACAGTCCAAGCACTTAGAAATCATATAAGATTAATAAAAAAATAAGAAGTGTCAAAAATAAAGCCAGAATGCGTTTATTCATAGCTAAGCTACTGAATAACTACATTGCCTTACTGAATCTACAACATTCAAAGCACTGGACAGTTCTTTCAACGGTCTAGAGGCCTCTGGGCTGACTCATGTAGTCACTGGGAAGTAGAAAATAATAAGGGTTATTCGTTTATTAGGGGATATCATTCGGAGAACTGATGGCCGATGGGGCAGGTTCTCGCATGGAGACCACGCACCGGCAAGCGCAACTTTGGACGTCCATCATCTAGGTGAACCGATATAATTAAGACAGCAAGAACGCGCTGGACGCAGGCTGCTTCCAACTGGGCTTCTTGGAAATCCTTAGGGGAGACCTATGTCCAGCAGTTGACATCCTACGGCTGATAATGATGATGATTTTGTCCCATTGTCTCCATACAGAATGCGAAAATAAGAAGAAGCTAAGTTCACTGAAAAAATCTGAATTTTTCTATTAACAAAATCTCGCACCCGCGGGGGCGGCGTCTTTATTGATACCTATATTGATGACTAGTTTTTACCCGCGGCTTCGCCCGCACACGCAATATATCATTATAATTTATAGCTTATGTGTTATTCTGATATATAAGCTATATTATTGCAATGTTTCATCTCAATCCGTTCAGTAGTTTTTGCGTGAAAGAGTAACAAACATCCATACATCCACCCTCACAAACTTTCGCGTTTATAATATTAGTAGGATAGGAAGTAGGATGATATCATGTTAAGCTCTAATATTCAGGATTTTTAATCCTGAGAACTCCAGATTCAGGAACTAAAGTCTGTGTGAAATTCTGACATGACCCTAAAAATCCGGAGATCGGAGATGTGTGGACAAATCCGTAGACATGGCAACCCTACTCCCAGCCTTGACACGACTTCCTTGGAATCCGGCCAACTGTTCACGCCGAAGGACTTACGCATCGCCATTCGCAACCTCAAGTCGAGGCACTAAAGTCCAATTTTACATGGAAATCCTGTATTTTGTCCAGGATTACCCACATATTGACTTTTTTGCATGAACCTTATGTAAAAGACACGAAAGCTCAATATCTAGTCCCGTATATATGCAGACAGGGAACTTAATATTTTATAGTGTCGTGCTGGCAATATATTTTTTATGTTATGGTGGGATTCTATTTACACTACGATATAAGAGGTTATTTATCTACGTAAACGATGAAGTTACTAGATTTGTGTAAAGAAAACTGTTGTTTGTTGAATGTTGGTAATAGAATCTGCTATATTATAAGTTTTTATAAAATATTGCTCAACGTCCACACTATTACAAATATCTCCATCCATTCATCACAGGACGCCCACTGCTGGACATAGGCCTGCCCTAAAGATCTCCAATAAGACCGGTTGGTAGCGGCTTGCATCCAGCGCGATCCTACTGTCTTAACGAGGTCATCCGTCCACCTTGTGGGTGGACGTCCTATGCTGCGCTTGCCGGTGCGTGGTCTCCTCTCGAGAATTTTTCGACTCCATCGGTCATCAATCCAAAGATCTATGTATCTCTATCTGTCAACCAAATGAGGTGCAAGAGAGGACTAGAGTTATACTAAAGAAAACACCGGTTTTTACTCACGTATAATATCGCGGCTGGGCCGCTGGCCACGTACTGGAGCGCGCACGCGCTGCGCGTGCGCCAGTCGCCGGGAGCGCGCGTATTCCCTGACGAAGGAGTACTAATTACTCTGAAACCCGTCGTGTTCCCACCGGCCCAACCGCGATATTATACGTGAGTAAAAACCGGTGTTTTCTGTAGTATAAATAATTCTCACGCGAGTTTTAATGAAGTGAGGACTAGAGTTCTTAATCCTTACTCATAAATGCCAACATTCTTTTACTTTCTATCAAAGGAGGTATAGGCCGAATCGTACAAGTTGGCGGATATGAAGTTAGCTACAAGCTGCGCAATATCCAATCCTGACTGAAGCTCATTTATTGCGCGTTGATTGAGTTGCTAAATTCACATCTACCTCGACTTGCATGATACAGCCTATACCTACTTGAACGGCGAGGGGCGAGGGAAAGAGAATCCATGATAATTCTTGCTATAGCACATAACAACGATTAAAAACAAAATAAATATATTATTGACCGGAGCAAAAACGAAGGTCTTTGCTTCAACTAAACGGTTTTGCTTTCGTCTGTCCGGATGTTGTTTTTGTCTGTTAGTCGCGTTTATGTCAACGAAATTTGGACTTTATACACCTATTAATGGAATAGGTATGTTGTCGTCGGCTATTTTTAATTTTGTGTATGTCCCTCAAGAAGGGGGGAAATTTCCTGTCGCGCTATTCATCAGCCGATTTCGATAATATCTGACAAGATTTGCGAGTATGAACTAATTCGGTCAAGAGCGAGTTGAGATACAGTCTTATAAAGATTTAGTTATGGAGGTGTGCCGTGAGGACTTTAGGTTTAAAATATAGCTCCTTACTTTTAAAACCATCATAACCACTAAGCGCCACACAAATCGGCGGTGAAGTTATGCGAAAAGCTGAACAAAAGCCGAAATATAGGTAAACGCAGGAGCCAGGGAGACGAGATGCCGGAGCACACCCGCCCGCCAACCTCATGCCTTCCGCACGCTCCCTACGCAATACGACACGCGGCGTCGTAATTATGCACACATGCGCAATAATTAGCTAATCACGGCGAAGTGTCATCTGCGGCTAACATCTCATCCGCCGATTTGTGTGGCGCTTAGTATACCTTGCATTATATTATGGACTTGATTGATATATCATGTAAAACCTATATTATAAGCTCAACGAACTAATTCCAATGTTTATTTTTTCCAGGCTCTGGTAGCTCGTATACAGAAAGAGCGGGACGCAGCGCTGGCTGAAGCTGCGAGCTGCCGCGAAAGAGCTGAAGCAGCTGCGGCTGCGGCTAATCGAGCTGCAAGGGACCGAGACAGCGCTGCAACTGAGCTGGACGTGCTGAGAGAGCGATGGGAGAAGGCGCATCAACAGCATCAGAAACTAACAGTAAGTAATTAGACTATGATAAATCTGAAGCGGCTAATCGAGCTGCAAGGGACCGAGATAGTGCTGCAACAGAAACTGACTGTGAGTAATTATTAGCGGTGGTAAAAGCATAACATACGCTTTAAGCGTTACAAGCAGATACAAAATTAGGCAAGGCTTAATTTTGTATCTGCTTGTAACGCTTAAAGCGTATGTTATCTAGGTGTTTCTCAGTGAACAGAAATCAGGTGAGTATGACTGTTAAGCCATGTATATCAGAAAGACATTTGGACAAATTAAAAACTGTGGCTCTAAGACTGGCCATACGCCGCATGCTTTCGGACAATCAATTCAATTCCATTACGGCCTCTACAAACTTACTTAATGCCTCTGACATAGTCAATCGGTTGAAACGAGTGTGTAATGCAATCTAATATGATTTGTATAATTTATTTTCAGATGGAGAGAGACGATGTCCTCACAGAGCTTGAGATTCTGAAAGAAAAACTCGACAAAGCTCTTTATTCCACCCAAAAGTCCGTCGAAGAAAAAGAGACTGCGCACAAAGAATACGAGAAAATGCTTGAAAAGTATGATAGGTATTATCAACTGGCTGTCGTTTCGTGTATCAAATTGCAATTTTTAAACTTTATACTTAACGATTCTTTCTTTCCCAGATCCCAGAATGAAATCTACAGACTGCAGAACAAGATAGACATCCTTGAAGCAGACAAAGATCGCCTCGAATTAGAATTAGAAAAACATGTGCATTTATCAACAAAAGTCAGAGATGATCAGAGGAAATTGCAAGACGAGTTGGCTAGGGTCCAAGAAATGTATGATAGGGCTTCCTTACAACTTGGCAGGACTAAAGAACAGGAAGAAAAGGCGAAAGAAGACATGGACAGACTGTGTGTTGACATCGAAATGGTGCGAGACAGATATGAAAAGAGCCAGATAGAGCTACGTAGATTGCAAGGCGAGAAGGAAAAACTTCTAGCTGATAGTGAAAGGCTACAATTCGAATACGATAGAGCAATGACACAGTGTGGTAAAGCACAGGCTTCAAATGAAAAGACACAAGAAGAAATGGCTAGAGTACAAATAGAACTAGAAAAGATGTACGATAAGCATGATAAGGTATCAGCTGAGCTTAGAAGGGTCCAAGGAGAGCTAGACAAAGTCAAACAAGATGCTTCTGGAGCAAGAGAGGAAGCAGAACGGTACGCAGCTAGATACGGAAAATATCATGACACGAAAGAAGAGCATGAAAGAACAAAGTTGGAGGTGGAGAGACTTCGCACGCGGTTAGAGAAGACTACGCTTGATCTGGAGCGAGCGCGCAAGGCAGAAGAAGAAGTTACCCGTCTGCGGTCTGAACTAGAGCGGGTCGAAAGCCAACGAGGTAAATACCAATTTGAACAGGATAAATGGACCGCAGAGATCAACCGACTACAAGCTGAGGTAGACAAACACCGCGAGCGATACGAGGGCACACAGACAGAGATGCAGCGGTTGCAAGCAGAAAAAGAACAGGCGGAAACTAAGTTCCATGAACTTAACATTCAATTAGAATTATCGAAGGGCGAAGTAACGAAACTTAGTGCAGCGCTTGAAAAGCAGAGAACGGAATTGGAACGTGCTCATATTGAGTGCGAGAAGTTCAGAGATCGATGTGAGAAACTGAAGCTGCGCTCAGATCAGTTAGACAAGGATAATGAAAGACTTAAAGGAGAGTTGCAACAGATTGAGAGGATGAAGTTACAAGCTGTCGCTGGCGACAAAGCTCGCACGGAAGATAGACTCGAAATTGAGCGTCTTCGAGATAAACTCGAAAAAGCAATCCAAGCTCGTGACTCTACTGAGATGGAGGCAGGTCGGTTAGCAAAGGAACTTGAAAAATCACAAATGCATTTATCCAAATACCAAGAAACAAACGAAACAACGCGGGTTGAGTACGATCGAATGACAAATGAGCTCGGTCGCATGCATGAGCGTCTCGAACGTACGATACTCGAAAGCCGCCAGATTGAGCAAGAAAGAGATGCGTTACGGGCTGAAATACAGAACACAAGGCGTAATGTTGAACAGCAACAGAGAACGTTAGACCATCGAACGCAAGAGACACTTGTCAAACTACAGCAAGAACTAGCGCAATCCGTGCGAGATCGTGAAAAGATGGCTTCGATTCTAGAACAAAGAGACCAACAAGCCGATGCTATAGAGAAACAGATAGTTAAACTAGAAGCAGACACAAAACAGTTGACGATCGAACGTGATCAATTAGTAGCCCAATTAGAAAAATCTCAAGATATGTTAGTGAACTTCCAGCGAGAACTGAACGCTTCAGAAGCGGAGCTGCAAAAACAACGCGAAGAAGTGCGAAGGCTCAAAGAAGAGCAAAGAAAAATGTCGCAAGATACAGAACGTGGGGCCAAAGCGGTTATCGAAAATCGCGAGCGCGAAATCGCTAAATTGCAACAACAAATCCAAGCGACGACGAAAGAGCGAGACACGATGCGGCAACGAGCCGAGAAAGCCGAGCGTGAGGCTCAAAAAGCGGGTGAAGTTGATAAATGGCGAGCAGCAGTGGAAGCTGAGAAGACAAAAGCCATCTCAGCAGAAAAAGCTCTTTCGGAATGCCAACAGCGGCTTCAGAGTTTGGAGAAACAATTGCAGCAGCAAAATCAGCAATTGCAGCAGCTGCACGCGCGAGGGGGTTCGGACGTTCGGGAGGTTCAGAAACAGCTTGAAGCGGCGCAAGCGGAGTCGCGGTCGCTGGCGGTGGAGCGCGAGCGCTGTCAAGCGCAGCTGGAGATGCTCGTGCAAGAGCTGGAGAAGAGCCAGGTCAGTTGGAGGATCGCCCGGCAGCGCGCGGCCGTCGGAACGCCGTCGGACAGTTCAATCGAGTTGCTGTTTACGATACTTTTCGAATTAATGTTTGACAGTTATCTATCCCTAACGCACCAATCCCGATTAAAACAGCTTCTAATCAGATAGAAGAGAGAGCCATTAGTGAATAGATACGATGATGAATACAAGGTTACTGTTAACTTAAGCTTAACTTTTCAAGGGCGACTTTAGTACACCAAGACGAGCAACTTTTACTACGGACCAACCCCAAAATCACGAAAAAAGTCAGCTGTGCCATACATTATGTCGGTAGTCGGTGGACTTGTTCTATGGAACAGCTTTTATCTCATGAATTTAGGATTAGTGCCTTTGCAAATGTTGGCCATCTTGATGTCCTTATGCCGTTCTTAAGAGATTTTGCTTAAGTTACCAGTGGCACTACACCAAAACACGCACTAAAAAGCAAAAGGTGACAATTTAACAAATACCATACTTCGTCATCACAAATTTGGTCATGATTGTTTGGATGTTTAGATGATACAATTAGTGATCATTAATTTTATCTAAATTCCTTGGTGTAATTCCTTTTTCAAATATTAAATTTAAATTATCTGTGATATATTAAAAAGTTAAAGTTCCACATTTTTTCCAATCGATATTGAATGAGTAACTCTATTGAACCGCGTCCGACTAGCGTTCTGCTTATCATTGCACCGGTGTCGACTAGATGTTTTGATTTCGATGTTCATGAATTTTTAGTTGGTTCATCGTTCGTCATCGATGTTGTTCGTCATCTAGTGATTGCGCTTTTGACTTTGTAGAAGACATTTTAGCCATTTTATCCATTTTGGCACGATCTATATGAGTCTAATAAGGAAAGGGGGTAGAATTTTTCCCAGCAAAGGAACAATATAGTAATTAATAAAGAGTTCTAGAGTCACAAGTCCTGACTAATACAAATATCTCGATATAGGGTCACAAGTTTATCGCAAATTTATAAGTATGGGCTTATCAGCATTTCGAGGTCATGTTAAGACAATCTGTAGGCAAATATGAGTTCTATTTTATAATCGCATTGTAGAGTTTTAGTTTTGACTAAGTGTTCGCGAGAAACAGTAACTTAAAGTATCTAATGAAAGTGTTATTAATTAGTAAAGTGTCATAATAAGTTACAATTTTACATAATATAATAATAATAACGTGAAAGAAACGCATCTCAGCAAACCAGTGATAATATATTTATTTTAACGTTATATAAGAATACCAATAATGTGATTAAAATGGGAAACAAGAGCTGTAACAAGGTAGATTATTAATATTTAAAACAACACGATTACTAAGTTAATGCTAGCATGGAAAATAATTTTGGAAGAAGGCGTATGCCTTACAGTAGACCAGATTAAAAAAAAATAATATTATGACTAGGACTAATCTTAGAAACGTGAGAAGCATAATAGAAAGAAAACACACGAGTCTAAAGAAAGAGGAAAATTCTGTGATATCAAAGAAAGAAGCAAAAGACAAGACGAAGGAAAAGCCTGAGAAGATAAAATATATCCTATTGAGATAGATTCGGTTACATACAGTAAGCTAAACATAAAATGTTATGTTATAATGATCATAACGTCTTGAGCCTAAGGTCTAATTATAACGGTACACAGCTTAGATAAAAAATAGGTACAGTTAACTGAAAAAAGAACTACATTTTAAATTGAAGTTGATCGTCATCGTCGTGAGACGAAGTAACAAGACGTAGAAGAAATTAATAACAGCAAATTTAAATAAATGAGTACGTAGATAGATGACATTTTTATTGTTAACACCAAGATAAAACTATAAGAAGAAAGGGGTAGGCAGGAAGTTTAAAAATACATTAATAACAGCAAATTTAAATATACAGATAGTTAGATACCTAGATAAATGAAGTTTTCATTGTTAACAACAAGATACAACCATAACAAAAAGAAAGAAGGAAGGGGTAGGCAGGAAGGTGAGAAATAAATTAATAACAGCAAATTTAAATAAATAAATAGTTAGATAGATGAACTTTTAATTATTAACACCAAGTTGTAACCATAACAAAAATAAAGAAGGAAGTGGTAGGCAGGAAGGCTAGAAATAAATTAATAACAGCAAATTTAAATAAATAGATAGTTAGATACCTAGATAGATGAACTTTTAATTGCTAACACCGAGATACAACCATAACAAAAATATAGAAGGAAGGGGTAGGCAGGAAGGCTAGAAATAAATTAATAACAGCAAATTTAAATAAATAGCTATTTAGATACCTAGATAGATGAACTTTTAATTGTTAACATCAAGATACAACCATAACAAAAAGAAAGAAGGAAGGCAGGAAGGCTAGAAATAAATTAATAAGAGCAAATTACAATAAATAGATAGTTAGATACCTAGACAGATGACATTTTCATTGCTAACACCAAGATAAAAATGTAACAAAAAGAAAGAAAGAAGGGGTAGGAGGGATAGAAGTCAAAAGCCCCATCACTTCGATAGTAGCATGTCACCTACGGCCCGCTAGGCATCCTCCAACCCCTCATAATTATTATATTTTATGTTTGATCATCATTGTGAAGATGAAACGTTATCAATTACGACTACTTTAAAAAATGAATACTTGAATATATAATTAAATAAGGAGTAAAAAATATTGTTAAATCATCTGAATAAATTCCAAAGGAAACTATTGAAAAATATTTTTTGCTAAATAGTGACATCATATTAAAATATCAGAGAGGCCGCTATCTTTAAGATTTTAGACGTTCGTAAACAACAAGAAAAAAAAACCTGTGAAATAAAAAATATACAATAATATAACTTTTACAATGGGAATAAATTAACGTAGGTATATCAAACAGACACAGATGTTAGAATAGATGACAGACGATGTCTACCATATAGTAGAAATCTAATTACATTTGAAGACACACCTATTCTTATGTAACAAAATCAGATGATTTTCAACCACAAAGATATAAAAAATAAATTACTTTTTCTAATATTGACCAAAGTTGTCGTAATTGATTTAAATGCAGAATGAATTGTCTTGTTCAATGCAATGTTGCAACTTGCACCTTACATTTCACACGCACAAGTCCATATCCAATCGTCATGGAATGCCAAAATTTATAGGCCAAATCTAACCTTTTGGCGGCTGTCATGTTAGCTACAAGCTACGGAAAACCCAATCTTGACTGATACTCACTGAATAGCTACGCGAAGATTGGGTTAGGGGGCGTCCATAAATTACGTGAGGTGTTTTTTTTAATTTTCAGACCCTCCCTCCCCAGTTGGTAAGATGTCGTGAGATTTTATTCAACCCCCTCCCCCATCCCCCAATCTCACGTGAGATTTTTCAGAATGTGGGTTCCTTACGTAAACGCGTTGGGTTGTTATTGTAGAAAGAAAAAAAAAACAATTTGTTTAGTGCTTTTATGACGATTCGACTAGTTAAGACTAGTAATCAATATTGCTGAGGGTTATAAATGTAATAAACATTTAACAATAGAATACTTAAATCATGACTACTATGATAAAAAGAAAATAATATGGAATAATGGCGTGAAAACAAAGGACGGGCTACACTGTACCGTAAATTCAGACAAAATTGAGCTATTTGGTATAAAATAAATATGGTGGTTTGACATTCAGTAGATGTATAACGTCGAAGTATGAATGAAATTATTTTCTATCGAACGAATTAGTGAATAATCTTAATCGTATTACGATGACGCTCAAGATTAAATCTTGAGCATGTACATACAATTTGGATTGAATGGACCAAAATAGTATAATTATTTTTTGTTTCAATCAGAACAAAAATTGCGTGATATTTGTCGAGACCCTCCCTCTCCCTAACGTGAGATTATATGAGATTTGACTCGACCCCCTCCTCCCCTAAATCATCTCACGTAATTTATGGACGCCCCCTTATCCGCAGCCTGAAGTTAACATCACAGGCGCCAAGAAGTTTTATTCGGCCTATACAGTGATATGGAACTTATTTTATCTGTGTTATAGATAATCTGGCTTGAATGTTTACCACTATTTAAATATAAAGTTGTTATATTATTTTCCAATATAATATATTCTTAATAGTTCCTGACAATGCTTCGCAAGCCGATTCCCATTCGACGAATTGCTCAAGCTGCAGCTTGTCAAAACCATTTTGGTTTGTTTTTGATATACAAGTCTGGTAATATGGCATTGATTTGCTATAAAATAAACAAAGTGTTCAGCATCCACGCCAGATGTTGCAAAAACAATAAGCATTCATGTAGGTACAACAAAATGTTTGGTGCGATTAGCAAATTTAGCTTTGTATATTGTATCATAAATATTAATTTATTTTTCTTTTTCAGCCGTTCTGCTACTGTTATGTGAATTGCAATCATTGTCATTGTAAAAATAAAGCATTTTGTCTTTCAATTTTTCGCTATGGTTAAGGTTATGTTTTGCAGAGTCTTGTGTATAAAGTTTCAGCTTGTAAATAAAGTGAGCCATTTTTATTACGATTTTTTGAACCGTCATGTGTTTTATGTCAGCATTATTATATTGTGTATCAATACCGTATGTTACATTAGTTTTAAAAGGTAATATTACAGTTTTGTGACTGATTGAGCACTTAGCATGTGTATAGGCCAAATCAAAATTAGTGTCGTTTGTGAAATTAGATACATGCGGCGCAAATCCTATTTTCTTGCGTCGCTCGTTCTTTGATATATAAATATTATGTAGATTGTTATTTTGCAACCACTCCACCAACCCGCACTGAGCCAGCGTGGTGAATATGGCCCAGTCACCCTTCATGGGTAGGCCTACGTCCTGCAGTAGACTATTAACAAGGCTGATACAATGCAACCACTCGCCCCGTTTCCACAAACGCTATTAAATTTCATTCGTCCTACATATGATATTTGAAGTACCTATAATCTATACTTATTTAATTCTTGCAAATATTATCACTACAAAACTAAAGTAACATACGATTCTCAAACTTCCAACCTTCCTCTTCTCGATTCCAAAGTCTATTTTTCTATAACAGCTCGATCTGCACGAAGCGAACAAGAAACTTCAGCAAACTGGAGCTCAGAACGCAAAAGCTGGCGAGGATACAGCCCAAGCTAAGCGCCAGATACAAGAAGAATTCAAGAAGTTGGAAGACGCGAGAAGACAATTTGAGGAGCAGAGAAGAGCGAATGAGAATAAGAAGAAAGAAGTGGACGAGAAAGAAAAGTCGCTAGCGGAATTAGATCGGCAGTTGAAGAAGAGAAAAGAGCAAATGGACCAAATGGAGGCATCTTTGAGGAAGGTAAATATATTTTAACTATCTTTCAAAATACTAAACAATCTTTTCTCAGAGGTGGACCAAACGAGCTTATTTTATGATTCGCGTAAAATGAGTTGCGAAATTTACGCTGCCTTCGGTTTCATACTAAAATCCTGTTTGTACCTGACGGCGATGCAAAATAGCTTGTCTGCTAACTCCGGACATTATTTCAAACGAATTGCGTTCGGGATGAAGGATCGAGCGAAGCAAGCGTCAGTTTGAACATATTAATGCAAATGAAGTTATACTTCCTTCCGTCTGGCAACCAAACCAAATTTCAGTAAAACGCAAATAGCGGAACTCAAAAAATAACGCTCGATTGGCCTCGCCCTAAGAAATCCAATGAGTTTACCGACAAGCTATTGAATCTAAGCATATCTGTAAATCATCTCAAAAATCTATTCTGCACACTGTTCCACCGATGTTCAACTATCGACAATGTTGTGTCTAAAATCTTAATCTTTTTGTGATTCCAGGCTGGCGGCAGCACAGCAGCGGTCACAGACATGAACCGCAAGCTGACTGAAACGCAAAAGGAAGCTGAACAGCTGAAGAACCAACTAGACCAGGCTAAGGAGGAAGCGAAGCGTCTCACAACGGAGACCGAGCGTCTGCTGCAACTGGTGCAGATGTCGCAAGAAGAACAGGCGCAGAAAGAAAAGACGATCATGGATTTGACACAGTAAGTATCAGTTCTACTTCTTTTATAATTCGGGAGACTAAACTAAGGATGAGACGTCTCAGGATTAAGTTAAGTAAGTATTAGTTTTTAGAGGTGCTCCTACAGCGAGAGCATTTGCCTATATTCAGGCGAAACAGTTGAAGAGCCAAAAGCAGTCTAAGGAGGAAACGAAGAGTCTCATCACAAAAACCGAGCGTCTTTTGAAACTGGTGCAGATGTCGCAAGAAGAACAGGCGCAGAAAGAGAAGACGATCATGGATTTGATCCAGTAAGTTCAGTTTCAAAGATGCTCCCTCAACGAGAGCATTTACCTGTAATGAGGCGGAACAACTGAAGAACCAAATTAAGGTTAAAAACAGTCGGAGAGTTCATCACGGATACAGAATCAATGAATCATTAGTATTCTAGACCAATTGATATGATAATTACTAGTATAATATCAGATTCGTATAAAGCCGAGTTCTTAATTGCTGATGTTACTCCAAAGTTATGTATTATTATGTTCTACAAAAGTTTAAATATTTAATTTCAACGCTTGGAAAGTTCAAAAGTTCTATACAAAAATAGTTTATTGCCAAACTCTTATAAAATCTCTATCAACTTTCAGGTCTGTGAGAAACCTCCAAGCCAAATTGAAAAGTCAGCAACAAGCACAAGCACAAAAAGAAGAGGTAGGTGTAATTCATAAAATACTTAGCCTGTAGAATCGTAGAATTTCACTAATAACTAACTAAAAATACTGTATTCAAAATTTTACAATCTCTTGTTATAATATGGTCACATATTTTATGAGAACTTATTTTATTAAATAGAATAATAAATTATTTTAAGTAAACGTTTACGGTACCTATAGTGTAGAACCCTAATTCAACAGATTGTAAAATTAAAAAAAAACGAATTCTAAAGCAGTTAACATTTCTAACCGAGAATGATTAATGATAATAATCAGTATTACATTAGAACATAATTGGTTTGTTGAAACATTTTTATATGATAAATGAAAATATCATTTATAAGTTTCCATACAAAACTATTTTTTTCCTTATAATTACAACTACGCCTACAGGCAAGTACCGAACTCTCGCCAACAGAACTCGAACGTCGGCGAAACTTTAGTACTCGACTAAAACTCTTTAAATTTCAAAAAATAAAATTAAGAAAATATTTTTTCTCAAAAGACCATAAATTTTATAAACAGAGTTTAATTTGGCATAATCCTGTTTTTTCTCATTCGCATGAGATTTGGATATTATCCATTTTATTTCTGAAGGGTTTTATGGGGACGGCAAATTAACTTCTGTACTTAAGCCAAGCTTGAATTCATCTACTAACAATACAACACTAACAAAACTAACATTTTTCTGTTCCATGCATCCAGGCCGGACCCGCTGGCTTCCTCAAAAGCTTTTTCTAAGTTAGTCCTCCGCACCAAGACTGTCATTCATTTATTTGCTCTTTTTCTTTTCAATTATATTTCTTTGACTGTCGGTTTCATTCCGCAAGCGACCGTTCTCTCCACATCTTTGGAACCATTCGGTAACACCTAAGCTTTACTAAACGCAATTTCGTATTAAGCATATTTGTATATTGAAGTGTTCAGATAATAATAACATTCATGAAATTTGAAAAACAGATCGATCTCCTCAGTTGATTGTAACCAGCACACAGTAAGATAATTATTAGTTTAGCGATAATTTTAAGTGTTTAAAAAAATAATCGTGTTCAGCGGGAGTTATTTTTAAGTATTCAAATAAATAAAAAAACAATATTGTAAAACTGTTAAGTAATCATGTATCTAGATAGAATGAGTAAGTTGTCCACTAATAGTCGATGTTACCCAGCTTGCAACTTGTTATGCATATAAATAAAAGTCTATGTTGATCTCGAATTATTTTTCGGTTGTTGAATGTTTTTTTGTTGAAGTAAACTATCATTTTTATATTGATTTATTCTTTCTTTCTCTTTTTTGTTTTTTTCATCACCCCCATTTTGTTAGGAGATATCCCGAGCGCGGTTGAGTGAAATGGCAGCGATAGATGATTTGACGAGAACTTTGGCAGAAAAAGATCGTCTAAAAACGCAATTGGAAGAAACTAAAATGAAAGTAATCGATCTAGAAATCGAATTAAATGAGTCGTCTCTCATCCTATCCGAATTGCTTAAGCTATCTGAAGGCAAAGAGCTGATGCACATAAAAAGAAGTAAAAGCTTCTTCGAATTGCAAAAGAGTGGTAAGGTAGTGGATAGGCTTGACAAATGTCGATACAGCAGAAGTGACAACGAATTAGACGTAATGCATTATAGAAAAGATCCGCCTAATATAAATAAGCTTACACGAAAAATATCCGAATTAACTAAAGAGATGGAGGTAAAGAATTCGAAAATAATTGAACAGCAGAGATGTATATCGATATTGGAAGAAGCGTTGAGGGAAAATAATAATATAGCTGAATTTGAACAACTGCTAGCGGTAGTAAGAAGTAAAGATGAGAGGATCAATGAGTTAGAGCAGATAGTGAACAGAAAGTGTGGAATGACGACAGATTGTAAAGATAAACGAATATTGGAGTTAGAAGAGGCGTTGAAAGAATCGTTTATGGTTGCAGCGGAAAGGGAGAAAGTTTTCTATCAAGAAGAACAAAGGAGGATTGAAACGCTACATAAGGTGAGCTAATGAAATATTTATTAGTATATTCTATTTAAATATCCATTGGTATCATAGATATTGTAATCGATGAAAGTTAGTGTTTTTTACACATGCAATCTTGGATCATGCTACAGTATACGTTCCAAAAATCTAAAAAAATTTCAAGTTTAATATTATTTCCGTTATTATCAATATATTACCAGATGGGTGCAGTTCCAGTTAGGGACTTAGGTGAATGGTATAAACAAACGATCTATTCTCAGTAATGTGTTATCAAATTATTATTATTGGACTAGTGTTGATAATGATAACTTCTGCCAGTTGATGTTGAGAAAATATATCTCTAACATTCTCCAATTATCTCGTTAACATAATATTCTGGAATATGTGACCTCATGTTTCTTGAAATGCCTGTTGTTATAATGTCACTTCATCATCCTACCAGAAACAAATAAACGAGAAATACTTATGGCGTTGCAAAGCTTACGTTATAGTAAATGTATGTAAATCCTCTAGAAAATCCTCTCCAAAATCAGGACACTAAGCAGTAAGCGCTTTATTAATAAGACCCAACCCAAGTCTTCCTCAACTGTCGACATAAATAACGCCAGTGGCCAGATGCCTTGTACGCCCTGCAACAGATTATTCAAAACAAAGGTTGTGAGCCACCTTAGAGCTCATAACCAAAACAAGCCAGATAGCCATTGACGGATGAGTCAAGGCGACCTCTGAAAGATCTCTCCTCTGAAATCCCCTCCCTGACCTCCCTGTAATTTCCTAAAGAATATTACTTAAAGAGGTAAACATTCCAGATGAGGAAGCTGGAGCAACGCATACGCTCGCTGCAGAACGCGTCAGCGCTGAAGTGTGAGACATGCTCGGCGGCGTTGAAGCGGCTAAAGCGGGTTGAAGAACTGCTCGCCGACTGCGCGAGCAAACGGGACACTGTGCTGCGTCAATTATCTGGTGTTATGTGAGTATTTCATCATCATTATCAGCCGCAGGACGTCCACTGCTGAACATAGGCATCCTCTACGGATTACCAATAAACACGGTTGCAAACGTCCAGCGCGTTACTGTAGTCTTAATTATATCGTTGGTCTACCTAGTCGGTGGAGGTCCTACGCTGCGCTTGCAGGTGCATGATCTCCATTCGAGATCTTTACAGCCCCATCGGCCATCGATTCTCCGAAATATGTGCCGTGCCCACTGTTATTTCAACTTACTAATCCACTGTATGTGAAATGATGGTTATGTGAGCCATCCACTAACTAGCTGGTCGACGATATTTCTGAAACGCACTGGGTGCAGGACATTTTGCAACCGGGCTTTTGTAAATCCATGGAAGAGGCTTTTGTCTCTTAATGGATGTTCTGATGGATGGGCAGATGAAAGTTGGAGGGAAAAAGATCTAGAAGTCTCGGCCTGGTGAGACTGGACAGAAAGATCACAGTCCCCTTATTTTACGGAGAAGAACAAAAAGAATGACTCATCATCAAGCTCAGTAGTGATCTAAAGATGATTTTTAGATCAACTTACTGTAAAACGTAGAAACGGACAATAATATACCCATTCACAAATCCGAAGGCAAAATGCTTACTGCAGACCTTTCTAGAACAGGTGTTCATTGGATGTACTTTTGTCATAAACACTCATTAGAAGACTTGATTGTACTGTACCGGCTCTACGGCATTTCTACTATGGATGTATGCAAGATGTTGTCCTTCATCAGTCAGTGGTGTCCAATTCTGTATATAAATTCCAAGGGACTCATTGGTACGTTACCGGGTTTGAACCTAAAATCTCAGTGTTCTATGCAATCTTGATTAAACGGCTATTATTAAAACATTACCTTGTTGTCTTTCCAGTCAAGACATCCTAGAAGAAGCAATAAGCGGGAAAGACTCGCAGATTGCAGAATTAGAGGTGAAAGGTGTTCTCGACGAGAGTGAAACGACGAGATGCAATTCCCTGAAAGAAGAAAGGGATAGACTGCTTAATAGACTAAAGATTGAGGTGAGTGATATTTCAGCCAATGTAATAGGTATGAAGAAGAAAATCCAAGTCATGGTACAGGTACATATTATGATGTTACGTCTAGGGTTCCGAAAGAAAGGGGAATAAGGAGACGAAAAGGAAAGAAGCTTTTGCAATGCAGTGGTCGGAAATGACGATGGTCGATAACATCTTCTAAATATCATTGCACCGTTACCTTCTACAACTTTCCAGAATGTGCGAATCGTGGAGCTGGAATGTAATATGGCTCAGAGCTTACATTTTTTTAGTGGGACACAAAGTAATAGCATACATGGAAACACTATGCTAGGTACATCAATGATACCTTCAATAAATAGCACAGGACAGAGATAGTTAGCAAAACTGGGCGGAGGCTTTCGGCATCCCTAGCATGGCAAAGGGATTATACCATTTTATCCACTTTTAGTGTTTGTTATGAATGTCATCCCATCCCATCCCACTTTGTTTCCTCTTCGAGGGGATAAATTGGAGGAGAGCAATTAACCTTTTTGACCACTAACCATGATTAACTACTAAATTAACCTTCAAGACACAATTAACCACGGCCATGCGTGGCGTAAAAATTTAGTACCAAAACCTTCCTAAGTTGTTTGTGTCTAAGAATTATTTTATTAGGTGTTTGCTCTGTGTCTGGGTGTTATTTAGATACTATCTACATAAGTGTGTATTTAATATATGATGTATATGTAGTATGTCAGTCTCTGACAGCCATATCACAAGCTTTGTTTAGTTTGGGGTCAGAGACCATATGTAAGATGCCCCAATATTTATTTATTTTATTATTTCACCGTTTCATTCCGATTCCGCATCTTTCCAGAACGAGCGAATCGTGGAGCTGGAACGCAATATGGCGGCCGTCCCCTCCCCCTCCCCGGAGGGCTCCCTGCCCGTCGACCTCACGCTCGCCGACGGGCTGCTGGCCGTGGTCGACGACAATGTAATAGTCTGGGTATTGTATATGGGAGTATTGAGAATGCGTGTGACGCGTGTGGCATTCCTTCATAATCATTCGAATTAATCACCATCATTATCAACGCTGGAACTCAATATGGCGGCCGCGTCCGTCGACCTCACGCTCGCCGTGGCCGACGACAATTTAATAATCTGGTTATTGTTTATGGTAGTATTGAGAATGCGTGTGACGCGTGTGTCATTCCTTCATCATCATTCAAAGCACTTTAGTGATCATCCCATTATGTTAACAAAGTTACCAATATTATTCCAAAGGATTGGCAAGTCGAAATGCCAGTAGATTTATGGAGCTCAGAGGAATATCAGGGACAGTTGGCAGAGCATGCTTATACGCAGGGTTGATGGCCGATGGAGTTGAAAAGCTCTGGAATAGAGAATATTATCACGGCTATCCAAAAGGAATAGATACAGATGAAGATCGCGCTCGATACAAGCTTATGATCAGTTTTACTGTGGAGTCCCCGCGGCTGAAATGATAGTGATTTACCATCATCAGTAGTCGTAGGACCACCACTGATTTCCTATATTACCGGTTAGAAGCAATTAAGGCGTTTTTGTTCAACCCCTTATTGTCTAAGAATTCATTTGCCCATGTCTTTATACCACATATTAGCGGAGAAAGAAAGAGAAACACAATTTGAACATGTTAATAGACCTACAGTATCCACATCCATCATCATTAAGGTATCGTAAGAAACGAGATTCGCCAGTGTGACTTTGCCCGCTTAAAATAATTTTTAAGCGTGGCAGTGGTAGTCTAATGACTACCACTGCCATCAACTGGCAAGAATTTCAATAAAAAAAGAAAGCTTAATATTAGAAATTGTAAACTTGCCTCGAGTGGAGAATCTTCTAGTTCATTATGAGGGAATAACCGTCAAACCGAAACGGATTGGAAAGGCCACGTTAACCGTATTTAAAAAAAACTATTATATATTTAATGGATTTAATCCATTAAATGACTCCTGAAAATTACTATACTAATTGGCAGGCCCTAGCAAAGATGGCGAGACGAGCTGAATTTGCTATAAACTGATTTGTAATATCTGCTATTTTAAGATTTTTTTCATACAGTTTGCCTAATTTCCATCCAGAGGTTGTAACATATTAGCATAACGCCCACAACAGTGGGCGTTATGCTGATTTAATTATGTACTATGTCAATAATTGTGTCTGACTTTAACAGCCAATTTTTGAATATTAGTCTACCTTCAAAAATTTATTAGACCGTATCCACCACGCTGGCCCAGTGGCTCAAACGAAATACGCAATCGAATTCTTTCTCAGGCCTTAGTAAGAGTCTGCATATTAAACGAAAACTTGAGTCCATACATTTTATGTTACTTTTTCCACATTTCCGCCAGGGACACTTTATAATAAGATATCGAGCTATACGGAAACTTCTATAGTTTACGTTTATTTGTCATCACTAACTTTTCTGACGTACCTATGCAAGTTTTCTCAAAAAGTTATTGCTCAGCTATTACAATAAAATGTTACATAAACTATCTCAGACAAAACAACATAGAATGAGTACAAAGTCACGGCATACCTATTATCTGTTATCCAACCGGAAATATGCTTATATCATTAATGTGTTTGACCTAAAACGGAAGTCACTATCACTACTATATTCATTACTCAACCATTCACATAAAATCATAATAGTACACACAGTTTGTCACAATGCACCGATTTTTTTTTTCTCAACAATCCGTTCCCAGTTATTTTAACTCTGATATATTATTATGTCACAGAGCCCGCCAATGTTACATTATTATCACCATCGCAGGTTAGACTAGACAGAGACAGACAAATGTCAAGGTAAAATAACTGTGAACGGACTGTAACCTGATGATGAATAATAATATTCAGACAGAGGCTAATTTAAAACTTACCATGCTATGTATGGGATAGGTTCTTTCCAGTGCTACAGCTTTTGAAAACAGAGCTATTGCTGTTGCACAGCCTCCACGTTGATTAGAATTTACAAAACACTAGAGTGTGACCAGGAATCAATATCTAGCTATAGCAACCATGTTCCGCTCGTTTTTAATACTTTGAGAATGCAGTAGGTATTGAAGAGACGATTTTAGTAAAAAAAAAATGTGAAATCTCAAGGGAAATCAATGAACGAACATATTAAAGTGCTTTTTTCGTTTTATTTTAAACTAATCTATTTATCCGTCACAGGAGGAGGACATCCCGGCTACAGTGCTATGACGTCAAAAAGCTAAGTCGAAACAAAACTGTTGTTTTTGTGGCATTAGCGATATTTCACCGCACCAGTCACTCATTCGCTACCTTACCAACTCCATCATCGCTTTTCACATACTGCCAACCGAACAAAACTAACAAATCTTCTCTCGCCCGCTTGCCAGGTGAACGCTTTCGGTCAGCGCGCGAAATTCTATCTTTTTAATATTTTGAGCCATTTACAGTTAAATTGCTCATTGTACGTTTACAGAAACTCATTTAGTGGTCATAAATAGGTAGTGTTATTAAGGTACATACACCTAAACCCCTAAATAATCGTTAGTTTATGTACAAAAGTGCATCGACTGATTTTCAACTTAGTTTTTAGTTAAATGCACTTTTGTGCATAGATAGACTATTATTATGGTTATTAGATGTATGTATACTGAGCGCCACACAAATTAAAGGATGGGAAGTTAGCCGCAGATGACACTTTGACGTGATTCCCTAATTATTGCGCATATGTGCACAATGCCTATACAAATGGCGAAGTAGTGAGCTCGGGCGTAGGAAGCGCGCGGGAGGTATGAGGTTGGCGGGCGGGTGTGCCCCGGCGTTTCGTCTCTCTGACTCCCGCGCGTACCCATATTTCGGCTTTTGCGCAGACCGCAGCACATAACTTTCCATCCTTCAATTTGTGTGGCGCTCAGTATACCTTGTTAACACTACCTTTTCATAGCCGCTAAATGAGTTTTCGTAAACTCACGTTGAGTAGTATAACGGAGAATGGCAAAAATCTTTAAAAAAAAATTGCACGCTGACTGAAGGCTTCAACCTTAACTTTTTAACGTGCCATATGACCAAAGAGTTTTTATTATCATTTGTACATATTTAAAAAATAAAGCATTTTACTTTTTTTATATTTTGTTTCATTTTTTTAGTAGACTTTCAAAGCAATGGTGAAATGGAACCAAATGATTTATTGTCGTTTTAAAATGTAGTTTGTTAATCTATGTATACTTTATTTAGAGCAATAATCGATTTTATAGTGAAACAACACTCAATGTCTATTTTTATCTTGTACCTAGTCAAATATACTAAAGTTTTTACAGCTTCGAAATTATTTATAAAGATATTTATACAAATAAAATATGTTATAGGGCATATGAATTTACTTTCTGTTGCAAAATATCTTATAATGCGTATGTTTTTGTGATCGCAATTGTAGCATTTGAGATATTTTGGAACAAAATGACGCAGTGAATTAGTAGTTATAATACGTTTCATGATTAGAGTTCCACCCTAGGTGATAATTACCTTGAAGGCCTATAACGCCCTGATGCTACTACCATCAGGGCTACTAAGACCTAAGGTATATAGAGTACCCATTACGCATCATGATTTAGTGAATTAGACACTGATATTAGAACTATTAAGTTTAAAAATGACAATGGTGATTAAGATATATAATTTGCAGCTATTACTTCTTTCTATGGTATAATCCTCGACTAAATTTACATATCATGCACAAATTATAAATTCACAAAAAGCTGTTTGTCGGCATATCATTAAATAATAAAAAAATGTCCTAGCTTCTTACTCATTGAACCTAATAGATATTGTTACTATTTTTGTGAAACATAAACGCTTGTATAATATCGAAGAGCACTGCCTTACATGCTAAGTATTTTTGTGAAACGATTGAAATCGTGTTGCCACATTTCAAGACGTCCGATCTCTACGGCTGCCTACGCTCGAATGAGGAAGGCGGGAAAGGCACGCCATGTCACTTCCGCTCAAGGCAGCCACTCGAATCATGACCCATCGTAATTTTTATATCGTGAGCTTTTTATAAATAAGCATTTTACAAAACAGTATTGTTGTGTGATAATACGCTGGTGTCTAAACCTCAAGTTTATTTCATGTTGTTGATAACCACTAATTACAAAATAATAAAACATACATAGTTAAGTAAATTATAAGACATTTGAATGAAAGCTTGTTGCTGTTTTAAGCAATTGTTTTTATATTGTAAATCACGAACATTGGGGATCGCTCTAAAACATCGAACCATCTGAATTCTACCGTAATTTCTTCTATCTAAGAAACTAATTAGACAGTGGACTTTTAAATCTACTATTAGATTAATTTAATTCAATTGATTTATTATTTATCCATGTCATATTTATTTTGATGATTATTCTGTAACTCTGACAATTTTAAAAATAAAGAGTTGTTGTTTTTATCACATTTTTATAATGTTGGCAAGCTTGAACGCTGGAGTAGTGATGTACGTAGGAGGGTTGTAGATATGCTGCAAAATGTTTCGTGAACTCGATTTTATTCAACTCGATTCCTTCCAGTTTTTAACTTATTAAATTCTATTTCACGTTTTTATTTCCAACATGTTGCAGCAACTTCTTTTAAGTGTTTAGATGCGTACGAATCACAATAATGGTATTAAATTAGTTACTTGTTATTGTAATAATGGTATATAAATATAAACAGTGGTATTGTTTGTCAAGTTGTATGACCGAAGTTATGCTGAGATAAAAAATACATGTTCTTTGAAAATATAATATCTTCATATACGGAACGATATAGTTGTTTCAATTTACCTATTTTAATTGAACAATATATATTTTTCGAAAGTCGAAAATGTTCGACCAGTGTGTGTTGCCAGTGGTGACTTGTAGTGGCACTGAAACGAGGTCTCTTACTATAGGCCTTACTAATAAGCTGCAAGTAGCCCAACGAGCTAAGGAGAGGGCTATGCTCGGAGTCTCTCTGCGAGATGGAATCAGAAATGAAGAGATCAGTAGAAGAACCAAAGTTACCGACATAGTCTAACGGATTATGGCAGTGGGCAGGGCACATAGCGCGGAGGACTAATGACCGATGGAGTCAAAAAGTTCTCGAGTGGAGACCACGTACCGGCAAGCGCAGTGTGGAACGTCCACACAAAAGGTGGACGGATGACCTCAGGATTGTGCTGGATGCAAGCCTGAGATGCATAGGGGCGAGGCCTATGTCCAGCAGTGGACGTCTCATGGCTAATGGAAGGATGAAATATACAGGGTTATTTCTAATCAATTAGCATCCTTTTAGGGGCTTATTCTGTACATCAAAACTAACAACTTTTGTTCTGCGACTTTTGTCAAAACTTTAAAAAAAATTTGTTGTTCCATAGAAAAATATAATTGTTCACCCACGACATAATTTATGGAACAGCTTAATTTATGATTTTTTTTTTAGTTTTTACAAAAGTCGTAGAACAAAAGTTGTTAGTTTTGATGTACAGAATAAGCCCCTAAGAGGATGCTAATTGATTAGAAATAACCCTGTATATTTTAAATGAAAATTTAAAAAATACAAAAATCAACGAGAGACAATATAAAAAAAAAGGATAAATAATTAGCTAAATCCTTCAAACCTTCCACAGGGTCATTAGTATACGAACGACTTTAGAGTCGTAAAGTCACAAAAAAATCTTTTTTATAGGAAAATACCGAAATAAGCAGTTTAGATAAAATTTGCAATTCGCAGTTCATTTCAGTGGCGATCTCACGGAGGTAGGACAAATAATCAATAGATATTATTTATTATTATTGTACCTGTACCTACTTACAATATTTGTGTTCGTAATAGGTATGGAAATTCGACGACGGACAAATGAAAGGGGGTGATCAGTAAAAAAATAATCAGCTGTTCCATACAAAATTGCATCTCGGAATCGACAAAATGTATGAAACAGCTGTTTTTTTTTCGAATTCTGAGTTGGCCCTATAGTAAAAGTTATCGTAATGATGATCTTCATCACCCCTTTCCGGCTTAGTACAGGAATAGCAGATAACCCTGTAGGTATGGTATATGTATAGATGTTGGAAACCGACTACGACTTAAGTGGCGCTGGCCAGGAGTGGTGATAGCAGGTGGAATAGATGCCTGACGGGCTGCTAATAACGGACAAGTAGGCGTTCCGTAGCCCCTTACAACCGGCTCAATACAGGCGTGAAATCAACAAAACAGAAGTGCGTGGAGTCCCTCCTCGCGGAAGAAGAGAAAATTCGACGCAACAGTGATTTTATACCCCCTCCATAGTTGTTGGAAGTTACATAGAAGATTCACTTTAAAAAATTACGCGAAAACCATATTTGTATCGGTCTCATTTGTTCGTGGAGTTATCTGTTTATCCCGCACGATCGTATGAGAGCGGTTGCGTTTACAACATCAATATGGTTTTTGCGCTAACTTGTTGCAAAGGGGTAGGCAAACCATCATCCGATATACCTACACAAAGTATGTAATTAAAATTGAACCAGTTTCCTAACCTCAGTTTCCTAAACGGCCGAAGCCGAAACTTTACCGTATTTTAATCTACAAATTAAAAAAAAAAAAGCGCCATCTAGCGTCTTGTAGTTGTATTTCTACTATTACAACTTTAGTCAAACTCATAGTAGTTCTGCTACTCAACACTAGATGGCATAAGATGTAATATAATGGCATTAAAACTGTACTACACAAAATAAATAATAACAAAAAACTTATTCCAAACACATTGCCCAGAGTTTTAGTTTATAGTATAAAAAATGTAATACTAAAATTACACCTGTTTATGGGGTGTATCTTCCATCCAGAATTGTATTTAAATATAAACAAAATCTCACAATAGTGTTCATAAGATAAAAGTTTATCTAGGTACGCTTTTATCCTTTTACTTACTCGGAAATATATTTTCACGCACCCAGAACAACTTTCAAAAATCATTTACCCAAAAACATTAAATAAAATAATTGCAACCACAAATAAATAAATAATTTCCATAAAAAAAGGTTCACAGTATTTTATTCCTTTACAAATTACAGAACCCAAGACACTAAATAGCTTTAATTCTACTGTTACAACTTTAATCAAACTCTTAGTGGTTCTGTCACTGAACACTAGATGTCGTAAGATGCAAAGTCATGTCAATAAAACTTATTTATTTGACTACACAAGAGTTTTGGCGGGAACGCGGAAAAATCATGTCGCCTCATTGTATTATTTTGTTAAACTTGTGTTTTTATCAGTGATAATTAGTGAAAAATGGTGGTATTTCGTTGGTTATGAGCTGATTTACGTGCATGAGTGTAGGCAAGTGATATAATGTGACGTATCATGTTCTTCCGTGTTGTTACCAAAACTCCATAGACGCCTCTAGTAAAGTCTCCACTGCTTTACTGAGGTATGACTTGGACTATGATTGGACTTGACCGCGACTTTATTGGACTATGACGAGACTATGACAGTGACTATTTTGATAAAATATTATCAAAAATTATTAAAACTTAATACTTGACACTGGCAAATGCACAATAATGCGACGCCAAAACTAAGAAGAAGAAGAAGAAGACTACACAAAGTAAAAATAATCTAAGCTTTAGCATTTCACTCATAGTTTAAGTATGACAGTATGACTTACTTATTCGAAAATATACTTTCAGGCAGCCAGAAGGATTTTCAACAAAATTGTCAATTACAAAAACCTATCAGATTTTTCTGTAAGTATTAAGTTCATCCGAATTTTAATCCTCCAAAATTCCGATGTGAGGTTTAGTCCGCAGATGGGAAGGTATGTTTATCCTAATTGTTTAATGATAGTCCGCTGCAGGCTGCGTCGAACGGTGCCTTATTATTTAGGAGCTATTATTTTGGGGTGCTCGTTGAGGACGCTGCATTAGATGCTGTGTTTTTAATAGAAAAATGATTATTCTACTACATTTTCTATAGGCTGAATCAACATCTTGGCGGCTGTTGCTACCTTAGATTAAATAAAAATAAATAAAACAAAAATAATTTATTTAAAACATCAATCCCAAAATTACACGTGAAAAGCAAAAATAATTTAATAAATAACACACACACACACACACACACAGAATTATAGATTACTAGTTTTTACCCACGGCTTCGTCCGCATGATATTTTGATTTTTGATGCAATATCATTATAATTTATAGCCTATGTGTTATTCTGATATATAAGCTATATTATTGCAAAGTTTCATCTCAATCCGTTCAGTAGCTTTTGCGTGAAAGAGCAACAAACATTCCTCCTCTTCCTCTGTGTCGGTTTGAAGTAGAACGTCGGCTTAGCGGCAGAACGGCAGCGGCGGCGGAGTCTACGAGCGTCGAGCCACAGTGTCGAGCGCCCGGAGCGGGAGATGGCGTCATTCGAACATTTTATAAGTAGGTAGGTACCATTGGTTTCTCACCGCTCGCCGCCATATAGTAGCTATATAGTAGCGACTCGGTAATGATACCATTACTGTGGTAGCGAGCTCGTGGCCACGGTAATGGGAGGAACCTATCTATGCTATGCAGTATTAAGACTCAGCCACGTTATGCCCTTGAAATAAATGTCTACAGCCCCGCGTGGCCGCGCAGTACCTACGTAACACCCGCTAGGGCTGCCTGGTAGGTAAATCGAGTTCTGCTGTTCTGTGGTAAATCGCACGCTTACTGATAACAAACCCACACGTTCGTCACTAAAGCGCGCCCTGCACTGTGGACGAGTGTGTACCGAAATCCGAAGCGCGTAAGAAAGAATGATTCGCGTTTCAACCGTTTGTATGAAAGACAGAACAACGGAACTGCATAGAAGATACTATACTCTGTAAAATTTAACTTGATCTCTGCAACAGTTACATATTGACATATTTAGAGTTGAGATAGTGGTGGAAAAAATCGATTTTTAAACAATGTTGTAATGAAATCGAAGGAGTAGTTGAAGATGAGAAATTGGTTTTTATTTACTTACTATTATTTAAGATCAAATATGTACACATGTAAATAATGTTATGATATTGAAATATACAATAAAATTAATGATAAATTAAGTTTTATTTAAAATAGCGTCAGTATAAACTATCGATATTTTAATTAAAATTCTATCTAAAACTCTGTAGTCACGATCATTCGTCGCCCATCACTAATCGACATGCCCATAAAGTATGACATTAACAGGTACTGTCTGTACTATTAAGAAATTCAGGACTTCATAGGCGTGATTTTTCTGACAGCTGTCGCAGAGATCAAGTTAAATTTTATAGAGTATAGGTATTACGGTGTCGTGAGTCGTGACACCGCGGTATCTAACGTATCTAACGCACCGACGTTTACTCGAATGCCTACAGCCAGTCTCGACTTGAATTAAAGAGGTATGATTGTAATTTTTTACCGTCCGCCGATCGATTGTAAATTGTATAACGATCGGTTTGGACGCCATAACGATTGTTTCCAATTGCATAATGTTAGACTCCGGTAATTGGACGTTAGCGAAATGTATCGGTGTTTTGTTTATGTGTTAGATTGGAATAGAATTTGATAGACAACTGTCTGGGTCGCCACGCAAACGCCCCCTATTGTTTTGATTTGGAATGTTTTAAAGATAAATGTGCATAATAGCAGATAGTTATAGCCGTGGTGGTCTCATGGTAAGTTTCCTATGGGGTGGGTGTTACTGAATAAATGACATACCGATCTAGGTAATAATATAATAAACGACCCCACCCAGAGGTCGTTGAATCAAATTCAGACCCCATACCAATGAGTTTCTTTGGAACTTATGTAACGAAGTTAACACCACTGCGCACAGACGTTTCAGTGAAGGAAAACATCGTAACATTTGTATCTATCAGATTTCCAAAAGAGACATTTTAATTTGAAGTAGAGCTAGACGTTACCTACGTCTAGCTCTAGATCATCTATTTCCTTTTTATTCCGATGTTTTCTGATTTCTGCGCTAACGTGCGAAGAGATCCGAAGAAAAAAGATAGTACATAGGAAGTTCTTTAGTGGAGACCACATACCGGCATTCTCAACATAGAACGTCCACCATAAGGCGGAGGCAGATGGCCTCATAAAGCCTGATATGGTCACCACAGGATCGACCTGCACGGGTAACACGGCAGAAAGAGAAAACTATTTTATCCACTTTTAATGTCAGTTGTCATTGTCAATCCATACTTTATTTCCTCTTCGAGGGGATATAATGGTGGAAAGACTATTCGTTCCTTTATCGTGTTACCCATGCTGGATACAAGGCGCTTCCAACTTGTCATATTGGAGATCTTAGGGGAGGGCTACGTCCAGCAGTAGACGTCCTACGAGTCCTACGACTGACATAATACTACTACTCTACCCGTGAGCACGGTCGATGCAACTCGGCCGAAACGTCGGGATGATGAGGTATTTATTTATCTCGTAATTTCAGTGCGCGATTAGTCCCGTAGTATATAATAATGATGTGTTCAAATCGCGATAGTTTAAAAACAACATGATACTACTATTAAATATAATTACTTTTTCCTAAAAGATAATAAAGTTCCGCGAAGTAACGCCTGATTCAATCTTGCTTTTCCCTTTCGTTCCACTCCCGAATACAAAGAGTGTGCACCGAGCTCGCGCCTCAATGCACAGGACAGATTAGATATGCACAGAGGGACAACTCTGTAGGTATACATAGTGCAGCACAGCGATGTTTTTGCTGTAGCTCTAGTTTAAAAGGCGCATCTGTGATTAGAAAAGACGAAAGCATAGGCGCAGCCAGGTTAGCCATAGTGTTGTCTTATCCTCTAAACTCAGAATTAAAACAAGGATTTTAAGCATATTTAATTAGCTTTTTAATTTTTTTGTATTACATGGTAGATAAAATCAACCGCTAGCTACCTGTCACTTTTGTCAGTGGCGAGCATCTGTCTGTGTTACCAGTAACCATTCTGAAATATATCCGCATCAGACAGATGCTCGTCACCACAGATTACAAATACAGAAGCTGTACTGCTAGAATTTTAACAGTATTTTAGTAATCTTACAATTGGACGAGTTAAAGTAGGGTAGTAGTATTTTAAGACATTGCCGCTCAATGGTACGCCCGTCCCGCACTCCACTCCACCCTCTTGCTACGGGTCCATATCAGAGGTGTATAAGGGAAAATGCGGATGGTAGTTATTAAAACGTCCACGCTTCTACCATATCAACCGCTGGAACGTTTCTTGAGAGCTATTGCAAAGCTTCTATCACAAATTGTAAACCGGCACCTACCGAATAAAAAAATTAATACAGAGTCGTGAACAGACAAGTGAGGCCGGATTTTTTATAAATGTGGTGAATGCGTCAGTTTGCGCCGCCATAGTTCGACTGACAATCTAAGGCGTAGTTTTGTTGCACGTGTATGTGTGTGTAATTGTGTCTGTACACGGCTAGGCGTAGTTTTACCGGCCTCACTTGCTTGTTCACAATATTCTGTTTTTATTATTTTATTTGATCTGAGACAGAACGATTATACAGGTATTTTTTTTCATGTCGTTTATTAATTCAGCTTGCGGTATCATGGCGCATACACTAAGCGCCGTGATTTCTATAATCCTTCCTACTAGAAGAATTAGGTACGGCCAAGAATCTAGACAGACGCGACCAAAGCTACCTTTTATGGTAGACATCCCACGCGTTAGAACCAAGCGTTTTGAGTCCACATTCCTCATACGAACTGCCAGAATGTGGAACGCTTTGCCTGAGTCTGTCTTTCCGTTAAAGTACAATGTAGGTGTCTTCAAATCTCGAGTAAATAGGGATCTTCTAGGTAAGCGTGCTACATCCTAGACCGCATACCTGCTTAACATCAGGCAGTGTGTAGTCAAACGCAAACCTATTTGAAATAAAACAATACTAATATTATAAACGCGAAAGTTTGTGAGGATGGATGGATGGATGTGTGGATGTTTGTTACTCTTTCACGCAAAAACTACAAAACGGTTTGAGATGAAACTTTGCAATAATATAGCTTATATATCAGAATAACACATACGCTATAAATTATAATGATATTGCGTCCAAAATCAAAATATCATGCGGGCGAAGCCGCGGGTAAAACTAGTGTTCCATAATGTGACCGGCCATGGATACACAAACATTCCATTCCATTCGATTTCGTGTTTGGTAGCTGAATCAGGGCCAATTAACCATCTGTTTGATCTCCTCTGTGTATCACAGCGCAGTGAAGCCAGTAGCACACCTGCTTCCGGCTGGCTTCCGGCCGCCGCGAACACAGCTGGTGCGTATCTAACTACGTGTGTGTCTGCTTGTCTAGTAATAAGTATCAGTAGACATTGATGTGGGTACTTGAATTTAACTGCCTCTTTGGCTCAGTGGTTAGTGAACCTGACTTCTGGATCAAAGAGGCATGTGTTCGATCCCCACCCAGAACAAGCATTTTATGTGATGAACATAGGTGTTTACTCTGTGTCTGGGTGTTATTAGGTACTATCTATACAGACAAACGGAACTCTTATAGGATCACTTTGTTGTCCGTCTGTACGTCTGTCAAGACTCTTTATCTCGGGTACGCGTAAAGATATCGAGTTGAAATTTAAACTGTATACGTAATACGTATATCTATGGTTTTTTGCATTTGTGTAAAAGAAAATCTTCTCAGTTATCATTTAAAAAAGTTAGAGCCGTTTATGTCGTAAAAAATCGCATATTTTGCGCTCACAATAATCAAACCCTACAGGGTACTTTCCGTTGACATAGAACTATGAAATTTGGCGAGAAGCATTGTCTCAGAGTACACATATAGGAATAAATCTGAAAACTGTACATTTTTATTCAAATCTCAAAAAATAGGGCCTCAAAATTCACAAAATATGGGTTCAAAATTCAAATTGAGTAAATCGTATCATGTAAGGTACGAGTATCATATAAAATAACTTCATTAGCACATGCTAAAACAGGTTTTGAATTATTTTAACAACGTGTTTGTACGGAACCCTCGATATGTGAGCCTGACTCGCACTTGTCCGAGTTTTTTTCCTTTCTGTGTATTTTTCTGTATTCTGTGTTAACAATAAAGTGTTCATTCAATACCCGCAGTCTGTTTTGTAAAGCCATAAGAAGGTAGAGAATGAAGTAAAGTAAATTTTATGGGACATCTATATTACACACGGGCAAATAAATATTACATGGGATATCTGACTACTATCTACTATATAAAAAGCAGTTGGGTCCTCCACAGACCGTTGAAGATCTAAAGATAATAACACCCAGACAAAGAGCCAACACCTATGTTCATCAAATAAATGCTTGCCCAGGGTGGGAATCGAATCCACGCCTCTTTGGCTCAAAAGTCTGGCCACTAACCACTGAGCCACCGAGGCAATCTAGAAATTGAAGAACTATTGCTAGCTAGAATAAGTCATTATGTATGTAGGTACAGTATTCAATCAGTAGGTATGGTATACCTATAAGTATAATAGCTATCCATCCGTTCAAGCCGCCAGGACGAGTGTGGGTGTCTAACTGTTAGGTATTGTGTCCGATTCTACCTTACATCTTACTAAACTTTTTGATTCTACAGGCAAGGCAGGCAAGCTTTTGGAACATATTGTTACGAGATGGGTTCTTGGATAATCAGTTAAAACGCCGATCATTCACTTTGCACTTTATTGCGCAAAATCACGATACGCACGACACAACTGTTCGCACAAACACTTCACACTGGCACTGATATTCACACAAACTAGTCACTTCACAATCATTGGTACTGCACTTGAACACGAGATGTTTTTGCTTCTACAGTAAACAAATAACTGATCCCCAAGGGTCGGCCGGCGTATTTATATCCGTTAATTCCTACAGTCTCGAACCTACGAGATAATTCGCAACATTACTCGATCTAATAAACGCTATTGTGTTAACAAGTAAACAACTTGAAAGTTCGAGACTTTCCTATTGTTCTCAAATATGTAAACACCCAAACAAAAACTAAACAATAGACGGCAGACAAAGACTGATCCCGCTCTAGTCATAAAACTATAAATCTCGCACTTGGGTGTAAGCAACTCGCCGTCATTACCGCCCGGCAAACCTACCGCGTCACAATATATTAGCGCTACTTTTGCAAAAGTAATTAACTAAACTTTATTGATTTATTACATAGGTAAAATATATGTTTGTACATGTCCATTTTAATAGCTCGATAAATACTTATTTTTTATATTATGTAGTTGTTTAATAACCTGAGCCAGAGAGTAGTCCAGGTTTTGCGTAGTTTACTTAAACTTTCGCGTTCGCGTGTGGTTCCATACATTTTAGTTAGTTCTTCCTCGTTCCCGCCAGGGGCGCTGTACAAAAATGTATAGAGATTAGAGCCTCGGAAAAAACTGCAGTTTCAATTTACGTGTAAACCTGGACTAGCCGCTCTGTATAATTATATTTGCAATGCCCGACAAAGGTTCTACTTAGTGGCAAATAAATAATATTTATGAAAAAACAGTTTTTACGCGATCGTCCTGCGATATTTTTCTATAGATTATAAAAAAATATATCTCACAAGTTGGCCGACAAACAACGGAGCTATCAAGTAACATCTTAAAAAAATCATACCGACGAATTGAGAACCTCTACTTTTTGGAAGTTGGTTAGCTACCCATTTTCACAGTCATAAACTTGTATTATCTTTAAATTATATTTATTTTAGTTTAGTCCGGTTGCACATTACTAGAATAGACGTAGTAGGTATCAATGAGCTGTTGAAGAGATGATGTCATCGCCTTGTTTAGAATGTGGAATGTCGATCCAATTCTCTAATGTCGCATTTCACATTATTAGAGCTTTACTTTGGTGAATTAATTCTCAATCAATTTGCTTTAGTCATTATTACAAATCTAGCGTTGGCCGCTGCGTCGCCCTCGTCTTAGGTATTTTGATTTTTATTCTATCCCATAAAAACATTTTATTTTTCCGGATTAAGAAGTAGCCTAGGTATGTCACTTTCCCACTTTATTTATAAAAATAATTATATACTATTTTGTTTAACGTGGCTCTACTGCGCCACAAATTCTGCTAATGCTATGCAAGTTCGTCGTGAAAACTATTGTAGATATATAGTTACGTAGAACGGACCGTGGCGGCTGGACACGAACGGATTGCTACTACGCCTCACATGACTTGATACTTAGCTAAAATTATATAGACTAGTAGACCTCGCGACGCGATACCTCTCATTAAGGGGGCGCCTAATGCCAAAATCAAGTGAAAGGTGTATTTTTAAAGACGTGGTGTGAAGGTAAAAAAAAACCGGACAAGTGCGAGTCAGGCTTGCACATTGAGGGTTCCGAACAAACACGTTATTAAAATATTTAAAAACCTGTTTAGCATGTGCTAATGAACTTTTTTTAAACGATAACTGAGAAGTTTTTCTTTTACTCAACTGCAAAAGACCATAGATATACGTATACAGTTTAAATTTCAACTCTATATCTTTACGCGTTCCCGAGATAAAGAGTCTTGACATACACACAGACGGACAGACGGACAACAAAGTAATCCTATAAGGGTTCCGTTTTTTCCGTTTGAGGTACGGAACCCTAAAAATACTATAGGAAACGAAAAATCCTATAGTAGCAAAGTAATTGCGTAGAATTTTGGTAAATAATATGGTTACTTTAGAAAAAAAATTGAAACTTCGCATCATAAAATAAATATTTTTTTTTTCAAATGCTTGAAATTATCAGCGACAACACCACATTATTTTTGACAAATTACGTAGCCAGACTAATGTTCTAGCCAAGTAATCGATTAGTTTTTTTTAATACATGCTGAAATTTTGAATAAATAAATAAAATGTCACCTAAAAATGTAAGCTGGCGCTCGAAGCCAACATCGTCGTGAACTGTGTCATGCGATTTTCGACTCTAAACATGGCAACATAGATGATAGCGGGCGATGCAAGAATTAAGCGCCGGTGAAATCTGTTTTTTTCATGGCATTAGGCGCACTCTTAACTGAATCTTCATAAGTATTATCTCGACTCGCTCTTGATCGATATGGTTCATACTCGCAAATCTTGTTAGAATTTGGACAATAAACAATCTTGCCAAATATCATTGAAATCGGCTGATAACTAGCGCGACAGCAAATGTCCCACCTTTTTGATATCCTCAGATCTAAAATCGCCGACGACAAAAAATAATCCATATACAGGGTTATTTCTAATCAATTAGCATCCTTTTCGGGGCGTTTTCTGTACCTCAAACTAAAAACTTTTGTACCACGACTTTTGTGAAAACCAAAAAAAAATATTGTTCTTCCATAGAAAAATATCGTTCACTCGCGACAAAATGTATGGACTAGCTATTTTTTTTTTAGTTTTGACAAAAGTCGTAGAACAAAAGTAGTTAGTTTTGATGTACAGAAAAAGACCCTAAAAGGATGCTAATTGATTTGAAATAACCCTGTATAATATAAAACCTGTGTACCAAGTGTCGTTGAGATTCGTTGAAAAATGCTACTTATACACAATAATCTTTATCTGGACAGAGACTAGCAAACACATAGAGTTGAAGCAAAAAATATTCAGAATAAAAAAATATCGCAGATAAGTTTTATTTTTAATTTTGGACTTATTAAAATAAATAAATTCTTTATTCGACCAAAAACAAAGTTACATATTTTAACTTAACTAAGATAGAATAATTCACTAAAAAAAAATTTATAACAGGTTTCTGTTGCCGAACTAGGCCGAAGCCTGTGTTTCAACTTACAGTGCCCTCCCCCCTATAAGCACATTTCCAGCCATAACATTTTTGATAACTTAACTTTATTCCACATAGTCCTGATAGGAAGCTCGAATGTTTAACAGTACAAATTTTGCAGATGAACAGTGTTTAAAGGGTGTTTAAATATTTTGGTACAAATAGTATGGCGGTTATATGTCGCAACCTATAGCGGCTGTAGCTAAATATTAAAGTCAAATATAATCTAAAGTATCAAGACTGTTCACCGAACATAACGGTCCGGCGCGACACGCACGCATGCACCCTGCATAGATACTTGATAGATCTGTTTATACTCGTATACACACATACCTAGCTTTCAAGGCTACACAGAACATACTAAACGAAAGGGAGGCCTTAGTACCCATAAGCAACCTTTTTAAAACAATGTTTTGTACAGACGCGGGTATTAAGTAAGTAAGTAAAGCATTAGCTTATCAAGGGCCATAAAAATCACCCATTGGGTAGGCCTGCGTCCTGCAGTGGACTAATAAAAAAGGCTGGTACAGTACAGCTTATCCAGGGCTTTCAGTGGTGTATTATGTACATCATAGCCACTTTATGATCATATTGTTTGTCGTATATGTGTAAATAGTGTTTATTTTTTATATTGTGGTTATAAATAAAGAGTTTTGTCTGTCTGTCTGTCTGTCTGTCTGTCTGTCTGTCATAGAAATCATCGTGAAATTCGTGAATTTATCTAATGCGAAATCGAAAAATATCAAATGTTCTATACATTTTGTCGAGTCAATATTTTTTAGTATGGAACAGCTAATTTTTTTACGAGTCTTCGCAGGTATTCGCATAGTAAAAGTTGTTCATAATAATCATTTATTCTTCAAATACATATTCATCAGTTTCTAAACGTTCCTGAATTTTGAAAAGGCACACCCTGTATATTTTAAATATCAAAATTGTCCTTACACCTCGTAAACGCTTTTTATAAAGACGAGTCTTACAGCCTCCTATCAGTTCAGTACCACTTCCCGTGTAACCCTACAGATATAGCGACATATACGCATTGCACGGTCGTTTTAATTATCTATGCGGCAACTAGATACCTACCTACGATACTATCAAACTATTTGTAGAATGAGGACGCCACTGATGCATTTTCCAAACTGAACTGGCCACTTTATGCTAGCAAATTGGTGCACTTTGTAAATATGTACCTACAAACTTATGTTAGTCAGACATTTAAAAGAAAAACATTATCTAAGGAATACGTTTTAATAACTGAACAGCAGGCCAATCACACTAAAAATTACAGGTGAACCACAATTGAACTTTGACCGAACTTCAACTTTTTATCTATTTTCGTATCGCGCTAATGATTTTGACAAAAGTTGAAACAGAACTCAATCAGAGTTGGAACGTAACCGCTGTCAAACGAACGGTTGGTGTATGAAGTTTAGCGTGATACCGAATTCTTTAAAGCCGAATAGAAACTTAACTACAATTGTAATTATAGACGGAACGCAGCTGTTTAAAATTACCGCGATTGGCCTGCTGGGCCCTGATTCTCTATCAATAACAAGGAAAATTTAAAAAAAAACCTTTTTTTAAAGCAAGCTTTTACTGAACAAGTACGCACCAAGACGAATCTAACGAGCCGAAACTCGATGAGTTTGCGTTGTTTCGTTACAGAGTTCCTACGACCAGCTTACAACTCCATCATCATACCCTTACCATTGAAAGACAAAATACTCGTCAAGACGATTCAAATGAGTCCAAACTCGATGCGGTTGTGTCGTTTCATTGCAAAGTTCCTTTGGCCACCTTCCAGCTCCATCATCAGATCAGCACCATGTCATCATAATATTGCATTATCACGCAATTTAGACATGCGAAAATTCAGCTCAATCGGAAACCGGAAAGTGGATCAAAAACTTGCAAGTTTTGATTACAGACCGACAGACAGACAACGGGACAAGTGAAACTAAATAAAAGATTGTAAAAAGTGACGTAACAGGAAACTATTTATTTTAAGCTTGCTAGATTCGGTTGACTTCATTTTGTACATAAACAACGTATCAAAAATATTGAAATTGTACTGTACTGTACCAGCCTTTTTAATAGTCCACTGCAGGACGTAGGCCTACCCACGAAGGGTGATTGGGCCATATGCACCACGCTGGCCCAGTGCGGGTTGGTGGATTCACATACGCCATCGAATTCCTTCTACGGACATATGCAGGTTGCCTCACGATGTTTTCCTTCACCGAAACGCCAGTGGTGTGAAATTCCGTACTTACATAAATTCCAAGGAACTCATTGGTACGGCACTGGGGATTTGAACCCACGACCTCACGATTGTTAGGCGGGTGTCACTACCTCTCGACCACCATGGCTACTATTGAAATGAAATAGGTACAAATCGAGCTTAAATTATAATATTACTAGATGACAACCCGGCTTCGCTCGGGCGAAATATGACTTATAATACACACACACTCATCATAATTTTACTTGATCACCATCTTTACGAAGAGCTCTTCGCTGCATCAATTTTTTACAATCATGACAATGATTACCAAATGCAAGGAGCATAGATGAAGGAAGGATCGCTTCGCTCTGAGCGAAAACTTATCCTTCATCTATGGCAAGGAGATTAGGCTGATAACAAAATGATGAAGGTCAAGCAAAACAATTATGAAAGACATACCTATATTAAAAAATAGGTAATTTCGGAATGATGGGTGTAAACAATATCCCAAAGTAATTGCTCAAAACTAAATGAATAAGTACCTACTGAAAATGTATCTATAACATTCTGATAAAACGAAAAGAAAGGCAATGTCAACTTTAAAGATTAGGTATGGCAAGTATTATATTTTCTATGATTATCTATCTATCTATCAGCCGTAGGACGTCCACAGCTGGACATAAGGCTCATAGATTTCTAAAAAGGCCGGTTGGTGATATATTATGATGTACTTTATGTAGCCTGTATCCTTTGCTTCTCCAGTGGAGTCTGATTACTACATTCACAAAATTAATAGCCTACACTCCTGTCCTATTTTATGTTTCGGATCATTGAAAACATTAAGTAGGTACCTAACCTTCGGTTAGGTACTAACCTAGTGTATTAGATATCTGTGGTACTAACTAAAGGTTGGACCTTAACGTGACAGTGACTATTTTGATACAATATTATCAAAAATTATTAAAACTTAATACTTGACACTGGCAAATGCACCAAAATGCGACGCCAAAACATAAAAAACTTGACTGCTCAAGATCAGTGATGCCAATTTAGCATTTTTATGCTAAATTTAGCATATTTTCATCTTGTTTAGCATATTTATTTGCAATTTAGCATACGTCATATTTTTGTCATGTAAAATAATTGTACAATAAGTATTTTACCATTAAAATTACATGCAGAATTGCAGATTTATGTCAGCAATATCGTTTTTAACGCTACCACTTTCGAATGACGAAATTGAACGGGTTTCTCTTAGTCAAATGAATGTATTAAAAATTATGCTACGCAATTGTTTGTCGGTAAAAACTTTAAATGCTATTTTATACTTATAAGATTCGACTTAAAAAGGGCAAGGAAATGCTGCTAGTCTTACGCAGTTCCAGAGAACGCACTACGCTCTGTAGGTACCAAGGGGACCATTAGTGGTCGATGAAGACCAAGATACTTACATTTTATTTGATAACATAATAATAGCTCATAGTCGATTAAAACACATATCTTGTTAATTAATAATAATTTTATAATTATGTTACGTTTCATTTCATATTGAAAAATGTTATCACAATTTTTAGCATGTTTATATAGCATTATTTTGTCACAATTTTAACACCACTTTAGCAGATTCTTTATTTGTGGTGTTGGCAACACTTCTCAAGTTATGTCATCCGTCATCCGGTGTCAATATGGACACCGTGTTTTTGTTTGTCAGCACCGTTATAAATTTATTAAAATACTCGATAATCCGAATTTTCCGGATATATGTTGTCGACTCGAAATCATTATTTTTTTATGTTTTATCATTCAGATAAAGTTTCGATCGAGTCTACCGTACCCCTTGACGAAATTATTAATATAGATTTTAAATATAACCTTTAAGTACCTACCAATCCCATGACCAACCAGAGAAATCGCACCTAAGAAATAAAAATCCACTAACGCACTCGTCACCACTATGAGTCCAAATTTTTCAGATCATAACTTAGACATAAGTACCATATGTTAGACGTTATAATATTCTTAGCCCTAAAATGCATGATTTTTGAAAAATTCGAAAAAAAATAATCATCTACAGAATTGATGTTTTACCGATACAGCAGCGCGAGTAATTACCTACCGTTCTTATGCGATCGTTAATTTGACATTTAAATCGAATTCACTAAAAACTGTATTTTCTATGATTTTTAGCGATTTAAATGTCAAATTAACGATCGTATATCAACGGTACTCGCTGGTTTCATAGAAAATCAGAAAATAAAATCGGTTCGTAGACTTTTGGCAACAACATGCATTTAAGGGTTAGACCTATGCTGTATCTTTACAACAGCCTTCTGCTAGTCCACTGTCGAACGTAAGCCACAATGTACGATAGAACCATCTTGTCACGCTGGCTCAGTTGCGAATAAGTAAATTCCCATACTCATACACCATCGAATTCTAGATGTCCGATCATCGAACGTTTAGCACAGTCAGTCTTGGGATGGGTGGTCGCGGGTGACATTTACAACTGAGCACTACTGTGGCTCTGATGACGCGTTAAATGGTAGGCCATGTGGTTTTAACCGTTTAGCCATGTCGGAGGCCTACTGGCCGCTTTTTTTTTCTTTTGTTTAATATTCCTGAGTATAACATACATAGGTACAGTTAAAAGTACTGCCAAACAGCGAAGCGGTTTGCAGGCAGGATAGCTCTCACATTAGGTAGGTACTTAACTTAGTATCTATGTACAAGCGGATAGAAATACATTCCCTTGTTATTATAGATACATGTGGGCAATGTAATGTCATTGTCAGTTATCCATTAACATATTTTGTTTTTATAATCTAAAGTTTGATACAAATGTTTGCTTTCTAAGGTGTTAAATCTTCATCGCTTAATTTATCCAACATCAGTTTCTTTAACATTTTTTTAAAGCCAAATTTTGTTTGAAATTATTTCTCGAAATTTTCCGGTAAGTTATGCACAATCTAGGTATGATCCAATGCCTAGTACGCTTACCAAATGCTTAAAGACTCTGGCATCAGTGCTAGCCACCAGCCCGGCCTATACGAACTTACTAGTTACCGAATTAGCTGGACAAAACGGCCCAAAAATATTACCTAAGTATACACATAATGTATAATATTGTGTAAGCATAATATGACAGTTTAGACATCATAAGTACGCACACAATACCGTTTTCTCATACTCTATAAAATTTAACTTGATCTCTGCGACAGTGACATTGACATAGAAGATTGACATTTTTAGAGTTGAGATAGTGGTGGAACAAAACGATTTTCAAACAATGTTGTAATGAAATCGAATGAGTAGTTGAAGGTGAGAAATTGGATTTTATTTACTTACTATTGTTTAAGATCAAGTATGCACACATGTAAATAATGTTATGATATCAATTAAATACTCATAATAATGTAACGGTACTATTTATCGACGTTTTTCACTATTATCGATGCTAATGTAACATATAATTGGGTTTAATTTAATTACACATGTAAAAATCTTATGATATTAAAATATACAATAAAATTAATGATAAATTAAGTTTTACTTAAAATATCGTTAGTATAAACTATTCATATTTTAAATAAAACTCTATCTAAAACTCTGTGGTCACAATCATTCGTCGCCCAACACTAATTGACATGCCCATAAAGTATGACATTGCCAGGTACTGTCTGTACTATTAAGAAATTCGAGACTTCATAGGCGTGATTTTTCTGACAGCTGTCGCAGAGATCAAGTTAAATTTTATGGAGTATAGTGACTGTTGTTTATATTTTTGTTCATCTAGAATTCTAGACAGATAGGTAATTATACACCTAATCAAAGCTTACTTAGGTACTTACCGTCGAATTGCTTCTCCAGACGTATGCAGGTTGCCTCACGATCTTTTCCTTCACCAAAAAGCCAGTTACTTACATAAAAATTTGAAATTAGAATAAAATAGCTTCACAGCGTAACGGCCGTCGACCCACATGCATAAAACAGCAATTGCAAATTACGTTATGCGATGTTACGCAATTTCGCTCGCGCTGGCCGAAAAAACCTAATTTTGAAAACCATGTTCGAATTATAAATTTAGATTCGTTTGAACTAGTTAGAATAATAGCTATCTCGTAATAATACTCGTAACTACATAATAATTTGACATGATACAGCCGGAAACATACTATCGGACGCGGCTGACGGACGCGACTGACAGCCGCGACTTAGCAATATGCACAGTCTTAAAACATCCGGCGCGCCAGACCGCTTTCGGACGTCCGAACGCTCAAGCACGTCCGAAGGTGACGTCCGCGACTTATGTCCGATAGTGTGCACAGCTCAGTGTACTTTCATAGTCTAGATACCTTCAGTCTATCAGTCGCGGCTGTCAGTCGCGTCCGTAAGCCGCGTCCAATAGTATATTTCCAGCTTAACTTTTAATTAATAGTGAATTGGTCACGTCAATAATTTCGAATTGGTGACGTCAATAATTTCTAAGCAACTATTGGTAATTCCATATGGAAACAGAGATCATTTTAAATTAGTCAGAATAATTTATTAAACAACAGTCTGGAAGAGATTTCTATATGCAATAAGGCCGCTCTTTGTTGCACTAGTTTTAAGTTGTTGTTTTTCCTTTCTGTGTATTTTTAGTCTAACAATAAATTAACTAACTTCTTGCAATAAGTAGATATGATTAACAACTTTTTTACCGATAAAAACGCTAGTTCAATTGAGATCTTCCTCCTTTTAGGGAATCAGCTGAAAAGTAAAAAGTAAAAAGAAATCATCATAATATTTACATTGGATTTACAGTTTTGCGTTAATTTTCAGTAAACTTTGGTGTTTATTAAATGTCTTAAGCTGTAAACGTACTATCGGACGCGGCTGACGGACGCGACTGACAGCCGCGAGTTAGCAGTGTGCACGTCTCAAAACATCCGGCGCGCCAGATCACTTTCGGACGTCCGAACGCTCAAGGTCGTCCGAAGGTGACGTCCGCGACTGATGTCCGATAGTGTGCACGGCTCAATGTACATTCATTATCCAGATACCTATCAGTCGCGGCTGTCAGTCGCGTCCGTAAGCCGCGTCCGATAGTATGTTTCCAGCTTTACATTTAGCTTACTAATAACAATGAATAAAATAGCTTACTAATAACAATGATAAATGATTAGAGTGATTAAAAAAATTACAACAATTGTTATTGTAAAAAAAATCTAAGATAATTGCAATGTGTAGAATATGATTTTTTCCATAGTACAAACATATCTGAGAAAACAGACAGACCCATTTTAAATCTTAGTAATTAAATTCTTTTTTTTTTTTTCATAAAATACCTATGTAGGTACTTCCTGTTCAGTAAAAGTAGGTAGAATATTATTATTACTAAAATATCTACTCATAAATATTATTGATACCGTTAGTTTAAAATGCCAAAATCCCAAAACACTTGCAATTCTAACTAAAATTGCGTCATTTGTCTATTTAGTTATGGGTGGATATATTTATATATCTAAAACAAAAATCATCAATTTTATCATGATGTATGTATCAATCAATATCAATATGACGTAATCATATGACGAAATACACCAGCAAAGGCAAAAACAAACCAAACAAACAAAAAAGTCGAAACGTTAACGAAAAAAGCACGACAAAGAATCGTGATACTAGTAAGTACCGAAATATTTTCCGAGCAAATACATTTCTCGTGAGAAGCCAAAAAATTAAAATGCTAATGTTAACAAAGCACGTGAAAAAATCGCGATTAGTTTTACTTTTTAATTTTATATTTAGGGCTAAGGCGGACGCCTGAAGCTCCCAAGCGAAAGAAACATACCTAAAGCATACCTACTGTATAACGCATAGAGGGCTACGAAAGTTACTGTTATCTTGGCATATCCTCTCTAGGCGAGACGCCCATAAAGTGTTCAGTTTATTATCTCAACGTTCCCGAACAACGGTATACGGTACTTGATGCGCGCGCAGCTCCCCCCTCGCTGCTATTGTTACGAAGCACCCATGAAGTACCGTATTCGAGGCGGGGAATATTTCTACCTCTGGTATATATTTCATCCTAAAAACACTCCTAAACTATTAGTACTATAAACAAAAAACTTATACCAAATTGTAGAACAAAAAATGACAAATTTTTCAGTATAAAATTTGGGTACTGAACTGTTGAATTTATGAAGAAAATACGGTGTTTCAGTAAAATTCCTTATCTCTCTGGCGAGGAATTTAAATGCGGAGCTTTATAGGCGCGAGCGTCCATGTTGGATCGAATTTCTGAAGCGGTGCGGTGGAAGCGAGGAATCCGGTACTTCATTGGTCTCGGAGCAACCCTTCGTCTTATTCTCCGTCCTTGTCTGGCACGACGTCGACTGCTCTGCTCTAGGTAAAGGTGGTGTTCCAGTTTTTTAGGGATTTTAAGACTGGACGGAATTTTGCTTGGCGGACTTGTGAAATGATTTGGTTATCGACAAAAAGGTGTGGAATAAAACAGTATCAGCAAACGGATTCTTACTAGAGCGTTCCAATTATGTTTCATTTCATATTGTATATTCTGAATATGAAATTAATAAAAACTGGCACGTACACAAGGAACACAGAAACAATAAAGAGGTAACTACGTTAGTACTGTGTAGTCAAACGCGAACCTATCTGAAATAAAAAAAAAAAAAAAAAAAAACTACGACTTATGAGCAATGACGCAAAAAGGTGAGACATTATGAAGAAAAATTAAAAAATCACGAAGGATGCTAATGCATCATCATCATCAAGTCGTAGGTATTTGACTGTAGGTGAGCAATTAATGATGATCAACAATGATCTCGTTTTTAAACTTTCACGATTAGAACACATTATTATTATACTACGGGACTAATCGCGCACTAAAATTACGAGATAAATAAATACCTCAATATTCCGACGTTTCAACCGAGTTGCATCGACCGTGGTCACGGTATTTATTTATCACGTAATTTTAGTGCGCGATTAGTCTCGTAGTATATAACAATGATCTCTTTATTATAGGATAAGTACATGAAAAAAAAATACTGTAAGAAAGAAAGCTTCCAGAAAATAGCTTTACCTTTGTCTCGCTCTATGAGCTAAAGAAAAGGAAAATTTTAATAAAGAAAAGATGAGGAAAGGAATGGAAGGGGATGCCTGATCTCTCCTATTTTCTAAAAGACAGGCAGTTCGGGGCTACCCACACCCGGTACATAATAGTAATTAGGTAGATACTTGGAGGATATTATCTATCCTTTGTCCATAACAGCTTAAAGACAAAATATATTAGTTATTTGTTATAATATGTTTTATTATTTATTGTAACATTCAATCTATACTCATTGACATCATAATTATAATCATTAATTTCATATACGATGTATATGAAGTGTTTTATTGTTTTGTATGTATTGAAATAGATTATTGCTAATGGTATTAAAATTCTGACTTGTAACAGTGGTGTTATCAATAAATGACTATAACTATATCCCCCGAGTTTTCTCAAAAAGATGAGTTTTTGATTCAGGTCTTAAATATCTGAAATACTTCCTCCTGCCACCCATCTTCGGACAGATTTCTGGGAATAAGTTGAGAAGAAAGCCTGATGGTCAGTGGTCACCTAGTAATAGTGAGTGTCAGGTTATTTCAGTTCCAATTCGCGCTAAAACGTTATTTTATCTTCTTTTAGCTTGTATTTCTTCTTCAGCATAGCGTAGCGTCATCCATGCAGTGCCCGCCGCCCTAACCCCGTCCCGCGCCTACGTAGTTATGGCGCGAACGTACTTTTGCCCACTTTGAAATACGGCGCCCGCCGCGAACAAGGACGTAGCTTGCGCAACGCGTGCGTTACGCTCTTGAAATGGCGAGGTAAATGGAATATAATTTATTGGGACGTAAATGAAAAAAAAGCAAAACGGTATGCAGGAAATGTTTAAGCTGAAGTTGATGAGTAAAAATCTCGTGAGGTAAGATTGAAATAACGTATAAATCAGCAAGATAAAGGAATAAAATGAACTAATGGTTTTTGAGACATTTTAATTTATGTGCCTTTCAGTTCCTTGAAAATCATCCATGAATTCATGATTCAAGCTGATCGTTTAAGAATTGTACGATTTCACAGTTTATTAATTCACTTTCTCTCTTCAAGTGTAACCATCAATATAATGAATCTCTCGTTAGGCATAAAACAAGTAGGTAACTATAAACTTTTTAGTCACAGCTTTTAAAGAAGTGTCCTTACTGTAGTCCCACACATCTTTCCATGTCTATTCAGCTAATACTCATGGTAACAAAACAACTAACAAGCGATCCTGTTATATTCATGTTGCACCACCTACACTAAATAGAACAACTATAACCGGAAACGGATGACGCAAGTCCTGAATAACAAAAAAAAATTATTTACTCCCTTTTTTTCTCCGCCATTTTCGCCATTTTAATTGTTTAATACATCATATAAAAGCACCTGACTAAACTGCCTAAACTATTTTTGTTGGACATCAGTTTTATTAGTCATCCAAAGAAAAACTTAAAATTACAATTTTTCAGATCTGGCGCAGGCCCTGTGGCTCTGACGGGTGTTATAAAGCGTGTGCTTTTTTGAAATAATTCCTTAATCTGTATTAATTACTTTATTACAAATAGTAACACTAAATTCTACGATTTTTTTCTACTAAAAAGTACCATGACAATGTAGGTATGTACCTAGTTACAAAATACGGAAAAACTCAATCGATCTCGTTTTATTAGTGACCCAATACAATATCGTTACAAGGTACGAAAAAAAATCAAAAATCCTCGTATTATTACCTACTTTTATCAGTCATCTAAAAGAAAACTATAAGGTTACGTAAAGTTACAATTTTTCAGATCCGACCCAGGCCGTGTGGCGCTGACGGGTGTCTTGAAGCGGGCGCTTTTTTCCATCGCGAGCCCATCCGAGAACGGAAAACAAAAAGGCTGGATTTATACATTTTTTCATTATTTTATTTATTCCTTTTTAACTCAGTATTTTATTTTCGCGAAAATTTTGCATATCGCCCGAGCGGGGCGAGCGGAGCTGTTTTAGCGATGGGAAATTAATAGTTAGTTTTATGCTTTGATTCAGTTTAGGCTACCTACATATAGGGTTATACAGAACTAGTTTACTAAGACAAAAGGGAGGCAATTAAGACCAACATTACGAACAACTTTCAACGTTAACTGTCAAACGGAAATTCGAGAAACAAAATCAGGTGTCCCACAATACAATTTGTCGATGTCAAATTGCAATTTTGTTTGGAACAGCTGATTTTTTGTGGAATTCCGGGTCGGCCCCATAGAAACAGTTATTCATAATGAGATCCTTTTAATCATCCTCTTTTGGCTCAGTACTCAGCAGATAACCCTGTAGGAATACCACGGTGGCCTGATGATTAATCGGTCGAGAAGTTCTCGAATGGAGACTATGTACAGGCAAGCGTAGCGTACGCCCACCTACAAGGTTTACATAATATTAGCTTAGTAAAATCACAGGATCGTGCTGGATGCAAACCGCTTCCGACCGGTCTTATTCCAGTAAAACCGGTTGAAGTCGTTATGACTCAGTAGATATTTTATTTTCTCGAATTTTTGCATATCGTTAGCAGTGCGAGTAAACCAATTGTTTTTAGTGATTAGATGGGAATAATGAGTTGTTAGTTTTCTGCTTTGGTCACAGAATAGGGTGAAACAGCCAGTTCTTACGGTACTTTGCTCAGAATAATTACAAGTAGGTAATAGAAGTATTGCTAAATTTTACTCAAATAAAAACTATGGTACAGCTGTCTTATTCATATCTGGTTATACAGCGAGAGTGAGTGGAACAAAAAAGAACGCAATGTCTGTCGCATACGTCAAAATCACAATCAAAATCAGTTGGAATGTCAAAATGGTTAAAATTATGTTAAACTTGGTCTTTTGTCTTTTTCGGTTTGAACCCTCTAGTTTCAGTAAAAAGGTTAATATCTCTTATCATTTTACCTTCCTACTTTTTACCTTTTTGAATTTGGACACCCGAGATAGTTCAATGCTAATTTGTGAAACCCTTCGAAATTACGCAAGTTCGGGTGTATGTGCATCTTTTTCTAACACCTTTTAAATTTCATTTTTAAAGTGGGACAAAGTGATGTACATCACTTGTTATTTTAGTACGGTTTCTATTACTGTTCTTATTCTATGGTAGGTACTTTGGTCCACTTTAGGCTACGCAATTTTTGTCACAGATTTTTTTATTTCCGAACTATTGAGGTGGTCCCATTATCCCATATAAATCATATCGAAATTGTCTGAGCCGTTTTTGATAAATCAACAGTAATGGACTTGAATATGACATATATTCGTTCTAACTATTCGAATTCTGTACACGGTAAAAGACGGTGGTGTCATTTTTTGATGCCAGTATTAGTGATAAGATGGATTTTTGTAAGAAAGAAATTACGTCAATGACTTCTTTATGTCCCTTTCCAGAAATATGAAGTGTCCCGGGAAAGACCCGTGTGCCACTTTTGGAAAGCCATTTTCTTGATTGAAAATGTGTAGGTAAGTATAAAATAAAATAGAAGACTTACCTACTAATAGATCGCTGTGTATTTTCAACCTTTTCGATGATATTTAGTCCCTGAGTAGGCCGGGTGGCGGGTGGCTAGCCCTTGCGTAAGAGTTTCGAAAGGCCTATGGTATGAACAATTGGGACCTACAATTGATCGTGTTATCTGGGCTAAGGTAGTTCTCAGTTGAAAATGCCACTCGCGGTCACCCATCCCCGCAGTATGTTATGTGAAAATAAGGGACCTGATATTTTTATCTTAATTGTACCTACTGGCAGTCCAAGAAATATGGTAAAAATAAAAATAGAGATCGGACAGGAAATCGGAAATATTTATTGACTACAATGACAACAGATACCTACCAACATGACGGATACAAAAACATGCCAAGTCGATGGATACAATATTTGTGTTAGATATATTTAAGTTTTTTAGGGTTCCGTACCCAAAGGATAAAAACGGGACCCTTTTGCTAAGACTCCGCTGTCTGTCTGTCTGTCTGTCTCCAGGCTGTATCTCATAAAACGTTATCGCTAGAAAGATGATTTTTTCAGAGATAATGAATTTCTGTTGCCGCTCTAACAACAAAAACTATATTTAATAGTTTTCCATACAACAAATCTGAATTTTTAACCGTTTTTCGCTCGATATTAATAATGGTAACATGTAATGGTAATTCACAGAATGTTTAGTTGTATATACAATTCAATTCAATAGTAAATAATTAAATTAAAATAAATATTTAAGGGGGGCTTCCATACAGTACGGAACCCTGCAAGCGCGAGTCCTACTCGTACTTGGCCGATTATTTTATAATCAAATCAAAATCAAATATATTATGTACAATGTACATGATTATATATATTTGATTTTGATTACAATGTAGTGCTAACGGGCCCCAAACTAGGCAAAGCCTTTATCTTGGGCACGATGTAATGTTAGTACCTACTTACAATACATTTTACCTACTCGAAACTATATAATAATAAAATTACTAAAAATCTCAGACCAAATAAAAAAATCAAGAGAGAATGTTGTGAACGAACAAGTGAAGCCAACCAAAACTACGCCTCGCCGTTTACAGACAATTACACGCACATCCACGTACAACGAAACTACGCCTTGGTTTGACAGTCGAACTATGGCGGCGTAACACCGACGCACTCACATATGTAAAAAAAAACCGGCCTCACTTGACTGTTCAACAACGTTCTCTCTTGATTTTTTTATTTGCTCTGAGCTAAAAATAATAATAAAGTATAGTACCTACGTAGTAAAATAGGTAGTTTGGACATTTTATGACAATTCATGAAAGGATAAAACATAAATAAAATGTTGAAAAAGTTTTATTGTTGTACAACTTACCAATTCAATGTAGGTAAAAGTTCTGGTATGAAATATATGTGTTTCAGAACACATACGAGTATATTACTAATCCTACGAGTACTTAAATAAATAAATCTAACTTCTGTATCTAAAATCTAAAACTATTTACGAAAATATTGTTCGGATATCAATACATGATCAAAGAATATTTTATTTTAATTTTTGTAGCCACCTAACGAATCGCCCTTCTGAAATCCCAAAAGCCTTGGGGTACAGTAACTCTTACATAATCTACGTATGGACCCTAAAAACACATACCTACTCGTACTAAGGGAGCTATACCGGAGGGAACGTTCTTCTAACACGGAAAAAATCAGAAAGACTTTCGCGCTTAAACACTGCCTACTCTAAAATACAGTAGTTTGTAGCGCGCGCTCTCTGTCTTTCATAGCGGGAGTGAAGGATGCTATCGAAGCTCATGTCACTTAAACGCATAGGTAGGTATAGGCGTCGCTATCATCATCATAACTACATAGTATAAAACAAAGTAGCTTCTTGCTGTCTGTCCCCATGTATGCTTAAAATTTTAAAACTAAGAAAAAAAAAGAGGAATGTTAGCCAAACGCTTGCTTGCCCACCCCAGAGAAATTGAAAGGTAAGGTCTTAGAATGGAAAGGTATTAATTTTTGTGAATTTTGTTTAATATTGTTAAGTGTGCACGTTGTATTCCAACTGCAAAATTTAACAAATTGAATTGAACAGGATTTGTATTATTTATTGCTGAAAAAATTGGGCAGCTGACCCGGCCTACAGAAAATCTCTTTGCAAATGAATCTGAACTAGAGAGTCCTTCTGGATTCTTCCATGTTTTATAGTAACGTTATAAGTCTCTAGGTAGCTGCCTATAAATGCCATCGGTAGGGGAAGATCGTGAGAAAATTTGTATGAAAACAAGGTATTTTATTGGAGGTTTACAAATATTTTTTTACGGTTTTATACCTTATAAAGTAAAAAAGAACCTTTCCCGAACACTCGGTTATAATTATGTACCTGTCTGTCAAAATATTTTTGTCTATCAAAATCAAAACGGAACTTTTACTTGTATTGATTTTCACACCATTGGCTTTTTGGTAAAGCAAAGCAACCTACTACTAACCTATATCCGGAGCAAAATAGGTAAGTACATAAAGGCTCTCTCTTATCTGTGTAAAACCGTAGAGATCTACCGTCTTACCACAAAAGTTTTACACACGCTTTAGAAAATGATTAACAGTACAAATTGCACGGTTAAACATTGGTTAAAGCGTGTTTAAAATCTTTTGTGGTAAGGCGGCCAAAGTTTTTTTTTTTTATATCTATGCTAGAACTATGCCAGTGAGGTGGAAGTTGCCCAATCGTCTCACAAGGTTAGGCCTATGTTTGGTCGTCGTCATTTCAGACATTGGACGTATAACTACATATCTACAGATGAGACCGGTTAGAAGCGACTTGCGTCCAGCTCGACCCTGCGGTTATTCGTCCACCTTGTTGGTAGATGGAAATCTGTGGTTGGTAGACGTACTTCGCTGCGCTTGATGATACTGGGTCTCTAACTAAAAAACCGGACAAGTGCGAGTCAGGCTCGAACATCGAGGTTTTCGTACAATCACATTGTTAAAATAATTAAAACCTGTTTTAGTATGTGCTAATGAAGTTCTTTTATATGATACCTTAAATGATACGATTTACTCACTTTGAATTTTGAACCCATATTTTGTGAATTTTGAGGCCCTATTTTTTTGTCATTTAAATAAAAATGTACAGTTTTCAGATTTATTCCTATATGTGTACTCTGAGACAATGCTATTCACCAAATTTCATAGTTCTATGTCAACGGAAAGTACCCGGTAGGTTTTGATTTTTGTGAACGTTGAAATATGCGTTTTTTACGACATAAACGGCTCTAACTGTTTTATACGGCAACTGAGAAGCTTTTCTTTTACACAACTGCAAGAATTCATAGGTTTACGTACCTATATAGTTTAAATTTCAACTCGATATCTTTACGCATTCCCGAGATAAAAAGTCTTGACATACACACAGATGGACAGACGGACTGACGGACAGAAGGACAACAAAGTGATCCTATAAGGGTTCCGTTTTTTCCTTTTGAGTTACGGAACCCTAAAAAACATTAGTCTGCTGAAAGGTTTTGCGTAGCTTACTGAAACTTCCGCGTTCGCGTGTCATTTATTATTTATAACTTCATTGTATAGGCCGAATCAAACAAGTTGGCGGATGTGAAGTAATGAGCAAACATCCCCTCCACACTTCGCTCAGCACTAAACTTAAGGGCTGACCATCCCACCGAATAGATGACATCCATTCGATGTTACGAGTTTGCGCCTTTGTCGTCAGAAATGGCGACTTTTCTTTGGTTTAGCGAGCCAAAAATAGTCGAGTAAATTGTCTGAGCCCTTACCAGCTTTACCTTACCTTACTTCCTTACCTTACCCTTACCCTTAGCCTTACCAGCCCTTACCTAATCCAGGTTTTGCGTAGTTTACTAAAACTTTCGCGTTCGCGTGTGGTTCCATACATTTTGGTTAGTTCTTCCTCGTTCCCGCTAGGGGCGCTGTACAAAAAGGTTTAGAGCCATACGAAAACATTTGTAGTTTTGATTTACGTGTAAACCTGGACTAATACCCCTCTTATACGCATCGAGCAAGTAGAGTAGCCAGAAATGAACTACTTATTCTGTTATATATTTATGTACTAAGAAGAGCTCTTTGTTGATTTTAACTGATGTAGTAGTCTCAGAATAATATGTACCGTCTCGAAATGTAACACATGTACTGTACCAGCCTTTTTAATAGTCCACTGCAGGACGTAGGCCTAACCACGAAGGGTGATTGGGCCATATCCACCACGCTGGCCCAGTGCGGGTTGGTGGATTCACATACGCCATCGAATTTCTTCTAAGGACGTACGCAGGTTGCCTCACGGTGTTTTCCTTCACCGAAAAGCCAGTGGTGTGAAATTCCGTTCATAAATTCCAAAGAACTCATTGGTACGGGACCGGGGATTCGAACCCACGACCTCACGATTGTAAGGCGGGTGTCACTACCTCTTGACCACCACGGCTCATGTAGCACATGCTGTGGTTAGAATTATTACATTTTGTCCTTTAGTTAGAGGTAGCGCGCGGCCTCAATATGGCCCGTCTGCAGAACTTAGCTATTAAATTGGTCTGCAACACGCATGAAAGCCCATTGTTCTACATAAGCTACATAATTATAATATGTGCCTACATCTCTACATCGTCCATATAGCTGTGCGCCCCAGCCCTACCCTCTCAATCATTCATTATGTTTTCATTCTGCCCGCGGTATTGTTCGAATACATTTAATTATGCAGAATTGTGTGTTTTTGGCAAATACGCCGCGAGCGCTTTGCCGGACCGTTGCAGTGTAACTACAGAAGGCACGGTACTACATAAGCAGAATATAATTAGACAAGTAGGTTCGTTCGTTCGTTCGTTTCAGGCATAGGACGTCCACTGCTGGACATAGACCTCCCCTAAGATTTCCAATAAAATCGATTCGTAGTTGCATCCAGCTCGATCCTGCGGACTTAATCCTCGACTTGACTGCCTCGGTGGCTCAATAGTTAGTGACCCTAACGTGAGTTCGATCCCCACCCATGGCAAATATTTATGTGATGAACATAAATGTTTGCTCTGTGTCTGGGTGTTATTTGTTATCCTGCCTACAAACCGCTTCGCTGTTTGACAGTACTTTTAATTGTACCTATGTATGTTATATTCGGAACAAATAAATTAAAAAAAAAAAAAAAATTTAGTTACTATAAATATAGTATGTACTTATTTAAAAATAAGTATATGTAGTATATCAGTCTCTGGCCGCCATATCACAAGCTTTGCTTAGTTTGGGGTCAGAAGCCGTATGTAAGATATCCCAAAAATATTTTATTTATTTATTTAATGAGGTCATCCGTCCACCTTGTGTGTGGACGTCCTACGCTGCGCTTGCCGGTAGGTAGGTGGTCTCAAAAAAATAACATAGTTCTCCTCCTTTTTGGAATTTTACATAGTAAAATATTTGGAAATCAGTAAAAATATAACTAATAATAACTATAGGTACTATTAGTTTGAGTTTATTCGTAAACGAAAACTAGTATACATATGTAACAATTTCCGTGTGGTTCCTTACATGTTTGTATAGCGCCCCCCTTGTCACCCCCGTTCGCCCTTGCTGAATAGCTCTCTATTTCCCTGAAAGCCCCTGCACTTTGTAAAGCAACATCTTGTGGGTAGGTATAGGTCGAATCAAACTTCTGGGCGGCTGTGAACTTAGCTACAAACTGAGCAAAACCCAATCCTGACTGAAACTCACACAACAACTGCGCGAGAATTGGTTTCGCGTTTTTTTTTTTTTTTTTATTCGAATAGGTTCGCTTTTGAGTACACACTGCCTGATGTTAAGCAGATGTGCGGTCTAGGGTGTAGCACGCTTACCTAGAAGATACCTATTTACTCGGGATTTGAAGACATCCACGTTGTACTTTAACGGGAAGACAGACCCAGGCAAAGCGATCCACATTCCGGCTGTTCGTATGAGGAATGAGAATTCGAAACGCTTGGTTCTAATCTAACCCGCGGAATGTCCACCATAAAAGGGTGGCGCTTTGGTCGCGTCTGTCTAGCCGTACGATAGAAGAAATTGGCAGTAGACCAGATTGTGCAACTCCTGGGCGCATTCTCCGAAGTGTATCCGGTAAAAGGCCGACAAACACGCCACATTACGTCGATGCTCAAGACTTTGCAGCTGCGACTTAGTCAAGGTGTCGTTGTCAATCAGCCTCCTGGCTCGCCTCTCAATCGACTCCAGACCCTCCAGTTGATATTTAGCAGACCCATCCCAAAGGTGAGAGCAGTATTCCATGCAAGACCTGACTTATGCTTTATAAAGACTAAGCAGATGCTCAGTAGTTGCGTAGTTTGTAGGTATAGCATCACAGCTGCAACGAAGTTTGAATCGACCTATAATTTGAGTATTGCACTGTAATTAGGTATTTGCCGGGTTTCCCCGTTGAATCAGCGATACCTATCTCCAAAAACTTCCCATAATTTCATTCCCAACCCTTGCCGTGTGCATAATTACAAAATTTTAAACTATCGCTAAAACAACAACATCAAAACCAGTTTACTTTGAACTCTCACTACGGCGCTTTTTTCTTTATCTATGTCGAAAGAGAGAGTTCAGCTTATACTGGTTTCATAGATTACTGTAATAGTTAGTAGTCTGGCACGATCTTAGGACCATTGTAACTTGAACTGTATTTTATGAAGTTTGTATAGAGTTGTAGGGTTCAAGTTATGATGGGGATGTGTAGCGTGCTAAGATCGACCGATAGGACGTTATAAATTGGCCTGTCCGTCTGTCTGTCACAAAGCACGCGATGCAAAAAAGTTTGGTATAGACGGACCATGGAGGTTGGAAATGTACCTAAGTACAATACGGTCTTTGGATGTGGCATAGAAATGTCTGTGTTATGGTAATAATTTACGTTTGTTCGTTTGTTTCAGCCATAAGACGTCCACTGCTGGACATAGGCCTCCCCTAAAGATCTCCGATAAGAACGGTTCGTAGCGGCTTGCATCCAGCATTCCTATGCTGCGCTTGCCGGTACGTGGTCTCCACTCGAAAACTTTTCGACCCCATCGGTCATCAGTGCTCCGTGCTATGTGCCCCGCCCATTGAATAATTTACACTGAAGTAAAACTAAGTGCGACATGTTTACGTTATGCACAACCATTATTTATACGCTTTCTGTCCTCTCCATCCTAAGGTTGCCTGGAAGAGATCGCTATCAGCAATAGGGCCGCCCATTGTTACACTGTTTATGTATCTTTGTTTCTTCTTTTTGTTTATTTCTTGGTGTGCAATAAACAGTTTATCTATCTATCAAGCTAGGAGACATGTCGTACTGGGGTGAAGGCCCATGTTGGTTTATGGAGAGCAGCTTACCGATAAAAGAAAAAAATGTACCTAGCCAAATGCAATAAAATCAAAATCTTAAGTCCACTCCTGTAATCCATAAGTGGAGGCTTATGTCCAGCAGTGGACGTCCTACGGCTGATAATGATTATTATGATAATGAAATCCACTCACTTGACTTGCTTTGCCTTTCCTATAAGGAAAAAAGAAAACTTGAACATCTTTAAAAGCATCAACTTCCTCATTAAGAAAACCTACTACACTGGAAACATGTTCCTAACAGATAAGAATGTAAAAGATATTGCATAGGCTATTTTGAGTGAAATAATAAAATAAATAATAATAATGATAGGCCTTAGCCATGTCAGAGGCCTTCAGGCGGCCTAAAAACTCTGACACCAGGGCTAGCCACCCGAACGAGCTATACGAACTTACTTACTTTAGTGAAATAACTGGTATTGACATTTTATTTTGTTTTATGTGGACATTATATGTACCTAATTATTTGACATGACTGAAAAATATAATAACTATTAAAAAAAAACAATTGCGTTCAAATACGTGTATTCGTTTAACTATAAACCTCTTGAGGTAGAAGCTAGAGAAACGTTGTTATTCAATATTTTCCCCACCTACATATTTTTGTACACCTAGTTTCATAGAACAATAAAGTCATTGTATCATAAAAAGATCAAAATTGAATACAATCCGGGTTTTTTTGGACAGGGCAAAATAAGTCAGTTTCCCTATTCCTATAGATTTGTGTCTGTACCAATGTTTGACGGATCAAACAAGCCTTGCTCGTCGCAACTTCATGTGATTCAATAACGAATGATGAAAACGATTAAAGGGCTTAAGCCACATTTATGGGGACATAAAGATCAACCAGAGCACGTCCACCGTTGGACATAGGCCTCCCCTATAGATCACCAATAAGCCCGATTACAGAGGCGCCAGCGTAAATTAATTAGCAACGTAAAAAGCGTTCTCTCTATCGAATGCCTAAAGTGAAAAAGAAACAGAACTATGCTATTTAGCTAATATAGTTACGCTGGCGCCTCTGTAATCGGGCTTAATAAGCAATTAAGCACAGTTAAAAGTAGCTTGCATCGATAGATCGTTATGCTACTTGGATTTAGAGACCACATATTTTATTTCATCCACCACCACCACCAACCCGCACTGGGCCAGCGTGGTAGATACGGCAAATACCCTTCGTGGGTAGGCCTACGTCTTGCAGTGGACTATTAAAAAGGCTGATACAGTACAGTACATATTTTATTTGTGGTGAAGCCGTGGTGGTCTGGTGGTAGTGACACCCACCTTACAATCGTGAGGTCGTGGGCTCAAATCCCAGTCCCCTACCAATGAGTTCTTTGGAATCAATTTACGGATTTTCACACCACGGGCTTTTTGGTGACGGAAAACATCGCGAGGAAACATGCATAGTTATGTCCGTAGAAATTCGATGGCATATGTGAATCCACCAACCCGCACTGGACCAGCGTGGTGAATATGGCCCAATCAACTTTCGTTGGTAAACCTACATCCTGCAGTGGACTATTAAAAAGGTTATTACAGTACATTTTACCACATCCATTTTTATGAAACTTTGCTCAGCAGGTAGGCAGTAGGTACCACGTCACGTAACAGGTAATTTTAATTGTCTCCAATGGAAGGTGGCGAACACGGAAACTACATTACATAGTGTACTAGCGGATACACCATCTTTATTTTTAACCGACTTCAAAAATGGAGAAGCTTCTCGTTCGTTCGTTTCAGCCATCGGACAGACAGATAGACAAAACTCTCAAAACCACAATTTAAAAATAAACACTATTTACACATAGGTATATATGATTATCAAGTGGCGGCCTTATCACCCATAGCGATTTCTTCCAGGATGTCCACTGCTGGAAATAGGCTCCCCCTATGGATTTCCAATAAGCCCGGCTGAAAGCGACCTGCATCCAGCGCGTTCTTAATAATATCGTCGGTCCACCTGCTCGGTGGACGTCCTACGCTGCGCTTGCCGGTGCGTGGTCTCCATTCAAGAACTTTACTGCCCCATCGGCCAACAGTTATTCGAGCTATGTGCCCTGCCCATTGCTATTTCAACTTACTAATCCGTTGTCGGTAACTTTGGTTCGTCAGCGAATCTCCTCATTCCTGATGCGATCTCAGCGCGAAACTCCGAGCATAGCCCTCTCCATAGCGCGTTGGGCTACCTTGAGCTTATATTCATAAGGCCCACAGTAAAAGTTATCATAGTCAGTTCCATTTATGTCATTACTGGTAACACACAACTGTCGAAAACTCTCGACTTGAGACACTGAGGTACCTATGTCGGACGAAAATACGACAACTCAACCAAAAGTGTTCTCGTACACTCTCTCTTTCCAAAGGCTCCTCGCGTGAGGAAGCCTTACGTCACAATGCACTCGCACTCATGTTACAATCATAAAATCATCCCATAAACAACTTACACGTTGTAAAAACGCTGTAAATGCGTCGTAAAAACGTTGTAAAACATGTAGGTAGGTGGAAAAAGTAATGGTAGGCCGTATAGGCTGACTTAGTCCTGGTAGTAGCCAGGGAGGTATGCGCAAAAAATGCAACTACTTTCTAAAAGCAAAAGCTTTGCTAACGTCACGATGGTGTCAGATTTCACAGTAGCGCCACTTTAAAGCCACGGCGGATTGGCCCTGTTACATGTTTAAAGACATTGACTGTGGTTTAACTTTTTATAATTATTTTTCTACTTGGTACACTAATTTTCAAGCTATCAGAAGTAGTTGCAAGATGCCTAACCAATAATTTAAAAAAAAAATGGTTACCCCCACCAAACGAAGAAACATAAAAGAAGTCAGTTGACTGACTCCGGGGTATTGTTGTACACCACCATGACGACGTAATACCAAAAAATCAGCTTTTCGAAAGTAGTTGCACTTTTTGCGCTTACCTCCCGGGCTATATGTACCTATAAGTACAGTACCTATACATTTTTCTATAAGTACCTACTCTTACTTGAGCGCATACATTATGAGAAGAAGGTACCTATCGTACATTTAGGCCGAATCAAACTTTTTGGCGCCTGTGAACAGCGGGTGGTTGCGCTGTCGCAATTTATTTATATGTTAGCGGCGCAAGACAGGACTAAGGAGCATTGGACGTCCAATGGCTGATAATGATGACTATGACAAATAAAATGAGTCAAAATACCTAGATCGCTGATAACGATGATGGTGACAAATCCAGTAGGTAAGTCAAAATACTCGTATCTAGATTGTACCCAATAGGTACAAGTCCGATAGTGTTTGGAATACTGCAGCCACCTTTGTGATGGATCGGCTAAATACCAGCTCGAAGCTTTACATTCGATTGAACGTCGTGCCGTGCGGATAATCGGGGATAGTAAGCTTGTCGCTTCAAGCTGAAAAACCGGGAACACAGGCGTAAATTAGCATGATGGGCAATTTTCTATTGGCTACATTTCGGCGAGTGTGCGCTCAAACTCCACGACCTAATTCCTTCATATATTTTTCACAACAGAACAAGCCGGAAATACCATCCCTACATAGTCGACATACTTACCACCTGCTCGTAGGTACTAAGGAATCGCTTCTTCCTTCATAATGCGGGCCGCCAGGGATTGGAATGCCCTGCCTACGTCATTGTTTACAATTTGGATATCTTCAAATCAAGAGTGAATAGGTATCTTTTAGGTCTACATACCTACTCCATCTTCGGCTACAATTTCGCTTTCCATTAGGCGAGTTGGTGGCTAAATGTTTCCCTATTATTGGATAAAATATAATTATTTTATGCAAAAAATAGCATGACCGACTTCACCCGTGTACAGAATCATTACCTACATAGTATAAAACAAAGTCGCTTTCCGCTGTCTGTCCCCATGTATGCTTATATCTTTAAAACTACGCAACGGATTTTGATGCAGTTTGTTTTAATAGATAGAGTAATTCAAGAGAAATGTTTATATGTACAATACACCTGTCCGAAGCCGAGGCGCATCGCTAGAACGCAAATATTATGCACGGATCGATGTAGCATTTTTTACATTATTGTTGATTTATCTAAAATGGCTCAGCCGATTTCGATAAAATTTAAATGGGACCAATTTCGAAGTATACTCTTTCCAATAAAAAAAGAATTATTGAAATCGGACCACTATGCAAAAAGTTATGCGTGGTTATACATAAAAAATATATATATATACGCTTCGAATTGTATACCTCCTCCGGTGGTTCGTCGGTCAAAAAATAGGTACAGTACAGTAGCAGTTTATACTGTAACCGCACCAATAAAGCACGAACAGACAAACAGAGCGCGGGTTCCGTACATTATCAGGCGAGGATTTAATCAAGACGGGATGAAAAATGCCCGCGGGAGCTGGCATGGCGCGGCGACTACCGTCCGCAGAAAAAGTAGATTACCAAATAATAATAGGTCTCAGAGCAAATAAAAAAATCAAGAGAGAATGTTGTGAACAAACAAGTGAAGCCAACCAAAACTACGCCTCGCCGTGTACAGACAATTACACACACATCCAGGTTACTATGAAACTACGCCTTGGCTTGTCAGTCAAACTATGGCGGCGCAACAGCGACGCACTCACACATGTATAAAAAACCGGCTTCACTTGACTGTTCAACGACGTTCCCTCTGGATTTTTTTATTTGCTCTGAGTAATAGGTACAATATTTGAAGAAATATATCTGCAATGTAAGAATTTGGAATAAGGGAACTCCTCGTTGCCAGAAAATTGGGCAAGATACTTTTAATTTACTTACAAGATTATTATGCACATTTATTTTAAAGGAACAATTTTTCGATTCAAACTACATACTTATTCAGAATTTGGAGAAATGAGCTGAATTGAAATTTGAGGTGTCCTTCCTAAGCGAAGGATGCCCTGAATTTATTTTATGTCAATCATCATTATCACGTCAGCCGCATGACGCCCACTCTTAGACATGGAAAATAGGAAGATTATGAGCGGTTTGTTTTGAAAAGCCTTATACTTACATACAGCTTACAGATATGTATAGACTGAAGAGGAAATAAGGCAGAACATAGATGACTTTAATTCGCGTTTACAGGGTTACTTGTAAAACACCAACAACCTCGCAGGGCCGGGTAGCTAACATATTTAAAAAAAGAGTTGCATTCCGGGAGTGCCGCAGAAGTGAAAACTTTAACTTTATGTCATCTGCCTTACGAATTTTCGATCAGGTCACGTGTCCTGACGTGACTTTAACATTTTTTACCCATCCCAAAAAGTGCAAAACGCCGCTAAAGAAGTTTCACTTCAAAAAGATTTGTTGTACGTCTTGTAGACCCTGATATCAAACATGAAAAAAAAACCGATAGGAAACGATTTTTTTGTCCGATAGGTCCGGTAGGTACATGGGTACATTATTGTTACTTACCTCCACAACTATGTTCTTATTCTTCTTTTAAACGAGTAGATACTCATTCCTTTTTCTGCCGATGCTACAGGGGTGGAATTGCAAAGGGTTGCAGTAATGAGAAGAATGAAAAATGGTCCGCCGCAGCGGATCACGGGGAATTTATTAAAAACTACAAAATTCCTGTCGGGTTGGTGAAATTGTCTATTTGGCATGTCGGATCTCTTTTTTTATGACCACACTGACGATATTATAATACGATATTCGTTTTTTTTTACATTAGGTATGCAGTTAAGCTACGAGCGAAAACCCTAAGTATTGTATACTTTTACTACACAGCTCGGAACTCGGAATTCGAGAAAAAAATCAGCCTCTTCCTCAGATCAAGTAAATAGGCCGCTTCATACAAAATTGCAACACAGAATCGACGAAATGTATGAAACATAATATATTGTTTTTTTTCGAATTTCCTAATTAGCCCCATAGTAAAACAAGTTCATAAAGATGGTCCGGATCACCTCCTTTCGGCTTAGTACACCAGTTTTGGATAACCTTGTATGTAGTACCTTATAGAAATTCGATACGACGCCACGCATGACGCAAGCGAATGACATATCAGCGAAATTAAAAAATGTAACTCCAACTAGTCCAGCATGCGATCACGACAAGACACGAAAAGAACTCTTTTCGACGTCTGAAAAAGTGACAGATATATACTTTGCCATAACGCTGTCTCGTTCTCGCGCTTCGAAAGAAATATTACGTCGTGTGCATCCTAGCCCAACCGGGCCCTGATTCTCTTTCAACGTAGCGTTTCATGTGGCAATTATGCTTCTGGCGAATCATTTGGCAAATGCTTCTTAGCCAAAAACGACGTTGAAATTAAATGAAATAGACATAAACTATGTGAAATAGACTTTTTCACGCGAATACTTATCATTAGTTATCATGAAAACATAACTTGATGCACGTAGCGCGCATGGTTTCATACAGAATCACCTCTGCTAAAGTAGTATTTTCTAAACTGACCCTACACACAAGCACCAGTTTTCTTCTCCATTGGAATGTTTGTAAAACTAATACTTTTGGCACTTTACACCACATTCATTAAATTATCTGCCGTCCCACGACAGGCAAACATACATTTCCATGTCCAACCATACATTTAAACTGTCAACACACCATCAAAAATGTCAAACAACAGCGTCTTGCAATAATTTAACCGCTATACAGAGTGCTATGGAATGAAGAAAGTGAAGGAAAACATAGTGAGGCAACCTAGTCCAAGAAAATCATCGCAATCAGCACCCCTAGCATGACAAAGGGACAAATTGTCTTTCCACCAATTTATCCCATCGGAGTGGAAACAAAGTATGAATTGACAACTGACATTAAAAGTGGATAATAACCTGCATACGTCCGTAGAAGAAATTCAATGGCGTATGTGAATCCACCAACCCGCAGTGGACCAGCTTGGTGGAGACGGCCCAAACACCATTCGTAGGTTGGCCTGCATCCTGCAATGGACTATTAAAAAAGGCTGGTATTATATAGATAGGTTTTTCTTTCGAGCCTAAGTATACAGATGACGGTGATGGCCACGAATATTAGTAGGTACTCACTGGTCTAGATCTAGAATATATTATCATTGTAGGTATAATCAAACTTATTGGTAGCTGTGAAATCAGCCAAAATCTGCGCAAAAACCAATCTTAAGTGTAGCTCATCGAGGATTGGATTTTGCGCAAGATTTAGCAGTTTAATTCGGCCTATACTCTTTTTACTATTGAAGTCAACCCGGAAATTGCAACAAAAATCAGCTATTCCATCTTTGATTATGTATCTGTCTAGATACCTAATTAGCTAAGCAAAACAACCCAAAAAATATGGTCCATTATATGGTGCCTATCCATACAAATTTTGACAGTTTTGACGTATTAAGTATGCGCTCATTGTCAATGATCTGGGCCGTTTTCTTTGTGATTAAACTGATTAATGTTTATGTTTGTCCATCTAGACCTAGACATTAAGTACCTACCTAACCAAAGGTTGTTTAAGTACTTAATGATCTAGACAGATGTATAATCAAAGTATTCCATACATTTTATCGAGAATCGATGAAGTTTTTGTATGGAACAGTCGACTAATTCCTGTCTATCGTTGTCTAGAGAAACATCCTATACAATACTGCGATTGGTCTATATTTTATGCTATCAATATATCTTTTTCTGTGTCGGTGGTCTTGATTGCGACCATAAAATATTTTTATAGATAGGTAGGTCACGGGGCGTATAAAAATTTAATATCGCGAGTTTAAATTCACTACCGCTATCGTGTAGGTAGGTACGCGGGTTTTAACTGCCTTCCAAAAGGAGGCGCTTTCATTTCATTTTATTATTCCTACCTACAATAGTGTTTGTCATAGTCAACGGATAACTCTACTATACAGGGATATTCCTTATCAATTAGCATCCTTTTAGGGGCTTATTCTATTCATTTTTGTTGTTTCATAGAAAAATATGGTTCTCCCGCGACCAAATGCACCTACCATTGGAACAACTGATTTTTTTGAGTTTTGACAAAAGTCGCAGAACAAAAGTTGTTAGATTTGATGTAGATACAGAATAAGCCCCTAAAAGGATGCTGACTGACTAGGAATAATATTACAATCCATCCATCCATCGGCCATAGGACGTCCACTACTGGACATAAGCCTCCCTTATTTGTCTCCCACAAGAATGAAGATTATATGATTGAAAGCGGCTTGCATCTAGCACCATCATAGTCCTCTCCTGAAATACAGTTATGAACTAGTTCAGGAGCCACTGAGTAAATAAAATTATTCAGACTACTTATCACACTGCCTCTTCAACTATCTAATGAATTCATTAATTTGGCCTAGATATATCGGTAGGTAATTTTGGATCGACTACTAATCTCCTTATTCCCAATTCGATCACGTAGTCTCCGAGCATAGCCCTCAAACATAGTGATCTTCTATCTATCTATCTATTCAGCCTGTTCCACCCACTGCTGAGTATAGGCCTCCTCTCTTTCTCGCCATTCTTTCCGGTCTTGTGCTAGCCTCATCCATTGTTTCCCGACAAGTTTGTTGACCCCAGGTAGCAAAGTGACGTCAGTGACGCATAAACGACGTCACTCTTAGGTCATAATAGGGTCGGTCGTTAATGCGTCGTCGATGACGTCATAATGTACGTCAATTAAAAGTCATTATTTCGACGTCTCATATTCACTATAAAATTGACGTTTTATTGACGTCCATTTAGGGTCAATATCAGGACGTACTATATTCGCCACAAAGTAGACGTTTTACTGACGTCCATGTAGGGTCAATATCAGGACGTACCATATTCGCCACAAAGTGTACGTTTTACTGACGTCCATTTAGGGTCAATATCAGGACGTACCATATTCGCCACAAAAGGGACGTTTTATTGACCTCTATTTAGGGTCAATATTAGGACGTACCAAATTCGCCACAAAGTAGAAGATTTACTGACGTCTCTTCAGGGTTATTATTAAGACGTATCATATTCGTCTCTGGTGGACGTTTTACTGACGTCCATTTAGGGTCAATATCAGGACGTACCATATTCGCCACAAAGTGGACGTTTTATTGACCTCTATTTAGGGTCAATATTAGAACGTACCATATTCCCCACAAAGTGGATGATTTACTGACGTCTATTCAGGGTCATTATTAGGACGTATCATATTCGTCTCTGGTGGACGTTTTACTGCCGTTCATTTAGGGTCAATATCAGGACGTACCATATTCGCCACAAAGGGGACGTTTTATTGATCTCTATTTAGGGTCAATATTAGGACGTACCATATTCGCCACAAAGTGGAAGATTTACTGACGTCTCTTCAGGGTCATTATTAGGACGTATCATATTCGTCTCTGCTGGACGTTTTACTGACGTCCATCTAGGGTCAATATCAGGACGTACCATATTCGTCACAAAGTGGACGTTTTACTGACGTCAATTTAGAGTCAAAGTCAGGACGTACCATATTCACCACAAAGTGGACGATTTACTGACGTCTATTCAGGGTCATTATTAGGACATATCATATTCGTCTCTGGTGGACGTTTTACTGACGTCCATTTAGGGTCAATATCAGGACGTACCATATTCGCCACAAAGGGGATGTTTTATTGACCTCTATATAGAGTCAATATTAGGAGGAAGCCATATTCGCCACAAAGTGGATGATTTACTGACGTCTATTTGGGGTCATTATTAGGACGTATCATATTCGTCTCTAGTGGACGTTTTACTGACGTCCATTTAGGGTCAATATCAGGACGTACCATATTCGCCACAAAAGGGACGTTTTATTGACCTCTATTTAGGGTCAATATTAGGACGTACCAAATTCGCCACAAAGTGGAAGATTTACTGACGTCTCTCCAGGGTTATTATTAAGACGTATCATATTCGTCTCTGGTGGACGTTTTACTGACGTCCATTTAGGGTCAATATCAGGACGTACCATATTCGCCACAAAGGGGACGTTTTATTGACCTCTATTTAGGGTCAATATTAGGACGTACCATATTGTACCATATTGTTTGCACGCGCGCTCGCATCGGTGCGGACGTGTTTACTTTTTGTCGCAGCAATTATTTCTATTTAGTTCGATCGCAATGTTTACGTTTTGCCGGGCTTGTAAAAAAGACGTTACCGGTGAACTTATAATGAAGTGTACACTATCAAACTGTGAAAAAGTGTATCATATATTGTGTCTCGGTATTAAAAGACGAGATTTCGAGTCTTTTTCTACGGACTATGTGCGCCAATGGATTTGCCCGATGTGTGACAGCACAAAAAGAAAACGTGCTGGGAATGACACGCCAGTTTGCACTCCAGAACATAGGAAGTTACCAACAATAGCGAGCCCTAATTATGTCAATAACCAACGGGGTAGCAAGTGCAGTCAAATGGAAGTTTCCGTGCTGGAGAATGACGGCGGTTTGTTATCAGAATTCCAAGAATTTCGTCGGGAACTTAGAAAAAGATTACATACGCAAGACCAACATATTTTACAAATTCAAAATGTATGTTCAGCTACTAATGACGAAATTCAGGTACTAAAGACCGTTATAAAAGATAGGCGATGTTCGTGCGATTTGACCTCAATAGATACCTACTTAAAATGCTTTGCGACCGCAATCAGCGCATCGAGTCATTGTAATGTAATGCACAAACAAATCAAATAATTTCAAGTGTCAGCAAAAGTCCGATTCAGGTGCAGAAACAAGTTAACACCAACCTGATTAGTGATAACAGTGCATTAGTAATTTCTCCAAGAGAGAATAAATAGTTAATCTAAATGTGCCATGGTCATAAAATTGCTATGGGATCGACATTGTAATTTTAAGACTATGGATTCATAACAATTATTGATTATATATAACAGTCTATGTATGTATATACTTCTTGAATATAAATCTATTATGCTACTTACATTGTTTTGTTTGGTTTCATCCATAGTCCTAAGAGTCTGTTCAGGGTACGTGTATAATATAGGATGCCTGCTATCGCAAACTAAATTCTAAATTCTTTTCGTCATTTACTTTCTTCACAGGAAAGTGACTGGGCTGTACATATTAGGGCAGCCATCGTCGTTGGAGTATCGTCATTTACTTAGTTCACAGGGACTGGGCCATACATACAAAGGCAGCCGCCGACATATTAGTGACGTCATACACAGGATTCACAGTAACGTCACTATGAATACTGTATATGACGTCACTCCAACGTTTGTGTCTACCTTAATATGTACGGCCCAGTAACGTCCCTATGAGTACAGTAAATGACGTCTCTCCAACGTAAGTGGCTGCCCTAATATGTGCGGCTTAGTGACGTTTTTATGAATACAGTAAATGACGTCGCTCCAACGTCAGTGGCTGCTCTAATATGTACGGCCTAGTGACGTCCTTATGAATACAGTGAATGACGTCACTCCAACGTCAGTGGCTGCCCTATTATAAACGTCCAAGTGTCGTCTCTATGAATGCAGTATATGACGTCACTCCAATGTCAGTATATGGCGTCACTACAACGTCAGCATATGACGTCACTCCAACGTCAGTATATGGCGTCACTCCAACGTCAGCATATGACGTCACTGCAACGTCAGTATATGGCGTCACTCCAACGTCAGCATATGACGTCACTCCAACGTCAGTATATGACGTCACTCCAATGTCAGTATATGGCGTCACTCCAACGTCAGCATATGACGTCACTCCAACGTCAGTATATGGCGTCACTCCAACGTCAGTATATGGCGTCACTCCAACGTCAGCATATGACGTCACTCCAACGTCAGTATATGACGTCACTCCAACGTCAGTATATGACGTCACTCCAACGTCAGTATATGGCGTCACTCCAACGTCCTCCAACTTACGTCATGAGGCTGTGACAAATTGTCGTCATCTGAAGAAACTACCGGTCTCTTACGTCGAGCAGTACCGTAAACGGACGTCATAATAACGTATAAATGCTACCTGGGACGTCATCCGACGATCGGGCTGGCGGTCTGCCTCTGTGTCTTCGTCCTTCTCTCGGGTACCACTCGGTGACTGCCTTGGTCCACCTGTTGTCATCCCGTCTAGCCAAGTGTCCTGTCCGTCTCCAATTTAGCTTGGCGATGCGTGTGCCTACATCTTCGACTTTTGTGCGACATCGAATTTCCACGATAGTGATAGTTTTCTATAGTGATCTTACTCACCTTTAAAGGAACTCCGCATTTTTAGATCGAATCAAACTTATTGGCAGCTGTGATGCGTTACCTACAAGCTCCGGATAGCCCAATCCTGACTGAAGCTCACATATATATTCACAGTAGTTGCAGTCGACAAGAATTTCGATTCGACCAATGCACCTACCTAGAGCTTATGCAAAAAGAGAAGCGTCATAAGTGAGGTCGCCCGTGTGCCATTTTACTAATTTTGTTACGTTGACAACACTAGGTACTCTGTCATTGCTAGTACAACTAAGCGTTTGATACTTGGTAGATACCAATTCTGTTTTCATCCGTAGACTCGCGTCTACCAAGTAGTCGTTACCTCGGCTGCTGATTAAAATCTTATTGTTAGTTCACCGTAGGGCCACGACAGTTCTATTTTTGCACAAACTCTACTAAAGACAATTTCATATATTATCAAATAGTGATAACTCGTGTCAATAAAGAAGAGATTTGGGGGATCGTGTCCTCTCGCTTGCACAACTAAATGAGTGCGAGCGAGAGGAGACGAATTTTCGGATGTTTTCTTTATTGACTCGTGTCATAAGTAAGTAATATTAATTTTATGTCTAAAGAACTTGACATATACCCAACAAACAAGTTGGTACTCCAACAGACGTAGGCATCGTACTTAAAATATCTCATTTGTAGGTTATTTCGTTACGCGTCCCCGTTCTAGCCACCTACAGTCCACCCGCAAAAAGCGGTAACTGCAAACTGCACCATAAAATTATTTACGGACTTACCTGCGCGTTTAACGAGAGCCCTAAAGTGGGAAGTATTTTTATGTCGCGTTTACGATTTGCTTTCAGCCGGGTTATAGCATGCTCCTTTGAACACGGAAAAATACAGAAACACTTTCGTATTAAAAAAAATCGCAGGAACTAATAAAATTACTTTACGTTGGAGTCATTTAGAGTCAGGGGCGGTGTTTGAATTGCCATGGCATTATTACTATGTACTTCAAAATAAAAGCTCAACCCAAGATACGTTAGAAGTTTGTTCACCATTACTGTGAAACCGATTTTGACATATGATCACTAGTTCAAGTGTAATTTGTGTCAAGATTACATAGGAGTTTCTATGCAAATTTTCGCCGCCATGTTTCTGATTCTCTATCGACAAAATGTAACGTAACGCGGTATTTTTTTATTTGCGTGAATTTCGTTTGGAGAAATGTTTGATAAATGTAAAATGAAATTTAAAATTAAAATGAACAATAAACTGAATTTAATTTATGATATTTGAAAAATAAATATTTTTGATGCGAATTTCTTAAAAACAAAGAGCACGTTACACGCTTGTTTTCAGACAGAATCACCCACCATGCATCACAACTTATTTACTTTATGCCACTTCTACTGTTTTTCGTTATTCTGAGTTTGGAGTCTGTAGCGCCATCTCTGTCTTTTAAAGCGGATTTAACGGTTAGAACACCGGTTCTCAAACTTTTTTGGTGACGGAACCGGAACGGAACCCTTTTGGAAAGTGAAATATTAAACGGAGCCCTAAAATACACAAAAATTTGTTTATGAAAATATTTATATTCAAAATTCGTCTATCCCCCGTGACTCAACTGCTTGGCTCAACCAGTAGAGCGAGGGGAAATTTTACTTTCAATTTCATGATAAAATGAGACAGTTGCAAAATAATTACCAAGGTAAATATCTAATTGGAGATGTGACTGAATTGAAAAGAATTTAAAATCCATCAGGTACTTTTTTTAATTTTTGTATTGTTCTTCGGAAAATAGGTAGGTATTTCTTAAAAGGAGCGTGCATTACATGAGATATCGGCCCAATTCTTAAAACAATTAATATTTAGAAACATTTGAGTCACTAGATTCTAGTGGCAAAATTATTATTTTTGTGTTTTTTCTCATTAATATCAGTATTCTCATGGAGCTTCAACACAGGGTTCCCTTAGGATTCCGCGGAGCACACCTTGAGAATGGCTGATCTACAGTATTCTAGAGTCTTTCTGGTTTCTTTCATGTTCGATGCGTGACTCATTCGTCCCAGTTCGGGAGACTTCGGCGAATTCCGTCTTTTTATTTGTGATTAAATTTTTATTTTTGCTGAAAGGTATTATGGTAAGGTGATAGAAACGTTTTTATGTCAGATTTCATAGTGTTTGTGAGAAAGTATATTTTTTAAGTATTGTTTTGTTTTTCAATACCTATAATATTTGGCAAGCTACAATAGTATAGCTATTTCATCGAAGTTACGCGATTCATTTGAAGTTAATATGTACCTATATAATGTCGTTGAGAACATCAAAATTATCTAATATTTTCCAATATTTGTTACAGCTTTATCATTGTATAGTTGTTACTAATATAGCCTACTATAAGAGACATACATAATATGGTAGAGATCTTTGATTATCGATATTAGAATTCTAAATCGAGTTCTATGATTTTTATGAATGTTGTAAAATGCATGAATAATCAGAGTACAAAATTATCATTATTTTAAACACGATAATGTCGATAGAATGATATCTATAAAAGCGTTTTAAAGGTGTCAAATTAAAGTCATAAATTTTCTTTCCACGTCCTTTATATACAGTACAATAAGTAATAGATAAATGACTTAAAAATAATTAACATTTAGCACTACATTTACAATGAGATAACACTTGATGAGGTCAACGTGCACTTACCTGACGCTCAATCTGCGTCTATTCGACTTAAACATGTGGTGCTCGCTCGTTTTATTGTACTGTGACATATATAGGAATGTTGGTAATTGTGGTCTCAGCGTAATATTTTTTCAATTAACTGACGCTTAATTTGCGTCTATTTGACTTGTAAAATGTGTTTATCTGTGGTTTTATTGCGTTGTGATAAGATGAGATAGCGACAAACTCGAGTTTTGGTAAGTATGGTATCAACGTAATGATATATAAAACTAACTGTCCATTTTGATTCACCGTGGTCGGTAAAAAGACAGACACACACTACTTTCTATAGTGAGATAATGAGAATAACCTAGACATAGATCAGTTAGTAGAAATAAAAATAAGCAAAAAAATATACATAATTTAACGAACAGTGAGAGAGCAGGAAGGTGCACGTTTACTTCAGAAAGTGCGGAAATTCCGCGACTTCGTACAAAAATATTAATTTTCTTACCACATTTATGCAGAGACCGAAAACTGCTACGAAAGCCTTATTAAATGAGGTTACATTGTTATTAATTTAGAAAATTGTAGCGGTACCACATTGTGACCATGGCTACATCATTCTTACCTAGAAGTTTTAAAACTTTACATTTCTTGCACATTACCACGCTAGCTGTATAGAATCTAATAGTAATCCGTCTTCATAGAAACGGTCGGAACGCGTATTACATCTACTGGCTTCGAAGTTCGGTATACATACACTCGGTACTAGTGTTTCCACTTTTACGGATTTCGCCCTATTTTAAGGCAAAAGTAAATGTTTCATGGATTACTTAGGCGTTTTTGATTGAAACAGGGATTTAAGGATCTTTAGTTTAAAATGACTTCATGCCACAAAATTTAGAGATTTTTAGCGTAAAATGACTTCATCTTACACAATTTAGGGATTTTAGGGTAAAATGACTACATGGCTCCGCGCTGGGATGCGCCCTTTTTATAGTATTTTTCTCTTTTTTTTTCGGAACAAATCCCTAAATTTAGGGCGAAAAAAAGTCTTCAGTGGAAACACAGACCCGAGACTCTCGGTACACCAACAGCCGCAGCGGGTAGCCCTAGCGTGTGTTACGTACTGCGTGGCCACGTGGAGCTGAAAGTATTTATTTCAAGGACACAATACTGTTAGATGCCATTACCGTGACATTACGCTAAGTACTTAGGACATTTCGCCGATATTTTAATAATGTCGACATTACCGATAGCAAATTTAGCGAGTAATAGCTATCATTAACAAAAAAAAACAATTTATCGTCTACCTAACACAAAAATTCGAGGCAAATGTCTACATTTTATTTCCACATGCATAATATATAATTAAAATTCAACAATGTCACGTTAAAATATTATGCCAGTTTCATTTCAGTTATTACTTTCACATTCGAATGCAAAAAAGTTAAAAAGTACAAAACTATAAAATATCTCATACAGCTTATGAAATACATTTTAGCACTCCTTTTTTACAATTTTTTAATACAATATTGGTGTACACGTTAATACTTTGAAGCATTCATTAAAAACAACACATAGTTGGCAAACCATGTTTGACATTGACTTTGACATAAACTAATTACATGACATAAGAAGGCATAACATTATGTCCAATACAATGTTTTGATTACAATCAATGTAGTTGAAAATGACACTTTTTAATAGATTTTCCATTAAGTGCATTACATTGCAACCACTTTACAAAATTAGTTTTTTTAAACTACCTACATATCTACACACCTACCATTATATATTTCCACCGTTATTATTTGAATAATAAGGTATTTTTAAATCTAGCGTTTTAGTTTAATCATTTACTAGTTCATAAGTTAGCTCAGTGCATAAAAAATAACATAGTGAAAACGACAACACCGTTTCAGCGCTATTTGAACTTTTTTTTTGTGATAAACTTTGACAATTATTAAAAAAAAATAAAAAAAAATGTTTTAGTTCTATTGATATACAGTTTTACATAGTTGTTTCACCCAACATAAAAAAAAAACATCATAAATATAATAAAGCAGTCTAAATACCACTATGAATTACATATAAAAAAAACTGATTAAATCACAAAAGCACACATTAACTAAATTAGACTTAAAGTTAAAATAAATACTTATTTAATGCATGGAACACAAGAGTTATATAGGGCTGCGAGTTTTTGGTAACCTACATAATAGTACCTAATAAAATATTTAGAAGTTTTGTAAATTACGAACGCTGTCAAAAAACTACCGGATAAAAATGAATTATAACAAATTATTGTTGTTTATAGCAATATAATAATATGGTATTTTACAAAACAAGAGCGGTTTATTAAATTCTTCAAGAACCAAGTATTGCATAAATATATATATTTTTTTCTGCCTTTACAAGTTTATACGTCCGTCAGACGGATTTATAATTTTCTTCGATTTGTCGCGATTGCATTTTGACAGTTTCTGTAATCAAACGCAATTTTTTGTTAAGAAATCTTATTCGAGATGATTTATTAATAATTAATAAACATTTTCATATTTTTAGGATTATTAAAAACAACATATTCAAGAGACATTGGTACATTTAAACATTATTTCTTTTAATTTTGAATAGTGCCAAGTGTTTTCTCACCAATTAAAGAAAAAATGTAATTCTATAGGGATCCATTTTTTTACTTTTTGATGAACGGGAACTCTAAAAAAAGTTATTCGATTTTTTTCTGTTACTAACAGATCATTTTTTACAGATATTTGTGCGTAGTTAATTTTTCTATTAACTTCTGCATAATATTGACACAATAAATGATTTCAGTTATTTATTTTTATGAAATTGATATATTTATCCGTGGTTTTACAGATTCATACCACTATATTATTTATTTGTTTCACCTGTTGTTAGCATTTATCGTATTATCCAGCATTGTAAATTTATATAACGTTAATAACATTATAACGTATTTTCCTTCATTAGCTTCATAATGAAGGAAAATACGGTTTTATACTGCCATTTTTTTTTAAATATTGGTTTTGATGGTAATATAATCTTATATTATTATGCAATTTGTAATCCAATAGCCATCTCAGCTCAGCAACTATCATTTTATACTATCCTATATCGACGCCACAATTGGACTTTCGAATCATTTTTTTTGTAATAAATGTAAAGATCGTAATACATAAGTTTTCATCGACATATGACTTTTTTATATAAAGAGCATGTGATGTGACAATGTTACACTTTACAGTAGTAAGTAAGGTATACCATTGTCACGCCACACGCTCTTTCGAGTACCTACTGTCGGGGAGACTTCAATTCCTGGTTAGGAATCAATTTTTAATATAACTTTGTCAAAGGAAAAATAAAAATAGTTATGTAAGAAAACAATAATATGATCTTTGCATTTCATTAGAAATTTTAGAAAAAAAAATATTCAAAACTCCAATTGTATCTTGATCACGGTAGTTGTCAAATGCACTCGCACCATCCATAATATTCGGAACACATCTTTATAATTTTTTTTTCTACTTTTGAATTGTAAGTGATTCGTATTTGTATAATCTGAAATTTTACATTTACTTTACACGTAATATTTTTTACGTTTTGCATTTTTTTCGATTACTACAGATACGATTACAAGTGATAACCACCGAAATCAGGCTGTTGGGCAGAGAGCCCCAACATTTTCCAATTCTTTTACTATTTACAATAACATTTTGGCAGTGACCAGCTGGTCTTCGCTTTCATATTTACAATTCTTTTCCAATTTACAATTGTTATCCAAAGAAATTAAATACCTACATCTAAAAATAATTTATTTGAAGAATGGCATTACATAAAGCTTAGTATTTATTATTTAAAATAAATAATTCGCGAATATACACAATCAGACAAAGCTAATTAAGGTACATATTCACAAGGATGTGATGATAGAATTATATATGTATTATATCTAAGCGATATATAAAAATAATAAGTTTCAAGAACTTCTTTAAGTCAAATTATTAATTATAATGTATATAATTTTCTTGCAGCCACGTTGATGAGATGAGCGATGACACTCAACCATACAACTGTTGATGACTTCTGCTGTCATTCAAATATTTATGACTAATAAAATATGCACTACCATAGTTTTAAGCCTTCTTACTTATTTGTTTCGTAGTTAGCATGTTTTTTACATTTTTAATAACTTTTTTCAACGTTTATCTAACTTCTAATTCTAATATTCTTGACATATCAAGACGACGCATCACGCAGTATCATCAATGCATGCATTGAACCAATATTTTTAATTTCGTTTAGTTTTTCTAGTTTTTTATTGTTAGCTAGTTAGTTTTTTGAACTTGAAATATGCCATCCAAATAGCCATAAGACGTCCACTCCTGGACATAGGCTTCCACTAAAGATCTCCAATAGGACTGGTTGGAAGAGGCTTGCATCCAGCGCGATCCTGCGGTCTTAATGAGGGCATCCGTCCACAATGTACTGGACGTCCTACGCTACGGTTGCCAGTACGTAGTCTCCACTCGAGAAGTTTTCGCCCCCATCGGTCAACAGTCCTTCGCAAGATAGTAAATGCGTTTAATTGAAGTTTACCCAAACGAAAATTATTTTCATATTGTTAGTCTATATAAAACGTTACCTTGTTTATTTATACGTTCAAACATATTTAGAACCCACGGATTTCAAATCGAAATTATCATCAACGCTGTCCACAATCGGGGACAACCGACAACTGGTACCATCAACCTTATGACGCCAGTTGTCGTCAACACGTTCTAATTGCACATAACAATATTGGGTTGTTCTGACAAAGTCATCTTTCCGGATCGTGAGTTTATGTAGTTTTGAATATTCATCACGAAAATTTTCATCACATTTTGTTAATTCTTCTATACTATTACTTGGAGGCAAATCACTTGTTGTATCGTCAACGCGTTCAAGTTGAATATAACAACATCGGGCCATCGCAATAGATTTTTTACTATCGCATGCATTTTCTGAAGAATTTGTATCGTTGGTTTCTTCTGATTTTAATTTACATTCATTTTTATTCAAAGCGTTAGTTGTCAGATGGAACGTTTCAACACGATCGAGTTGGACATAACAAGACTGTGCCGTTATAACATTATTTAAATCTTTTTTCAAAGGTTTTTTTTCATTGAGCGAAGTCTGACTGTTGCTGACGACAATTGGTTCTTTAGTAAGACAATTTGTGTCAACAGTTGGCTTTGAAGCCTTTTCACAATTTTTGTCTTCAAATTTTTGTTTTAGAGTCGATCCGCCATTTTTATTATTACTAGGTTTACTACTCGGTTCACATTTTTTATCATCGACCTTTTCTAAAATCGTTTCACAATTCGTGCCTTCAAGAGGTTTTTTAAAATGTTTTTTGCAATTATTATCATCTATCTGTTTGAAATCCTGTTCACAGTATTTATCATCAGCGAGATTTTTACTAATGTTATGACAAAATATTTCATTAACAGGTTGCTTGGCTACCTGTTCCCAATTCCTATCATCAAGCTCTTTTAAAATCTGTTTACTATTTTTATAATAAGCGGGTTCTTTACTATTATTGTGACAAATTACTTCATTAACATGTTGCTTGGCAGCCTGTTCACAATTTCTATTATGAACGAACTCTTCAAAAAGTTGTTTATAATCTTTATCATCAGCGGGTTGTTTATTAAGCTGTTCAAAACTTTTACCATCGACGGGTTGCTTAAAAACATGTTCTAAACTTTTGTCATCGACGGGTTGCTTAAAAACATGTCCTAAAGTGTTTTCATCGTCGGGTTGCTTGAAAACATGTTCTAAACTTTTATCATCGACGGGTTGCTTAAAATCATGTTCAAAACTTTTACCACCGACGGGTTGCTTAAAAACATGTTCTAAACTATTATCATCGACGCATTGCTTAAAAACATGTTTTAAACTTTTATCATCGACGCATTGCTTAAAAACATATTCACAATTTTCATCATCGACGGGTTGCTTAAAAACATGTTCAAAACTTTTATCATCGACGGGTTGCTTATAAACATGTTCAGAATTTTTATTATCAACGGGATTAACATCACAAACACATTTAACACGTTGTACTGGCAATTCAGCGTTTAACTGAATTTGACACTGCGGCGTCCCCAAATATCATGGTCTCGCGTCGTTTGAAGACTCTACGTCGCTGGAGCTCGTGGAAACCGACTTCTTAGGTTTGTATTCTGTTATAACTACTGTGACTCCGCTTACGGTTACCTGGCAAAGAAATTACTTTCCTAAGAAAAACATTCAAATACCTCTTAAATTGCGCTCTGTTAGAAATCACTATTTTAGGAATAGAAGCAAAATATAGAACTTCAAGCTACAGTGGCACTATTTTTTAGTCTCTTCATCATCATGCTTGTCTAGAAGTTGATGTTTTAATACCTACATCCTGCAATTTCTTCTACATAATTACTTAACTACTGTTACTAGCTACCAGAGTGCATGACGCTTCTGCATTACCAACAGCATCGACATCTACATCGTCGTCATCTCATATGTTATCATCTAAGCCACTGGAGCAGTTATGCCAGCGGTTCAGAGCCACGCTCTGTTACTTTAATGAGCTGGGCTGGCTCGGGTAAACGCTGGAGAAGGATGCACAAAACGCCCCATGCGGGACGTCAGTGCGGGACTTATCGCCCCCACAACGAATATGTTACTATTAAAGTTTCCAAACAGTAACGTATACGTCCCTTACCTCTCTAGTCTGTGCTGAACTACGATCGACGTTCCTAAGCCTGGGCGGTCGTTTCTTCTTGAGCGAGTTGGCAGAACGCGGCCGTTTCTGTGAGCTGGTGGGCGCGGTGCCGGCTGCTTGGGCCGCCACCAGCGCTGGGTTGATGCGGGGCTTGCGGGTTGAGGTACCTAAGAAGAGAAAAATTCTTGTTATGACCTTTATGGCTTTTGAAATAAAATCTTAGGAAACTCTTAAATTATATGGTTGAATTGTGATATGCAGCTGTGTGTGACTTTCACACAACTGTGTGTTAACTTTCAGGGTTATTGAAAACAAGTTTTAAATCGACATTTAATGGATAAGATTTTTTAAGTCTTTTTTGCGCGATATCTATGCAGGGTGTTATTTTTCTATTTATCAATAGAGCATGCGGAAAATGAAAATTTTTCGATTTATCAATAGAGTATGAAATAAATAATATTATTAATAATAATAAATATTTTGGGACATCTTACACACGGCCTCTGACCCCAAACTAAGCAAAGCTTGTGATATGGCTGCCAGAGACTGATACGAGTATACTATATATACTTATTTTTAAATACATACTTATATAGATAGTAACTAAATAACACCCAGACACAGAGCAAACACTAATGTTCATCACATAAATATTTGCCCTGGGTGGGGATCGAACCCACGCCTCTTTGATCGAGAAGTTAGGGTCACTAACCACTGAGCCACCGAGGCAGTCAAAAATAAAATATAATCGCAAAATGGTCTCTAATAAAATGTGATAACTTTCCGTTCAATACTTAATTTATACTCATTTCAATCCTAAAAAAACAATAAGGCTCAAAGGTTTGATATCTATAGAACACCTACAAAAAGACCGTAGATCTATAGCATTATTATATTATGATCGTCGTACCTACTTTTAATGTTTGTGTAAATAAGTAATATGTGGGAAGGTGCTATAAAACACTTTCTCATTGAACCGACCTCCGGCAACAGCTGTAGTTGCTAAACATACCAACTTATACAAAACTATGAAATCAGAAATATTCAACAAAGATGTGCTCAATTTATAAACATAACGCGATAGTGGCGCCCTCATTAAACTTCAGAGACACGTTGGTCGTATTAAGATTGCGTGACAGGAACTAAGTTGTGCGCTAACCATCTGTTGTGTGCTAGATAAGTCTGGGGACATTGGGAACTAATTGGAGAAGTACCAAGTCAGTGGAAAATGAACCATATTCCTTTAATAAAAAATTATAATCAGCCAAGTACGAGTCGGACTCGTGCACGAAGGGTTCCGTACCGTATGGAAGCTCCCCTTAATATATTCTAATTTGATTATTTATTTATTTTTGCAATTAATACACAACTTAATATTCTGTAAATATTTCAAGCATCTTACTATTGCCGTTATGAATATCGAGCCCAAAATCACGTTTCTTGTATGGAGCCCCCCATAAATATTTATTTTTGAACTGAATATTTAACTAAATATCCTGTAAATATTTCAAGCATCTATAATATGTCACCGTTATTAATAGCGTGCAAAAAACGGTTCAACGGCCTTAAATTTTTTTTTTCTGTTTTTTGTTGTTATAGCGGCAACAGAAATTCATCATCTCTGAAAAATTTTACGTTCTAGCTATCACGGTTCATGAGATAACAGACCTGATGACAGACAGACGGACAGACGGACGGACAGCGAAGTCTTAGTAATAGGGTCCCGTTTTTACCCTTTAGGTACGGAGCCCTAAAAATCGTCAACCCAACGAAAACCATCGCTCACATAAAACAGTTGATAAAGGAAACTCGCGGATTTTACAGACTTCCAAAAAGGAGGAGGTACTATGTTCGTCTGTATGTATATTTTGTGAACATACACATACATCGATATTTTCACCAATTGTGAACCGATTTAAAAAAAATATATTTTTAGTTCGAAAGAATGTGCTCCCGAGGTGGTCCCATTTAAATTGTATCTAAATCGGCCGAGCCGTTTTTGATAAATCAACAATAATTTACATGGATGTAACATCGATTCGTGACGGGTGCTGCTTGTGGGGATCGGACTGCTCTCGGCATATAGTATCATATCGTAGTTTAAAAATCGTAATTTTAGAAATTTAATTAGGTTTAGATTTATTTTAGCGTAGAGTCCTCTAGTAAACGCCTTAGTTTTAAGAAATATTGTTTAAATCATTAAAAAGGTAAAGTATAATCTTAAAGAGCATAGGCCCCGGTGGAGCCTGTGGAGTGTAACAAATCAATAAAAAAAAAATAAAAAACGTCAATTCGTGCAAACTATTTGAATTCTGAGTGTCGAAATACTCACACTTAGCTATTCAGTTTTCTGTACGTGACACAAGATGGCGCTGTGCCATTTCCATAGAAATCACGTTGAAACGTTAACGCTATCGAGCTCGAGCAAAAATCTCGCACTTAGCCCTCTGTACACGGTAGAAGTCGGTGTTGCGATTTTTTGTTAAAAATAATTATATGTATAGAGCGCCACTCAAAATTATTTTACACCTAAAATAGGACAACAGACTTCAACATTCCAACATACGTACAAAATTCGTATGGCTCGCTTGAACCGACGACGTATGCCATTTTTAGATTATTGTTGACTAGTTTTTACCCGCAGCTTCGCCCGCATGATATTTAAATTTTTGACGCAATATCATTATAATTTATAGCCTATGTGTTATTCTGATATATAAGCTATATTATTGCAAAGTTTCATCTCAATCCGTTCAGAAGTTTTTGCGTGAAAAAGTAACAAACATCCATCCATCCATCCATCCATCCATCCATCCATCCATCCATCCATGCATCCTCACAAACTTTCGCGTTTATAATATTAGTAGGATTTTTCAAAAACTAACACAACAATTTTGATAAGATTTATATGGGACCAACTTCGGACAACCCTTTCCAATAAAAAAATAAGTATCCAATTTTTATTTAACGCGATTATTTACGCGCTTGACCACCAACTCGCCTGATGATAAGCGACAAAGATGAAGCACGCAGACTTAGAAGATACCTATTCACTCTGATCTTGATAATCTTCAGATTATAGGTATCTCATAGGAAACAGGAAAGAAGGAAGACTGTTCCATTCCCTGGCGGTACGAATCAGAAATGTTGAGCCAAACCGCTTCGTACGTATCGAAGGAAAATCGACAAGGGGTGGTAATGTGGCGTATTTCTACTTGTCCTGTAGTGGCTGTAGTAAAAAAGGCATGGTAGGATCCACAGAACAGCGAACTACTTTAATGTAGGATCTAATCGGAGAACTCTGCAAAAAGACATGCGTATTTCATATTCATACGCGTAGACTTGAGTACCAACCTACCTCATCCGTTTCGTCGGCGTAACTTCCCGAATGTCATAGTCAATAGGTAAAATAATATAAAAATAGATTCAACATGAGAAAATCCAATTGGAATACAATAAATGATACATTTTAATAGGTATATAATATGTACAATAGGTACGTTGGTTGTGCGATGTTCTAGATTTAGAACAAAAAGTTTTTTTCCTTATTTTTCAAATCGGTCTAGAGCGATTCCAGATAAGTAAGTATAATATGCTTATGAGATATGTGCCAAGAGGTATGCTTTATGGAGAACCGCTTCAATAACGTCTCACGGGACATTCCTTTGATTGGGATGCGCATACGATATAATCTACCAGACATGTTTTCTTGTAGCTATGCATAATTTAAATCTTTTTGTTAATTAAAAACTGTTATTAATTTATTTTGAATTTATTTTACTTTAGATTTAAAAATAAATGCGACGTTTACAAGTGGTATATTATTCAGAGAAAAATCGAACCAAGATGATATATACTTACATCATTTGAGAGCTTGATATATACGCTTCTCAAAAATAATTAATTTTGTTTTTTCTATCCCTTATTTTTTTTAATGTGAAAAATAAATTGTATGAAAAATAATAATACGGCTTTGTATTTTTTATAGTTTAGCAATAATAAAGTGCTTCTATCGTTATTTTACTTGCATTCGTAGCTGATTCTTCCACATTCATCTCTTCATTTGCTAAAATTAAAAATGATAACCTATCAGTGTGACCAGTTAGTAGGTACATTGTGACAAAAACAATTTAAAACTGTGTCTAATTGGTAATGCTTCCATTTAACAATAATGGAGATTACTTAACCAGGGTTGCTAGAGATAAACTACCTATTGAGCCAAATATATATATTTATCCTAATAGATTCAAAATAATTAAAAAAAACGGGGCGCTATTTTGGTTTTAACTGATGTAATAGACTCAGAAAAATATGACCTTTCTCGAAATGTAACGAGTGTTGTGGTTAGAATTTTTGATTATTATTATACCAGCCTCCATACATTTTGTGGACATGTCCTTTCAAAATTTGAACTAGTGTAACCTTTCTTAAGTTGTCTAAGCAATGTGCGGACCTTAGGCTCAAAATGTTGTAATTACTTATTATTATTATTTAATGTTATCCTATTGTCTGTAACCGAACTTAATAAAATAAAATAAACTAACTAGTGAAATAATAAAGTAGATATTTAGAATGTCGACGCGGTCGCACACCGGTCAGACAATGTGACTCAACCAGAAGTTATGTCGGTATGCCAACGTCTCAAAACTACACAAGTTGTTATAAATAACGACAACATTACCATATAAATTATACTGACAATGTAGCCACCGATCATCTACGTAACGACTAAATCGGCGAAATCGAGTTAGGAGTATCTCGCATTAGATTTACAACACTTTTTACAAGGTTTTATTTAGTTTCCTGTCCCGTTGTCTGTCTGTCGGTCTGTGATCAAAGGTGATGTCCACAAGTGGTATATTATTCAGAGAAAAATCTAACCAAGATGATATCTACATCATTTGAAAGCTTGTTTTATGGGCTTCTGAAAAATATTTAATTTAGATTTTTTTATCCCTGCATTTTTTTTTAAAGTGAAAAATAAATTATCTGAAAAAAAATTGTGCAGCTTTTTATTTTTTCTAGTTTAACAATAATAAAGTGCTTCTAGCGTTATTTTACTTGCATTCAAAGCTGATTCTTCCACATTTACCTCTTAATTTGCTAAAATTGAAAATTATAACCTACCAGTGTGACCAGTTAGTAGGTACAATGTGACAAAAAATCACTTAAAGAGTGTGTCTAATTGGTAAAAATGCTTTTATTTAACAATTTGGAGGTTACTTAATCAGAGTTCCTAGAGATAAACTACCTATTGAGCCAAATATATTTATTTATCCTAATAAAATCAAAATTAATTTTAAAAAAAATGCAGGGCTCTTTTTTGTTTTCAATTGATGTAATAGACTCAGAAAAATATGAACTTTCTCGAAATGTAACAGGTCTTGTGGTTAGATTTTTTGATTATTATTATACCAGCCTCCATACATTTTGTGAACATGTCCTTTGATCCGCTTCCCGGTTTCCGATTGAGCTAAAATTTTGCATACATGTATAAATTGCGTGACAATATTATGATGACATGGTGCTGATCTGATGATGGAGCTGGAAGGTGGTCTTAGTAACTCTGTAACGAAACGACGCAAACCCATCGAGTTTCGGCTCGTTTGATTCGTCTTGGCGAGTACTTGTTCAGTAAAAGCTTGTTTTAAAAAAAAACTTTTATTTTTCTTATTTTTTTATATTTTCTTGTTATTTTGAAATAACGGTTTGGAGTCTTCTAATCCCGAGTAAATAGATATCTTCTAGATAAGCGTGCTACACCTCAGACCTGCTATCGGCTTAAGACGCTCCAACAGCAAACTTTTAAGCCGGAATCATACTATACATACGGACGCGGCTGACGGACGCGACTGACAGCCGCGACTTAGCAATGTGCACAGTCTTAAGACATCTGGTGTGCCAGATCGCTCTCGGACGTCCGAACACTCAAGGTCGTCCGAAGGTGACGTCCGCGACTTATGTCCGATAGTGTGCACGGCTCAGAGTACTTTCATAGTCTAGGTCGCGGCTGCCAGTCGCGTCCGTAAGCCGCGTCCGATAGTATGTTTCGAGCTTTAGGCATTTTACAATTATGTATTGCAGTATACAAATAGAGTCTAAAATCGCGTGTCGTTTGTTTTTAGACGAAACTCGAGATGAGAATTCGACAATTTTTCGCAGCTTTAGTTCGTTTAAAATAAAATGAAGCCGTGTTTGGAATAAAATATATAGATGTCTTTAGTTTAGTAAATTTTCTATTTTATGATTACAAAAAATATAGTTGTTATCGATCTAAATATTAAGAAATGCGAAACGAAAGATTTTTTTCTAAAGCTTTTTTTTGTGAATTTTTTTTCAAGGTACCAGATATTTTTTTTGCAATATTATTGTAAAAGTCTCTCTTGTGAACTATTATTGTGTACTCTGTATTTTTTTCAAGTTTGTATCAGTAACAGTTACGCCTAACTGTGAGACGAAAAACATGACGTTTAACGGATTTTTGTCTTTGGGCAGCGCCTTAACATCAAGCAGAATGTATCAAGCGCAAACTTATCCTATACTCTTATTAAAAAAAATGTTTTTTCTTAACAATAACGTATAGGCCCAATCATACAAGTTGGCGGATGTAAGGTTAGCTAAAATCTGCGCAATATCCGATCCTGACTGAAGCTTGTGTAAAGCTGCGCGTTGATGGGTTTCGCGCACTTGTAGCTAACTTCGCATCCACTGACTTGTATGATTCGGCCTATAGGTAGCATATCGAACTCAATCTTCTTCTTCTTCTTCGTGTCGATGGTTCTAAGGTGATTGATCTAGACTGTAATGATCTAAGCTTTGCCCAGTGGTTAGCGACTGCTACTCCAGGAGGGAACTGGAAGAACCAAGGTTACCGACATAGCCCAGCGGATTGGCAAGTTGAAGTGGCAATGGGCAGGGCACATAGCGCGGAGAACTGATGACCGATGGGGTCGAAAAGTTCTCGAGTGGAGACCACGTACCGGCAAGCGCAGTGTAGGTCGTCCACCCACGAGGTGGACGGATGACCTTATTAGGACCGCAGGATCGCACTGGATGCAAGCCGCTATCAACCGGTCTTATTGGAAATCATTAGGGGAGGCCTATGTCCAGCAGTGGACGTCCTATGGCTGAAATGATGATGATGACTCCAGGAGGGGTGGCCTCCACTAGATCGCTCAGTGTGCAGGTGTTTGGGCACTGAGGACAGGACAATAGGTGTTGCATTGTCTGCACAGCTCCACAATCACACTCCACTGAAAGCATGTCAGTGAAACCCCATTTGGCCATATTAAACTTGCAGCGGCCAACTTGGGTCCGGAGTCGATTCAGCGACTTCCACGTTGGCCACGCTAAGTCATTCCCTGGGGGGAGTTCTTCCGCTGGCTTTAAGAAGTCTTGTGGTGGGGGACAGGTTTCGAACTCAATGAAATACGTGAAGTTCTAGCCCGATTTTGATTTTCTTTTTAATGGGACCATAATATGAGAAACATCAGCTCTGAAATAAAAATAGTCATCCACATTGATTCAACTAGAAAAGCCCTGCAGTTCTCTTCAATTTTAAGTCTACCCGTGACCACGGTCGATGCAACTCGGCCGAAACGTCGGGATGAGGTATTAATTTATCTCGTAATTTTAGTGCGCGATTAGTCCCGTAGTATATAATAATAATGTGTTCAAATCGCGAAAGTTTAAAAACAACATATTTAAAGTCGGTTAAAATAATTGTAATCGCGAAGTAATACAAGTACTTCGTTATTTAAGACAATGCAACGTGTTATTACTAAAAAAAAACAAATAGGTAATACACGGAATGCGAACCGTACCTATGTCGAGTAACAGTCAGTTAACACTGAGTAAAAATATGTACGAAATACCTACCTAGGTAATTTAGCAAATAAACGTAACAAATGCTATAACTTTCACGAATGTCAAACTCAATGACGCCGTTTACCTATACAAATATACATACCTACATGCTAAAATAATTATTTTTATCCTAGGGTCGTCATAAAGTGAAAAAGTTCTCATAAATTTATTATGCAAAATCATGTCATCAGGTCATTGACCGCATGACAAGCGATTCAGGTCAATATCTAACAGTTTGCACGTAGTAAAAATTAAAATATATACACAGCTAAAGTGATTTAAATCTAAAAATAAATAATCAACTCCAAAAATAAAATACAGTTAAAGTTACGATTAGGTATGTATGTCTGTGTTGCATGATAACATAGTTTGTGGGGTGTATACCGATTGTAATATATATAACCGTATGTCAAATAAATATATTTTAACTAACGTTTCAAATAATTTATTGGCTGGTAAAATACTCAATTTGCACATACGCCGCTTTTCGTCTGTACACGCACTGTAAAGGTACGTACGTCAAAAGGTCAACGGTTGCTAAGCGACTAAATTAAGGAGCACAATGCGTATCGGAAATTATACAGAATATGAGGACTTCCTAAATTGGTAGGATAGCAATGTAAACTATCGTACTTGTATGCAGTTCGTGTCGTGCCAATCAGAAAATATGGTTTTGTTTACATTTTCTTTGCATTCCAATTATCTTTCTTTTTATAATTCAACCAAAAACTTGTAATCGGAATACCTACTATTCGATGCGAACTAGCGACTATGAAAGATTTACCTAAGTAGGATTTAGTTTTATCGCAAGAACTTAGATTTGGGTCAGTGCGAAAATTGTAGCCTACACAAAATTTTGTGCTTACATTATTTAGGAAAATCAATACAGTGCCTAAAATCGTGTAGTCACTTTCCCTACAGAATTCGCAGACTCCGAATTGTCTAATCAATATTTTCATTGTCGAGTTTTAGAGGTTATAATTACTAATACACTTAGAATTTTATGGAAAATTAGTTTAGAGGCTGAATTAGGATTGTGTACTTATCTGTATGGTTAATATGAATCTATTGCAAGAAGATTTAGGGCTAAACATGCAATACGTGGCCTATAAACTAGGTTGGTAATTAACAACTACAGAGGTAAGATAGACCATATAAAAAGACAGGTTAGCTACCGAATAATGGGTTAATTTACCTTTTCGGACATCGCACATAGAACACTTGAAGGCCTCCGCATTATTTCTGTACGTACAAACGCTGCAATCCCAATAATTTTCTTCGAGCACTTTGGACGGCCTCTTGGCTCTCCTAATGGCATTTTTCTTGTCCATTTTAAACTAAAACACGTTTGATAATTATCAACACACGTTTATCATGATATTTTAGAGTTTGTACAACAATTTCTAGAGCACCGGAATGTAATATTACGTACGAAAAACATTATTTTTGTTTTATTGTACACAAAAATGTACACTTATTCGCCATGACAGTTCGTCAATGCACTGTCGGTATAGCAGAGTTATGGCGCCACTTTCTCTAAACTGCTTTACCGACTTGTTATAGTTTGCCTGACTTAATATAGATGGCAGGAGTGGTCATAGACAGAGCGATAGCGCGAATTTATTTTGAAAATGTTGCGCAAAGAAAACTTTAAGAAAAGATGGGAAATCAAATCTTCAGAAAAGAAGTTACCTATAAGTATTTTACCTATAAAACAGATAGATTTACATTATTACACCAATACATTACACCATTCAATGTATTAATTCAATAAGTCTTACCGTGACTAAAATTTCAATGTAAATTGTGGAAAAACTCGATGTTTTTTTATTCAATTAGATGAAAAAGTTGCATAGTCCATTGCCAATTACTTCTTAAAAACTTTGTCGGCCTTATTAATAATTGTAAAATTATTATGGAGTGGTTAATCCGTGTTTTTTTACAACTAAATTAAATTATGAATGGAAGCAAAAGACAAAACACTAACTAGTTAGCAACTAGTTAGTAACAAATAGGTAGGTACTGTTTCAAATTTCAAAGAGGGCAATTTTTTTTTTAGGTATTTTAAACCTTCTTTGATTAACCAAGTAAATACTACATAGTAGCTTTTGGATTCATTATTGGCTTTCAAATAAACTTAACGATGTCTGTGAACACGAGACAAGTCGTTGCACAGTTAGCAAATTCGATATGTCAGCGATGATATGAAGTGGGGATATGCGCAGCTTACGTGCTAACAGCTTTTCACAGACTCTACGCCATTCGGAATTCGGCCTATACCTATGTAGGTAGCCCAATTTTAAGAGCTTTTTGACAGTTCTAAATATTTTTTTTTAAACCTACTCATGACCATGGATACAGAGTCCTTCAGTCAAAGTCTTAAATAATGCTTTTTTTCAACTTCTTCTTCTCAGTAAAGCAGTGGAGACTTTACTAGAGGCGTCTATGGAGTTTTGGTAACAACACGGAAGAACATGATACGTCACATTATATCACTTGCCTACACTCATGCCCGTAAATCAGCTCATAATCAACGAAATACCACCATTTTACACTAATTATCACTGATAAAAACACAAGTTTAACAAAATAATACAATGAGGCGACATGATTTTTCCGCGTTCCCGCCAAAACTCCCAGTTCTAAATATTATTTTAAAGTTTTTGCTCTCTTTGTTTTCTACTAGACCACAATCCGTAGTGATCTATTTGGTAGTGACACCCGCCATACAATAATCGTGAGGTCGTGTGTTTAAATCCCGGTCCCGTACCAATGAGTTCTCTTTTCGCTGAAGGAAAACATCGTGAGGCAACCTGCATATTATTATGTCAGTAGAAGAAATTCGACGGCGTACGTGAATCCACCAACCCGCACTGGTCCAGCGTGGTGGATATGGCCCAACCACCCTTCGTGGGTAGGCCTACGTCCTGCAATGGACTATTAAAAAGGCTGATACAGCACAGTAAAAAAGTAGTAGGTACAGTACAGACCACAATCAAAAAGACAGCTATATTGATATAACATAGAATTAGAACTAGAAATTGATAATTATCTACCGAGTTTAAATCTGTAAAGTTAAACCTTTAAAATTGAGCCTTATATTTAGGAAATTTAAAAATCCTAGAAAAGCAAATGCGACCATATTCCAAAAACAAATAATTTTGCCATAGGTATTTATAATTTCATACATTATTCGATTTAGCAATAACGACATTGTATAAACAAAATTTTGAGCAACGTTGAAGTGCCGCTTCGTTGATCAGGTAGAGAAATTCACATTTACACCACAAAAAGGTCTACTTTTCGAAGAATTCCTACAAGCATTGCTCAAAAAAACCTTCGAATTATACCGACTTACCAAACGAATTTCGACCCTGTTACAATCAAGTTAGAACATTCTGCTATTAGGCTAAAATAAATATTTTTAGATCTTCAAGTTTCTATAGAATCGGGCGTATTTTTGTTTCCCTTACATTTTTTGTTGAGATTTCGTGTTTCATAACGGTTCTTTAGGGATTTCGTCAAAATAATCTTCGTTAGATAGGTAGGTAGGTGTTTTCAAATATTAGCGTTTAGTTATCCCACATACATTATACCTATTGTATTTTATTAGGCCATCTATGCTAGACCGGAAATCACGTAGTGGTACGCTAACATCTTATGCTAGAAGTGGTAATAAAACGGATTAAAATAAACACACATAATAATTTGAAAAGAGTCTTTAATAATAATAATTGGTAAAACTCAAAATAAATATCTACTTAAATACCTAGGTACCTGTATATGTTCCTTTTTTTAGGGTTCCGTACCTCAAACGAAAAAAACGGAACCCTTATAGGATCACTTTGTTTTCCGTCTGTACGTCTGTGTGTATGTCAAGACTCTTTATCTCGGGAACGCGTAAAGATATCGAGTTGAAATTTAAACTGTATACGTATATCTATAGTCTCTTGCAGTTGTGTAAAAGAAAAACTTCTCAGTTATCGTTTAAAAAAGTTAGAGCCGTTTATGTCGTAAAAAACCGCATATTTCCGACACTCACAAAAATCAAAACCTACAGGGTACTTCCTGTTGACATAGAACTATGAAATTTGGCGAGAAGCATTGTCTCAGAGTACACAAGACATATAGGAATAAATCTAAAAACTGTACTTTATTTTTATAAATCACAAAAAAAATAGGGCCTCAAAACTCATAACATACCTATGGGTTCAAAATTCAAAGTGAGTTAATCATATCACGTAAGGCAGCCATTCTCAAAGTGTGTTCCGCGGACCCTTAGGGTTCCGCAAAGCCTCTGTAGGGGTGCCACGAGAATACTGAATAAATGAAAAAAAATAAAAAACAAAAATAAATATCAGCGAATCGAAATGTTTCAAGATGATATTTGAAGAATTGGGACAATATTACAGGCCTGCACTTAAGGGCGGCTTCTATTGAGATATTTTACCGAAGAACCGAGTAGGTACAAAACTAATTTTTTGTTAATTTTAGGGCTCCGTCTATCAGTTCACTTTTCAAAAGGGTTCCGTCGCCAAAAAAGTTTGAGAACCGCTGATGTAAGGTATCATATAAACGAACTTCATTAGCTCATACTAAAACAGGTTTTTAATTATTTTAACAATGTGTAATTTTCGATGTATGACGAGAAAAGTGAACAAAAAAAGAACTTTTTTGTCGATGGTTAGGTATAGTATAGAGATTTTAATTCTTATACTTTCCCAATTTTGTGAAATTTTCTGGATTTGTACGGAACCCTCGATGTGCGAGCCTGACTCGCACTTGACCCTTTTTTTTTTTGTTTACCAAACAAAATTTCAATAATCGTCATTTTACTAAAATAATCTTAAATCCAAGTGCGATTGTGTTATGCGTTAGATAGGTAGGTACTTACTCAGAGCAAATAAAAAAATCTTTTATTTGCTCTGAGGGTACTTATTAGCTGTTCTTCTATATGTATAATTTCTTTTTGGCTTTTTACTGGTCTAAACATTACCGTACACAGACTGGAGCAACGCAAAATAAGACCACGATGTACTGAGTACCTGAAAAAATGATTTATAAATTTTAATTTATTACAAAAAGGTACCTATCTAGTAAGTACTTATAAAATTTCCGAACAAGGTCTCCCGAACCAAATTGCCTGAGTAAAAGACGATAAATGGGGTACGCGTATAGGGAAAACTACAATTTTCATAAATTTTCTGGAAATGCTTTAAAGCTATTTACATAAGTACTAAACCAAAATGCGTAATTCTCTAAACTGCTGAACAATACGCACTTTGCGTATTGGAAAACTCTACAATTTTTATGAATTTTCCGGAAATTCTTCAAACTTCAGTAGTTTGAACCAAAGTAAAACCAAAGTGCGTATTGGTAAAACACTACAATTTGCATTCATTTTATGGTCTGTTTCAAAACTATTAAATTAACTAAAATCGTGATTCAAAGCTAGGTAGGTACTTGAAAATTTTATTTAAATTATTACTATGGGACTCGTCGTGTATAAGTATAAAACAATGGAGATAATTATGAGGTAGCATCGGAACATAAAAATATTATTCATAGTAGATACATCAGTTATGGCCACTGTCCCGATTTTGGTCATTTAATGTCATAATTACAAACACATACGTCCTTCGTTATAAACAATTTAACACCAAAAATATTGCTTGGTGTATGTGTCAAATTTTGAAAATTTCTTTACTAATATTATTTTACCTAACATTAAAATTAACACAATTAACACAATCGAGTCCTGAGACCAAATAAAAAAATCAAGTCAGAAAGTCGTGAACAAACAAGACAACTACGGCGGCGCAACACCGACGCACTCACCACATGTATAAAAAACCGTTAAAAAACCCCACTTGACTGTTCACGACGTTCTCTCTTGATTTTCTTATTTGCTCTGAGATGATGACGTGTAAATTATTTTTAAAAATAAAAAATGAGTAAGTATAAACGAATTGAGAACCTCCCTATTTTTGGAAGTCGGCTAATAAACCACCTACCCTCATAAAAGCGTTCAGATTGACGTCAGCGAACCCCATGGCGGTCAATTTGCAAGGCTTCTGTGCTCTGCAATCACATAACAAAAGGAAAATTGAAAGAAACCAAACAAACTCCTATAAAGTTTCAAATGTCACAGAAAACGTTACGTTTTCATTTTCTGAAGAACATTTTGAAATGTTTTGAAATGTGTTGTTTCAGTATATGTAGAATATCAGTCTCTGGCAGCCAAATCACAAGCTTTGCTTAGTTTGGGGTCAGAGGCCGTGTGTAAGATATCCAAAAAAAAAAACCTGCCTAATTTGAACCGAAAATAAAAGTGCAGGTAAAAAACCTACCTCGTTTGAACCAAAAGTAGATCTTTGCCAACCGCGGGATCCGCAAAGTACCATCGATAGTTATACACAGCATCACTCACTTCCATGCTCTGAAAATTAGGTCAAAGTTAATATTTCATTTAACAATTTTTTTTTATAGCGAATATGTCCACGCTTAACCACTAACTAGCCTTTTGAAAAGAGAATTTGTGGTCGATAATGAAGCAGGCAGAAATTAAATGAAATTAAATATCTTTATTCGACAGATACATAATAGGTTTTAAGAGTTTTTAAGATAACGAAAAACAAAAAGCGTCAAAAGGGACACACCTCAGCTATAAATGTTGAGTGCTGGGAGGACTCAACACTCAACGCTGGTATCCTGGTGAGCCCCTTTATTCAAGGGTAGGTTTAACTATAAAGCATATAAATATTAAACATACAAAACTAACAACTCTGTGACAAAGCGCTTAAATAACAAAAAACATCAACAGATCTATTAGAAGATACCTATTCATTCTAACTTTCAAAAGGTATTTAAAAGGAATCAGGAAAGCCAGCAGACTAGTACTTTCCCTGGCTATATGAAACAGAAATGTTGAGTCAAACAGATCACTCACCGATGCCATCAACATGTCAGCAAAGAAACAAAGAAAGAAGACTTGCATAAGAGCCATGAACAGAAAGGTCATGAATGTAACCACGACAGCCATATCGTCCACAATCTAAAAGAAAAGAAAAATGGAATTGACGCTAAGATAATAAGGTACACCAGGTCCAATTTTTCCAGTAAACACATTAAGTCGTAACGTACGTACGTAAGTACCCGTGGCTTCCCACATAATCTTTAAGACAAGACAAGGCAAGCGGAGCGTTGGTCGTCCGGCTGCAAGATGTGTCAACGATATTGCGAAAGGTTGGATGCGCATTGCGCACGATACGAAGTAATATTTCTTTCGTCGTGTCAGAACAAGACGGTGTAATGGCAAAGTATAATATCTGTCACTTTCTCAGACGTAGAAAAGAGTTCTTTTCGTGGTTTTTCGTGGTTGCATGCTGGACTAGATGGACACGATTATCACAGGACCGAGACAAATGACACCGTAAGAGAGATACCTATACTCAGCAGTAGGATAGAGAAGGCTGCAGATGATGATGATGAAATATCTCTTAGTATTTATAATGAGTACCAACCGTGACATTGAATCCAGTGAGACATATAACCAGGGAACTGGATAGGAAGTTGAATAAATTCGACTTGCAGTAAATCGTCTCCATCCTGTTTGATGACCTGTAAACACAATGGGTAACAAAACCGCAATCTTTAAAGAGGAACCAATAATATTATTCATTTTTGATATACTTATTGGGTATTTGTCGGTATATTTTATAATATTATGTACAAAAAGTAGACATAGAATTATTATCTTAACAATCTGACCTTGAAATTATTTAACTTTGAAATCACGGAGTTTAAGATTTTAGACATCCTAGTCCATCTGTAGCATCATAATAATTATATTATGAAGGTAACTGTAGGTAACTTATTTAGTATAATATACAGATAGATAAATTATTTTTTTAATGATTCAAAGAAAATTACAGAGACAAAATAAATTAAAACTATAGCGATCTCTGCCAGGCAACCTTTGGATGGAATAGGAATATAGGGATATAAAAATGTAGATTACTCTGAAGGTCTAAAGATAATCCAAATGCTCAAACCCACTGCCAGTTGGCAGCGTGCCCAGCATGCTGGCAGCATTTCCACGCTAAATGACAATGCTGCTTATACGACCACCAGACGCTCAGAAAGACTTTTGAAAACAAGACGAGCTCCCGGCCCCACAGACCCAAAGTCTCAACTCCAAATGGCTCAAATATGTAACCACTACCGAGGTTAGCATATTTGCGCCGATTGTGCTGCACCGCCAGACACAATATTCAATATTAAAACTACAAAAGAAATAAAAATACTAGTTAAAGTAACTGTAAACTGAGACAAAATACTGCTCCTAATATATAAAACTACTAAAAGAAGAAATAAAAGTAGGTAATGTACTAGTGAATAAAACTTACAAAATGATATATTGATGCCAGTTGATCAGTTCAGTAAGCTTAGCTTTTATTTGTACATCAGTATAACCATCTTGTGAATCTATAGTCGTTGAGATGATTCTCTCGAAATCATACTTGAGTAGTTTGAACTGAATCTTGATATAGGTACAGCAGGTGAAGAAGAGATAGTCGGATGCTCCCATTTCTAACAAGACAATACATTCTGGGGACATGAAAGATGATTGTGAATTAAGAATAAAGTACACTCGCGTTTCGTCGCTTCTTCGATTATAGGATGTTCACTGCTAAACATAGGCCTCCCTATAGATCTTTAATAATAGAAGCGACTGGCATCCAGTGTGGTCCTGCGGTTTTGCGGTTATCCTTCCATCTATAGGGTGGACGTCCTACTCTACGCTTGCTGATACGTGATCAATTCTCCATGATATGTACCCATCCCATTGCCATTTCTACTTGTTGACCCGTCCGTCGGTAACCTGGGTTCTTCTTTGGATCTGTTACTATATCAAATACTTTCTAAAACTTTTGACTTGAGGTATTAAGGTAAAAACACAAATAGGTGACTCTGACTATGGCCCAGTTAAGTTAGTAGATTCAAATTTTCTAAACTTCTTTGTAGGATTTAGTTTCAGTACAAAGTTTTTCGCCACTAATTTTTTTTTTATTTCTTCTTAAAAATATATTTGTTAAAAGTACTTACTAGTAATCACCAATCAATTCTTTATATCTTCCTAAATATTTTTACTACAGAAAAGTAATATCTATAAGTTTTTTTTAATGATTATACTAACCTGACCAAACCTGGTGAATATACGAGATTACCCAGTAACTAAACTTGTATGGTATAAAAGAAAATACGTCCAAATACGGCAGCAGCATTTCAACCTTATTCGTCCTTGCGTACTCCACTCCCATAAGAAGCATCGGCGTCATATCAAAAACTACTATCATTGAGCAATTTAGAAAATACAAAACATTAATAACTGCATTCAGAAAGTTTCTATCTTCTTTAATTATTTTATCCTTCTCAACCGATTCATTCATTTCTTTGTTTTTTATTTCTAGATCCCTTAAGCCGTTAATTAGATTAAATACTTCATTTTCATTGGCCAAGTAAAATAGTGATTTGATCATGGCAAGAATAGAAAAAGTCAGACAAGGCGCTACAGTGGTGACTTCTATGAAATTCTTGCCTTGTGATACTCCAGCTATAATGTAGTAGAAACTCGCAATTACAGCTGAGAATACCCAAAGAAAATTGAAGACGAACAACCAACGATGCTTTAGGGAATCCAAAGAAGTTTTGATGTGATGGTTGATGTTCATGCCAGACCATTTAAAAAGAACATTAAGTTTTTGTATTGAATGGTCGAAGAATAAGGTCTTAACGGTTTTGGGAGTAGTTTTGCGAGTTCTACTGTTAATATTTTCAGTGATATGACTGTCTTCCATTTCTTCTTCTTGTTTTGAATCCTCACTAGCTTTCATTTTTTATTCGATATTATTAGGAATAGCTGTCCTGTCAGTTGGTATTCAAAGCATACGGTGCTCAAAACTATTGCTAATAGTTAAGATTTTTGTCTTTTTAATTTTTGTATTTACTTGTTTCACTAGACACGAGTCAAGTTTCAGTAATATGAAGAGACTGGAACTCTAGCAATTTTGTGAAGGTATAAATAGGCACTCACACTCGTGGGGAAGGAGTAGAGTAATATTGACCAAATAATAATATTCTAGTCACCTAACAATCTAATAGACACGACATTTGCTATTGACGATGTAATAACTGGTCCTGAAATAGATCGTGTCTCACTGCTGGTCACATTTTTAGAAGTGTTAGGCCATAAACTGTAACTGGCGCAATAATTTGGTAAATCTTGACAAATCCTATCTGCCAGACAGTGGTATCGAACGTAAAAATGCGAAATCGGTAGAAGATCGAAGATATTTCATGGCAGGAAATATCTGTATAGGTATTCGTACAAAAATCGGTGTGTAAGGATTTTTAGGTTGGAAAATATAAATAGCGCACTTTATGTAGCTGGAAGACACCTAATCCTGGTCCCCCAGTGTAGTATAATCACCACACAAAGTAGCCTGTCGGCCTATTCTCTTTCTGGTCTCGTCTCGTTGCTAACTTATTCAGAAGAAAATTGGGAAAAAAGAACTTTTCTTTGTCGAGAACTTAAAGTTCCGTAGAAAATTGGGAGGAATTGGGACATCTCAGAAATTGGATTTTCCAGACCGTTTGCCTAGTGTCTAGTCTAGTTATTAGTCATGCAGACACTGCTTATAATTTTTAGTGAGTAACCTTCTTTTCAGCCATAGGACATCCACTACTGGACATAGGCCTCCCCTAACGATCTCCAATAAGACCGGTTAGTAGCGGCTTGCATCCAGCGCGATCCTGTGGTCTTGATGAGGTCATCCGTCCACCTTGTGGGTGGACGTCCTACGCTGCGCTTGCCGGTACGTGGTCTCCACTCAAGAACTTTGCGACCCCATCGGTCATCAGTCCTCCGTGCCATGTGCCCTGCTCATTGCCATTTCAACTTGCGTAATAAATATGCTGAATCTTCTTGAGCAGGTTCGGTTCAACGAGATGCCCAAGTTTGTCCTCTGAATTCTCGATAGAGGTGGTGGCTGTATTGTGTCAGCCTTTAGCAGCCGTCCACTACGGGACGTAGGCCTTCCATGAAGGGTGAGGCGGTGGCTACTGGAAAGAATATAGAGTCAACGGAATTGCTTAATTCTACTGCAAATCGGTAGCCCGGCAGGTGCCAGCCCAGCATGCTGGCAGCATAACCACCCTAAAAGACATCACGTTGGACAAATTTATTTTATAGCAAGGTCTATAAGTTCCTATTTCTATCGAAATGCCCCGCAATACCTACATGATAGAGTAGTTCATGCAATGGCATGAAATACCTATGGATATCTATGACGTTATGCTTGGTATTGTGAATAAAATATTTTGTTTGCCGGCCTGCCACCACCATAATCATAATTACGTAGTTTCGTAATTATTGTGGTAAATGTAATATTTCGCAAGTGAGGACTGACTTCTGCTACTGAACTATTAGGTATGATATTCTATTAGTATCAAAAAAAAAAACAAATAACATTTAAATATTTCTGTAGCGTAGTTTGACTAGATGTTTCTCAACGATCACCGAAATTAAGCAACATTCGGCACGATCAGTCTTCTCATGGGTAACCGCAGGGCGGCATTTACAACTGAGCTCTACCGAGGCTCGGATAAGGCGTTAAATTGTAGGTTCCGGTTGTTCTACCGTGTAGCCTTGTCAGGCCTTCAGAAATCTTCAGAAATTTTTTTCAAACCAGGTCTAGCTATCCCGTATTTTCCATACTATCTTACCCTACGGGCGCAGCCAGCCCATTTATACTAATGATACTGAAAACGTGATCCAACAAAAACATTTTCATGTGAAATACATTGACTAAGGTGTAGAGTTTGTGAAGTAAGAACTTGTAGAGTTAAGGCGTGTAGTGTTAGAAGCTTGGCTCTACATAAGATCTGACAACTTTTTAAAAGAGCGAGCTGTGGTCTTGTCTGTATTTTACATGAAAATGTTTTTATTGGATTTCACTTCTTTTTGTACATTATTTATTACAATAAGTACTTTAATCATATTTTCAGATCCCTTGCTTCAAAACTTGCGGCTTTAAGGGTTAGGGGTGTTTACTAAAAATCCTGAAGTACGTATTTTATTGTTTAAAACATAGTGCCTTAATCAATTTTCAGACATCTAGCATCAAAATTTGGGAAAGTCTCATACAAACTTTCATCCCCCAGTTTTAGGGGTGAGGGGTGATTTACTAAAAACCCTGAAATACGTATTTTATTATTTATAGCAGAGTCTTTTGTACCAATTTTTAGACTCCTAGCATGAACATTAGTGAAAGTCTTATACAAACTTTCATCCCCTAGTTCATGGGGTTGGGAGGGTAAAAGTTCGATATTTTAGATTTTTTCTTTGTATATGTGTAATAGTCTATCTTGATGCCAAATATGTATCAAGTTTCCAGGTCATCTGGAAGTGGGTTAGGATTTTGAATTATAAGTCAGTGAGTGAGTCAGTGAATCAGTCAATGAAACCCCGGTTTTTAATCGTTAACTGTTGAAGCAAAATTAACAAATTTTGTATTCTAGGCTAGCTAAATACTTTTATTAAATAGGCTAAATTTCATATATATCGGTTGAATCGTTTTCAAGTTATGAGGGGGTCAAAAGTGGCTCGAAATGGTTCGTGTAATATTACACACAATCTAGACACACTTCCGCGTGTCTAGATTATTACTACCTAAAATAACTTATGTCCAGATACCAGAGCAGAGTAAGACTGTAAAAAAAGTCTAGAAGGTTCCACGTATTTTTCCACTCTTTGATTGAAGACGCCTAATGACCACATTTTGCTAGGAACACGCTTATTAATAAGAACATCGAAGTAATTACCAAGTAGTTACCTAGATCATGTTTCATCTTTTTCTTTCTTTGACAGTTTTAATTTTGATTTTTTTGACACTTCTAAAATACAAAACACGGGCTAAGTACTCCGAAGTAACTCATTAATTTTCACTAATAATGCGGTAGAACGTTTTACATTTAATTTTTCCAAGTATCCACCGGCCTTAGGACGACTACTGCTATTCATAGGCCTCCACTATGGGGCGATAGAAAGCGGCTTGCATCCAGCGCGATCGTGCTGTCTCGATGAAGTCATCTGTCCACCCCGTGGGTGAACTTCCTACGCAGCGCTTGACGGTTCCAAGTCTCCGTGCTAGGTATATACCCTGTCTCTGCCATTTCAACTTGCCAGTCCGTTGAAGTTTTGTACATTAAAGATGTTTAGACGGCATTATTATCATCTAATAGTTTAGTTAATTTTCCGTGACTGTTCGTAAATTGTACAAGGAATACTAAATAACAATTAAATGGCGGTCAAGGTGCAAATTCACACGTTTATTATAATTAGCAGCATGTGGGTAAATTACGGTAATTTCTTCATTAACTTGCAAATGTCCGCCAACTTTACTTCTAATAGTGTCTATTATAGTAAAAGTTCCTATTTAAGTGTCAGTAATTAAAAGAAAATACGATTATTAGAATTTTGTACCTATGAATTAAAACTGAAACATTTTTATTTGAATTGAATATCACAAATTGTAAAAGGCTTAACTAAAGGATAGGTAAACACTTTATTGTGTATTCCAAGAAATAAACAAATCACAGTAATCAAAGATAAAAAACAAAAGACGTGAAAGTAAAAATGACTGGCCGTATCGCTAACAGCGATTGTTTTTCAGGCAACCATAGGATGGAGAGGACTATTATACTACAATTAAGGTTACTTATGTGGTTATATTACTTAGGCTCAATATTAATGGCCTTTTGACATTTCTATATTCACAATTTTTGAGTGTTGGTCTCTTTCTCTAACAGCGAATAATCAAAAGGACTGCTACTGATATCATAGTGAGTCTATGTCCTAGGCTTCTGTAATGTTATAGTTACGATTTCCAAGATATTTTCTGTGATTTGCTAATGTACAACATAAGTAAAAATTAAGCGAAAGCTTTATAAAATCTAAGTGAAAAACATAGTGATTTGCCTATTTAATAGCTTAGTTAAAAGATGATGATGTCCACCTAGTTGCCATACATTGTCTGCAACAATGCGAAATATGACCACGCTGTGCTCAGAACCTGTAATAAAATGTTTTGTAAACAAAAATGGGGAACACTCTATACTTCCTTGAAGGACGCCTGTTACTCTCATTGCAATTAACACATCATTATCTTTAAAAATTAATTAATATCTTCTAATTTTACGTTGTGCTTAAAGATGTTTTAATAATGTTTACACAATCATGGTCATAAATAGTTGTGTTTGCACGATAAATATCCTTAATCAAAAGCTTTAATAAAATCAGAAAAAATACTCACTCTCATGAACGACTTCAAGTTCACATCTGCATAACCTGATGCGGTTATTTTGCAAGGTTTCTGAGATCTGAAAACAAATAAGCGATATCTAATCCTGAATGATGCTTACATAAATCTGCGCGTTGATTGGATATTACTCAACTTGTAGCAACTTCACATCCGCCAACTCACATGATTCGGACTATAGTTTTATTAGGTGTGTCCAAAATAAAAGAACAACCTTGTTCAAATTAGTTTCGCAGAGATTTCGATGTACCGTTTCTTAGCAAATACAGAACTAACAATTACTTTCTTTTTGTGATAAACATTTCAAAAATTGACGCGTTCGCAGGATTTGAACCTGCATCCTCTGGGACTCCGGCCCAGATGCTTTGTCCAATTAAGCTAAAACGCTCTCTGCGAAGGCGCCAAATTAGTGAGTGTTTGTCATTTTTACCAACTACTACATTGAAAGAAAGTTTCTATACACCTAGTGTGTGAAGCACGATAAAAATAATTTCATTAACAATTACCTACTTACTTTATTTTCTTACCTTATTGTTACCATGAGTAATTTTCTTCCGATCTTAGCTTCAGTTCTGTACAACTGAGAGTTGTAGACGCTATCATTAACGGCCTCGCTCTAAAAATAATTTGTTTTGATACATGTAAGTTACACCATGATTAAAGTTAGCTAGAATAAGTACTTTTTTAGTACTTATAGAAGTCCCCACTCCGTTTTCTTATATTCAGCCATGGTTATAAATTATTAAATATATGTTATTGAGCCTTTCTTAAGTGCGAAACACGTGTCGAACAGAGTGTAGTGCAGTGAGAATAAGGGTGTTATTTGTTAGTGATGTGTTTTCAAAATTTTGTCATATTATTTTTAAATAATTTTTTATAATAATATTTGTTGTTAACAGATAAATTTTGTAAAAATTTAGTTTTTTAAATGTATAATTATTGTAATATTAATAATAGTGTTGTTTAAATACCCTTAAACTTATTGGCCTACAACAAGATAGCGGAAATACACTAAATATTTATTCAAAACAAAGATTTGAAGATGAATTTCCGCAAAGTAACGCCTGATTCAATCAACTACCTAATTATTTTCGTTAATATGTATAAAGATTTAAGTTTAATTATAAAGGTATAAAAAAAATTAAAGCAGGATGAGTAGAACTGTAGAACTCACCGACGTCATCAGTAAATCTGCAAAAAAGCAAACAAAGAAAACTTGAACCAAGCTCAAGAAAAGAAAACTCATAAAGGTCATAACATTAGCTGCGTCATGAACGATCTGAAAAAAAAAATTAAACCGTGAAAAAATTAATATATTCAATCAAAAAATATATAAACAAAACGTTAGTTACCAAAATAAGAAGTAAATTTCTTTCGTGATGATAAAATTAAGCCTTATCTAAATATAGCCAAGATTAAATGTATTATTTATAGGATTGAACAGTCAGCTAGTAGATATGAAATAAAAATACCGTTACGTTAAATCCAGTGAGACAGATAATGAGGGAACTTGAGAAAAAGTTCATGAGAGTTGATTTCGAGTAAATTATTTCCAAACTGTTCGCTGAGCTGTAAGAAATAAGGATATCAGAATGGAGACTAATCAAATGTAAAGTTAATAACTAGTATATAAATTTGTTTAAAGCGTTTCCTTATTTATAAAGACCATAAGTAGCTATAGTGTTTTAGTAGCAATATTCCTCATAAGTCAATAAATAATATCAATGTTTAAATGTTATAATATCTGGCAGAAAACACGTACAAAATAATATACAATATATGAATAATCTTCTATCTAAGTATCTATATTATAAAATAAAAATCAATATTTGTCTGTATGTCCTTTATAGATTCGTAAACTATGTAATCGATCATGTGATGATCTTTATTTGGCTAAGTGTTGTGTATGAGTCAAAGAAGGTTTCTGATTGTCATTGACAGTCGATAGAAGGTGAGATGAAGTTGACCGGGGCAGCTACATAGTTAAATATTTAGAAAAAACGTACTCTATAAGTTGTTGATGCCACATCACAAGCTTATTGAATTTGTTTTTGAATTCATCGTCTTCTGTAAACATTTTATCAGTTCTTCCATCGTCAGTGATAATGTTTTGGAAACCATGCGCCAGAAGACGAAATTGTATACGAATGTACGTGCAACAGGTGAAGAAAAAATAATCAGCAGAGCATATGTTCAAAACTACAGCCAGTTCTAAGGAAAAGAGAAGAAAACAAAATTCAGAAAGGAAAATAATAATAGTCATTAATTCACAAATAAAACTCTAGGTAAAGAGAAAAAAAACAAAGAGATGTTAGACGTCGGTTAGTAGACAAATTAGCTTAATACTCATTTTAGTAACATAGAAAAAGGAAAGTGCATATTTTTCACAAAAAAAATTTGATTTGATTGACTTTGTTGGCGATCTCTTTATTGTATTTTAATGTAAATACTTTTCCGTAAACTTTATGTTTTTTTATGTTATTTTCGAACAAGTAGAATGTTTTAGTTTTCTTTTGTTCTTCCTGTCTTCACTTCTGCTTTATATTCAATACAGTGATGGTGTCTTAAATTTGTGCGCTTTTTTAATTTTATTAGCTCCAGTTATTGTCCTCTACAGACTTTAATTGATATAGTCCCAGCATCATCCCGCATCATACCGATATGGCTTACTTTGGATATTTTTATACACTGACAACTCGAGTTTTATATCATGTTAACGAGTATTACTTAATTACCTGACCAACACTGATGTATGTACATAAAAGGATAAATCATCTTCATAAAAGGATCGAACCCATAAGAAGAAAAGAACGGCAACGTCAGCACAACTTCCTTCGTTTGAATATACTTTATCACTATCAGTACTAAAGGACTTATCGAGAACCCAGCGACAAGCACAGAGTAGAAAATATTCAGTGTTTTCAACACCACATTTAAAAATCTCATCTCTATTTTCACAATTTCATTTTTTTCTTGGTTCTGCTGTTTTAACTCCTCGTCTCGTTCCAGGTTTATTAAATTGGTTATCAATCTTTGAGCTTCTGCTTCGTGCTTGATAAGAAGCAAGCCTTTGAATTGAGCTAGAATGCTGATTGTTATGCAGGGGGCACTATAAGTGATGCCTAAAAAGTCCTCGCCATTTTTCAACCCATTGATGCACCAACATATGCTGCAGAACAGCTGATAGTTTGCAGCAAAGCTATGCAAAAAGTAGAGACATCTATATTTTAGACGTTCTTTAGTTTTGAAAGGTTCACTTTTGATGCATATTCCAGCGAAACGAAATAAGAGTTCGAGCTGTTTTAATGTTTTACGGAACAGGAAACTTCCTTCCATAATTATTTTGTTGAATTAGCTGAAATATCTGGATTGATTTAATCTGAAAAGATTTCAATGACAGAAGATAAATCTTTGTTTGATATGAAACTTGAAAAGGCCTAATATAAGGACTTCAAAATATATAAAACATTAGAGTAACTATAACAAAGCGCGCCGGTCGACGGGGGTGCGCGTATTCCCTGAGGATGGAGTTCTAAATACTCTGAAACTGGTTGGATTCCTTGCGGATCGACCGTATAATTATAACGTGAGTTTTAGCCGTATTCTGTTATAGTTATGATGAATACTCACGGTAGTTTTAATGAAGTGATAACATTAGAGTATACGTATTATTCAATCAAAGGGCTAAATTGTCACAGATTGTCACCAAAGAAATTAGTGCACTCCAAAATCTTTCAAATAATATTTTGAACGTTATTGTCGATATAATCCCGGAACAACACTGACATTGCTCTAACAAACCGTGGGTTATCTACTCGTACATCAAGCACAATTAAAACTTTGGACGTTAATATCAAACATTAACTTGTAGTAAACTACTAATTTCCATAGAGCAAACTTTGTTCTTCAATATGAATTACTAGTCAAGGGATGATAGTTTTGTCGCAAATCAGAAGCAACTCGCAAAGTTCTTACTTACTTGGACTGTATATTTGTACCTATTTCTTTTAAATTTCAAGTGGGAAAAACAATCTAGGTATAACCAAAACTTCAAAAAAAACCTAAGCGATGAATTAATTATTATTGTAGTAAGTCTCGTCGTCGCAAAATAAGCTTTGGTGGAGCAATGTAAGCTTGGGCTTGGAGGTATCTGGATTTTTGAGTGACATCTATAGAGTAGTTTAAATGTCAGTTATGTCAAATGTCATCTTAGTTTTTTATACGTTGTGGGAATTGTGGGCATAGATTTTCTGTTTGTGGGCAGGATCGACGTCATTTTAGAGTCAGTCATGACATCTGTAGAGTAGTTTAAATATCGCTTATGTGAAATGTCATCTAAGTTTCATATACGTTGTGGGACTTGTGGGTTGTGGGCATAGATTTTCTGTTTGTGGACAGGATCGACGTCATTTTAGAGTCAGTCATGACATCTGTAGAGTAGTTTAAATATCGCTTATGTGAAATGTCATCTAAGTTTCTTATACGTTGTGGGACTTGTGGGTTGTGGGCAAAGATTTTCTGATTGTGGGCAGGGTCGACGTCATTTTAGAATCAATCATTTTTGTTATCAGCTTAAGAGGCCTCCCCACCTTGTTAATTAAATACACGGCACTCACCCTTTCTACAGAGCCCTGAATACCGAGTAGTGTAATAGAAATTCAAGCTGAGTTGCAGTAAGTATAAAAAATCTATTATTAATAGATAATAATCCAAGTCAAGTTCCTCAAGGAAGTATAATAAATTATTATGCTTGCTTGAGGGACTTGGTTACAAAGTCTTTCCTGTATTGAATAATATACCCATACAAATCTGTATAACTGAGCTAGACACAGTAGGTAAGAACAAACAATTTGCGACATCGAAGATGGATTTTCCTCGTATTTTGTTGTCATTCCTATTAATAGCACGCTCTAGTAACATTGTAAACATCATTATAGTACAGTTGATATTACTTCACTAACAGTTTAATTTAATTTATTATAGTTTCTGACGCCCAACAACAGAGGTAACATAAAAACAAAATTGTCATACCTAAGTAGATGTAGGTACAAGGTGCCGCGTTGCTTTGCAAAGTGCAGAGACCTTCAGAGGTGATACATAATACATATCCCTTTATTATATCCAATGATACATCAGTAAGGTAGTGGAGGCTTTACTAGATGCGTCTATGGAGTTTTGATAACAACACGATACACCACATTGTATTACTTGCCTACACTCATGTGCGTAGTTTAGCTCATAATCAACGAAGTACCAAAATTTTTCACCAATTATCACTGAAATAAACACAAGTTTTACAAAAGAATACTATTGGTCAAGAGGTAGCGACACCCGCCTTACAATCGTAAGGTCGCGGGTTCAAATTTTCAGTCCCGTACCAATGAGTTCTTTGCAATTTATTTACGAAATTTCACACCACTGGCTTTTCGGTGAAGGAAAACATCGTGAGGCAACCTGCATACGTCCGTAGGAGTAATTCGATGGCGTATGTGAATCCACCAACCCGCACTGGGCCAGCGTGGTGGAAATGACCCAATCACCCTTCGTGGGTAGGCCTACGTCCTGCAGTGGACTATTAAAAAGGCTGGTACAGTACAGTACTATGCAGGGAAATGATTTTACCGCGTTCCTGCCTATAAATTTTAATCTAGAAGTGTGTCACGAACACTTCTAGATTAAAATGAGGCAACATCAAAGAGTTCCGGTCCGTGTCTTGGTGCAAGTTAGGAGGAAGATAAGCGAAGCTAGTTTTACCTGAGATAACACCCCGCTTTTTGCGTAAGAGGTTGAAAAGAGACAAGGAAAGGGTCCCGGTCCGTGTCCCAGTGCAGGTTAGAAGCAAAAGAAGCACGGCAAATCTTTGGGGACTGGCATCTTTACATAATATTATTTACTGTTCAACTAGAATAACAAGAATATCAAAAACTACAAGGTACAGGTACTCCACAAATATGGTAACACTGGTATTGACTTGAAGCACTGAGGCGTATCAGGCGAGGTGATGGCTTCCTAAATTGCGCTGAAAGTAACACACCGTACCTATATAAAAGCTCTAGACTCTAGTTTTGGTTATGGGTAATCTAGGAACAGATACTACCTATTTACGAGTGTATCCCATCTTGACTGGTTAGATGTGAAAGTGCCTTGTCTCGGCAGTCGGGTAAAAAGAGGCAACAACAAAGCGTCCCGGTGCGGTAGGAGGAAGATCAACACGGCCCGTTCCCGGGTAGCCGGGTACAGCCGCGCCGGGCGCTCGACGTTTGGCGGGAATCTTTGGGGACTGGCAATGTCAGCTCTCCAGTTCTGTTATTTCAAGTCACAGAAGAACTCAATAAGTTTTTGACATGATAACGTCTTATGAATAGATGAATACCGGCTGTACACATGAAAAACCATGACTCATTGTCACGTTCCGCCTGAGACGAGCGTGCAAGCGAGAGCATGGAACAAGCGATAGTCACAATAAGCCTAAGTGTTCGGCTTGTGAGTCATATGGCGTTATCACGTAAAATTATCGTCCGTAAACAGACTTTAATACATAGCCCAGCGGATTGACAAGTTGAAATGGCAGTGGGCAGGGCACATAGCACAAATAACAGATGACCGATGGGGTCGAAAAGTTCTCGAGTGGAGACCACGTATCGGCAAGCGCAGTGTAGGACGTCCACTCACAAGGTGGCCGGATGACCTCACCTAGACCGCAGGTTCGCGCTTCTAACCACCGCTTCTAACTGGTCTTATTGGAGATATATTGGGGAGGCCTATGTCCAACAGTGGACGCCTAATGGCTGAAACGACGACGACGACGAAACCTACTTTACAGCTAACCAATTTTATTATCCCTAAATATTTCTAAACCATTATATTTTCTATTTCTTTTACTCTCATAAGGTTTTCTCTTGTCGTGTGTTTACTCATTACCTTGCGAGATAAGACCATTACAGAGGCACAAAACCTTTGTTTGGAAGTTTAACTTGCTCAGCTATAATTCTGTATTTATTGATAATTGCTGCCATTTAAGAATCCCAAAGAAATATTTTTGTGATAAACATTTCAAAAATTCGTCGCGGATGCAGGACTCGAACCTCGCGTCTTCGGAACACTAGCCCAACGCTCTACCAACTGAGCTAATCCGTAATGTTCCGTAGACGCAAGGTTCGAGTCCTGCATCCGCGACGAATTTTTGAAATGTTTATCACAAAAATAACTCTTTGAGATAAACCTAGTGTGGGATGCACTATAAAATTAAAATCATTTCATTTAAGAATCCTATATTAGTATGACTTCACGGTTCAAGTGTAAATAATAAATTCCCAACCTCGCAGTCCGCGGCTGCAAGTCCCATCCACTTGTTGCTTTCCCTACCTACAACTGTTATTGTCCCGAACAACTTTTAAAGATGAACGTTCGACTTTGAATGAAAGATGTTTCGTATTGACTCGGAATATCTCTGGAATAACTCAAATAACTTAGTATTTCAACTTGTACTACGGAGCTAAAACTTTAGAAAGAGGTCAATCGGTGAGCGTAGTAACTATTGTTTTATTTACCTATCTGAGCGGCGTTTGAAAAACTGCAAGAGTTCTTTAGATTCAGACTAGGTGTGTCCGTTTTACAGTGCTAAATTGTCAGAATTTTTCTCCAGTTCGTTTTCAGTGCGATCTGTCTTCGGCCTGTGCAGAAATTAGGCTCACTTTGGCTGAATGGCAATGCATGTGCGTTGAACCAAATAAACACCAGCATTTGGTCACGCGTCGCGTCCACTACCGCTAAGAAAGACTTTTGAAAACAAGATGAGCTCCCAGCCCCGACGGACCCAATGTCTCAACCCTAAACGGCTCAAATAAGTAACCACAACCGAGGCATGCTAACCTCGCTTGCTTTTTCGCCGCTTGTGCTGCTCCGACGAATTGGCCGCCGCTCCAGCCCTACTCTATATAGAGTCTCAAAAAGATGTGACGGCGCCAAGTACCTATCGCAAATCGCGTCCTAAACTAAGGGCGCATATATGTATACTTATACTCGTATCTTAATATATGACACAGACATAGATAAAGACGGATTTCAAATATCGAACGAATGCTAAAAGAAAACAATTATTTCTCACGATTATAATTAATTAATCTGCGCGTGTCTATAAAACAATGGAAAACTACCGTACGAGAAAATAGCCAACTAATTTCGGGCGTTAACAATTTCGGTTTCGAACATATCCATGATACTGCTATCCTATGAGTTCCAAACAAAAACCGGTAGCACCAGTTCCAGGTGCATCCATTTTAGTGGCCATTTTTCAGCAGTTTCCTCTAGTTGTTTTCTACGCGATCTAACTCCGGTGTGAGCCGTGATTAATGGGATGCAGCCATACGTCTTCCTGGCGATCAACAGGTGGCGCACATTTTTACCTTTTGCTGCAAAATCGGGAGCGATATTCGTCGCGCTTTAGGTGAAAACTGACTCTCAAAAAGATTTTCAATTTGTCTCTACTAACTACTATAGTTGTATGTGTTTGTGAGATATTTAATAATCCCTGCGTTTTAGTATTGGTATTTATTGTTGAGCTCTACCATCCTGCACTGGGTAGTGGATATAGCTCAATCACCCTTCATGGGTAGGCCTACGTACTGCAGTGGATTATTAAAAAGGCAGGTACAGTATAGTACAGTCTGCGCCTGCCAGAGTTCTCTACAGCTTTTTTAAAGGTTCTTATTCAAATTATGTAGTTTTAGTCTAGGTTGGGGTTGGCTAAATGACTACCTGGTGGTGGCAAACTGTGCATGATTTTAGTCCACAATACATGGTTGTTGTACAACCTACATAAGTTAGTTACCTACCTTAGTTCGGATAGATAATAACCAAGGATAATAATGACTACTTGAGTACGATATTAAGGCGAAATACTAGTGACGAGGAAATTGAGAAATAGGTATTTGGACTAAACTATTGCCGTCGCGATGCGCCCAAACCAGGGAGCTTCAATGTGTGTGGTGATGCAATTGTATTTGTGTGCGTACTGCGCTCGAACTCTCCCCGCACCCTACCTGCGCCCCAACGAGCTCGCTGGCCGACCGATATTTTATTTTGAATTGTAGCAAACTATGATATTACGTAGAGTGCGCGCAAGATAACTCTGCGCGCGAGTCGTGGCGCCACGTACGTTATTTCATTAGTATTCTGTATTCCCTGGCAGAATTGAATTGGTTCCTGATTTTGGCCGTACGTAGAGCTATCTTGCGCGTATTCTACGTATGCTCTGGTTACCTAGTAGGTATGGCGGATAGGCGATAGCAAACAAAAATATAATATAAGGTAAAAGATAATTATTTTGAAGATTATTTATTTTTCTGCCATTAGGAAGCTACAGTATTTGTAACATGGGTTAATTTTTCTTTATAGGCTAATTTATTTTCTTTCAAATAATTATTGTTTGACAAAAACGTAATAGGTATGTACCTAACTAACATCATATACAATTGGCTATTTGATATCCGTAGACGCTGCAGTTTACATAATATATTTTTACTGAAATTACTTCTTTCTAAGTATAATTTTTTTTTTATGGAAATATGTTACATTACGTCGTTCTTCTACGGTCTATAATAAATATGCCAAATGCAAGTGGGACTCGCGCTCGAAAGGTTTCATACCGTATGAGAGCCAATTATTTTAATGCAATTATATATTTTTAAATTGATACATTTATATACATGATATATTGATATATTATATTACTTAATATTCTGAGAATATTTCAAGCGTCTACCTTTTGTGTATATTAATAAAAATTGTGCAAAAAATCACGTCTGTTGTATGGCATGAAAAAATATTTAATTCATTCTATTTTTTGACCGACGTAACAGAAGAGGTACTCAATTTGACGCGTATATTTTTTATGTATAACCAAGCATAACTTTTTACACAGTAGTCCGATTTTGATAATTCTTTGTTAGAATTTTTTTCATTGGAAAGAATATACTTCGAAATTGATCCCATTGAAATTTTATTGAAATGGGCTGAGCCATTTTTGATAAATCAACAATAATCGATCCGTGCGAACTATTCACGAATTCTGTACCTACACGGTTGAAGTAGATATTTATTTTATTCTATTTTTCGTTTTTTTGTTATAGTGGGAACAAATACATCATCTGTGTCTGTCATCAAATTTTAACTGTTTAGCTTTTACGGTTCGTGAGATACAGCCTAGTGACCAACGGACAGACGGACAGAGGAGTCTTAGTATTAGGGTCTCGTTAATCTAAAACTTCTTGCCTTTTATATTGTAGGTACCTATAGAAAGAAATTAGAATAAGACATTATATATAAGAAATTAGTCCCATAGTATAAAAATAATTGAAGATTCAATTAAACAGATGCAAGGTTTACTGTTTAGAGAACAGCTTGTCATACTTTGGTTTTACTTTAAAAACGTTTAAAAAATTGAAACAATTAGCTAATTAAAGCAGCAGTGGGTAGGGCACAATTAATAGTAAAACAGGATAGAACATCCACAATTATTATTAGATTAAAGCATTTAAAGCACTTCTAATTGAACTTTTTAGCAAAACTCATTGGATTGGCAAGTTAAAATGACAGATGGCAAGGCACATAGTTCAATGAACGGATAGCCGATGGGGCTGTTTTCTCAAATGGATCTCACGTACTTGCAAGCATAGAACGTTTTTTGCTTAGGTGGACTAAGGATAGATTTATATGTTACAGTTATAATACATTTTTAGAGAGCACGTGATTTTCCTAATTAGAAATTTAGAACTATTATTTCGGCTTAGACTAATATAATGTAATGGATGAAGTAGTAAGTATAATGGCACAGTTCCAAGAATGCTCAATTTTACGAATGCCCAATTCTATGAATGGACAATTCTAAACTTGCTCAATTTTCAAAATGGCAAAATAATTTCAAATGGGAAAATCACATTTTCTTGTAAAAAAATCACCGGTAATTAAAGCACAATCTTTAGGCAAGTTTTACTATTGAAGCAACTAACATATTATATGTATTATATGATCATAACTAAGTATGACATAAAGACCTATATATACACATGAGATCATAATTATCAGTCAGAATTTGTACATTCATAATATTATTTCATGCTATATAAGGTATTTTCAGCGAGCCATTTTTTAAGCTATGTTTAAATTTGTTTGCATCTAAAAATTTTATGTGAAGAGGTAGACTATTGTACATTTTTATGGCTGTATTATATGAACTTCGATGATACAAAGTATTATTTACTTGTACTACACGAATATTGAATTTATGTTGAGGACGTAAAATTTGCGATCTATCTGATTTATTACCAAAAAAGTAGTTTTGGTTATTTTTAACAAATACACAATCTTCATCTCTTAAAGTAAGATTTTTTAGGAAATTCTTAATTGAAATTATTTTGATAATTGAGCATTCCCAAAACTAACCATTGTGAGAATTGGGCATTCATAGAATTAGGAATTCGCAGAATTGAGCATTCCCGGATTAGTTGGGCATTATGAGAATTGGTCATTCTGCACCTAAACTATTTAGATGTCTGCCGATACAACACGATATATAAATACTAAAAAATTACTACACAGAATTGTGTAGTCGCTGCAATAAGTCGCAGTAACTCAACGCATATATTCCATACATAAGATCTTTTTATTCAAAAGTAACAAAGATACATCGGTAAAATTACAAGATTTAAAAAATTAACTAATATTTTTAATAAACATCGATATCGATGGACATCACTAGAGCATCGACAAAAATATCGTCTATTGCTACATCCCTAGTGCATGTGTACGTATAGGTTTGAACCTCCCTCACCTCAACCCTACCTCCGCATCGTGCGATAGGGACAATTGCAGCTCAGAGCAATTTATACCTACAAAAATCTTGGCAAGACAACGTTTCGTATTACGCTGTTTTCTTCATCAATAACTAAATTAATCAAGTATTTTTTTATATCAAAATTTACAAAAAATATGTGTTCATGATTATGTCATTTCATATTTTGTTAGAAATTAATAAGTCTATTCTGGTGGGTCTTTAAAGATGTCGGTAAAATGGTGAATTTTTTTGAGACTTTGAAAGATCATATTTTGCCTGATAATTAATTTATCATAAAAATTAAAAGACAGGGTAGTTTAAAAAGCTAAATTTAATTTTATGGCAAAAAATTGTAACTCTAAAATCATTTTCCAGAAAGAAAACAGCGTAATTCGTTTGTATGGAAAATTACAGACCACCTCAGCTCTTAAGAACTCAGGCGAATTTACGTATTTGCCGCCAATATTATTGTTATTGAATTGTTTAAATCTAAATAAGTATGTAAGTTATTTAGCTATAAATATTATACTTAATAAATTATTGTATGTTTGATCCAAACAAAACTGTATCTAAATGTACTTTACCTTTGTACACAGTTTTTACAATAAAATTTCTTCTATTCTATTTTAGTAAGCCAAGTAATTTTGAAATAAATGTTTCAGACTTTGATTCTAAGCTGTATGCTGACTGATTTGCTGACTTTTTAAGTAGATTTTATAATTGAGAGATGCAAATTAATATTATTATTAATATTATATTATAACCTATTATTGACAAAAAATAAAAGTTTAAAATGGTCCTTTAGCCGGCCCCTAAAATCTGCCACTCTAAGCTACCCTACTCAGCCTGCTAGTAAATCCGCTACTGTAAGAACTCCTTCCGGCTCAGCAACACTGTTCCGTGTAACCCTAATCATAACATAGTTGCCACGACCCAGGTTTGACACAGTCTGAACTGGGTCAAGGGGTCTTGGAAGTCCCGCGAGAAATCCGCACAATTTCTACTAAGTAACTATTTGCTAGGCATGCAAAATATACCTATAATTCGCATGAAAGATTAGTTTGTATAGGATATTGTAAGTTTGTATGAATTTTATTATTAAGTAGGTACATATTTTTAATCGACTTCCAAGAAAGAGGAGGTTCTATGTTCGTCTGTAGGTATGTATTTTTTTGTGTTTGTTCATCGATATTATCGCCTATTGTGAACCGAATTAAAAACTTATTTTATACTACACCTGCTCGGAAAGTACCTTGATACTTTATCAAATTTACGGTAGAAAGTACGTCATTGCATATCGAACAAATATGCGGCGAGAAAACGCATCTGAGCGGGAGAGAAAAGTGTATGAAAATCCATTTCTTACGTGGTTTTTCTTGTTTAATTTTGGGTAAGACTATGCGCTGGTAACCTAAATATCAAAAGACAAAAAGTTTTTACAGTGAGTTTTTATCTCCAAGTTCGCATAATGACACTGGCCACTAGCTGTGTGTTGGATGGTGTCAAACAATTTGAAAAAAGAACATGTGAAAATTGCAGACGCCATTGGCTCCATTTTCAATTTGTGTGTTGTTTGAGGATTCAGTATAAATTTCAATTAGTAAAGATTTAGTTTTTTATTTTCCTCGTAGGTGTAGTATAAAGCACTATGTATCACTCGAGAGAAAGTGCGATTCCCGATCTCGGGTGTTTTAAAGCCCTCGCCTATGGCTGGGGCTTCAAACGACACCCTCGACGGTAATCGGTCACTTTCTCCTCTCGGTGAACAATGTACTATTTTTAATTCGAAAAGGTATTCCGTATAAATTGAATAGAAATCAGGTTTGCCGTTTTTTAAAAATCAACAATAATGTAATAATTGTATACTTACATCAATTCGAGCGAACTAAGTATTCGAATTTTGTACATGATATAGAAGTCGGATTTGGCATTATTTGCAAAAAATAATTATAATTTTCATTGCACGTGCTATTATTTTTTAAATTTATTTTTGTTATTTTGAAAGGGGCGTCCATATATTACGTGAATTTACGTGGGAATTTTTTCTATCTATCTATCTATCTATCAGCCGTAGGATGTCCACTGCTGGACATAGGCCTCCCCCATGGATTTCCAATAAGGCCGGTTGGAAGCGGCCTGCATCCAGCGCGTTCCTGCGATTTTTATTATGTCGTCAGTCCACCTAGTCGGTGGACGTCCTACGCTGCGCTTGCTGGTCCGTGGTCTCCATTCGAGAACTTTCCGGCCCCATCGACCATCCGTTCTTCGAACAATGTGTCCTGCCCATTGCCACTTTAATTTGCTAATCCGCTGGGCTATGTCGGTAACTTTGGTTCGTCTGCGGATCTCCTCATTTCTGATTCGATCCCGCAGAGAGACACCGAGCATAGCCCTCTCCATAGCACGTTGGGCTATCTTGAGCTTATTCATGAGGCGCACATTAAAAGACCACGTTTCAGTTCCATATGTCATCACTGGCAACACACAACTATCGAAAACTCTCGTCTTGAGGCACTGAGGTATATCGGACGAAAAGATGTCACGCAATTTTCCGAACGCTGCCCAGCCGAGTCGGATTCGGCGATCGACCTCTTTCTTAAAGTTGGACCTACCTAGCTGGACTACTTGTCCTAGGTAGACGTACGAGTCAACAACGTCAAGAACCGAGCTCTCAACAAATATTGGGGTGGGTACAACATGGGCATTACACATGACCTTCGTTTTATCCATGTTCATTTTAAGACCCACCTGTCGAGAAACTCGATTGAGGCCTTCGAGCATCGTGCTGAGTTCTTCCATCGACTTCGCCATGACCACAATATCGTCAGCAAACCGAAGGTGAGTGATGTATTCGCCATTGATGTTGATGCCAAATCCTTTCCATTCCAGGAGCTTAAAGGCGTTCTCCAAAGTAGTCGTAAACAGTTTCGGAGATATCACATCTCCCTGTCTGACCCCTCTTTTTAAAGGAATCGCCTTGGAGCTCTCCTCCTGTACTCGGACTGACATAGTGGCGTTATTATACAAACACTTCAACACTTCGATGTACCGATAGTCTATACGGCATCGTTGGAGAGACTCGAGCACAGCCCATGTCTCGACCGAATCAAAGGCTTTCTCATAGTCCACAAACGCTAAGGAAAGTGGCAAGTTATACTCTTCGGTCTTCTGTATAACTTGCCGCAGCGTATGGATGTGATCTATGGTGCTAAAGCCTTTTCGGAACCCGGCTTGTTCGGAAGGCTGGAAGTCATCAAGCCTGCGCTCGAGACGATTCGTAATGACCCTTGAAAACAACTTATAAACATGGCTCAGAAGCGAGATGGGCCTGTAATTCTTCAATAAAGTGGTGTCACCTTTTTTAAAGAACAACACCACCACGCTTCTGTTCCATGCTTCTGGCGTTATGCCCTTGAGGATAACGGTGTTGAAGAGCTTCTGAAGGACTTTAAGTACCGGTTTACCACCCGCTTTCAGAAGCTCTGAAGTTATTCCGTCATCACCCGGCGCCTTGTTGTTTTTAAGCTGATTCAGGGCCATTCTAATCTCGTACAGACTGATGTCCGGGATGTCTTCGGTGAAGTGTCGAGTCAGCTTGGCTCTCGGGTCTTTGGCCGTGCTGTCAACAGGCTTAGCTACCGAAGCGTATAACTGTCCGTAGAACCTTTCGATCTCCTCCAGTACCTCTGGCTTGGTCGACGTTACACTGCCGTCTTCTCTCTTCAGCTTTGTCAGCTGGCTTTGCCCAATAGACAAATTCCTTGCAAACACTTTGGAGCCTTTGTTTCGCTCAATTGTCTCTTTAATACTTTTGGTTTTAAAGAGACGTATATCACGCCGCAAGGATTTAGAGATTTGCCTATTAAGCTGCCTATATGACGCAGCGTCCCTTGTAGACTGCAGTCTCAATAAACGTCGTTTAGCCATGAGGTCTAAAGTGTGACCCGATAGTTTTTGGGTTCTTTTTGAACGGCGAGGTCTAAAAAATTTAGAACCCACCGTTTGGACAGTTTCTACGAGCCTGTTATTGATCTCGTCCACCGACGCAAGATTCTCAAGGCAAGCAAAGCTATTTGAGAGCTCAAGCTGAAAGCTTTCGGGGTTTTGGATTTGGTCTCGAGTAGGTCGGAGCGTAGACTTCATCAGGCGGGACCTTTCAAGTCTAACGTTGATATTCAATGTGCCTCTTACCATTCTATGATCACTACCGGTTTTCACCCTGTTGATCACGGAGACATCATTGAATACTCGTCTCTTGTTGGTCATGATGAAGTCTATCTCATTTCTCGTAGAACCATCGGGACTTATCCAGGTCCATTTCCTGTGAGGCGGCTTCTGGAAGAAAGAGTTCATCATAAAAAGGCCCTCTTTCTCCAGAAAGTCAGCCAGCCTCTGTCCTCTGGAGTTCCGTTGCCCATGCCCAAATTGCCCCACTTTCAGTTCATCCTCAATTTTCTTGCCTATCTTTGCGTTGAAGTCCCCCATAACAACAGTAAAGTGGGTTTCAGACATATGTATGGCCCGACTTATGTCCTCATACATAGTCTCCACTTCATCATCTGGGTGTGCCGAGGTCGGTGCGTATACCTGAATGACCTTCAGCGAATATCTTTTAGATATTCTGAGTATTAGGTATACAACCCTGCTCGAAACACTGTCGATGGTTACAATGTTGTTAGTGAGGGATCTGTGGACGAGAAACCCGACACCACCTTGAGACTTTTGTTCGCCTTCCCGGTAGTAGAATAGGTTGCCCGATTTCAGAGTTACCGTGTCCTCACCCTCTCTTCGGACTTCAGATAACCCCAAAATATCCCAGCGCAACCTACTCATCTCTTCTTCCAGTTCGACAATCTTTTCATCCGTCCTCAAAGTGCGTATGTTATGCGTTACCAGGGCCAGTTTCCGTTGGGGGTGGTAGCGGGGCGTCTGCCGGAGATTCTTCGCACCCCCCTCTCCGCCGTTACCGTGACCGCTACCAGAGCCAGGAATAGCGGAGCCGCCGGGGACTGGGGGCCTGGTCGTGTGGTGTGTATACATGAGGGGAAATTGCCCATAATCGCCGCGCTGGGCAAGCGTGGTGGCGATCGCAGGACGTAGCTCCTCGCACCAGTGCCGCTGCTCCCCGACACTGGCCTGTGGTATTTAGGCTACGCCACATTGGATGGTTATACCGCCATCTATCGGTTCCGTAGTACCTCAGTCGGCTCTTACGACACCTGGTACAAGAGGGGGGTGCTATTCTACTCTGCCGGCACCCATTTTTTCATTATTTTTTAATTTATTTTTGTTGCATTGAAAGGGGCGTCCATATATTATGTGAATTTACGTGGATATGTTTTCATTATGTTTTGCCCAATTTTGATAAATCTCAAGTAAGAAGAGGTGAAGCGGTCGAGGCAAATATCACGAGCTCTCCTGAGCTCTGAGCTCCCTATATATGCTCACCTGGCTCCCCTGAGCCTGTCTCCTTTTCAAAATTCGTAGTTTTACTGTAAGCGCGTTGGAAATATTACTACAAAAATTACAATTTACATTAAGTACCTATAATTATCTAAGTACTTTTATTGACGACTCAATTATACCTCTCCACTACTTGAGATTGAGATTATGCGAGATTCAGCGCGACCGTTGGTGCGAAAATTACTATTTACTAATAACTTTCCAATAATCCGGTAGTAGCATATCCTAACTTTTGGCGATAATCAAAATCCCGTGGGATACATTTTAATTCAGTCCTGGCGGGCTAGTATGCGCGCCACGAATTATTTCGTTCGTAGTGTCAGAACGAGACAGCGTTATGGCAACGTATATATCTGTCACTTTTTCTCACTTCGAAATGAGTTCTTTTCGTGGCTTTACGTGGTCGCATGCTTGACTAGCAGGGGCCCTATTATTGACCGACTAACCACCACCGGTGGAGGTATTTTTTTTTATGTAAGTATAACCACGCATAACTTTTTTCGTAGTAGTCCGATTTCAATAATTATTTTTTTATTGGAAAGAATATACTTCGAAATTGGTTCCATTTAAATTGTATTGAAATCGGCTGTGCCATTTTTGATAAATCAACAATAATGTGAAAAATGCTACATCGATCCATGCGAAATATTCGCGAATTCTGTACACGGGTGAAGTCGGTCATGCTAATTTTTGCAAAAAATAATCTTGTTGAACCGATAGTCATTTAGGACGTATGAGTAAGTAGTCACGAGACCTTAGCGAGTAAGGGCAGGAATATCGAAAATCTATGTAGGTGCCTAAGTGCGAAAGGGATATTATGCGATTATAAAATAAATTTTACACTACTTACCTGATACAATAGAACTTACAATACTTACTTAAAGTTAAATCAACCACCGAAGAAAATGCCAAAGATTTTATTAGAGGTGACAGCAATTAAACTAATTTAAAATTAGTCTAAAGTGCAAAACTAAAATTCCTGACCACATGCAAACCCGTAACACATGGTCTCAGCTGGACGTCGGCATTTACCCACACATACACACACCAACACGCATAGGTGAGTACACATGCAATGCACAGAGGATGGAAAGTACAGATACCTACTTTTCAAATGCCAATAATATTCTATGTCATAGACCATAGTGCGTGTTGCGACATAAATCTCGAAACATACTATCGGACGCGACTGACAGCCGCGACCTAGACTATGAAAGTACACTGAGCCGTGCACACTATCGGACATAAGTCGCGGACGTCACCTTCGGACGACCTTGAGCGTTCGGACGTCCGAGAGGGACCTGGCACACCGGATGTTTTAAGACTGTGCACATTGCTAAGTCGCGGCTGTAAGTCGCGTCAGTCAGCCGCGACCGATAGTATGTTTTCGGCTTAAATGAGTAGGTCCTTATGGTAGATAGAGTTTGTCTCTGACAGCGTGATCTCCGCACAATTGCAAGCCTGGAAAACATATTTGAAGTGGCCCGTACAACGTCCGGACAGGGCCCGTCCGGGCTACTACACAAAATGTATAGAACGTGCTACGTACGGGCCCCGTCCGGGCCCGTCCCATGCCCCGTCCTAATATCAATCATCCCTAAATGGCGCGCCGATATCTAAAAGCACATTGGTAATCTTTATGAGACTGGCGCAAACAGGGAAGATTTATTTTATTATAGCTACCAATTTCATTATTTTTGTTTTAATTTCGTTTTGTGAACTTATTTTTGCAGGTTAAGTTTATGAAGGCTATTCTGTAAGTAATGTTACCCATCTGCCTAATTATATTCTGAAGCAGCATTTGTGTATAAGTACGTAAAGTTGTGTCAGTGTGCGTGTCGGTGATGTATGGAGCAACCCCTGCTGCGCCTGCCGTAGCGAGACTCCAGACGAAATAGGGGTGCCACTTCTAATTCATATTTTGTTAATTCTTCCCCTTCTTCCAAGGAACTCTGAGACTGTCTTTCCGTCCAAGGCCGAATCAAACATCTTGGCGGTTGTGAAGTTAGCTTCAAGCTGCAGGGAACCCAATCCTCACACACCTGTTATGTGAGGTTCCGACAGGATCGGATTTTGCGCGGTTTGTAGCTAACTTTCTACACATACACACAATCTGATATAATATATTATGTGCTACACTCTAGACGGCTAGGTACTATGTTTATTTTCGGGCAGGGCATGGCCATCCGCAAACCTATCTAGAGTAAAAAAACCTTTTATTAGATAATTAATTTCTGAAAATGACAAAAATAAAACATTAACAAGTAAAAACAATTATTACATTAACAAAAATCTATTTCTTCATATTGTAATTAAGCTTTGGACCATAATAAGCCTAATTATGAAGGCGCCATCGTATTTTTTTTTTTAAATACAAGATGTATTTAAAATAACACGATCTCTTACCCCAAAATAAGTAAAGCTTGTGATATGGCTGCCAGAGAGAGAGAGAGACTGATATACTACCTACATATACATATTTTTAAATACATACTTATATAGTTTTTTTTTTTTTAATTAACTACAATATGATGCAATACTACTTACAACTTATATAGATAGTACCTAAATAACACCCACACACAGAGCAAACACCTATGTTCACCACATAAATGCTTGCCCTGGGTGGGGATCGAACCTTATGATCACTAACCACTGAGCCATCGAGGCAGTCCTTTGACATAGAAGTTAGGGTAATTATAATAGCTAATTAGCATATTTTTGATTCTTTTTCACTTTAGGCATTCGATAGAGAGAACACTTTTTATTAAATTTACAATGGCGCCTTCATAATGGGGCCTATTGACACTGTACCTACTAACTCTAATAACTCTTTAAGTTACACACAAATATAAAAAGAACAATAATACAAAAGTGAAATTCTAACACTAGGCTGCCTTATCGCTGGAAGCGATCTGTTCCAGGCAGCGGCCTACCCACGAAGGGTGATTGGGCCATATCCGCAACGCTGGCCCAGTGCGGGCTGACAGAATACATATTTTGATTCGTACGAAAATTAAATAATTATTTTAAAGTTAAAAGGTTAGCAGCAAAAAGACAGTGCGTGTCGTGGGCATCGTTGAAGGTCAAGAAAACGTTACAAAACAGTTTTTTACGAACGCTTTTTGTTACAAAAATTAAGGTTGCGGTTACCTCCAGCCTTCAGTTGTGACGAAACGATGACGTCACGCGTTTTTGCTCGCCTTTTGTTTCGGGGTCACTTTAACAAGTTATTTGTACGATCGAGCGATTTTAGCTGAATCAAGTTAATGCCATTTTGTACTAAATAAGACCTGTGATACCTAATTTTAAGTTTGACTGCTTCGGTGGCTCAGTGGTTACCCTAACTTCTGGATCAAAGAGGCGAGGGTTCGATCCCCACCCAGGGCAAATATTTATGTGACGAACATAAGTGTTTGCTCTGTGTCTGGGTGTTATTCTAGTTACTATTTATATAAGTATGTTTTTAAAAATAAGTTTACGTAGTATATCAGTCTCTGGCAGCCATATCACAAGCTTTGCTTAGTTTGGGGTCAGTGGCCGTGTGTAAGATGTCCCAAAAAAAATTAAGTGCTAAGTAAAAAATAAGTTGCTTAGTCTCTACCGTAACTGAAGAGGTGTAACTTCATATTTATTTATTTTATCAACTATTATGATTATAGTAAAAATGTCAATAAATATCAAGTGCCTACTAAGCTTTAAAGGACATGTCCACAAAATGTATGGAGACTGGTATAATAATAATCAAAAATTCTAACCACAACACTCGTTACATTTCGATAAAGTTCATATTTTTCTGAGTCTATTACAACAGTTAAAACCAAAAAAGAGCCCTCCGATTTTTTTTAATTAATTTTGAATTTATTAGGATAAATAAATATATTTGGCTCAATAAGTAGTTTATCTCAATCAACCCTGATTAAGTAACCTCCAAATTGTTAATTAAAAGCATTTTTACCAATTAGACACACTTTTAAAGTGTTTGTTTGTCACATTGTACCTACTGACTGGTCACACTGGTAGTTTATAATTTTTAATTTTAGCAAATTAAGCGATGAATGTGGAAGAATCAGCTACAAATGCAAGTAAAATAACGATAGAAGCACTTTATCATTGCTAAACTAGAAAAAGTAATAAGCTGTATTGTTATTTTTCATACAATTTATAATTCGAATTTTAAAAAAATTGGAGGGGTGAAAAAATCTTAGTTAAATATTTTTTGGAAGCCCATAAAACAAGCTTTCAAATGATGTATATATCATCTTGGTTCGATTTTTCTCTGAATAATATACCACTTGTGGACATCACCTTTAAACCGCATCTGGGCGATCTTACTACTTTCGCTCGAGGCAAAAATTAATAGTAGGTATATCATTGTACCTGTACCTACTTATTGCCGATTGCTATAACTTTGAATAGGCATGATAACTAGGTAAAAATAATTAAATATAATATGGTCCGTGAGTTAGATTATACAAAAATATTGGATACATAATTTTTTTTCGTTAATCAAACAATAAATGACTAAGATAAACCTTGTCAAAGTTTGGGAGTGGGGGTCGTGACGTCACCTCTCTAAAGCTGGAAACATACTATCGGACGCGACTGACAGCCGCGACTGATAGGTATCTAGATAATTAATCTACACTGAGCCGTGCAAACTATCGGACATCAGTCGCGGACGTCACCTTTGGCTGACCTTAAGCGTTCGGACGTCCGAGAGTGATCTGGCGCGCCGGATGTTTTAAGACGTGCACACTGCTTAGTCGCGGCTGTCAGTCGCATCCGTAAGCCGCGTCCGATAGTATGTTCCCGGCTTTACAGAAGTCTATAGATACATTTGTATGGTACTTGTGACGTCACGCGGAACTTTGACGGACTATATCTTCATCAATTTTTGTTTAAATAACAAAAGAAAAAATACATGTCTATTATTTTTTGATAGTTTATCTGTCATCTATATAATTATGGCTAGTTATATTTTTATTCGTCATACCTATTGTGTTGAATTTAGTTGATTTAGGGTAAGAATATCTCCCCCCGAGTGGGTTCCCGCCTTGTCGTGGCGGGGGGGCTTAGTAGCCAGGTAGGGCCAACCTGGTGAACCAAGAGGAACCCGTGGCGGGGCCGCTTCTCCGGGCTTTTGCCTCCATGCCTGAGTAGAAGCTGGCCAAAGTAGGTTGTGTGCCTTAGGGGGGGCACCGCAACTGAGGGGGGCTGCAGTGTCGTATGGGAGGAACTGCGGCTGAGGATTGGATCGGGGTCGCCACTGTTTGATGGTTGACGCGGTGGGGCTGCAGGGCAGGAGGAGTGTCGGTATGTCGTCGGCCGCTCTCCCTATCCTCTACAGCCGTAGTGGCAGGCGCGGGGCCACTTTAATTGACCCGTTGCATCGGGACCAGGGCTGTCGGACACGGGTACTGTCTGACGCCCAGTGCTGGTTGGTCCCAGGTGGGGGATGACGATGTGTCTGGTGTTCGGCACATCGTCATTCTGGAGGGAGTGCAAGCTCCAAGGTGGGGCCCGGTTTGGGCCAGCGCTGTCGGGTGCCGCGGAGGAGTGCGAAAGCGTGCCCTTAGCCCCGACACCAAGCGCAGTGACGGAACACCCAGGGGTTTTGGTGGGTATGCCGCCCAGCAATGGGCGGAGACTCCCACATAACCACCCGCCTGTCCCGAGGTGCGGTGGCATCTTAAAAAGATTTCCGCTGGTAAAAAAAAAAAAAACAAAGGGTAAGAATATCTGGGGGCACATGCAGTAATGCCCCACCAAGGCCACTACCGTCAAATAAGTAAGGTGAAGATTTATTTTACTTTTCAATACTTCTTTCTTATAATTAATACCTAGTTCTTGTAATACGAAACGGCCAAGCCGCATATTTTGACTAAGGTGTAGAGTTTGTGGGCTTGTAGAGTTAGAGAGTGTAGAATTTAAAAGCTTGACTCTACATGAGAAGAACTCTTTGATAGTGAGTGAGTGAGCTTATAGTTCCATCTTGGTAGCATTTTACATAAATAAATAAAATAAATATTAGGAGACATCTTACACACGGTCTCTGACCCCAAACTAAGCAAAGCTTGTGATATGGCTGCCAGAGACTGATATGAAAATGTTTTTGTGAGATTACTATTACTCTGAATTGTAAAATATTATGGTTGTCGGTAAATTCAGTTTACGGTCGATAATTTTACGTGGTATATCGTCATAAGAAAACATTGTTGAATCAACTAATGAATCAAGCCGAATTCTTAGGCCGATCGTGCCTCTCTATCACTTGTTCCGCGTTCTCGCTTGCACGCTAGGCTCAGGCGGAACGTGACACTTTTTCGTGCGTGCAGCCGGGGCGTTTATCGATTTATAAACATTATCACGTCAAGATATTAATTTTATCAAGTGACAACCCTGCCAAACTACCACTCTCACCCCTTGCGCGTCACACGCCCCCAGCAGAACAAGTGAACACACACACGCGCACAAAATTTGACAAGTCATAAATTAAAAGAACCTGTTTCGGGGGGTAGTTGGTTATTAAAAAAAAACTATCTGTTCATCAATTTGAACTCTATTCCAATGACATAGAGGTTATGAGAATGTACGTGGTGATTAAATTTTTATGTGAAACTTGTGATTATGAATCTCATGATTTACGAGAAAAGACAGATTGTATGATAATGGTTGAATTGAAAGAAGAGTTTTCTTAAGATACTTCTTTTTAGATAGATTTCAAAAGTTATGTTTCTCGTAACCAGCCAAATCTTATAGACCAGAGTAGAAGCCTTAAAAAATAATAAAGAGTGAAAAAAAATAATAGTAGGATGAAACCCATTAGAAAAGGAGGGGAATATTATAAAAATAAAAGGAAAAATAATTTACGGGCGATCTGACGTCGGGAAGGGGATGGGGGGGAGGGGGAGGAAGGAAAAAACGGTTTTTCTCGATTTCCGGCAAAACTAAAAGTCCTATCGAAAAAAGTCAAATGGCAAAGTTGTAGGTAATAAAAAGATCTATAACTTTAGTATTGACACTTTTTTCACATAACCTCAAAATTTATGTGAAAAATCCAAAAAACCAAGTTTTTGGTTTTTTATTTTTATCTTTTACAAAAATCTTTTTTTTTTAACGAAATTTGGTGAAAACTTACCTTTTTATGTCCCAAATACGCTGTAATTTATTTGATTAAAAATATTAATTTTTTTCACCTTATTTTGAATTAATATCGAAAAACACCCTAATTTTCAATCGAAAATTCAACCGTCAAAATATCGGCTTTTTTCAAAAAGTTGGTATGTTTTCTGTTTGTTGAAATCTCTACTTTCCGATGATGAAAAAAAAATATATGTTACTATAGTAAATCTTCTCAGAAAATGCAAAAAATCAAAAAAAAAACTAAAGAAATAAATGTCAAAATGTACAAAAAATATATTATAAATCTATTAAAAATGTATAAAATATATATGGAAATCGGCCAAAAGTTTGTTATTAAAAATATATTTACGATATATATTTTATAGATTTTTAATATATTTTTTAAGTATATTGAAATATTTTTTTTGCATGGGATTAACTAAATTTGTTTGTGTAAAATTAAGGAGATTATTAGTTTTTTATCTAGTACTAAAATATCATTTAATTTCAATCTTTAGGTTATTACGTTAAGCATACTATTTATTAAAGAAAATATTACGATTTTTATGTTTGAGTTGATTGATACAGATATGATGAGATGAGATGAGATGATACCAGTGTTTTCACCTCCCTGCACCTACGACACCATATCTACCTACAAGCCTATTTAATGAAAATAAAATCATTTCGTAGTCATTTCTATCTTTAATTAATTTCTTTTTTAAGTGTTATTGCCGTTATTAGCCGTAGGTACTTAATTATATAAGTACTACCTATTCAAATTGAAATTTATTTACATAACTTAAAAAACATAGAAATTCAATTCTTAATTATTCTTAAAATAAAATCAATATGTAAACAATCTCTCTCAATAAAATTTCAAACCAAATATTCAACATTTTTAACACAAAAAATTAACAGAGTGAGAGTTCTCAGACCTTTCTTACTAAATCTATGACTTTTTTTCAAAACTTACAAGGAAAGGTCGGAAACTCATTTGGTTTTTGTAAAAAATACTGGTTTCTGTGAATTGTCCGCTTGGCTGGGTATTAATTATCTGAAAAGGTCAGCACAAAAATTGATTGTATTTCCCTTGATACTTTTGATCAGCAATAATAAAATCAAAAGTAAAAACAGGTCGCATTTTTCTCGCGATCTCGACGAAACTTGGATCACAGGTTTTATATTACAATGGTTATTTTTTTCGTCGGCAATTTCTGATTAAGGGGTTATTTGCCACAAAAAGAAAGGATTTGCTGTTTTGCTCTTTATCCGATTTCGTTAAAATATTTGGCAAGATTGTTTAGTATCTAAATGCTAACCTCAGATCAGAGAACAACCTTGTTCTCTGAACTGTGATGCTAACAATATATGCGAGTATGACTGTAGGTATAAAGTATGAACACAGAGCAGTTGTTCTCTGATCGGTGAATATGAGTAACCCAAATCGGTCAAGAAAGAGTCGAAGTGGGCTAAAGAAGTTTCAATTAAAGAAATGTGCCGCAACGTCTTCTGCTCGGAGAACAGCTTTATTAGGAGGTATGTTAAGCAAAAGTAGGTACATAAAAAGTGTTGTAGACGATGTAGATTAGATAATTGTTCGCTTAGACAATGCATGGACCAAGAATAGGCAAGTTCACAATATATTTTTTGAAGTCCTCTTGTAACAGCTAACCATAAATAGAGCATATTAACGAAAAGAAAAAATTAGATCAACTTAAAAATAAAGAAGTTCCAAGCATTTTTATTTTTTGCAAACAGTGCACTTAGCAGTCTATTACGTCACTGCCTGTTTAAGTGTTACACATTCGTCATACAATGTTATGCTTTGTGGGAAAGGGACAAAACATCTCTTAATCCCTACCAAAATTTTCACAAGCTTGTACCTCTGAACTTGATAAGTCAATTTTAATTACGTTTTCAGTTTATGAGTCATATTTAATTGCATAATTCACTAGGTAAATACAAATCCTAACACTTTTAATTAATAAAGTACCAGTCCGTAATCAGGAGAATATCAGCAAAAACAGGGTAGTTATTTTAGTGACCGTAACTTGCTGAGTCTGAAAGAGGCTATGAAAGATAAAGAGCTTCACATAAATGTGAAAAGTAAACTATTTAATACTTGCATATTACCAGTCCTTGCGAATTACTATTAAATATTATTACGAAGCCGTGGTGGCTTAGAGGTAGTGACACCCGCCTTACAATCGTGAGGTCGTGGGTTCGGGTCCCCGGTCCCGTACCAATGAGTTCTTTGGAATTTATGTACGGAATTTCACACCACTGGCTTTTCGGTGAAGGAAAACATCGTGAGGCAACCTGCGTACGTCCTTAGAAGAAATTCGATGGCGTATGTGAATCCACCAACCCGCACTGGGCCAGCGTGGTGGATATGGCCCAATCACCCTTCGTGGGTAGGCCTACGTCCTGCAGTGGACTATTAAAAAGGCTGGTGCAGTACCAGTCCTTATGTATGGCAGTCAGACGTGGGCTTTAACACAAAGCACGACGAACAAACTAGCAACCTGTCAACGTGCAATGGAAAAGAGTATGCTCAATATAAAGAAATCAGACAAACTGAGAAACCGAGTCATTAGAAACCAAACAAAAGTCATCGATAAAACATCAAAATTCAGACGACTCAAATGGAAATGGGCGGGCCACATGATAAGAGGACACGACAAATGGAGTAAAAAAGTTTCTCAATGGTACCCAAGGGAAGGAAAAAGGAAAAGAGAAAAACCTCAGAAAAGATGGGATGACGATATTAGACAGGTGGCAGGAACCACGTGGGAGAGAGTGGCAGAAGAAATAATAGAATGGAAAAGGTTGGAGGAGGCCTTTGCCAACAGGCAAACAGATTAAAAAAAAAACACAAAGATGGAAATACTTAATTACTAAGAACTTAAAACATTACATAGATTAAGATTAAACTTAAGTTAAAACTATGTGAATCTGAATAAAGGGCTTATATTATATTATTAACTTGCTGATCAGTTCAACTTTACTGCGAGCCATTTAAACATATTCCCTTTATTTTATTGTAGTACTGTAGTAGCTATATCGTGCTGTGACGCATTCCTGGGGTTACGAGCATGTCTTCATTTCGGAGAATTAAGTATAAATAAAATGGTATAATGGTGTAAGGTGACGAATAGCTTAGACGAAGAAAGAATATTTAATTCTCAGAGGCTTAAAACTTGAACTTTGAAAGTGTCGTATAGGATATTTTGTTTTTGAGATCTCTGACTCTAGGGAGGGGTAGACATACGAACTATACCGTGTTATATCTAATTAATTAGCATCCATTTCGGGCTTATTATTCTGTACATCAAAACTAACAACTTTTGTCCAAACTCAAAAAAAATCAGTTGTTCCATACATTATTTCGCGGGTGAACGATATTTTTCTAAGGAGCAACATTTCTTTTGAGTTTTGACAAATTTCGCAGAATAATGGTTGTTAGTTTTGATGTAGCCCCTAAGAATAAGCCCCTAAGAAGATGCTAACTGATTAGAAATAACCCTGTATGCCTTCATACCCTGGATACCTGGATACCTGGAACCCTGGATGCCTTCATAGCACAAAAGAAGTGCATAAGGGCCATCTGCAATTTGGGACAAAGAGACAGTTGTAAGCCACATTTTCAACGTTTAAAAATTTTAACTCTTCCTTGTCTATATATATATATATATGAATGCGTAATGTTTGTACGAAACAATTTAAATTTGTACAACAACTTGCAATCAAAGCGGCACAAACATAAATTGGCTATGCCTGTGAATCAGTCATCATTGCTAAATAAAAGTGTAATATGTATGTTACCTATGATTTATAACAATTTACCTAAATATTTAATTGACATAGAATCGGAACACATTTTCAAGAGTAAACTTAAATGTTTTCTTCAGGAAAAGGCGTACTATGACATACAAGAATATCTGAATGAAAAATTTTAATTTAATTTGCAGTATTAATTATTTTTGACTTAATTGTATTTTGACATTTATTATTAACATTATCATTGACATAGTAATCTAATCTTGACTTAATAATCTTGACATTGAATTTTAGACATTATGACTATCATTACATTTTTTATTTAATGCTTTTTGATAGCTTAATATATTTTGTAACAATGGTAATTATTTATTCAGACATGATTGTAATTACTCTTGTGTGTTTTTTGTAATTTCAGATCTCATTTCATTTTAGCGTTAAGAGTTCATTTACTGCAAAAGCTACTATCACATGTACTTATATTCCCTTGTTTTCTCTCATATTTGCATACGGAAAGGTCGAATATGGCGTTCATTTTTGCTGTATTGTTTTTACCATCCTATTTTTCTGTACCCATATGCGCAAATAACCGTTAATGAATTATGTATTCTTACCTAATTTGCTTACTTACTGACTTCATACAATCAACCTAAAATCGACATAAGAAAGTAGTGTGTATTTTATTTACCTAATTAAGCAACGTTCATCACGTTCGGTCGTCGGATGTGTGACTGCGGGCAACATCTACATCTGAGAGCTGCCGTATCTCGGATGACAAATTTCCAAAAACATCACTATACTTCTTCGGTAGTCGGGTAAATAGAAGGAGTCGAGTAGTAGTCTAGATTATAATTGACCTGAGTAAACTAGGCCAGGGTCTAAACTAGAATCTGAGGTAATTGCTATTTTGCATAATGTTTTACTGTACAATGTATACTATTTTATAAGTAGGTACGATCGGCCTTTCAATCGTCCACAGCTATCTCACTCACACATTTGAATTAGTACCTACATGATTATACAGGTAATGAATTTATAAAAACCTTAAAAGTAAGTACCTAACCTATAGTAAGTACCCACCAACTCGCAATGGACAAGCGTGGTGGGTTAACTGTCTATAGGTACCCCTAGGCTTATTAAGCCCGAGAGGCGCCAGCGTAAATTTAATATCAACGTAAAAAGCTATCTCTCTATCGAATGCCTAAATTGAAAAAGAAACAGAACTATGCTAGGTATTTAGCTATTACCTAGTCAGGTCATAAGTATTGTCACACAGTAAAAACTTTTCTTTTAGAATGCTGGCCATAAAAAAGTTGATTGAATTCGAATTTGGAATTGTTCATGAAAATAAAAATGTATGCTTTTTAGAATTTTACTCATTTTTAAATATGGAGTGGACGCCGTGTTGCAGTTATTGCGTTGCATCGTTGCGGGAGTACTTTTGTCTATGGTTGCGGTTACGCGCCAATTCAAATTTTTGACATACTGAAAAATTTGAATATAACCAAAAGATTCGTTTATCGTACCATCAAACGATACAATGAAGACTCTAGTGTAGATGACAGGTCAAGAAGTGGTCGCTCTCGGTCTGTTAGGACTTCAACAGTGATAAAAGGTGTGAAGGCGCGAATTCAAAGAAATCCCAGACGCAGAGACCATAAGCAGAAACTGTTGGCCCTTCAGATGGGGTTAAGCAGAACCACGGTGAAAAGGGTGTTAAAAGAAGACTTAGGGCTTCGGGCATATCGAAGAAAAACAGGACATCGTTTAAATGTTCGTCTAATGGATCTGAGACTGAAAAGATGCCGCGCTTTGTTGAAGCGGTACGCGGGAAAAAAATATCGGGAAATTCTTTTTTCGGATAAAAAATTTTTTACCGTAGAAGAGAGCTACAAGAAACAAAATGATAAGGTGTACGCACACAGTAGTGAAGAAGCGAGCAACCGTACCCCGCGTGTCCAACGAGGTCATTTTCCATCCTCGCTCTTGGTATGGTTGGGATTTTTTTATTGGGGCTTAACATAGGTACATTTTTGTGAGAAAGGTGTAAAAACGAATGCAGTTGTGTATCAAAATACAGTCCTGACGAACCTTGTGGAACCTGTTTCTCATACCATGTTCAATAACAGGCACTGGGTATTCCAACAAGATTCGGCGCCAGCTCATAGAGCGAAGAGCACACAAGACTGGCTGGCGGCGCGTGAAATCGACTTCATCCGGCACGAAGACTGGCCCTCCTCCAGTCCAGATTTGAGTCCGTTAGATTACAAGATATGGCAACACTTGGAGGAAAAAGCGTGCTCTAAGCCTCATCCCAATTTGGAGTCACTCAAGACATCCTTGATTAAGGCAGCCGCCGATATCGACATGGACCTCGTTCGTGCTGCGATAGACGACTGGCCGCGCAGATTAAGGCCTGTATTCAAAATCACGGAGGTCCTTTTGAATAAACTTTATTGTCATAAGAATCTATGTTTTGTTAAGTTCATTTTGGTATATAAATGGTTACATAATGAATAAGTTTGTTTCAATTATTTTATATTAAACATGTGACAGAATTTATGACCTGACTGTGTATAATTACGATGGCGCCTCTGTAAACGGGCCTATTATCATCATTGCGGTTGAAAGGCCGTTAAAATTAAATAGGCCTAAGTCCGACAGTACCTAGTTTAAATCGGCTGGTACAACAAATAATGTTTTGTAACACTGTAATAAAATAAAATTCCTTGAGCTAAGTGTGCCTCAGGGGCCATTGTTCAAATAATTGTGACAATACCGATTATATGTTAATTAATGACGCACTACCTTGTTTATATTCAACTGTTTAATTATAGCTATTATATCGTACTTAAATTATTAGTATTAGGTATTTTGTTTACTATTATAGGGCTCAGTTTACTCCGCAATAAGTATAAGTATCTTTGGTTCTTTTTTGTGTTTGGTACCTACTCGTAGATCAGACTTCAGGAGATGGGGGATGGGATTGTGGGAACCTTTCCCATGTAATTTTATCAAAATCGGTTGAGTCGTATAGAAAAAATCAACAATGACAACAATGAATGATGATGATTTATTTGTTTTATTTATCACAATTACAACTACCATTAAGAACAGAAATTCCAATGCGACAGTGTAAGTATAGGTACACTGGTCAAATCTTGCTTCATGCATTACAAAATTTATATAATTACAATGTCACACTTAAGGCGGGCTTATTCAAAACTTTTGGATGTTTTAACAACTGTATCTCTACAGAAATGTAAAAATTGCACAATAAATATTTTTTTTATTAAAATTGAACATATATACTAGAACTTTGTAAAGATAGAAACGTGAATAATAATAATTTTCTCGATTAAAAAAAATCATAAATATGACACTAAATCGATATTTCAAACGGTTGGTACTAAAAGGTTTCTTTTTGAAATAATGTCAAATTAATATCAAAAGATAGGGCTTTTTAATTACTAAAAAATTGTAAAAAAAAATATTATTATTTTGTTATTATTCATCCCTGTGAAAGAAAACTATCAAAATCTATCCGTTCAGGCGCTCGCACCAGGCGGCCAGTGCCCGTCAAGACGTCTTCGAGGTTGGACGCACGCCATTTGTCTCCCAAAAATTCCCCCCGCGTTTCAAATCAGTGCAGTACAGATTTATCTATAAATAATATGGGTAATAAAAACAATAATAGAAAATTGAAGCCTAAGACACAGCATAGAAAATTGTTGCTCGAAAAATGGTAAGTAGATACTTCTCATTATATTATCAGACTGTTGGCGTATAAACCTATAATAGGTCACTACCTACCTAAGTACCTAAAGTTATAGTAGATAGGTACACAAATAAATAGTTTCTTTGTCACCTTACGTATGTAGGTATGATCAGATACAATAGCTATTTACCTACAATCTGAGTGTCGACGCGCCACAGTCTAAAAAATAAAGTAGGTACCTATGTAGGTGAAGTAGATGAAACCTAAAAAACAAAATAGAAAATTGTTAGGTACCTATCCTCGAAAAATGGTAAGTTTGGCGTATAAACTTTGGTGCCACCTAAGTTTGGCGTATAAACTTAGGTGCCACCTACCTACCTACCTACCTAAATGATAAAGTTATATTTGGTAAATAGGTACCTACCTACACCAATAAATAAAACATTTACTTATAAGTACATAAATGTAGGTATGTTCAGATACGGTAGCTATTTACAATATAAATGATTTCCTACAATGCCGCAAGTTCCAAGCATTTGTTACCTACCTACAATCATACAGAGTGTCGACGCGCCACAGTCTAAAAAATATAGTATGTTATGTAGGTAGGTAAGGTAGATTATTGAATTTGTAATTATTTTCGGTGACCGATGTGGCGTGGCAGGCGATGGTCCGCCTGCGACGCTGGAGGTTGCGGGTTCGATTCCCGTCTTGGGACAAATGTTTGTACGATCTGCAAATATTTTGTTATGGGTGTTCTGGGTATTTTCTATATTATATAATAAAAAATATCTATGTAGGTAATGTACCTACATATTGTATTATATCAGTCATCTAGTAAGTAAACATAACCAGAGGTACTATTTCAAATAGCTTCAGTTCATGCAGTCATTTGTTTCCTACACACCCTATAAAAACGACGCGAAGTGTAATCGTAGTATGTCTACATTTTATTTTGCAGCGCTTCAATGAGAAGAAACAAAGCCACCGGTGTTACTCAGGCACTAAGTAACTCGGATTCTTCTATCCATAGTACCACGTAAGTATTATATTCGAAACACTAACAAGAATGTCAAAGGAGTTGGTAAACTTTTTATATGGGAGGCGGTCCTTGAAAACCGGCAGCGATGCGAGCTGTATTAATGTTTAGTGCCATATTTAAGAATATTATTTCACGCAAAAACATATTTTTGTGTATCGCCGTTTTATTATAATATCTCTTTTTTATTTCACTAAGTAGAAAATATTTAGACTGAACTGGTAATACTAAGAGGAGGTCTACGTAGTCTACGTATCAGACAGGAATCTTCAAACAACCAATAGCGGGCTGGTATTTTAGAGTTTGACATTTATTTTTTTTTAAAACATGGCGACCAGCCCTCTATTGGTTGTTCAATATTGACAATGTCACAATGTCATTTCCTTTTGCTGTTTCATAATGTCACTGTCAGGTTTTTTTTCAATTTAGGCTTAATGCAGTTATTTGGTGTAGCACATAGTTCATTTTTCTAATGTTTTTAGAACCCATTTGAAAATTAAATGGCGATGAAAAAAATTCTAAAAAATATGTGTTTGAAAAGATAATTATATACGCTTTCTATTGGTATATATTTTGTTTCTGCAAGATTTCAAAAACCGCATCTTTTCCATATCCTTTGATATAATAATAATAATATTCAAAAGTATACACGAAATTAAAAAATAAATTATAACACACTTTTACAATAATCTTTCATACTAATTATGCTACATTTAATATGGCTTATATCGCCACGTCAACGTTGACTAACAATAGCAGGCACAGAAGAGAGTAAGAAATTCTGTTCTGGGATAGTAGGCGTTAATTTGTTTGTTTGTTATAAACATATACAATATAAAACATTATGGTAAAATAAAGACATAATAAAGATCGCAGGAACGCGCTGGATGCAGGCCGCTTTCAACCGGCCTTATAGGAAATCTATAGAGCCTATGCCCAGCAGTGGACTTCCTACGGCTGATGGATGAATGGAATCATTCAAGATAGCGATGACTCTACAACTTGCATGTTCTAACTAAACAGTCAAACGAATAAAAAACATTACCATGCTTCATAGGCAGTCGGCTAAAAAAAGTTCGTGTATCGTGCGATACAGATTTCACGAGGAAAAAATTGTACAACAAAAAGGGAAAAAATAAAAAGGGGAAAATAAAAAACGGAAAATAAAAAATTGGACAGCCGCCGGCGGTCCTGCCTTCACGTCAAACGAAAGGTTGGACGCACACGGGGTACTTTTAGCGAGATAGATTTTTTTCAGTGTAGTTTATTTGTCATACATATCCATAGACTTGGCATTTTTTCTTTCTTAAATATATTGATAGTCATAACACAATACATACCTAGTTACATTACGAATAACAAGAAAAAAATTCAAATTACAAAATTACAGCAAAGCGTTAATAATATCCAATTAATAATGAAAAGGATTTGTTCCGTTACCGGTATTAAAATAAATAAAAATTCTAACCAGATCAATGATTGCTGTTTTATAAAGAGCATTCAAAATGTAATTAAAAAACATATTTTTAAAGCCCTGCGATATTTAGAAAATCGATTATATATATTTGGGGTATGTAACGTGAAACGGAACGGATATCTCGTAAAGAAACACGCTAATCTGAAAAATCATAAAGCTAATTTAAAAAAGAAGTATAATAGAAATGTCAAAGTCAAAAGAAATTGATTGATTAATTTGATTTTCGATCAGTGTTACCACCTTAGCCCTTTTGGAGATAAATCTAGGACTGTTTACTGTAGGCGAACCTTGGTGTGTAATGATTTAACTCGGAAAGGGATATCTAGCGCTTATTTGCCCTATTTATTCTCTTAGAAAATATGATTTTGAATTTCTAATATACTTTGCTACTAAAAAATGCAGAGCTATATATTATTTTTGATTACGCCATGGAGTTTTAAAATTTCAGTACATTCCTAGAAAAATTGAATGATCTTGGTTAGAATTTTAATACCGAGTTCCTAGTAAATCAGGTACAACTCCTTTATATTTAGAAGTAAAACGAAAAGCCAGTGGTGTGAAGTTACGTACATCAATTCCAAGGAACTCTTTACGGGACCGGGATTTGAACCTACGACCTCACGATTGTGAGGCGGGTGTCATTACCACTAGACCACCACGGCTTATCTTACACCACAGGGTACCTTTACTTGGGACTTTTTTGTTAGAATTTAGTTACACCTACTACTTCTACGTCGCGATCGTACAATGTAGAGACACTACTATGATGATCTCCACTTGCATTTCTGTGGCCACTTTCTTTTAATTTTTTGCAATTTTCCGACAATTTCATTTAATTTTGTTGTACTGTGTAAACCCTTGTTATTCAATAAAGAAATACGAGTAAGAATATCACCAAGAACTTTATTACGACTGCAATGTCCTGTTATCCTTAGATACATCCGTTAGTTTAAAAATCTCTTGTATCTCGCAATCCGGTATCGTTGCACGCCGTCGCACACGCGTACCCACTGTCGTGTCACGCTACAAACTTTCTACACGTTATTATTCATACAAATACCTACTTTGTTACATTGGCATAAAGCCTACTCTAGCTGTTTCGATAACATTGAAAAACGACGGCTGTCCCGCCAACTTTTATAAAGCATACTGCTGAGCTGAAGACAGACTTAAATCAAGGCAATAAGGTCTAAAACAACTGCATTTAGTATCTGGTCAAAACAACATCTGTGATTCCCTTGATAAGGATTATTTTGTACTCTCTCCCATTGCGATAAGACTCAAAACGGCTTGTTAATCAGGTTGTTTCAGAAATGTTGCCATACCATTTTCCGTCATCTATACATCGGGAGATTTCGAACTTTGTACGTAAGACAATAAGGTGTTTTAGATATGTGTAAGATAATATTGTAGTTTTGGAAGGTATCTACCTGGATTTTTTACCGATAGATATGCATTGTCTACTCGAGCGGTCTCATGTATGTCTTGTAGCTTGTAGGTTGTTTTTTTCTGGAATCCATGAATAGCCTCGAAGCGGTTACCGGTTAGTTCGTCGGTTTATGGAATCGCGATATTTCTTTTGGATAATTTATTGAGTTTGGAGCGAATAAGTCAGATGACAGACTACTTATAAGGAGCTTAGAATTAATGAAATACGGTAGGTATACCTATAATATGTCACGAACGTACATAGTTGTACTCTATATACGTTCGTGACATACCTATTATAGGTAGGTTGATACTCCAGGATGTGGTTGTGGTCTGACCAATTTTCAGTATGGGAAATAACCCTAAATTCCAAAAAGATATAAAGCAAAATTTCAAATTCCAAAAGCTATTCCAAAATAAAAATAGGTCGAACCTCGACTAATCGTATGAAACAGCTGATTTTTAGTACATACCATCCGGGCTAGTATGCGCGCCACGAATTATTTCGTTCGTAGTGTCAGAACGAGACAGCGTTATGGCAAAGTATATATCTGTCACTTTTTCACACGTCGAAATGGGTTCTTTTCGTGGATTTTCGTGGTCGCATGCTTTACTAGCAGAGTTATCCTTATGTCTCCTTACTAGGTACAGGCTCACAGACTCACAGAGATTTGTTTGCCAAAAATAGGGAAAATTTCTAAAGAAAAACGACGTTTTCTCAATAAACACTTTATTAAACCCAAACACGACTAAAACATCTAAGTACTTAGAATTAATAGGTATAGAACGAGACAAACAAATAGACTTCTGAGACTCAGAGTAGGGCAGGATCGGTGGCCAGTTCGGCGGAGCAGCACAAGCGGCGCAAATATGCTAACCTCGGCAGTGGTTACATATTTGAGCCGTTTGGGGGCCGGGAGCTCATCTTGTTTTCAGAGTCTTTCTGAGCGTCTAGTGGACGCAACGCGTGACCAAAATGCTGGTGTTTATTTGGCTCAACGTATAAGCATTGCCATTCAGCGGGGCAATGCTACCAGCATGTTGGGCACGCTGCGAAAGAACTGGCAGTGGGCTTGAGTAATTGGATTATCATTAGACCTTCAAGGGTCTATGGATGATCCAATTGCTTGTCATGAATGAAGGCACTTGCCAATATTAAAAAAAAAAACAGACTGGCCTCTTGATGATAAGATATACCTACATATTAAGATATCCTGATTATGTACAAGTTTTACCATAGGGTCAACCTGAAATTCGAGAAAAAACCGTTGGCCCTTTAAAATTGGAACTCTGAGACGACAAAATGTATAAATTTTATTATATATTTTTCTTGAATTCTGGGTTGCAAGCACCAAAATTATGTAGCTGTTTATAATGATTTTGGTACACCCTTACTAAACAAACCTACATATAGGCTGAATTAAACTTCATGGCGGCTTGATGTTGGCTACAAGCTACAACCCAAGCCTCGCGCATCTGATAAGTGAGCATCAGTCAGGGTTGGGTTATCCGCAGTTTGTAGCTAACTTCACAGCCGACAAGAAGTCTGATTCGACCTATAGAGTATAAATAAGAACTACTTACCTATAGCTATTTTTCTAACGTTTTGTGAGTGCTATTTAGGTGCCAGTAGACATTTTGCACCTGTACCACGCTCTGAAAATAACTGAACCGTTCTAAATATTTATAAATAGGCAGAGCTTGGTTTACAGGGTTTTTGGTAAGAAAACCATTTTTGACCGACGAACCACCGGAGGAGGTATACAATTCGACGCGTATAATTTTTTTTTTATGTTTAACCACGCATAACTTTTTTTATAGTTGTACAATTTCAATAATTCTTTTTTTATTGGAAGGAATATACTTCGAAATTGGTCCCATTTAAATTTTATCGAAATCGGCTGAGCCATTTTTGATAAATTAACAATAATGTGAAAAATGCTACATCGATCAGTGCATAATATTTGCGTTCTAGTAAGACAGACAGCGGAAAGTGACTTTGTTTTATTCTATGTAATGATTGTGTACACGGGTAAAGTCGGTCATGCTATTTTTTGCAAAAAATAATTATATATAACATACTACATGTAATTATATTGTAAGTACGTAATTTATTTACACAAGTTAACTGTCATCTACATTTATAACAATATGATTATTATTAAAACATCCTTGCCATATTTATATTTAAAATAAATAAAATACATCTTTATTTCAGGCATGAGGCATTTCAGCATTTTCAGCCGAATAAATAATAAAAGACACCTAGTTACATACTTATACTTCTCAGACCTATTCTATTATCATCATTGCGAAAATCTTTTACTACCTAAGAAATAAAAATCCTACGTTCACCAAAATATAGCAAAATGAACTGAGCGCCACACAAATTGAAAGATGGGAAGTTAGCCGCAGATGACACTTCGCCGTGATTCGCTAATTATTGCGCATGTGTGCACAATGCCTATACAAATGGCGAAGTAGTGAGCTCGGACGTAGGGAGCGCGCGGGAGGAACGAGGTTGGCGGGCGGGTGTGCGCCGGCGTCTCGTCTCTCTGGCACCCGCTAACGTCTATATTTTGGCGTTTGCGCAGCTCTCTGCGGCTAACTCCTCATCTTTCAATTTGTGTGGCGCTCAGTATACAAATTAGGTGCCAACAATACATAACAAAATCTTGTAGTAAGCAACCTCCAGTGCGTGCAGATTTTTTATTGTATTAATTGTAAACAGTCTTCAGCAGGGCGAAGTAAGACCATGATCGACTTAATATCTGAAAACAATAACGGTATTGCTAGAAAAGATATTTCACCGTGCAAGGGCCCATATTTTGTACATGCTGAATCAAACATCTTGGCGGCTGTGTGACGTTAGCTACAATCTGCTGATAACCCAATCCTCGGGCAGCTGTTACCTAAGTGAACTTCAGTCAGAACTGAGCTATCCACATCTTGTACTCGTAGCTAACATCACAGCCGAGAACTTCGATCAGTGTCAAGTGGGAGTTTTGCAAATCAAATCGAATTTATTTTACGTCGCATTGACCGATTTCGCCGTGCACACACGCGAGTACATTGACACACACGCTTGAGTTAGCCAATCACAGACGTTGCCGCGTTCGTGTTCGATCGGTTTGGCGCTCGTTACATAACCGTAAAAAATACTCACACTATGCTATTCAATTTTCTGTACGTGACACAAGATGGCGCTGTACCATTTCCATAGAAATCACATCAAACGTTAACGCGATCGAGCTCGAGCGAAAATCTCCCACTTAGCCTTTAGACATACATTCGTGTTCGTGATCGTAGGCCGAGAAGATGTTATATTTGGCATATACCATGCTTCACAAAATATATTTAAAATTATGACAAACAAATCGGCATTTAATTGCATATAGGTAACTCCAAAATGACAGATGCCCCTGGCACCTCTGTGATTTTGAAGATATCCGTCATCATCTATGAGCAATACCATGTCCAGCTGTTTTTTTTTAAGAAAAAAAAGAAGAAAAGAACGAGAAGAAAAAATAAAAAAAAACGAATAGAAAGTTGTAGAGATGTATGCTAAGTATAATTAGTAGTAGGTAGTACTTAATAACTCCAATGTCCAGCAGTCCGTCGTATGAGGCCTAGGCCTCTCCTACAAATATCCAATAAGACCGGTTAGAATCGGCTTGCATTCTGCTCCATCCTGCGATCTTGATGAAGTCATCGTCCATCTCGTGATTGGGTCTCCTACGCTGCGCCTGTCGGTACGTGGTCTCCACTTGATAACTTTTCAGCCCCATCGGTCATCAGTCCTACGTGCTACGTGCCCTGCCGTATATGAACTATATGAACTTGCCGATCCGTTGAGCTATGTTAGTGACTTTGTTTGTTCTACGGATCTCCTCAATTATAATTCGATCTCGCAGAAAGACTCCGAGCATAGCCTTCTCCTTAGCTCGTTGGGCTACTTGGAGCTTATTGACATGGCCCACAGTAAGAATATCCTAAAACCTAGAGAATAATTTCTATGTTCATAATAGAGAATTAATTCTGTGTAAGAAGATATTTACCGTAGTGAAGGCACGAAGGTTGACATCAGCGAATTTGCTCGCAGTCAACTTGCAAGGTTTCTGGGATCTAAAGATACATAGAAAACACATAGGAAATTAAAAGAAATTAATAAAAATACTAAAAGCAAAAAGCGATACTGTAGTCATGGGTCCAAAGAGGGTTATTCCAACTATAGTGAAACAAGTGTAACGCATCCACGTTACGTTTTTCAGTTACAGAACTTTGTTTTTTTTTCATCCTACAAATTCAATTTTCAATTTAATTTAAGAGGATATATTCTTGACGTTCAAAAATTAATTCTACGAGAATCATGTAATGTTTTGTTTTACCGATTTTATTTGATTTTTGTACCAGCCTTTTTAAAAATCCAAATAAGTATATCCACGAAGAAATCAGTTTACAAAACGTTGACAAATAGGGTTTTGGAAATGAAACAATCCTGATATGCAAAAATGTAGGTACATTACCTGATCATCATGAAAAGCACTGCCTTTTTCTCGAGCTGATTGAAATCATACCACGGGCAGTTGTATACGGCCCCACTTACTTCTGTACTCTGAAAAACATCATATACATATTTTCATATTAGACCACATTTTACCCGCGGCTTACGCTTTAATAAGTAGCCCATGACACTTTTCCACTTTTAAACTAAGATTATTTACTAGATTATGACCATTCAAAAACTCAAGTCTGTTAGTCTCTCTTTAGCTGTTTGAAAGAGAAACAAAAAAACCGGACAAAAGCGAGTCAGGCTCGCACACCGAGGGTTCTGTACAAATCCAGAAAATTTCACAAAATTGGGAAGTAAGTTGTTAAAATATCTATATTATTTCATACGATGATATAGTCATCAACAAAAAAGTTTTGTTTTTTTTTCACTTTTCTCGTCATAGATTAAAAATTATACATTATTAAAATAACTAAAAATCTGTTTTAGCATGTGTTAATGAAGCTCTTTTATATGATACTTTACATGATACGATTCATTCACTTTGAATTTTCAACCCATATTTTGTAAATCTAGGCCCTATTTTTTTGTGATTTAAATAAAAATGTACAGTTTTCAGATTTATTCCTATATGTGTACTCTGAGACAATGCTTCTCCCCAAATTTCATAGTTCTATGTCAACGGGAAGTACCCTGTAGGTCTTGATTTTTGTGAGTGTCAAAATATGCAGTTTTTTACGACATAAACGGCTCTAACTTTTTCATACGGTAACTGAGAAATTTTTCTTTTACACAACTGCAAGAGACTATAGATATACGTATACAGTTTAAATTTTAACTCGATATCTTTACGCGTTCCCGAGATAAAGAGTCTTGTCATACACACAGACGGACTGACGGACAGACGAACAACTAAGTGATCCTATAAGGGTTCCGTTTTTTTTCTTTTTAGATACGGAACCCTAAAAAAACAACAACCACTATCCCGGATTTATAATACTACTTAGTAAGGATTATAATTTACTTCTAAGAACAAATTAGAGTAGCCTGGATTACATTGAAAATGAAAAATAGGTATTAATCTCTTAAATAGGTACTTTAATTACAGTGTGAGCATTAGGTTTACTTTGAAACTTAAGAAATCCTTAATCTGTTTTTGATCTTTTACCAGTAATAAAATATCCAGAAGTGTCTTTAATATGGGTATTATGTAAACATTTTTTTTTTATATTTACAGTCAAAAAAGCTTAACAAATACTAACCGATCTCATGAGTTTATCTCCAAAATAGCACAGAAGAGAGACCTGCGAGAAACTCAGCAGCAGAAATGTCGCAAATGCAAACACTGAACTCATTTCTTTAGCAACCTGCGAGAAAAAGATTTTTCTGTGAAGACTAAAGCCATATTATAGTATTATAATTACCAAGAGTAAAACCACTTTTACATGCTTTTTTGCAGAATCTCAAAAAATCGCATTCGACAACAATTTGAGATGACGACTATACGATCTCTTTGGTCTCTTTGACTCCACTTTCAATTCTAAGGTCTCCAAAAATGATAAAGAAATTTTACTTTAGTTTTACTTCAGTGTGAGCTGGCTCCCGCGGTGTATGCACGTTTATTTATGCCTTTACTAAATGATTCACTCTTCGATCGCAAATAAGCGTACTGTTACTTAATGTAATTCATGAAGCTTGTTTTTTCTTTGTTCAAGTTAAAAATACAATTGTATGTTTTTGTTGTTATTGTGTATAGTTTGAAATTGATTCCGAAAACTTTCATAATCATGATGTCATAGCCCTGTGAAATGTACTCTCGTTAGTTTTTGTTTTTAAGTGTGTAATACGAATTGATTTAACTGCTCGCGGTGACTTGCGGTAGTGACGTCACCGCTGGTCCCAACATAATTCAGTGCTGGTTGTATATAACCAGCAATATGCTGAGTTGGGATCAGTTTCGTGGCAAATGATTCTGTACCCCTAACATCAAGCCCCTCAGCTGGAGAAATGAACCATTGCTTGACATAAATCTTTCAGGATTCGGTCATGAAACTGTGGCGTACTACCATACGCCCATGAAAAAGCTGCACGTGAAAAATGTACCATTTTTTTCCAGGACAAAACATACCGTCATATTGAACGCACTAAGGCAGATGAGAAAAGAACTGCTGACGAAGTGAAAAAGAAGTGGCTGCGAGAACAACTGTTCAGTTTGCTCCACCAATCTGCAATGAAAAATGTACAATGTGCTAGAAAATCTATAAATAATGTACTGTACTGTATCAGCCTTATAATAGTCCACTGCAGGACGTAGGCCTACCCACGAAGGGTGATTGGGCCATATCCACAACGCTGACCCAGTGCGGGTTGATGGATTCACATACGCCATTGAAATTCTTCGCCGGACATATGCAGGTTGCCTCCGATGTTTTCTTTCACCGAAAAGCCAGTGGTGTGAAATTCCATACATAAATCCCAAAGAACTCATTGGTACGGGACCGGGATTTGAACCCACGGCCTCACGATTGTAAGGCGGGTGTCATTACCTCTAGACCGCCGCGGCTTCATAACTAATGTAATTGGCCCGTATTTTCATATAAAAGGTAGATCTTTCAAAGGAGATCTTATGTTTCTGTGATGTCGTACGTTTGTGAGTCTAGTAACGCAGTCACGTTACAATCTCATTATAATTCAGAATGGCCCACAAACAATAGCTTAAACCTAGAATAGCATTAAACTCTCGCCTTACTATTAATATTTGGAGTAGAAGAATAAATAAACGCAGAGTTAAGAAAGAATAAATAACGCGATATATACAACCATTGCTAAAAATATTCTTTCGTATTGCGAACAAGTCAAATTGTAATATCAAATTTATTTATAGTTAGCGTAAAAAATAATAATAAGTAATACGTTGTTGCTTCTATTAATTTTATTTCATGTTTAAATATATTCTTTTCTATTTGTATGTAATATGTAATATTTTAATTCGTAGTTTTTAGGATAAAAAATGTAACGTAAATGTAAATAAACAAATTGAAATTGAAATGAGATTTATCAACAAACTTAGAATTACCTTGAGTGTAATCCGTGTTTTGTCTTTTACGAGATAATAAAAATAAAAGTAAAGAAAAAAAGAGGATTAACTACTTTTAACTATGCTTTTATTAATAAGGCCGTATAGGGAATTCAATACTCATTTTATCAAAAGCCAAGATTATAGTTCTCAGTTCTTGATATTAGTAAAAATTTGAAGATCGAGGTCTGGTAACACGGACACGTTACAACTTACAACTGAAGAAAACACTTAGAGTAATTAGTTTTAAAAGTATCAAAAGTCGGTGTTTAATCTCAATTTCGAAGTCCATAAAAATTAAGAACCAATATATAGCAAGTGCCCCCCGTTTGTGGCCATTTTGGTGCCAAAATCATTGCATAAATCAATTATAATTTTAATGTATCAACATAAATACTGTGTTTCTGAATCTCGAGGTATAAGTTTTTTTTTTTAATATTATTATAATTTTTTTTTAATATATTTTGAACATTAAATTGTCTAATTAATCTTTAAAATTCAAAGTGGTCAGTGGTCACAAATGATGCTAAGATGGCCACAACTGGGGCATCTGTCCTATTAAATGGGGTTATTTTTATTATGTTTTAGGAATGTTAATACAGGGTTACTCCTAATCAATAAGCATCCTTATAGGGGCTTCTTCTGTACATCAAAACTCAACTTTTGTTATGCTACTTTTGTCAAAACTAAAAAAATGTTGTTCTATAGATAAATATCGTTCACCCGCGACTAAAACGTATGGAACAGCTGTTATTTTGTGTTTTGACAAAAGTTACAGAACAAAAGTTGTTAGTTTTGTACGAATAAGCCCTTAAAAGGATACTAATTGAATAGAAATAACCCTGTATATTTAAGTTCATTTTTTTTTATTTTTTTTTTTTATTTTTTTTTTTTTTTTTTTTTTTTTTTGCTTTTTACGCTTGCCCAAATACCGAGCTTCCAAAGACTTTATCGTCGCAGAGACTGTGGGATCGGCCGATCTGCGAACTAGCACGGAAATCTCTTCTAGACACGTGTCCTAGCGTCGCGGATCGCGCTCGTATCCTTGCAGTTTCTGTATGGGAGTCCGGTCTTTGGTTGCAAGCATTGCCCTCTTTCAATACTGGTAACCTTTTAGACCCAACTGCATTTCGTCTAGCTGTCAGCTTACGCTTGGGTGCAAGGTGTTGTGAAGCCCATCGCTGTCAGTGTGGTACTGCAGTTGACCAGCTCGGTCACCACGGTCTCTCTTGTTCAAGAAGCGCTGGTCGGATTGGACGCCACGCCAGCCTTAACGATGTCATACGCAGGGCTTTTGTCACCGCCAATATCGCAGCCGTACTCGAACCGAGTGGGTTGGCGCGTGGTGATGGCAAAAGGCCTGACGGCATGACGCTGGTCCCATGGAAGTGTGGACGGCCCTTAGTATGGGACGCAACTTGCGTCGATACTTTGGCACCGTCACATCTTCCTGAGACTCAGAGTAGGGCTGGAGCGGCGGCCAATTCGGCTGAGCAGCACAAGCGGCGCAAATATGCTAACCTCGGCAGTGGTTACATATTTGAGCCATTTGGAGTTGAGACTTTGGGTCCGTGGGGGCCGGGAGCTCATCTCGTTTTCAAAAGTCTTTCTGAGCGTCTGGTGGACGCGACGCGTGACCAAAATGCTGGTGTTTATTTGGCTCAACGTATAAGCATTGCCATTCAGCGTGGCAATGCTGCCAGCATGCTGGGCACGCTGCCAACTGGCAGTGGGCTTGAGCACTTGGATTATCTTTAGACCTTCAAGGGTCTGTGGATGATCCAATTGCTTTCTATGTAGTAGTAATGTAGTATTGTCGTTATTTTAGTTCATAATTTTAAGATTTCACCGAGACTTTCATTAAACCGAAAGGGGGTAATTAAGACCATCATTATAAAACACTTTTACTATGGGCCCAATCAAAAATTCTAGAAAAATATCAGCTGTTCTATACAAAATTGCAACTCGGAATCGGCAAAATGTATGAAACAGCTGTTTTTATAACGAATTCCGGGTTGGCCCTATAGTAAAAGTTGTTCATAATGATGGTCTGAATCACCTTCTATCGGCTTAGTACACTAGCTTTGAATAACCCTGTATAAGGGATGAATCAAACTTACCTTACGTGAAGTTCTACCTCAATTAAATATGTGCTACTTACAATAATATACAATACTTCTTTATATGCTAAAACTACCTACACTACTACTACATAGAAAGCAATTGGATTATCCACAGACCCTTGAAGGTCTAAAGATAATCCAAATGCTCAAGCCCACTGCCAGTTGGCAGCGTGCCTAGCATGCTGGCAGCATTGCCACGCTGAATGGCAATGCTTATACGTTGAGCCAAATAAACACCAGCATTTTGGTCACGCGTCGCACCCACCAGACGCTCAGAAAGACTTTTGAAAACAAGATGAGCTCCCGGCCCCCACGGACCCAGTCTCAACTCCAAACGGCTCAAATATGTAACCACTACGGAGGTTAGCATATTTGCGCCGCTTGTGCTGCTCCGCCGTTTTGGTCGCCGCTCCAGCCCTACTCTGAGTCTCAGAAAGATGTGACGGTGCCAAAGTATCGACGCAAGTTGCGTCCCATACTAAGGACCGTCCAAACTTCCATGGGACCAGCGTCATGCCATCAGGCCTTTTGCCCTCACCACGCGCGAGCCCACTCGGTTCGAGTACGGCTGCGATATCGGCGGTGACAGTCAAAAGTATGACATCGTTAAGGCTGGCGTGGCGGCCAATCCGACCAGCGCTTCTTGAGCAAGACAGACCGTGGTGACCGAGCTGGTCAACTGCAGTATTTAATAAAGGCACTTTAAATATGTGAGTGTCATTGGTCCGAAGAAATTAAGAATTGAAAAATAATACTCTATGGGGGTTTGAATACTCACTGTATCAAAAGCCGATGTTTATTAACAGCTGCTAGCAACACCTCCCGGGTAGTAGGCCCCGCTTGGATGCCTTCTACCTCCAGGCAGAGGATTTTGAAGTGCATCTCGATGTACGTGCAGAGCGTGTAGAACAAATTCTCCGTGCCTAGTATGTTTTGACATACTATGAGAGCTGTAGTAAGAAACATACCTAATCAGAAATTAGCTTACACTTATTTTTTTACACTTATTTGAGTATTTTGTGACAATCAGTAGGTACTTTTTAGCTATGTATATGTAGAGTACCAAATTTTTAGGAACCTACAGATCAGGGATGTTACGATTATCCGCATCCGCATCTACAAATGCGAAATTTCTCCATCGATTTGGACATCTGCATCCGCATCCGCATAAAATCAATGCGGATGCAGATGTCACACAATTGCTTACTTGCCGTATTTAAAAAAGCGTTGTAGATGAAAATCGTCTTATATAGTGATGCGTTCACCGATATTTATCGGCACCTGGAGCCAGTGTTCCAAGCAAACATTATATTCAATAGCGTAAGTTTAACTTATTAGCCTCTGCGTAACAGGTTAAATCCCGAAAAGACGGCAAAATTACTTTATAATACAATTGTATAGTGGTCTAGTGGCAATTACACAACCTTACAATCCTGAGGTCGTGGGTTCAAACCCGGTCCCGTACCAATGCATTCCTTGGAATTTATGTACGGAATTTCACACCACTGGCTTTTCGGTGAAGGAAAACATCGTGAGGAAACCTGCATAATGTCCAAGGAAGAAATTACATGGCGTATGTGAGTCTACCAACCAGCACTGGGCCAGCGTGGTGGATATGGCCCAATCACCCTTCATAGGTAGGCCTACGTCCTGCAGTGGACTATTTAAAAAGGCTGGTACAGTAACGAAACCTAGCACGCGCGCGGGTTCAAGTCACATAAATTGTTTCTTTCTCTCTTCTGTGCACAAAAGCAACTGAATTCGATTTCTATAGCGTCAGATAGTAACTTAAATACTATTTTCCCCAAAAAAGATTAGTTGTTATAAAATATCTTAAAATCCGCATCCGCGGCTGCATCCGCGGATGTCAAAAAATATGCATCCGCAACATCCCTGCTACAAACTCCCTGTGACTGTGTAGTGTACCTACGCAAAATAAAAACACGTATCTACACTAATAGTAGGTAGAAGTAAAAACCTACCTAGCGGAAATAACGATAGCAAAAATAATGAAATGAACTGAAAAATTGAAATATGTAGAGATTAAAATCTCCAAAAGATTTGCTATCGAAAATGCGTGGCAAAAAGCAAATAGGTACATGAGATTGTGCTACGCCACAGATTTCTATAAAAATATGTGTGCTACGCCTACAAGTTCGCTGGTCCATATTAAATTTTTATATTTCAGTGCTGAACATAAGCCTACCTTTGAAATAAATATATAAACTTCTGTAAGAGAGGTGACGTCACAGCCCCCACTCCCAAAGTTAACAATGATTATCTTTGTAATTTGTTGTTTGATTGACAAAAGAATACGTGTCCATTATTTTTTTTAATAATCTAATTCAAAGACCAATTATATTATTGTTTTTGTACCCAGTCATCTTACCTATTACGGATTACGGGTATTCACTTAATTTTCTACACCATCTTTCCTCTCGATATTTTCTTTCACCAAAAATTCGTTAAACGTAAGACGTAAGACACAAAATTAAAAAATCTACTCACTAGCCCAAACCTGCTCAAAGTACACCAGCGGCCAACACTTTACTTCATACACACTGAAGAAATACTTCACTTTAAAGGGATAATTCACATTCCACTCTCCTTTCGTATAGTAATTATAATACATGAATACCAAAGGAGCTAACAGGAACGCTGCCAGCACTGCTGCAGTGATAGATGCTAGCATAACACCTACTAATTTCAACAATTTTGCCGAATCATTTGCTAATTCGATTATCTTTTGTTTTTCGATCTCTTTTCTCGCGACCTCTTTTGTGTACGCTCCTTCTGATTCTTTTTTCGAATTTTTGACGTTGTTTTTAATTACTTCTTCAGGATGGATCTCTTTTAATGTTCTAAGTATGTGATGAAGGAGGTCGTTTTTGAAGTACAGTGGTAGCGATTTCAATGTTGTTTGAATGCTAATCGTGGTACAGGGTACAGTTAAACACATTTCTACGAAGTCGCCACCGCTTTGTATGCCGTCGACCAACCAGTATATTTCTCCGAATAAAGCAAAATATAGTACTATTATGTTCAAGTAATAGACAAGTTTGAATAGGACAATTTCTAGTATGGGATTCCATTTATCTTTTGAAACCTTTATGCCCGACATGAGGAGAGACATTTTCATGAGTTTTAGCGGTTTTTCAAAATGAGTTTTGTCTGTCATTTTGTTTTTTTTGTATCGTGTGATATCTTTTACCTTTCAAAGTGAAATGAGGTTTTAGTTAGAATTTTTCCTTGTAGGTACACGAATATTAATTAATTACTTAGGAGTTTTTTCTTTGTAATTAAGATTGATATTTAGACTTCAAAGACTCAGTCAACATACTTAAAATTAAGTTGAAAAGGAATATTTACTTATTTTGATGTTGCCGTCATTTCATTTGGGTATAGAAAGAATAAGTAAGTAGTTAATATCGTCATGAGTGTATAATTAGCATTTAAAATAAAGTCGTTTAAAAAAATACAATTTATATTTGTATGTATTGTACTTATACTTAGTCAAAGTTAAACCTAACCTTGGACATTAATTATCTACTTATACTAATATTATCTATACTAATACTTAATACTTAATAATAATAATAATATTATAAAGAGGAAAGATTTGTTTGTTTGTTTGTAATGAATAGGCTCCGAAACTACTGGACCGATTTCAAAAATTCTTTCACTTTTGGAAAGCTACATTATCCCCGAGTAACATAGGCTATATTATATTTAAAAAAAAATTAGAGATCCTTACTAAAACTCCAATAATGTAACATAAGGTGTAAAAAAAAGACCTGAAAAATTCCTTACGTCGCGTGCGCTGCGAAAACTATTGATGATGGAATAAAATAATGTACTGCGACTTTATAGAACACACCATAATTTACAAAAAATGTCGCAACAGCATATATCTAACTATTATAGTTAAGCCGTAATAACTGTTCTTTTATTCTTAAAAATTAATTGAAATACCATCGCAGGAAAAGGATCTTAATTTGTATCTTGGTATTAATCCTTATCAAAATAAATTATTTCATATTCAAGACTGTTTCAATAGCTTTATGCAACTTTTTAAATTATTTAATTCAGACATTTTATTACAAAGATATTACGAGTTCAAAAATGTAAGTATTATAAAAGTTTCGTTTCGCCGCTCACTCCGCTTGGCAATTCATGTACTTTGTACAATGCAATGTACATAATACGAAATTCACTTCGAGCAAATATCTATAGAGTCACAATCGTGAAAAAAGTGTCCGAGCCAAAATCCTGCCCAAGCTACGTAGTGGGCAGGCTTTTTAGTTAGTCGTAAGGCGATTCCAAGCCGACTACAACGCCGCGCGATGCCAAAGTGCTCGGTTACAGGCACTTATTAGGTGACATAACGTCGAGATTCGAGGAAACGGGTCATTGAGAATTGAGAAGGGTGTTTGGGCCATATCCGCCACCAGTGCCAGGGCCCAGTGTGGGTTGGTGCAGATTGCCACACAATATTTTCCTTCGCCGAAAAGCCAATGATTTGAAATTCCGTACATACGAGTACGTTCCAAAGAAACTCATTGATACAGGATCGGGATTTGAACCCACCACCTCACGATTGTAGGACAGGCGTTACTACCACTAGACCACCAAAGTTATATATCTCCGCCATTAGTGTGTCGATTTATGTTTTATTGGTAGTAAATAGGTATGCAGTGGCGTAGCGTGCCTTGGAGGAGCCCAGAATCAAACATAGTTGGGGAGCCCAAATCACTCATTTCTCACAAAAGAAACAAATTTGCTCGCATTAAATTGAAATAAATATATACCGCCTTACCGCAAAAGATTTAAACTTTGTTTAGCCGTACAATTTGTACTGTTAAAACTTTAGTGGTAAGACGGTTATTTATAAGTTGTCACTTCCTCCTAGAAATTGAGCTAGCCAAACAATTCAAATGAAATATACACTTTTCTTGCCTTTTTTTCAGGAAATTGATAATTGATAATGAATAGAATATAATTACCTATATCAGCTAAGTAAGTCTAGCTGAAGACGATTTCAGTTGTTGTAAAATTCTGCCTCTTAGGACAACTTTTGGAAGAATGCTTAGCCCGGGAAAAAAAAGAGATGATTTTTTTTTCGGGAAGCACGAGATTAAGTGACATTGTGGATAACATTTTACTAGGTTTTGCTTACACACGTTAAGGCCCGTGTAGCCAGGGAGCCCCGTATTATTGACACGGCTGATACTGCGGTAGCTACGCCCCTACACATAGTATGTGAAACGAATTGTCGACCTTAAAGTTCTCGAATGTAGACAATGTATTGGCAAGTGTAGCGAAGGTCTTCACGTGAATCTAAGATCTGGTCGCGACGTCCGGAACACGTTGGATGCCAGCGCTTCGATTCCTTCCATCACAGCTCTTTGGGTTAGCAAGTTGAAGAGGCCTTAGGTAGGGCACACAATTCGTAGAAGTAGAACTGATGTCAAATGTTTTTCAAAATTCTCGAGTGAAGACAAGATCAAGAAACTAACTTACATGGGTAGAATGTATAGACTGTGGGTCTGTAATATTTTAACGTCGCTTTCATTCTCATCATTGTCATTTTCTGAAATCAGGGCTATATATTATGTACAGCCACCCAACACATACGAACTCAATTTTATTTAGATATGCAAATACCTACTATCTCTTTTTCATAAACTTCGAACAGTTTAAGACTACGGAAACTCTCGCGATTTGGGTAGGTTTTAACTCATCATAATGGTTCATCCGGTATGTCTAGCATGTGTGTGGCGCATACCAACATTACGTGGTAAGTATATGTTAGTGTTGTTATATTTCGTATTTACTATATATTTATAAAGTAGGTCTGTACTTAGGTACCTATTTAAGAATATTTTTATTTTAATATCGACGTTAAATTTTGTATTATTAATTATTTTCTATTGATATATGTAAGTATTGTACATTTTCATAATTTGTTCTGATGGTATTTTCTAGCATAGCATTGTACTCATTAGACCAACATGTAGGTAATGTGGGACCAACCTCAAAATCACGATTATTTGAAATTCGTCTACTCTCGATAAAATGGAATGGTTTTTAATTTATATATTAATGATAAAGAATTATGCTAATTTTAATAAGAAATTAAAACTATAGTAGCGGCGTTATTTTTTTAAGAAAGGTCATAAGTACCTACATAAGGAACATACTATACTACTACCACCATGGATGTAGTTTCTAAACATCCTGCCTGCATACATGCCTGCCACATACATAAATTAAAAATACTGCCATATAATTAAATATTCTCCAGATCATTCTATTCTGCAAGTAATAATTAAATACAACAAAATAAATCAAAATCCACGCCATTTTCATCCAACCTGCCAATCAAAGATGTCCAAACGAGGTACAAACCAATAATTTCGCCATTTTGAAAACTACACCGCGAACGTTTGATCCGCACCCAAATATTCCAATGGCATTGCAATGTAGTCACCATTTTTTATCTCTCCAGTTCAGAGAAGAAAAGTTACAGAGAGTTGGGTTCCAGAACTCCTACACATCCATTGTAAAGATTGTGCGTTAGTTTGTATGAACTTTATTTATACGCTGAATCATACAAGTCGGCGGATGTGAAGCTAGCTACAAGTTGCGCAATATCCAATCCTGACTGAAGATTGAATATTGCGCAGCTTGTGGCTAACTTCACCTCCACCGACTTGTATGATTCGGCTTTATACTTATACTTTTTTCTTACTAAAGGTAGCGCTCATAGCATGAAGAAGACTGGAGAGTGCATAGGCCCCGTTTTTGTTGAAACAATAGCTCACCGATTTTAAGCGGGGGGAGAGGTAAGCTCCGCTGGCTGTAATTGGCTGACGCCAAAATGACGCTATGACAACATTTCTTGTAGTGGTGCCAAAAATGTTACTAGCAAAATATCGATATTTTTGACTTGGTTCTACTTTGAATAAAATATCGTATCGCAATAACTCATCTTTTTAACTATTGACACGATACTGGATCAAATATCGTATTGAAACCACTCAAACGTATTGTCTCATCAAAGAGCGGCTTTAGAAAATATTATTTCTGTGTACTTTGCCACTTACAGGTTGGCCGACGTAAATAAGTATTGTTTATATACCTAAAACAATAAACTTTGATGGTATAAAAGACAATATGTTCTATTTTTTAAAATACGATACCGGATCGATCCAAAATATCGTATCGAAGCAAGCGGATCGATACTCTGCGATGCGATCCATTGCAATCCAAAGTATCGATACAAACACCTGGGTCGAGAATCCCTAGTCGGTAGTCATCTAAAGCGCCTATCGATGGTGAGCGAGACCGCCCCGCGCACTTTCTCCATTGGTTAATATGCTCCTTGGCTCATAGCGTAGTTAGCCTAGGTGTTTCTTATCGATTACGGAAGTTGAGTAACGTTCGGTACAGTCAGTCTTCGGAGGGGTAGCTACGGGTGGCCTGGTTTCAGAGTTTATAAGCCACCTGAATACCTCTGAAATGGCTAAACGGTCAATACAACAGGGACCTACAATTTAACGTATCACCCAAACCACAGAAGATTCAGTTTGAAATGCTACCCAAGGTCACACATCTGAGAATGGACCGCAACCTGAGAAATACCCTAAAACAGGGTCCATAACTCTAAGTTTATAAATTAGACTAAGAGATGTATGTGTTGGTGGTGCAAAAAATGATTGAATATTGAATACGTTAAAGAACACTAAGAGCCGTAAGTACGATAGCAAGTAGTTCCCGCCTCGCCAAAAGTTTCTCTGCTACATTTTCTCCTCAGCATCCAAGAACCGTCAAAACCACTACTTTGGACCTTAGGGCAAAAAAAGCGGCTTGACAAAGGTCCTTTCGCCTCGAGGCAAGCTTAGCGAACTCAAAGGAACAGCCGTAGCATGGGCCTTCGGTACCGTTAGGTCGGACCAACCGACCAGATTATAATATGGGGCTTAGACTACCTGCGACGTTATAGGGAAAGATAGATATGTAAAATTAAAAACAATAAATAAAAAACCTTTAAAAAGCTTTCATTTGAAAACCCTAAAAACACAGAGCTATTACAACTAGAGAGAAAGCGCTGTCGTCGCTTGGAAAATCTTGCCCATGGTTGTCAAAACTGTCAAATATGAATTAGATTTTGACACTACTGAGAGAAAAATCACGGCAACTAGCTACTGAATCGAGATATGATCGAGATATATTTCATGTCTCTTTCTAACTCATGTTATATTAAATCATTGCAACTCTTTCTGTCTTTTCTCGATCGACCACATTATCCCTCTGGTATCTCAGTGCCTAAAAAGGAGAAAATAAAATTTTCCTTTAAAATTTTAACTACCAACTTATAACCTCATTAAGTGTACACAATTTATTTGATCATAAAAGCTTGAAGGATCGCATTAGATTTCCAAAGTCCAGCAGTGGATCTTTTGACTGGATTCAATGATGATTTTTCATTGTGCAATGCTTATGTAAGTGCCTAAATAATGTACAGCATCAAATGACGCCAAAAGTAGTCCATTAGAATAGAAACCTCGTTTAAACGACATTGTTCACAAGTTTGTAGGCCGCTCTCGTGTCAAGGTCTGCTCATGGCTAATGGATGACGCTCTCTCGGCTTGTGTTATACTTATTATATCACATTTTAACATAGTTTCATGAGAAAAATATATTAAAACTAGCGACCCGCCCCGGCTTCGCACAGGTATATTATATCTATACATAATATACAGGGTTATTTCTAATCAATTAGCATCCTTTCAGGGGCTTATTCTGCACATCAAACTAATAACTTTTGTTCTGCGACTTTTAGCCCCGAGTTCTCCAACGCTTGTTTAAGGTAAACGTGTGATTACTGTATTATTAATCAACGGTTTTTGCTTGCTGAACAGCAAAACTTCGTAAAAAGCTGTTTAAGATTTAACCAAAGGTTGATTAATTAAACATCTGATGGTGAACAAGGGTCTAAACCCGAGTTTAATCATTGTTTAAATACAGTAATCACACGTTTAATTTAATCAAGCGTTGGTGACCTTGGGTCTTAATACTTAATTCTCAAAAAAAAAGTTGTTGTTCCGTTGTTCCATAGTAAAATATTGTTCAACCTCGACAAAATGTATGGGACAGCTGTTTTTTTTTCAGTTTTGACAAAAGTCGTAGAACAAAAGTTGTTAGTTTTGATGTACAGAATAAGCCCCTAAAAGGTTGCTCAACTTAGAGTATATAATTCTCTAAGTTGCTCAATGTTTACCATTCACCCAGTATACGAGTACAACCAGAATTTAAAAATAAACAAATAATGACAAATAAATATGATTATAAAGTGGCGGCCTTATCCCCCATGGCGAATTTTAGGCAAAACTAGCTCTTGCCCTCGGCTTCGGCCGCGTATTAGGTACCTACCTACCTATTAGCCTACGACACTCTGACGTTGAAACTATATTATATCAATAAGACTGAATCTGGAACGCGGATATCCATCAAAGTAACCTAAGTACTACATTACTTAGGTTACTTTGGTTTGTACCCTATAAATATAGGCCGACAGTCAGGGCCGAACTTTAGAAGACGGCAATTGTGAAGTTAGCTACAAGCTGCACGAACCCCAATCAACGTGCAGCTTTATATGATCTACAGTCAAGATTGGATATTGCGCAACTTGTAGCTAACTTTACATCTGCCGACTTGTGTGATTCGACCTTTCAACCCATTGGAGAATCTAGAGGGTTTCTCTAATAGGTAAGGGGAGGCAGCTGCCTATATACTTTTGCCCGTCCCAGAAAATAAATATTCTGGAGTGCACAAGAATCACAGGAGAGTAACATTCTGTACATTGAGATAGGAGTGAAACCTCAAAAACATCACACCTTTCTAGGCAGTTGGTTAAATAGCGCGATATCCGTATCCTGTCCTTCACGCCCTTGCATTTAACTGCCCCAAGGGCCTTGCGTTTATGACGCATTTTTATAAAAGCTGTAATGTTATGTACTTGTCATAGAGATCTATAGAAAGTCCGTATCATACCCGACGCGCTATAGTATAGACACATATATGAATAAGACACTCATACAGCGTGAAATTTCATTTTACCTTATATAGATCTATTATTTGTGATGCTTTACAAATTACAGACACTTTCAGATGTATGCCTCTTAATAATTATACTCACCTGTTAACAATTACCTATTACTATGGGATTGACCCAGAAATTGTAAACCAATTTTAGCAGTTCCGTCCATTTTGTCAAGATTCCAGAAACTTTTAGTGAGCAACTGCTATTTTTTGCGTTTTTGGAGATTAGTCGCATGGTATGCTATCCCGACACAAACTCAGTTTTACAAAATGTACTATGATCTTACTTGGTCTCGTGTCCATAGGCATACGAAATTACGAACTATATGGGTCAAAAATAGAACCCCAGAATACAGCATTATGTGAGAGTATTATGTATGAATGTGTCACGCGTAGTATTGATTTCAAGCAGAGAATAGTTGACAATAATTTTTCATGTAATCTTGTTACATACAGCTGTTCAATTACAAATGTTCCTATTATCGAAAAAACAAATTAAAATAAAAAAATGACTTAAAAATAAAGAAGTTACAAGCATATTTATTTTCTTGCTAGACAGAGAGCGCATTATGTCAGGCTATGACGTCATTGCTCGCAAGTGTCATACATTCGTCATATAATGTTATGCGGTGTGGGAAAGGGACAAGACATCCCTTCCTTATCCCTACCAAATTCTTTACAAGCTAATAATTATTAATTAAATAATATTTAATTGCATAATTCACAAACACTTTTAACTAATTTAATACTAGTAAATTACCCTATTTCATGCCAAATAAGGTCACCGCTAGATCGAGACATGTCCTATCTCAAGAGCTCTGTGACTTTACTGCATGTTTAATACTCGTGCTTTGAACGGTGATAACATCATAAAATCCTTGTAAAAACATTTTGTTCATTTCAAAAGTTACTGCATTTTGTTTGGGAATATTACACTTTGCCGACTTTAGATGGTATTGGGTAATAGGCGATAAAACAAAGGTTTTGTTTATTAAAAGTTATTTTGTTTGTTATTGTATTGTGACAGTTGTAATGATTATTGTCTATTGTAAAACTATTGAAACGAAATAATAGTTTAATATTTTGTTCGAATAGTTTATGATTTGTCTTGTCCTATTTTTGACCGACGAATCGGAGGAGGTACTCAATTTGATGCGTATATAATTTTTTTATGTATAACCACGCATAACTTTGTACGTAGTTGTCCGATTTCAATAATTATTTTTTTATTGGAATGAGTGCTTCGAAATTGGTCTCATTTAAATTTTATAGAAATCGGCTGAGTCATTTTTGATAAATCAACAATAATGTGAAAAATGCTGCAAAATGCTGCGGACTACCTACTACGTACAAAGTTATGCGTGGTTATACATAAAAAAAAATATACGCGTCGAATTGAAGAAGACATAGAGGCTTTTGGTTTCTCTAAAAATATTAACTGCAAATAAGTAAATGAAAAAGAAAGTAAAAACTGGATAAAAAGGAAGAATAACTAACAAATATGAAGTACGCACTCAGCAAGCGGATGTGCGTACTCTTTGCAATCTAAGTATCAGACATGTTTTTAGTAGCCAGGCACAACCCAGAGGTCGCACTCGACTTGACGGGCTTGGTATAGAGGATATCTTTAGCTTGCTTAATGTAAAATGTAAAGGAGATATTGCAAAAATATATAGAAATTGGGCCACCAAAGGGTACAGTATATCATAATTTGCTTCGTTTCTGCAAGAAAATTAATTTCCCGTTATTTTTTACAATAACATTGTCCATTAAAAGTACTTTTTTGTATTCGAATCGAAAATAACATTGACATTATTTGAAAATAAGGCGGCCATACTATTCTTCTTTTATATTTTGGTGTCGCATGGTTTATGCATTTGCTAGTTGTTAAGTATTGAACCTTTTTTGGTATTTTATCAAAATAGTTACAGTCGAAAAAAAACACGCTAAAATGAAACAAAAGAAACGTATAAAGTCTTAATCGAAGTATAAAGTACCTATAAACGTGTCAATTTGATGTACAATTAACATCTGAAAAGTTTTGCTAACAAAACTAAACTCTTCAGTGCATTTTTTACATGTAGGCTATTATTTCTATGTAGGTTATATCAAAAAGGTTACATGTGACCAAAATGGCAGTAATTCAATGACTAAACAAAAACCAAATTGGAAAATGTGAAAGTACTCATAAATTAAGCATTTAATGCGGTTGTTTTACTCTGCGCATTTATTTATCATAGTTTATCGGATTTTTTGAGCTACTGTACCTAGTCAGAGCCCTTTTTGCATTATCTTCTTTTGAAGTAAATATATCGATGTCAAACATGTTATTAACAAATTCGTTATACTGACGAGCCATTCTCACAAGGGGATTGAAAAATGATATGTTATTTTTGTGACTAAGTAGAGTAAATACATGTATTTCTGTACCAGCCTTTTTAATAGTCCACTGCAGGACGTAGGCCTACCCACGAAGGGTGTTTGGGCCATATCCACCACGCTGGCCCAGTGCGGGTAGGTGGATTCACATACGCCATCGAATTTCTTCTACGGACGTATGCAGGTTGCCTCACGATGTTTTCCTTCACCGAAAAGCCAGTGGTGTGAAATTCCGTAGGTACATAAATTCCAAAGAACTCATTGGTACGGGACCGGGGATTTGAACCCACGACCTCACGATTGTAAGGCCGGTGTCACTACCTCTTGACCACCACGGCTTATTTATACATTTATTTGATTGGATCTAACTATATATATGCGTCGAATTGAGTACCTCCCCCGTGTCGTCGGTCAAAAATCTCGTCAAACCGAAGAGAATCTTCGCTCGCTCGGTGAATTACGTAAAATATAAGCTAACAGGGACAGAATATAACTGACGGCTCTACACAATAGCAACGACCTATAATAAAACGATTCTGCTTATCTCTTACACCGTTGTTATAACTTTACAGCGCACTAAAACTAAATGAAAGTAAGTTGAGAGAGCCGCCACGATGTCAACAAAAGAATTTTATTGGACTGAAAAACTTGTTACAGTTTTATTTTTGAAAGAGTTTATGATCGGCGATTGTCTAGAATGCTTTGTTGTTGGTGTTGTAGCAATTTTAGAGAAATTCTCAATTAAATAGTTTTTTTTTAAAGCTGGGTGCCGCGCGATGTTCTTTCCAATAGCAGGTAACTCATGCTTTCTTATCCGATTGCCCAAGAAAGAGAATATTTTTGCTTTGTATGTATGTATGTAGGTTGTATCTACATTCTGTAAGTTACTGGCCGCCGAGGAAAAAGGGATGCTACGGGCTTGAGGTGCGAGTATTTGTATAGGACGAATCATACAGGTTGGCAGATGTGAAGTTAGCTACAATCTGCGCAATATCCAATCAACGTGCAGCTTTATGTGAGCTTCAGTCAGGATTGGATATTGCGCAGCTTGTAACTATACTCTATAAAATTTAACTTGATCTCTGCGACAGTGACATTGACATAGAAGATTGACATTTTTAGAGTTGAGATAGTGGTGGATGTGAAGTTAGCTACAATCTGCGCAATATCCAATCAAGGCGCAGCTTTATGTGAGCTTCAGTCAGGATTGGATATTGCGCAGCTTGTAACTATACTCTATAAAATTTAACTTGATCTCTGCGACAGTGACATTGACATAGAAGATTGACATTTTTAGAGTTGAGATAGTGGTGGATGTGAAGTTAGCTACAATCTGCGCAATATCCAATCAAGGCGCAGCTTTATGTGAGCTTCAGTCAGGATTGGATATTGCGCAGCTTGTAACTATACTCTATAAAATTTAACTTGATCTCTGCGACAGTGACATTGACATAGAAGATTGACATTTTTAGAGTTGAGATAGTGGTGGAAAAAAACGATTTTCAAACAATGTTGTAATTAAATCGAATGAGTAGGTGAGAAATTGGATTTTATTTACTTACTATTATTTAAGATCAAGTGATCTCATGTAAATAATGTTATGATATTAATTAAATACCCATAATAATGTAACGACAGTATTTATCGACGTTTTTCACTATCATCGATGCTAATGTAACATATAATTGGGTTTAATTTAATTACACATGTAAAAAATGTTATGTTATTAAAATATACAATAAAATTAATAAAAAATTAAGTTTTATTTAAAATATCGTTACTATAAACTATCGATATTTTAAATAAAACTCTATCTAAAACTGTGGTCACGATCATTCGTCGCCCATCACTAATCGGCATGCCCATAAAGTATGACATTGACAGATACTGTCTGTACTATTAAGAAATTCAGGACTTCATAGGCGTGATTTTTTTCTGACAGCTGTCGCAGAGATCAAGTTAATTTTTATAGAGTATAACTTCACATCCGCCAACTTGTATGATTCGGCCTGTACACAAACAGGCACCTCAAAGTTATAGCATAAATTTTTCTTCGGCGGCTAATAACTTATAAAATGTAGATACAACCTAGGTACTTACCTATATACACACAAACCAAAAATAATACTCTCTTTCAAGCGCAATCAGATAAGAAAGCCTGTAGGTATTGGTATTGGGGTTGCTTGCGCTTAGCACACTGTTTTAAAAAAAAATTGTATGATTCGGTCTAAATTTGTGCCTGTTTTCCTGCATTTTACATTAGCTATGTATACCTACACATTTTTCAACGATGCTATAAGTCAGAATGATCTGACCCATCAAGGTCGTGACAACCAATAGCCATAGCTGAAGATGTCACAGATTAGACAAGAGTTACTACTCATGGTGCATAGTGACATCATCATCCATCCATCAGCCATATGACGTCCACTGCTGGACATAGGCCTACCCTATGGATCTCCAATAAAACCGGTTGGAAGCGGCTTGCATCCAGCACAATGTCACGCCGCGTTTAAATCGTCCTGATTTGAGTGTTATTACAAAAAATATCCCTGATATTTTGTGATGAGATTTTTAGAATTGATATTTTTCGCTTAGAAAGGTAGATGTTGTAAAAAAGTTAAAAACATCGTAGGTATACTGAGCGCCACACAAATTGACGGCTGGGAAGTTATGCGAAGCGTCCTGCGCAAAAGCCGAAATATGGGTATGCGCGGAAGCCAGAGAGACGAAACGTCGGGGCACACCCGCCCGCCAATCTCATGCCTCCCGCGCGCTCCGTACGCCCGAGCTCACTACTTCGCTATATGTATAGGCATTGTGCACTCATGAGCAATTATTAGCGAATCACGGCGAAGTGTCATCTGCAGCTAACTTCTCAACCATCGATTTGTGTGGCGCTTACATTCATTTCCTGTTCCCTTGCAGAAATGCAAAATTAAACCAGAATACAAGGATCATACCTACCTACCTAGTAAGTTTTAGACGCCCTTGTGAATGGGGTTTTACAAAATTTTTAATTTTATATTTAAGAACAATGTCGTGCAGCGTTTGTTGCTCTAGTGACACGTTCGTTTGCGATGGCCCTAAATTCTGTTTTGTCACGATACAGCGACGTGCCGGAGCGGATGTCGTGACGGGCTTTTTGGAATTCCAAACTATCACGATACTGATTAACGTTTGTCGGCTTCCAAAACTATTGTTACGTTTTTATAAACTGAATATTGTATTTTTAGGGTTCCGTACCCAAAGGGTAAAAACGAAGACTCCGCTGTCCGTACCGGACCGGACCGCTGTCTTTCACCGGGCTTTATCTCCAGCTAGTCCAGCATGCGACCACGAAAGACCACGAAAAGAACTCTTTTCGACGTGTGAAAAAGTGACAGATATATACTTTGCCATAACGCTGTCTCGTTCTGACACGTCGCAAGAAATATTGCATAGTGCGCATCCTAGCCCGTCTGAACCGTATAGCTAGACACTCAGAGCAAATAAAAAAATCAAGACAATTACACACACATCCAGGTAACTATGAAACTACGCCTTGGCTTGTCAGTCAAACTATGGCGGCGCAACAGCGACGCACTCACACATGTATAAAAAACCGGCTTCACTTGACTGTTCAACGACGTTCCCTCTGGATTTTTTATTTGCTCTGAGGCTAGACAGTGGAAATTTTCACAGATGATGTATTTCTGTTGCCGTATAACAACAAATACTAAAAACAAAATAAAACAAATGGGGGCTTCCATACAACAAACGTGATTTTTTTGCCTATTTTTGCACAATAACGGCAACAGGTAGACGCTTGATATGTTGCTAAAAGATCTTCCATACGGTACGGAACACATCGTGAGTAAGTCCGATTCGCACTTGGCCAATTTTTAGTCTCTGATGCGTTCGAGTGACTTGCTAAGTCTTGACACCTGGACAGTCTAGTTTTTACTCGGACTTTGGCAAAGGAATTTATTTTTCGCAAACTGGCAGTGGGCTTGAGCATTTGGATTATCTTTAGACCTTCAAGACTTCAAGTCTATGGATGATCCAATTGCTTGCTATGTAGTTGTAGATTATGTAGGTAAGTCTTGTTTTTCGCCAAAAATGGCGTAACCGTCTTCAACTGTGTACAGAATTCGAATAGTTCGTACAGATCAATGTATCAGCGATGTAGTAATTCTCGCATTGTTGATTTTCCAAAAACGACTGCCGATTTTGATAAAACTTGAATGGAACTACCTCTGAAGAATGATCTACCAAACAAAAAAGAAACATCAAAATCGGTTTGTAATTAGCAGAGTTATCGCGTAACATAGCTAAATACAATACAGTATTTTCTTTTTTATTCAAAAAGGCTGTATTAAGCCGAAAGGAGCAATTTCGTTTGTCGATACCAGCTATCGAGTGACAATGTTATACCTACCATAAAAGGTCAAATTTTTCTCGTGGTCCCGATTGGTCCAATGTTAAAAATTATTTCATAATGTCCCATTTCTGAAAATCAGTAGGTAAGTAGGTTTCGGAATTAAATTACACATTTATAAATTTTATGCTGAGGTCTCAGCGATTGCTGGATTCGCATACGAATTTCTTCTACGGACGTACGCAGGTTGCCTCACGATGTTTTCCTTCCCCGAAACGCCAGTGGTGTGAAATTCCGTTCATACATGTCAAGGAACTCATTTGTACGAGACCGGGATTTGAACCCACGACCTCACGATTATAAGGCGGGAATCACTACCACTAGACCACCACGGCTTCCTAGTTGCATATCTAGTTACACACATAATGTTGAAACCTATCACAAGGTGCTAATGGCCTTTGCGTCAGCCAACGTCATAAAACCGACCATTGTCTTTTATTTAGTTCATACCAGCTTTTGACCGCGGCTTCGTCCGCGTTGTTATTTAACTTTTGTGCTATACCATGGGAAAATGTTATTTTTCTGGGATAAAAAGTTTATATGTCACTTTCCGTCTTTATAACTATGTCCATACCAAAAATCACAGAGCTAGTACAACAAGAGAGATACGTGCAATAGCGTTGTTGTATCTTGAGACAATTCTCAACCACAAAAATGTATGGACAATAACTATCACTAGTTGTCAACTGTCAAATTTATGTATTGGAATTTGACAAGAATTTGACACTATCGGAACAAAAACATGGCAAATTGCCACCAAGTCGAGATATTTTTCATGTCTCTTTCTATCTCATGCCATATTAAATCAATGCATCTCTATATTTCATTTCTCGATCGACCACATTATCCCTCTGGTAGCTCTGTGCCAAAAGTCAAGTCAATCCCTCGCTCCGTTGCTGCATGAAATACATATTACACATTCGGCTTATAAGAGCGGTATACTGAGCGCCACACAAATTGAAAGATGGGAAGTTAGCCTACAGTTTACATATCTCCTACGATCAGAATTCCTCGAAGAGATAGGGAAGTGTAAACTCCCGTTATCAGTTTAAATAAGATTAACGCACCTTGCGTTATCTGTTAAAAACAATACGTCTTACCACAAAAGTTTAAACTCGCTTTAAACACTGTTTAACCGTGCAATTTGTATCTATTGGTAAATATTGTCTAAACCACAGACATATATGTCTGTGGTCTAAACCGTACTATTGTCATGTGTCTAAAACTTTTGTGGCAACACGGTACGAGTTCTATTGTACCCATCATCATCATCATTTCAGCCATAGGACGTCCACTGCTGGACATAGGTCTCCCCTAATGATTTCCAATAAGACCGGTTGATAGCGGCTTGCATCCAGCGCGATCCTGCGGTCCTAATAAGGTCATCCGTCCACCTCGTGGGTGGACGACCCACACTGCGCTTGCCGGTACGTGGTCTCCACTCGAGAACTTTTCGACCCCATCGGTCATCAGTTCTCCGCGCTATGTGCCCTGCCCATTGCCACTTCAACTTGCCAATCCGCTGGGCTATGTCGGTTCTTCTACGGATCTCCTCATTCCTGATTCGATCTCGCAGAGAAACTCCGAGCATAGCCCTCTCCATGGCTCGTTGGGCTACTTGAAGCTTACTAATAAGGCCCATAGTGAAAGACCACGTTTCTGTGCCATAAGTCATCACTGGCAACACACACTGGTCTATTGCACCCACTGCAAAGTTATTTTGTATGAAAAATTGCGCATTACGCTAGGTGAAGGTTTTATTTTCAGAAATTCGCGTGGAAAATAAATAAATATCAGGAGACATCTTACACGTGGTCTCAGACCCCAAACTAAGCAAAGCTTGTGATATGGCTGACAGACACTGATAATTATATTACGTATACATAATTTAAATACATATGTAATTATATGTACCTAAATAACAACCAGACGCAGAGCAAATATCTATGTTCATCACATAAATGTTTGCCCTGAGTGGGGATCGAACCTACGCCTCTTTGATGCAGAAGTCAGGGTCACAAATCACTGAGCCACCGAGGCAGTCCACATCATTTACATTTGAACACGGTTTTATTAGTTTCACCTGTATGCTTGCTTGTAACCGACCCCTTTGAGCTCGATTTTGACCTACTTTGAGCGATCAGATTTTCTTTAAACTTTGCACACCTAGGTATCAAAGACCGATGACAATGCATTTATAAAAAAAAATTGATGACTGGTAAGCGTGTTTTTTATTTTTGTCTTTAAAACTAGGTACTACTTATATTTATATTATTAAATAACATAACTTCAAACTTGTTTACGCAAAACCTTTTACGGGCGGGTCTAGTACATCTAGACAAACAACAAAACAAACAACTACCTATATATACTAAAGAGTTTTGAAAATTCTCAAAATAAAAGTTGGCTTCTCCACACAGAGCTCTTACAACATGAGAGATAGCTGTTTATGCTTAGGCAATTTTCGACCGCAAAAATGTATGGACAATCACTAGTTGTCAACTGTCAAATATATGTATGGGAATTTGACGATTATGATGACACGTCAAGTCTCTTTCTAACTCGTTCCATAATCAATGCATCTCTTTCTTTCACTTCTCGATCGACCACATTATCCCTCTGGTAATTCTGTGCTTCTCCATAATGTACATTTTGCATACGAACTTTTTGACCCTGTAAGTATGTGGTACATGGTCGGTGACTGATGAGTAAAAATAGCTGTTCTTTAACAGTTTGTCCAAGTTCGAGAAATTTTTGAATGAAATAGCTGATTTCTTGCAATTTGGGGTTTGGTCCCATAGTGAGCCATAGAAACTATGACAAGCCAACTATATAATATATCCTAGCCACTATTTTACTGTCACCCATTATTTTAGTATAAAAAAACATTATTTTTTGCAAAAAATAGCATGACCGAGTCTGACAGACTTCACCCGTGTACAGAATTCGCGAATATTTGGCACAGATCGATATAGCATTTTTCACATTATTGTTGAATTATAAAAAATGGCTCACCCAATTTCAATAATATGGGACCAATTTCGAAGTATGCTCTTTCCAATAAAAAAAGAATTATTAAAATCGGACTACTATGAAAAAAGTTATGCGTGGTTATGCATAAAAAAAATATATACGCGTCGAATTGAGTACCTACCTCCTCCGGTTGGTTCGTCGGTCAAAAAACTACCTACTTGGGCACGTATCCTTATCCCTACTAAATCAGAAAATGTGTTTGTTAGTTTGTTCCTCTTTCACACAGCAACGGATTGATTTTTGGCATGGACATAATTTGAAAGACGGAAAGTGTCATAGCATAGGCTACTTTATATTTTTATGATATAGGACAAAATCAAAATATTACGCGGGCGGATCCGCGAGCAAAAGCTAGTAAAACAGTACCTAGTGGTAAATAAGTGATTAGGGAAAGAGGTAAAAATAAAATGACAAAATTAATTTGTAACATATACGATGACTTTTAATACACTTTCTCCTATTTTACATTCGTTTTGTACAAAACAACGTATCGATGAAGTATACAACGTACTTTTTCATTCGACCTTAAGTAAATTACAATAAAACAATTACATTCTAAATAATATCAAAAATTACGTATAGTAAATCGAGATCTCATACATTTGGGATTACGAAGCAAGTATTTAATTGCACATCAGAAAATTAGAGGAGCGCAACAATAATCCTGAATGCACATCTAATTATATGGTACCAAAATTTTAGAGCTCTAACTTGAATCAAATAAAAAAATAGGCAACATGAATGAAACCTAATTTCCTCGTGACAAAAATGATTTTTACTTTTCTTGGCATAGCTTAGCCCTTCAAATTCGTAGGGTATTTATGAATTGGGATATTACGATAATCAAAGACTTCTAACACATGTATTTTCTTGTTATCACGTTCACGGAGTTCCGAAAAATAAATATAAAACTAAAAAAAGGTTTCATTAAAACCATCCGTACAGAAAAGCCTTATACAATTAGCCTTATAATATTTATTGAGTTCAGAATGTCGTAATTATTAAAAAACTAAAAAATACATGGCTGATCTCTTGTTGCCATAAAACAAAGATAGGACTTTATAACAGTTTTGGTGAATTGAATTTGATGTCTATTTATAGATTTTCCAAAGCCTTGATAAATTTTCTGATGTGCAATTAGATAATAAATGTACCTAATAAAAACTTACAAAAACATTTGTTTATCAATATGCCTTGACTGTAAATGAACTGCTTATCGGAGACAGATAATATTTATGGAAGACTTAATAAACATGGAATGTTTTTGTTTCTTGTGACTTTTGTTTTGACGTTGAAAGTTTGCACATAGAAATGAAACAAACATCTTTAAGATAACATACTCGTACTTATTTTTAACAGCTAATTGGATAAGATAATCAAATGTTGGTATACTGTACATTAAAATCGTTAGTAAAATGTTGTGCTTCAACGCAGTGAACACTCTATAATGGTTATTATTTACTCATAAAATGCTCCAATATGTTTACATCTTTTTTCATTGTATGAAAGTTGATATGTGTACCTGCTCTGACACACAAATATGCATGCTTACAAATGATTTTTCAATAACCTAATTTGTTCAATCAAGTTTTGTATAAAGTTTACTGTTTACAATGTGTACTTAATGTTTAAGGGATGATTTATATTAGAACGGGGCGAGCACGTGACGGGCCCCGTGTGGGTCAGCACTGTACTGTATAACAACTACACACAAAATACACAAGTATAAATATTCGTAATTACAGCAGTCCTAAGGTTTCTTCTTATCTTTCACCGAAAGGTCTTTAATTTTCTTGTTCTGATTGTTAGCAAAGCAAATTTTAATCTATTTACGAGCTAGATTCATTTCGGATGATGCTACAAACACTCATTTATGAATTGATATTTATTTGAAGCATTTATATTTCCGAAAAAAATAATAAGAAGTAAACTGATCTTCCCTGAGTAATGAGAAAACAGTGAATTTTACATCGGCAATGTCCAAAGGAACAACTTTTTAAAACAATTCAGTATCAAAGCGCAAAAAATATGTAATATGTAGGTAAATGAGATATTGCAAAAAATTACGGACCTTAGGTCATGACCTTGCACCATACGTGAATATAAGCTTTATTTGTTTTGTAAAATGATTTTGATATTTATAAATATAATATTTTCCGATCATATTATTCTGACATTGGTCAAAAACTATGACAACCATACAAACAAAAATCAATTTAGAAAATAATTTACTACAATGAAAATATTTAAGCATTAAATGCCGACTTTTTGCACACCATTGGCATGCCATATTTTTAAACTTATTTTGAAAGCACAGAATCAGATCCTAAAGTGAAATAGGTGTATTCTGCAGTGAGCAGAATAACGACTTAATTAACAACTCGTAATTTTGTTGAATTTTCGTCGTTATTACAAAAGTCTTTTAAATCGGATTTTACAGAAGTAAAACAGTTCAATTCTAGTTAAATTCAATTCTAGTTACATTTTATAGCCATTGTATTATTTTATTATAAAGTTCCTGCTTTAATTACTGTCAATCCTTTGCCTAAGATAAACTTAAAATAGATTGTTACGTAATATTTGTTTACCAGTATTTGATCTAATATGGTTAAATTACTTTAAATTAACGTTACATTTATGTATTGTTATATGTAGGTATAGCAGATATGCAACAAATCATTTCAATTCGTCTCATAAGAATAATTTCAAGAATATCTTGTCTGGTTATTTTTTTACAAAAATGATTTTATACAACTGATAGAATGGAATTTGTGATGGATCATTTAATATTATTAATTTTACAGTATACTTATATGTATGCAGCTATGACTAGTTTTCATAAACTTGATCATCATTTATTTGATTTTAAAATTGATACAATATTAGTATTATTAATGATAAAACAGTCATCAAAGCAAAACCGACTTCCAGTGTTGATTTTTCAAAAACGGCAGAGCCAGTTTCAATAAAATTTAAATGGAACCACCTTGGAAGTAGGTATACCCGTTTAGAACCGAAAAATATTTTTTTGATTCTATTCACAATTGGCGAAAACATTGATGAAATAAAAAAATTCGATGAACAAAAAAATACATACAGATGAACATAGAACCTCCTTTTTGGAAGTCGGTTAAAAATGAAACAACAGTTTGTACGATGTTATATGAACTGCTATAATCTTGAGCTTTTCAGTCACAGCTTAAACAAAATACCTAATTTACTTAACAAATTCAATTCTCCTAACAATTCACTTAAGGTCGAATAAAAACAATTATAATTTGAAGAATGGCTAAATATCTACCTAACTAATGGAGCAACAACATAACCAGACAATTTCGACATTAGAAAACTTGTTCTTAATAACAAAGAAAAATCAACGGAACTGCGCAAAACTCAATGAAATAATTAGTTAATACCTAAATTGTCCAAAAAGTCTGGTCCAACATTGCGACTAGGCATTGGGGTAACTTTCCTGGAACAATCAACAGAAACTTGGCGTGTAGCAAACAAAACTTGAAAACATTATAATTTTACCAATATTAACTAAACGAATTAATTTACAAAAACTTATCTTAACAATGGCACATCAAAAATATTAATGAACCAAGAAAAAATTAGGTTAATTTATAAGGAATTCTAATTTAACCTAATAAAATGACCTTAATAGAGTATTTCTTTATACCTATGTAGATGACAGTAACCTCATTTCAGAAACAGAAAAGTTACTAAAGACATTTTGATGCACATTAATTAATTCTGACATGCCATTAATTATTCCTAACGTAACCGGTCCAAACAAAACTCAAAAGAAAGCCACCCCATTTCCTAAAATATAATTCGATAGTTTTAATATCTTAAAATTGGTTAAATCATGTCCCGAGTATACAACCTTGGCGCTCCTTCACTTCAACATGGCCGTCGCACTCACACAAACAAACGTTCACACACTAGCACGTGTGTGGTCACCGCACATGCCACAGGCCGAGATTGAGGACGCTCAGCCGAGGCAGCTTCACGATATAGTCCAAGCCTTGCGGCGTGATGCACGTGCACCCGTATAAGTCTATCGCCGTCAGACTGAGCAAACCTTCCCCTAAGGCGCGTAATCCTCGATCCGTAATCCGCGTACATTGGCCTATATTTAACGTATGCAGTTGCGATAGCCTCGCCACTCGCTCGAGCCCTTCGTCTGTCAAACGGCAAGCGCTCAGCGACAGCAGCCGCAACCCAGACAGCCCCAAACTAGCGTGGGACAGCGCCTCGTCTCCCACTTTATCACAGAACGACACGTCCAGAGCCTTGAGCCTCCCACTCTCGGCCAAATACCCGACGCCCATATCCGAAATCCCATCACAAGCCCTCAAATTGATGTCTTCTAAAAACTGCAGCCGCGACAGATGCCTCAACCCTGCGTCTGTGACGGCCACGCAGAACGACAAGTTTATAGATTTGAGTTTTGGAAGCCCGGACGCTACGTGTTTCAGCGCCTCGTCTGTTAACCTTTGGCAGTCTTGCAGTCCTAAATGCTCGAGTTCCGGCGTCCCTCGGGCCTCGCCGCCGCCGCACAGGTGGGCTATTCCCGTATCGTTCACGTACCAGCATGACCTCAGATTCAGGCGCCGTAGTTTCCTCAGCCCCCACGCGATGAGCAGCAGGCCCGTGTCCGTTATGCTGTAGCATCCTCCGAGCTCCAATTCTTCCAGATTTTTGAGCGATTGTGCTATCCTGCCGAGCGAGGAATCAGTCAGTTGCTTGCACAGAGATAAGTCTAATCTTCTCAACGAGGGCATGTCGGAGGCGAATGCACTGGCCAGCGCTGCGTCGGTCACGCTGTAGCACCCGCTCAGAGATAGCGACTCTAAACCGGGCAACGCGGCCACGGCGTCTCTAAGACCTCTCCTGAGCGATAATATTTGTAGTTTCCTCACTCCCCGTCGAGCTAGCGAAGAGAACAACACTGGGGCAGGTCTCTTCAAGTGCAGCGAGGCCTCCACTCCGCGCCAGACGGACCGGCGATCGGCTGCATCTCGCCAAGTCCGACAAACTTGTGCCGCTCGGCCGCGGTCTCGGATCGGCAGCCTCTCGAAGATCAGCGCCAAGAGTTCCGGGTAGAGTCTCGAGATGTGCGTCCCGGAGACTTCCGGCGGCGGCTCGGGCTGCGCCGGCAGCAGATGCGGCCGGTGGAGTTTGTACGGGGCACTACGTAGTTTCCGTCTGTTGGTGCTAGCGGCTGACAGGTCGGTAAGGCCAAGCCTGTCGTCGCGCCAGGAAAGCGCATCTTCCGTCCACGCACTCATAACGAACACTGCACTATAACATGTGATGCATCGGACCGGTTTTCGGAGAAACTGTGTGTTGTCACGCGCGAGCGTACGTCCCCGGCGGCGTGGTGTAGTGCACTGGCGGGCGGCGGGCGCCGGGCGGGCGAGCGGCCCCCGCTCCCCGCGGCGGCGACGCGCGCTGATTGGTCGCGGCCGGCGGCACGTGACGCGCCTCGTATCGATTCGGAGGCTCTGCGGCGGCATTTTTAAGTTGGCGAGCCGAGAGCCCGCCTTTGCCCCTCGCTGCTCCCCGCGCCGACGCTCGAGATTACACTACGTAGAGTGGACAAACTGCAATAAGAAAACTTTCAGCAGGAACTGGATTATTGAAACGTCAGATTTGTCAGAAAATAACTTTTATAATCAGATGATATGTTATCACGTTATTATGCTCGCCCAGTCCTGCTCTGACTCGGTCTCGCACCCATTTGCGTGCTCGCCCTGCGGGTCTCCTATTCTAAAATAGAGCCCCAGATGCTTTAAAAAATTGTCTGTGTTATCTGGTAGAATAAAAAAATCATATTAACTTATTACACTAAAATAGTTTCTTAGAACATTACATTTTAATAACATTGTGTGACGATGGTGTAAAAAAAAATCTTAAATACCTACGTACCTACATAGGTTCCGTTATTTTTGTACAGCCTCATGAAAAGAAGAGTCATTGTAACGCAATAATCTGAGAAAACAATTGAAGTTTTTTTTATCACGATTAAGTCCGCGCTTGATCACCATCTCACCTGATGGTGAGCGACGTTGTGCTCGAAGATGAAACACGCAGAAAAAAAAATTTGCTATTCCATACCAAATTGCAAATCGGAATCGGCAAAATGTATGAAAGAGCTGATATTTCGCCAGAATTCTGGCTTAGCCCCATCGTTAAAGTTGTTCATAATGATGGCCTGAAGCGCCTCCTTTCGGTTTAGTACTTCAGTTCTGGATAATTATACTAATAAAGGTGGGCACACACGGTCAGTTAAACTGATCAGTTTTTCGCGTCACTCCAACTGGGTGCTCATTCAGTTAATGAAAAGGTGGGAATGGGTGGTTCCATATTTGAAGACAGTGGAGCCATGATATTTCTTCGATAACTTGTGTTATTTCAATTTTTCATGAGAAATTATCGGAACCAAAGTTGTTTGAAATTTGATTTCCTACAACTTTGATTCCTATCAACTTGTTTCAATTTTTCATGAGAAATTATTGGAACCAAAGTTGTTTGAAATTTGATTTTCCACAACTATGATTCCTATCAACTTTTTCTAGGATCGATATTTTTTAATAAGCTGGTGATGCCATGATGTTTCTTCAATAACTTGTGTTATTTCAATTTTTCATGAGAAATTATCGGAACCCAAGTTGTCTGAAATTTGATTTCCTATAACTTTGATTCCCATCAACTTTTTCCAGGATCGATATTTTTTTAATAAGACAGTGGTGCCATTTTGCTTCTTCCATAATTTGTGTTATTTCAATTTTTCATGAGAAATTATTGGAACCAAAGTTGTTTGAAATTTGATTTTCCACAACTTTGATTCCTATCAACTTTTGCTAGGATCGATATTTTTAATAAGCCGGTGATGCCATGATGTTTCTTCGATAACTTGTGTTATTTCAATTTTTCATGAGAAATTATTGGAACCAAAGTTGTTTGAAATTTGATTTCCTACAACTTTGATTCCCATCAACTTTTTCCAGGATCGATATTTTTTAAATAAGTTAGTGGTTCTAATTTGTTTGTTCCATAACTTGTTATTTCAATTTTTCATGAGAAATTATCGAAGTTGAAGTTGCTTGAAATTTGATTTCCTACAACTTTGATTCCCATCAACTTTTTCTAGGATCGATATTTTTTTAATTAGCCAGTGGTGCCATGATGTTTCTTCGATAACTTGTGTTATTTCAATTTTTCATGAGAAATTTTGGAAACCAGAAATGTTCGAAATTTGATTTCCTACAACTTTGATTCCCATCATTTTTTTCTAGGATCGATATTTTTTTTTATAAGACGGTGGTGCCATATTGTTTACAATGGCACCACCGTGTATGCCCACCTTTAAGGTGGGCATACACGGTCAGTTCAACTGATCAGTTTTTTGCGTCACTCCAATTGGGGCTCATTCAGTAAATTAAAAGGTGGGAATTGGTGGCTCCATGTATAAACCACTACCAGAAGCTGGGCACACATGATGAAATGATCGCATCAGTTCATCAAATAATTGCAGCGGGGTCCTAATGTAGTCAACTATTGCCGATAGGTACTGCGATGGTTTGCATGTTTGTACCACTTCGATGATTAACTGAATCTTCACTAACTCACGTAATTTCATTTTTTTTTTTTAATATTTGAACCAAAGTTGTTGTGAATTTGATTTACTACAACTTTAATTCACATAAACTTTTGTAGGATCGATATTTTTCGAATATGACAGTGGTGCCATTGTAAACAATATGGCACCACCGTCTTATCAAAAAAAATATCGATCCTAGAAAAAATTGATGGGAATAATCAAAGTTGTAGGAAATCAAATTTCGAACATTTCTGGTTTCGAAAATTTCTCATGAAAAATTGAAATAACACAAGTTATGGAAGAAGCAAAATGGCACCACTGCCTTATTAAAAAAAAATATCGATCCTATAAAAAGTTGATAGGAATCAAAGTTGTAGGAAATCAAATTTAAAACGTTTTTGGTACCGATAATTTATCATGAAATATTTAAATAACACAAGTTATAGAAGAAACAAAACGGCACCACTGTCTTATTAAAAATAAATATCGATCCTAGAAAAAGTTGATGAGAATCAAAGTTGTAGGAAATCAAATTTTAAACATTTTTGGTTCCGATAATTTCTTATAAAATATTGAAATAACACGAGTATAGAAGAAACAAAATGGAACCACTAACTTTAAAAAAAAATATCGATCCTGGAAAAAGTTGATGGGAATCAAAGTTGTAGGAAATCAAATTTCAAGCAACTTCGGCTTCGATAATTTCTCATGAAAAAGTGAAATAACATGGAAGAAACAAAATGGAACCACTAACTTATTAAAAAAAATATCGATCCTGGAAAAAGTTGATGGGAATCAAAGTTGTAGGAAACCAAATTTCAAACAACTTTGGTTCCGATAATTTCTCATAAAAAATTGAAATAACACAAGTTATCGAAGAAAAATCATGGCACCACTGGCTTATTAAAAAAATATCGATCCTAGAAAAAGTTGATGAGAATCAAAGTTGTAGGAAATCAAAGGAGTTGGTAAATTTTTTATATGGGTGGCGGTCCTTGAAAACCGGCAGCGATGCGAGCTGTATTAATGTTTAGTGCCATATTTAAGAATATTATTTCACGCAAAAACATATTTTTGTGTATCGCCGTTTTATTATAATATCTCTTTTTTTATTTCACTAAGTAGAAAATATTTAGACTGAACTGGTAATACTAAGAGGAGGTCTACGTAGTCTACGTATCAGACAGGAATCTTCAAACAACCAATAGCGGGCTGGTATTTTAGAGTTTGACATTTATTTATTTTTTAAAACATGGCGACCAGCCCTCTATTGGTTGTTCAATATTGACAACGTCATTTCCTTTTGCTGTTTCATAATGTCACTGTCAGGTTTTTTTTTCAATTTAGGCTTAATGCAGTTATTTGGTGTAGCACATAGTTCATTTTTCTAATGTTTTTAGAACCCATTTGAAAATTAAATGGCGATGAAAAAAATTCTAAAAAATATGTGTTTGAAAAGATAATTATATAAGCTTTCTATTGGTATATATTTTGTTTCTGCAAGATTTCAAAAGCCGCATCTTTTCCATATCCTTTAAAGCAACTTCGGCTTCGATAATTTCTCATAAAAAATTGAAATAACAAGTTATGGAAGAAACAAAATAGAACCACTAACTTATTAAAAAAAATATCGATCCTGGAAAAAGTTTATGGGAATCAAAGTTGTAGGAAACCAAATTTCAAACAACTTTGGTTCCGATAATTTCTCATGAAAAATTGAAATAGCAAGTTATGGAAGAAACAAAATGGAACCACTATTAAAAAAAATATCCATCCTGGAAAAAGTTGATGGGAATCAAAGTTGTAGGAAATCAAATTTCAAACAACTTTGGTTTCAATAATTTCTCATGAAAAATTGAAATAACACAAGTTATCGAAGAAACATCATGGCACCACCGGCTTATTAAAAAAATATCGATCCTAGAAAAAGTTGATGAGAATCAAAGTTGTGGAAAATCAAATTTCAAGCAACTTCGGTTTCGATAATTTCTCATGAAAAATTGAAATAACATGTTATGAAAGAAACAAAATAGAACCACTAACTTATTAAAAAAAATATCGATCCTGGAAAAAGTTGATGGGAATCAAAATTGTAGGAAATCAAATTTCAAACAACTTCGGTTACGATAATTTCTCATGAAAAATTGAAATAACACACGTTATCGAAGAAACATCATGGCACCACCGGCTTATTAAAAAAATATCGATCCTAGAAAAAGTTGATGAGAATCAAAGTTGTAGGAAATCAAATATTAAGCAACTTTGGTTCCGATAATTTCTCATGAAAAATTGAAATAACACAAGTTATGGAAGAAACAAAATGGAACCACTGTCTTATTATAAAAATATCGATCCTGGAAAAAGTTGATGGGAATCAAAGTTAAAAGAAATCAAATTTCAAACAACTTGGGTTCCGATAATTTGTCATGAAAAATTGAAATAACACAAGTTATCGAAGAAACATCATGACATCACCGGCTTATTAAAAAATATCGATCCTAGAAAAAGTTGATAGGAATCAAAGTTGTGGAAAATCAAATTTCAAACAACTTTGGTTCCAATAATTTCTCATGAAAAATTGAAACACTTAACACAAGTTGTCGAAGAAATATCATGGCTCCACTGTCTTCAAATATGGAACCACCAATTCCCACCTTTTCATTAACTAAATGAGCACCCAGTTGGAGTGACGCGAAAAACTGATCAGTTTAACTGACCGTGTGTGCCCACCTTTAATAATAAACTGGATTATCCGTCTTACCACAAAAGATTTAAACACGCTTTAAACAAAAAAAAAACCGTGAAATGTGTACTGTTAAACATTGTTTAAAGCGTGTTTAAATTTTTAGTGGTAAGGCGGTATACATTTTTTTATAAGTTTATTTGACACTTGGACTAAAATAAGAGGTGAAAATAATGGACCACGCTTTGGACCACGTGACCAAACAATGATCACATTTTTTTTCATTCCTTAACTTCTTTGAAGCATTCTATAATTAGGCAAGGTTTTAACCCCATATCTCATCCTTAATCTTTGACCCGAGTGATAAGGCGGCAAAACAACTCGCCGCGACGTATATTTTCGTTCGCGCTGCACTTGCCGTCGACTTGCGACCACTTTACAAAGACACTTGTCAACTCCATCTTTGGTCTTTATTTCTACGCAATACGACGATACAGTCGCTAAGACAAGGGTCAAGAGATGCTGGTTCTATGATAACACCAGCCAACTATTACAAGGGCGACCGGTCGCGGCGTTCCAAATACGAAATTCGAATTGAAACGTGTTCCAGAATGGAACGCGGATCGCTTTGGAAGCCACTGGCCGATTAGAAATTATTTTAAAAAGAATTGCCTACCATGCAGGTTGAAATGTTTCTAACGAGTTTTCAACTAACTTTGAGTATGAGTGGACTTTATGATAGATTCAAATCTCTGACTTTAAAAGTAAACTTTTAATAGAACCAGTTATCATCTGAGTACCTACAAATAAATAGGTAATATTTATTTTATTTTACCAGAAAGTGGAAAGAAATGGGTAAACCTTTGCCCAGCACCAAATATGCATACTAATATAATAAAGAAGTAAAATTTGTGAGTTTGTCTGTAAGGGGTAATCTCTGGCTAGATCAACTCAACCGATTTTCTTAATATTATTTTACCAATATTTTAAAGCCACATTACGCCCAATTATGACGGCGCCATTGTAATTATAATAGCTATTTAGACTATTTCTGTTTCTATTTCACTTTAGGCATTCGATAGAGAGGCCACTTAGTACGTTGCTAAAGTCTGTGGTTGCTACGAGTATTTTTACAATGGAGCTTTTATAATTGGGCCTATTTATTTCTGACTTGTGAGTCTCATATACTTAGGCTATAAAGTTAGCACGGGCAAAGCCGCGGGCAAAGGCTATTGTAGAATACAGGGTTATTTGCTTACCCTGTACTAAGCTGAGAAGGGGTGATTCAGACCATCTTTATAAAAAAAACTTTTACTATGGGGCCAACCCAAAATTCGAGAAAAAAATCAGCTGTTCCGTACAAAATTGCAACTCGGAATCGACAAAATGTATGAAACAGCTGATTTTTTTTCTCGAATTTTTCTGTTGGCCCGATAGTAAAAGTGGTTCGTGATGATGGTCTAAATCGCCCTCTTTCGGTTTAGTACAGGGTAAGCAAATAGCCCTGTATATTTAATTAGTTAATGGCAGTGGGCAGGGCACAGAACAGTATGCTGAGTGTGAGTTTTGTCGTAAACATGACGCGCTCTGCGGCGAGCGCGTAAGCATGTAATTTATAATATATTTATTTAGGCAATAATTTTGACTTCAAATGACCAAAACCGAGACAAATTTTTTTCAAATATAATTATTAGGTATCCTAACATTAAAATTGTTTACACAATAATTTAACTAGCTGAACCGGAAAACGAACGAAAAATAATCGGCTAAGTGCGAGTCGGCCCCGCGCACAAAGGGTTCCGTACCGTATCGAAGGCCCCTTAACATATTTTATATTCATTTAAAATTTATTTTTGTAGGGAATTTATAACCTAATACGAAACATCATACCTACATCATTCTGTTGCCGTTAATAATATATAGCAAAAAAAACGTTTCTTGTTTGGGAGCCACCTTTAAGTAATAATAATATTTTAATTTATTTATTTATTTTTAAAGTGAATACTTAGCTAGATATTCTATGAATATTTCAAGTATCTAATCTACCTGTCACTGTTATTAGTATCGAGCGAAAAATGGCAAAAAAAAACAGGTTCATTGTATGGGAGCCCATATAAATAAGGAATTTATTCTCAACAAGATTTTATTTTTTATTTTTTCTCTTTTAGTGATTTTTGTTACAACGGCAACAAAAATACGTCATCTGTGAAAATTTTAACGTTCATTCACGGTTCATGAGATACAGCCTGGTGACAGACAGACAGACGGACGGACAGCGGAGTCTTAGTAATAGGGTCCCTCGTTTTCCTTTGGGTAACCCTAAAAATATGGAGAGGACCATCGATATCTATGGGCCACCCTTATCACTTAGGGGTAAGAATAACAAGATTATTTTTTGCAAAAATTAGCATGACCGACTTCACCCGTGTACAGAATTCGCGAATATTCCGCACGGATCGATGTTGCATATTTCACATTATTGTTGATTTATCAAAAATGGCTCAGCCGATTTTGATAAAATTTAAATGGGACCAATTTCGAAGTATACTCTTTCCATTAAAAAAGGATTATTGAAATTAGACCACTATGAAAAAAGTTATTAGTGGTTACATAAAAAATACTTAAAAAAAAAACAAAATATACTCATCGAATTGTATACTTCCTCCGGTGGTTCGTCGATCAAAAAATAGCCTATGACCTATTTCCAGACCTGCCAATAATATATTATGCACTATAAGTTCATAAAAATCGGTCAAGCCGTTTCGGAAGAGTTCGATAACAAACACGGTGGCCCGGGAGGAAAGCGCAAACAAAGTACTTGCAAGTACTTTCTAAAAGGTGATTTTTTGGTATATCACGTTATCATGGTGGTGTACGGCAATACCTCGGAGTCAGCTGGAATCCTTAAGAGTTTAGCGGGAATAGGTACGTTAGAATTAAAAAGTAAATTTATAATTTACTAGCTGATCCGCCAAACGTTTTGGCATAATAATATTATATTAAAAAATATCCCCAAAAAATGCGATTATAAATTGAGATATATTATATTATACATAATACATATTATCAACTATCATTATCTCTCAAGCTGGATTCAACTGCACACAATATACACAATTTGGTTAAAATCGGTTGAGTAGTTGAAGAGTTCATCGCAAACAAACAACGTGACACGAATTTTTTATAAATAGGTATACCTAAAGAATTATATTTACTAGATCAATCAATTCAATTTCAATCTTTTAACTAATTTAATCATTAATTTAATTTAATATTGTACCACGGCAATAATTCAAAGATAACCTCGTCTTGTTATCCTTATTTTGTTAAAGTTATTACAACAAGAAACAATATTTATGGCATTATTAATAAATCAATATAACGACTTCTTAATCATTATTAGCTCGTGTCCAAACGAAATAGACAAAAGAAAAAAACTAACCGTCTTACCACAAACGTTTTACGCACTCTTTAGGCAATGTTTAACAGTACAAATTGCACGGTCAAACAGTGTTTAAAGCGTGCGGTGTAAAAGGCGGTACGGGTTTTTTAGTTTTTGTATATAATTTCTGTACCTAACTACTACATATATACGTAATAGTACATTATGATATACGAGTAAGTGCGGTAAGTTGAAAACTACAGCCGAGGCGATATTGCTTGCCCGAGCCGTAGGCGAGGGCTATAAGGAAGCAGAGGCTGTAATTTTCAAAGCGCACGTATGTCATACGACGTTTTATAACATATTTGCAAGGAAATTAATAAAACTCTGACTTTCTTAAACGAATAAATTCTTGTTAAAGCAGTTATAGAAGTTTGAACAATTTTTAAAAGTGATTGTTACGTTGCCTGAATATTGACTACTTTTCTGACATAAAAACTCTTTGCTAAGATTTTAAAAAGTGCCTACCTATTACATTTTTAGATGGAGCATCTTAAAAACCCATGCATGTTACTTTATTAAAAAAATAACTCGTGCGTTTTACATCACAAGTGCGTAATGAAATACATTACGTTATTGAAATTAGTGTAATTACAGCCACTTTACGAGCAAATATGTTATAAACATGTATTTACACAGATTAATCTGCTTGCTCCATTACTTGCCCTGTACCAATGGAGATATAATAAATACTACGCCTGTTCTCAGCCGAAACTAGGGGTTGATTCAGGCCATTTTTCGACCACAAAGTTGCAAAATGTATGAAACAGCTGATGTTATTTATTTATTAAAATTCCGGTTTTGTACCCTACCTAGTATTATTAGATAAGATAATTTTTAGATAATTTATTCATAAATACCTAACCTAAGAACATCAAACAATAGTGATTCAGTTTAAGTACTTATTAACTAAACGAAAGATTATACAATTCAGATAGGTACATGGACAAGAAGTAAAAGCACTAACTGAAATTTACAAATTTACCGGAGTTGGATAGCTATTAACATCGTCTTGTATTGCTAGTGGGCCCCAAACTAGGCTAAGCCTGTGTCTTGGTGACCCAAACCGTGAGGTAACGATTAGAATTTCGCGCGACTACGTAGACAGTATTATATCTTCTTTGCCCATAATTAAAGTTGCTCACAATGATGATGTGAATCACCTCCTTTCAGCTTGGTGACGGTAAAGATACCATTTTACCGTGGCTTAATACTTATTTTAAAAAAAAATGGTACTTGAAGCACGTGAGTCATTACGCGTATGTCAATGTCAACGTCTCGCGTATCAAGCTATTTTTTACAAGGTATAGGTAGTACACCAGTTCTGGATGAACCTTTATAAACACAATAATCGTCTTTTTCTACCATTGAGTATTATTACATCTTCTTTGCCATTGAGGTGAAGCGAACTAAAGTATCAGTTGAAATTAGTCGATTTGTCGTTACGAATATTCGAAATTAAACCTTTATAAACAATCAATTTATAATAAGTTGTTTTGTGGTTTAAATTATCACAGAATACTTTAAAGAATGTTGGGAACAAAAACACAATGAAATAAATTTGGCTCGATAGAAAAAGACGTGAAGTGTTTTGTTGTTCCCGTGGGTAAAATGAATCAACTTCATTCAGTAGCGATTGAAGGTAAATGATCACAAAATAATGTGTGCTATCCCAGCAAACATTTGAATACAACCTAGGTCTCAGTTTTCAGTCAAAGTGTACCATTTAATTTTTTTTATTAAAAACCAATTTAAAATCGGCAGCTTCCCGCCAGTTCGCCGCTGGGCGTTGTAGAGAACAGACGTGTGCAAATTTCGTAATTTCCAGCACAATGCTGACTTAAGATTGTTTGGTGAAATAATTATCAAAATGGGTAATAAATGCAACAAGAAAAGTAAAAAATCAGCTCGCAAAATCAATCATACCAGATTGCTGAATTTGACGAAGAATAACATGTAAGTAACTTATTTGATTCATTCGTATTGCATTTAGGTATACACGTGTGGATTTTGACGTGATGAATTAAATGTAAAGTTATGGTATACTTTAGTTTAAAATTAAATACTTCACGTAGTTACGAACTGGCATAGGTTTATTATTATGCCTTCTTTGGTTAGGTACCTATTTAGCACGATTCACAAAACAGTAGCGAAATCGTGATACACCCTCATTTTCGTTTTGCTACAGTAAGTACAATACCTAAACGTCCTATGGTTGGTATCACAGAATAGAGAAAGCTGTTCTGTGGTTGGTATGATGGTGAGGTTTGACCGAAGGTAATTAGGTGGAGAGGTATCCACGGTGTAACTCCACGATTTTGTTTTATTGATTCTCCTTTACAGACGGCATTTTCGACGAATGCCGACGAAAATTAGTACAGAACTAACAAAAATGTTTTAGATAACAATTCACAGCTTCTTCGTTTGCTGTTGGTTTCAGACAAAATTGCAAATTCATAATCAAATCCTTTGAAACAAAATGCAAAAGTTAGATCATAATTTTATCAAGTTTTGTACTGGTTACGCCATCTAGACGCGAGTAGGTGCACTAAATAGCATTGGCATCTAGCGGTTAGTAGCGAAACTAACAACGTTACAGTTATTACTTCAAAAAATATCCAAAAGATGTCATTCAGTTGAATGTAAAATTTTATGGTAGTAGTAAAAAAAACTCAAAACCCAAATCAATTACAACTACAAATCTTGGAAAAAGTTACAAATTGGCTCAACGATCATAACTTAGAAATAAATTATAAGAAAACAAAAATCATGCAATATAAATCTTACAATAGCACCCCACTGAACCTAAACTTGAATTATCAAAATGTTACTCTGGAATAAGTATCATACAGTCATTCAATTTGCTAGGTATGATTGTAGACTCGCATATTAACTGGAAAACCCACATTGAACACATTAAAAATAAGCTATCCAAATTCACGTACGCACTTCACGAAATTAAAGTCAGCACAGACATAAAAACAGCAATATCCGCGTTCCGGGCCTACTCATGGCTAAAATACGGATTGATGTTATGGGGCAATAGTGTCAATGCAGAAGAACTATTTTTATCATGCAGAAGAAATGCTTAAGAATAATCGCTCATATAAATAACACCGTAAACTGCCGACCCTATTTAGCGAAATATGACATACTGCCGTTACCCTCTCTTTACATTCAGGAATTATAGGCCAGTTTTATGTTACGAGTACATTCGAAGGAATAATTGCGGTAAACTTGCTTTTTAGTATGTTGTTTGGGTCCACCTGGATAGTATTAATCCAGATTGGCAGCAGTCTGAAATTCTCGCGCGCTGAGTAGTTGCTGAAAAACCATTATTTTTTATCTCGTTTTTTAGTTTTGTGCAAAAAAAACGATCGAAACGATGCTGGGCAGCAGCATCCTTGTCGCGAAGCTACGTTTCTGCGATCGCCACCACGCCTGCCCAGCGCGGCGATTATGGGCAAATTCCCTCATATGGGAAAAGCAAAAAGACCAGGCCCCTAGACCCCAGCAGCTGCGCTAGCCCGGGGCTACGGTATAGCGGCCCCGGTAACGGCGGAGAAGGGGGTGCTAAGAATCGCTGGCAGATGCCCGGCTACCACTCCCGCAAACGACGACTGGCCCTGGTAACACACAACGTGCGCACAATGAGGACTGACGAGAGGATTGCTGAGCTGGAAGAAGAGTTGAGTAGGTTGCGTTGGGATATTGTGGGGTTGTCTGAAGTCCGTAGAGAGGGGGAGGACACGATAACTCTGAAATCCGGCAACCTGCTCTACTACCGGGAAGGTGACCAGCGGTCCCAAGGTGGTGTCGGTTTTCTCGTGCACAACCCAAGTAGCATTCGGAGTTCTATATAAGATGTCTAGTCGTTCACATGAACTCCAAAGGCTGTGTAAGTCAGCTGTATAAGAGCTGTATAGCTTGCTATAACGCTCTTATAGAGCCAGTTTGGGCACAAATTAGACAGCCTTAAGTTTACTATGGCTGTACATTAGCAGTATAATAGCATTATAATAGCAGTTTAAGTAGTAACATCGGACTTAAGGCTGACTTGCGGCACTATATGGGACGCAGTGTGATCCATACAATGTACATGAGCGTAATAAAGAGTAACAAGTGGCTAAATACACAGCCTTCACAGTTATAAAATCTGACAAAAGTACTCCAGTGCTACCTAGAATTCACGTGTGTCCTAAATTATTTCTTCATTTATTAATAATTATTCACTATACAAATTGTTTGGTTTTTAATTGCCATCCAGCAGAAAACAATTATTAACTCCGGCGGATATTTGGATAAAAATTTATGATAACACGCGGTAAGTATATACCTGTTTCAAAGACTTAATAATGTTAATGCCATGGGACTGCAACTTTATCGTGAAATGTATACATATTTACCGCTAAAATATTCACGCGCCTCTGTAAAAAAGCGATATTCATTTTAAAATATTTAAAACTGGCTGAGAGGAAATGTACAATTTTCAGTTTTTGATATTATATTGGCATTATAATTATACTACGGAAATTAATTATAACATGAAACCAAAACTCAACCGCTCTATCTGCGTATTTTGTGATAAATCTGCATGATAATTTTTGAGATTTATTATTTGATAAATATTTTAGGTTAGAATAAAATGGTGGAAATGAAATACCGCTATGTGAACTGTTATAACTCCAATTTAATGCGGTTGAGCGTATATAGGTTCACATGTGTTCTGTTAGTATGCTGTTATCTATATGAAGTCCCACATTTGTATCACTACAGAGCCAATGTCTATAAATTTATTCTAATGTGAACTTATGTACAGCTTTAAGATGTAGTTCAGGACTATTGTGTATCATAATGTACTGAAATTTAATAAATCGAATATTCTTTTGCAATTTTTCTTCTTATTCCACCGGTTCTCGCTCTCATTTTCCAAGAGTTTTTATTCATTTTCACAAATTGTAGCACGCGACGAATTATAACCAACGCGCGTACACGTATACAGCTTGTGGGATATGCAGGGACGTGAGGATAACTCTTCCAAGGGGATATGTGTTATAGAATATCACATTCACATTCATGTTCTGCTTACAGCAAATAAGAGTAGTACTTCTGGACAAATAAACCGCTATTGATGTTAATGGACAACACATATAGTCCTTTTAACAGCCTACAGTGCACATGCGAACAATTTAAACACTTTTGTACAGATATAGTCCCTCGCTAACAACGTTATCACCATCGAAAGTGTGTCGAGCAGGGTTGTATATCTAATACTCAGAATATCCAAGAGGTATTCGCTGAAGGTCATTCAGGTATACCCACCGACCTCGTCACACCCAGATGACGAAGTGGAGACGTAAGTCAGGCCATACATACGTCTAAGACCCACTTTCCTGTTGTTATGGGGGACTTCAACGCAAAGTTGGGCAAAAGAAGCCATGATGAGCTGAGAGTGGGGCAATTTGAATATTGACAACGGAACCCCAGGAACCAGAGGCTGGCTGACTTTCTGGAGAGAGAGGAACTCTTCATGATGAACTCTTTCTTCCAGAAGCCGCCTCACAGGAAGTGGACCTGGATGAGCCCCGATGGTTCCACCAAAAATGAGATAGACTTCATCATGACCACTGAGAAACGGATATTTGATGATGTCTTCGTGATCCACAGAGTAAAAACCGGTAGTGATCACAGAATCGTAAGAGGCACATTGGATATTAACGTTAAACTCGAAAGGTCACGCCTGATGAAGTCTACGCTCCGGCCTACTCGTGCCCATATCCAGAACCCCGAGAGCTTTCAGCTCGAGCTCTCAAATCGCTTTGCTTGCCTGGAGAACTTTGCTTCGGTGGACGAGATTAACAACGGGCTCGTAGAAACTGTCCAGACGGTGGGTGCTAAATTCTTTAGAACCCGTCGTACAAATAGACCTTGAAAATTTTCCGATCAAACTCTAAATCTCATGGCCGAACGACGCTTACAGAGACAGCAGTCTTCCGATGATGCAAAGTCATATAGGCAGCTCAATAGACAAATTTCAAAATACGTGCGGCGCGACATTCGTCTCTTTAATACTAAACATATTAAAGAGACAATAGACAACGAGGAAGACGCTATCAGCCACTTTGTGCGGCGTGCGACGGCTGCGTCACCCAAGGTCATCGTAGACTATAATTTAAAGATGGCCATTAAAGACCGAAACGCGGCGGTGATGGAGGCTCTGCGCGGTATAAGTAGTAATTTGTAAAACGATATTATGTAAAATCAACGTAGTTTAAAGTTTGTTTTTAATTTTATTAGATTTAAGGTCCTTTTGTTAAGCCTTTCATAAAAATTTCCTTTCAAAGATCCAAAAGCCAAGCTGACCCGACACTTCACCGAAGATATCCCGGACATCAGCTTGTACGAGATTAGAATGGCCTTGAATCATCTTGTTCTTAAGAAGACGCCGGGTGAAGACGGTATCACATCAGAGCTGCCGAGAGCGGGTGGGTCACCATTACTAAAAGTCCTTCAGAAGCTTTTCAACACCGTCGTCCTCGAAGGCATCACGCCAGAAGCATGGAACAGAAGCGTGGTGGTGTTGTTTTTCAAGAAAAGTGACAACACCTTATTGAAGAACTACAGACCCATCTCACTTCTGAGCCATATTTATAAGCTCTTTTCAAGGGTCATTACGAACCGTCTCGAGCGCAGGCTTGATGACTTTCAGCCTTGCGAACAATCCGGTTACCGAAAAGGCTTTAGCACCATGGACCACATTCGTACGCTGCGGCAGGTTATACAGAAGACCGAACAGTATAATCTGCCACTTTGCTTAGCGTTTGTGGATTGTGAAAAAGCCTTTGATTCGGTCGAGACATGAGCTGTGCTCGAGTTTCTCCTACGATGCCGTAATGACTGTCGGTACATCGAAGTGTTGAAGTGCTTGTATAATAACGCCACTATGTCGGTCCGAGTACAGGAAGAGAGCTCCAAGGCGATCCCTTTAAAAAGAGGCGTAAGACAGGGAAACGTAATTTCTCCGAAACTGTTTACGACTACTGTGGAGAACGCCTTCAAGCTCCTGGAATGGAAAGGATTCGGCATCAACATCAATGGCGAATACCTCACTCACCTTCGGTTTGCCGACGATATAGTAGTCATGGCACAATCGATGGAAGAGCTCAGTAAGTCAGTACGATGCTTGAAGGCCTCAATCGGGTTTCTCAACATGTGGGTATGAACATGGACAAGACGAAAGTCATGTGTAATTCCCATGTTTTACCCACCCCGATTTCAGTTGGAAACTCGGTTCTTGAAGTCGTTAACTCGGCTGGGCAGCGTTCGGAAAATTGCGTAGCGTCTTCTCGACCGACATACCTCAGTGTCTCAAGTCGAAAGTTTTCGACCAGTGTGTGTTGCCAGTGATGACTTATGGCACAGAAACATGGTCTCTCACTATGGGCCTTATTAGTAAGCTCTAAGTAGCCCAACGAGCCATGGAGAGGGCTATGCTCGGAGTCTCTCTGCGGGATCGAATCAGGATCATTCCTGATTCGCGCTATGTGCCCTGTCGGTAACTTTGGTTCTACTACTTCTACGGATCTCTTCATGGAGATCTGTAGAAGAACCAAAGTTACCGACATAGCCCAACGGATTAGCAAGTTGAAGTGGACTGATGACCGCTGAAGTCGAAAAGTTCTCGAGTGGAGACCACGTACCGGCAAGCGCAGCGTAGCACGTCCACCCACAAGGTGGACGGATGACCTCATTAAGACCGTAGGATCGCACTGGATGCAAGCCGCTTCCAACCGGTCTTATTGGAGATCCATAGGGGAGGCCTATGTCCAGCAGTGGACGTCCTTTGGCTGATGGATGGATGGATGGATGGACAATACGTATCGTTACTGGCAGGACATCATCACCTCGTGCAAATAATGTACAGCCCGTATTATGCGACACAATAATGTACAGCATGATAAAACGTGTCCCGAAGAAAAGGACACGAAATTTCTTTCTGTACATTATTGTCGCAAAATACGCGCATTGGTACGAAGAATATTTGCTCCTATTGGTTTGTTTGACTGTGACTTCTGTCTGTTCCACAGAGATATACTAAGCGCCACACAAGTCGGCGGATGACACTTTGCCGTGATTTGCTAATTATTGCGCATGTGTGCACATTGCACAATGCCGACGCCGCGGACGTAGTGTTGAGCACGGGTGTAGGCAGCACGCGGGGGGCATGAGGTTGGCGGGCGGGTGTGCCTTGACGTCCCGTTTCTCTGGCTCCCGCGCATATCTTTAAAGTGTCCTTAACTCGTAATAAGGCTGTGCAATACTGTGCCGGATATTATCAACACAGGCCGATAATGTACGATCTATATTTCACAGCCCAATATTGCGCAGCCTGATATTCCATGGCCAGGGACACATATTATCATGCCGTACATTATCATGTCGTGAATTACTGGGTCGTACATTATTGGCTCCCAATATTTTCATCGACAGATTTCACCATTTTCAACTTATCACGTGGTTTTAAAATACTAAATAAATTGTGAAATTTTGTTGGCTCCAATAATCACTTGCAAAGGTGAAACTATAACAAAAAAAACTATCATCTCAAAAATGGGCTCAAAACAGCGCGGAAGCGACAAGAACAACTATCGAAAACACAGTTTCACTGGAAAATACTACCGCAAACATTCAAAAGCTCAACTCCAAAGATTTCACGGGCCTAATGCCACATCGTAAGTAAACACTTGATAAATATTTTGGCATTTTTAAAGGAGTTCAATTATTATAATACATTTCATTCATGTTTTCCATAGTGCAAACTTGCTCCAAGATGTTTTCCATGTTTTCCTTTTTGATCTGATTTTTTTAAATATCTATTCAAAACTGGAAACTATGTCTTATCGCTGACCTTGCCATGTTATAAAATTGTTACGAATGTTTTGTTTTGTTGTCCGAGTTCTTGACTAATATTTAAAAAAATCAGAATTTAAGGCTGATGTTCTCGGTCAGCGTGTGAAACTCATTTTTCTTTTGCGTAGTTGTTGACAAATTATTCACTCATAAGTTAACGAAAACTCGTCTAGCGGCCATGAAAACGCTGCTTAGTAAACTACGTACTGTACAGTCCGTTCACAGACTGTTATTTTACCTCAGTTATTTTGTTCACCTGTACTGTACTGTATGTCAATTCCAATGATAGCCGATGGGAATTTCGATATTATTTCAAATGATAGATAAATCAAAATATTTTTTTTTTTACTTTAGTCGAAGTAAGGTATGGCGTCAGGACTCAAACAATCCTCGAAACCTCAAGAACAAGGAAGATCCCAAGCTCAGCACCGAAGGTCCTTCAGCGAATACTGTAAAAAGGTTAGTTATTATACGGTTACTATGATTATGATCGCATAATTTTTATGATAGGAAACGGTTACTATACTCTATAAAATTTAACTTGATCTCTGCGACAGCTGTCAGAAAAATCACGCTTATGAAGTCCTGAATTTCTTAATAGTACAGACAGTACCTGTCAATGTCATACTTTGTGGGCATGACGATTAGTGATGGGCGACGAATGATCGTGACCACAAAGTTTTAGATAGAGTTTTAATTAAAATATCGATAGTTTATACCGACGATATTTTAAATAAAACTTGATTTATCATTAATTTTATTGTATATTTTAATATCATAACATTTTTTACATGTGTAATTAAATTAAACCCAATTATATGTTACATTAGCATCGATAATAGTGAAAAACGTCGATAAATACTATCGTTACATTATTATGAGTATATAATTAATATCATAACATTTTTTACATGTGTACATACTTGATCTTAAATAATAGTAAGTAAATGAAATTCAATTTCTCACCTTCAACTACTCATTCGATTTCATTACAACATTGTTTGAAAATCGATTTTTTCCACCACTATCCCAACTCTAAAAATGTCAATCTTCTACTGTCGCACAGATCAAGTTAAATTTTATAGAGTATAATAGATGCTAATAGGTAAGTATACGGTAGTAAGAGTATGAGGTACTTACTTATTATATTTTTGTCAGTAGGTACATATAACAAATGAGAAAAAAAATCTGAATGTCGATGGTCAAATGTACAATGTGGTTTAAGGAATCGAAGTTAGATAAAAACAGCATTATAAATTCGTATTTATCAAGAGTGGCTTTTCACACCATTGGCTTTTCGGTGAAGGAAAACATCATGAGCCTCATAAGGCAACCTGCATACGTCCGTAGAAGAAATTCGATGGCGTATGTGATTGCACCAACCCGCACTGGGCCAGCGTGGTGGATATGGCCCAATCACCCTTCGTGGGTAGGCCTACGTCCTGCAGTGGGCTCATTTTATTTATTTATTTATTTACATCATTAATAGGTGGGCAGTTACAGGTTGGCCCCAATGCGCCCGCCTATATTACATTACAACTTAAAATTAAATAAAATGTAAGATGTAAAATATATAAACTACCTTGGAAATAAATTAACATAAAAAAAGTTGTGGTAACAATATTAAAAATCATCAGACAAGTAAAAGATCACAGACAATAAAATTTAGCAAAAAGAACTTATTCTGGTGGTTTTAGAATTAGATGTTTAACCCTACCATAAAGATCAATTGTCGTTCTGCGAACATCAGCTTCGGTGCAATTAAATAGATCTAGATCTGAGTTCCGTTTCAGTAGAGCATTGAGCGTAGCCAGCGCTCTAGGCACTGGTGCCAACCTACCGTACTCAGTTCTGCACCACGGCACTCGAAACAGACCATGCGGACGCGCCGCCATACACCTAAGCGGAACAGCCAACGTCAACCTTTCGAGTACCGACGGTACGTGCATACGGCCGGTTATCATGCGCCACACGTACAGAATCAGGGAGAGCGTTCGCCTTATCTCAAGGGTATCATAGTCCAACATCCCCATGACAAACTCACTTGGGTACAAGTAAGGATATCCGACATAATACCCATATCGCTTATGGTAGAGCCATCTCAAAAATTTCCTTCGCAGCTTCTCTACCATCTCAACGTATTTGTCCTCGTATGGATTCCATATGATGGCATTAGATTCCATTTTGCTTCGAACAAATGCATTGTAGAGGGCCTTAATCGCTGAGATACTCTCCAACGGACGCACTTGACGCATAACGAATCCCAGGGTTCGAAACGCTTGAGCACAAATCTTTTGTATGTGCAAACTAAATGTCAAGTCGCTACTGAATAGAACCCCGAGATCTTTAACTGTGTCAGTTCTTGGTATCGTAATATCCCCGAGACTATAACGCACCCACAGTGGGTCCTTAGCCTTGGTGAACGTAACGATTGAGCATTTTTTCTCATTGAAATAGAGCTTGTTACGCTCACTTCATCGGAGAACTCTATCTATATCCCTCTGAAAGAGAACACTGTCGTTAACGTCCCGTATCCTAATGAATCAGGTCATCTGCAAACAATAAACAACAAGCGGTGCTGACGATATCCGGCAAATCATTTATCATAAATAAAAACTCTAAAGGGCCCAAATTACCACCTTGACTTATTCCTGAGTACGTATAGTATGGTTCAGAAACATAGCCTTTATAATTTACATACTGTCGGTGATTACGTAAGTACTCAGAAATAAATCGCAGCAAGTGCGGCGTGCATCCAGCTTTGGAGAATTTTTCCAAAAGGATATCATTGTCTACAGTGTCAAAAGCTTTACGAAAATCAAAATACGCCGCGTCTACTTGCACACCAGCATCTAGAGCCTCCGCCGCGTACGACCAAAATGATAACAAATTCGTCGTTGTTGAACGACGGGCCCTAAAACCATGCTGGGCATCTGTCAATTGATTCTCTACTTGTTTACTTATTTGACACTGTAGGATGGATTCAAATATTTTACCGAATACCGACAACACCGCTATAGGTCTGAAATCGCTTACATCAGATCCTGAGCCTTTCGGTACTGAGACAACACGTGAAAGTTTCCAAACATCCGGGTAAAACGCCTTTTCATAGCAAAGTTGAAACACATGGTGCATCGGCTTAATTAGTTTTGCTCTACAATCTTTTACTACATATGGAGGGATGCCGTCAGGACCCACCGATCTCTTTGGTTTCAATGACTTGAGTGCCATTTCCACGTCTTCCTCTGTTATTGTCGAAATGTGTATTCGGGCACTTCCACAATCAACGTTGTTTGAAGCTTCATTAACATCCAGTTTAGGTGCTTGCAATGTGTAGACAGAGCGAAAATATTTTGCAAACTGACTGGCAGCTTCTTCGTCAGTCATTACTTTCCCGTCATGGTGAACTTTTTTGGAAGCATTGCCTTTGGGTCGCTTAGAGGCCACATAACCCCAGAAAGTAGAGGGGTCTCGCTTCTCGATAGTAGAGTCAATCAGAGATCAAACTTTCTGAAGCGCAAGTCCGCAAGAATTCACAATAATACACGGAGCACACGAATGCACGTACACAGTGTTACCACTCATCATGTCACACAATCGTGGGATCGCTAGGATTGAAAAAGTTATTACAAACACATAGACTGGCCAGGTATCAGGCCCCTTAGTGTTATTTTGTTATGCTAATTAAGTTTAGAGTTTCTGCATAACTCTGGGTAGAGAGCCATGAAGTTAACTTCTTTTTGCAGATATATCGTGAGTTTTCAAGAATATTTAGTTTTTTTTTATGATCTGGTATAGAAATGGGCTTTTGAAATCAAAATAATTTTGTGCAAGTACTGTCTTCGTCTTAGGAAGTGCCCAAGTGTTCCGGCGGTCAGACTTACTTTTGGTACGCACCAGCTTGTTCAAAGCGGTTATGTGAAAGTGTAGAGCTACTGCGAGAATGTAAAGTTGACGGACAGGAAGATAATTAGTGTCTTCGTACAATTTGTTGGAAGGGTATCTGAACGGTTTCTTATGACTGACTTTCAGTAGAGCTCTCTGAGCTCTCTCTATTTTCATCATGCGAAATTCGGCAGCAGAGCCCCAACAAACGATACATTAATTGATAACTGATTGACATAATGATGTGTAAACTACTCTCAAGGTTTTTGGATCGGCATTGGAGCTAAGTTTGAAAATGTGTAACATCTTTCGAAGCCGTCCACGCAATGTAGTAATGTGATTATCGAAGGTTAGTTTATGGTCAATCATGACACCAAGATATTTTATACAGTCTACAGCTTCAAGATCAGGGCTATCGCACCTTAAATTATTATACGATCCACAATAGTGGAGTTTCAGTGAGAAGGGACTCGGTCGTGATTTATTCGTTATTCAAAATGCCATGTATTTAGTTTTGCTGGCATTAAGTGTGAGCAAATTATTTTAAAGCCAGCTTGCCACTTGCGCAAGTCCCCGGTGAGCTAAATCTATTGCCTCATTCCAACTATTGCCGTGGAAAATAATGGCAGTATCGTCTGCGAAAGTGTAGATATTTGCTTTGTTGAGCTTTAACTGACAAAGATCGTTAATGTACGCCAAAAATAGCGTTGGCCCAAGCACACTTCCCTGCGGAATGCCATAGATTACAGAAGAGTAGTTATTGTGCTTGATTGAGATGCGGACTCGTTGCTTTCTATCACACAAATATGACTTAAACCAGTCTAGTGCAATTCCCCGAACTCCAAGAAGCTCTAGTTTTTTTCAGTAAGATCACTGTGTCACATGCCTTGGCCATATCTAAAAATATACCAATGCTCTTCTTCTTGGAGGCTAGGTTCGCAGTAACTTGATTTACTAGGGCTAATACCACATCTTCTGTTGATTTGCTGTTTCGAAATCCAAATTGATTTTCTGACAAAACATTAATTTTCTCTAAAAAGCTTAAAAGGCGCTTATTTAACACTTTTTCTAATATTTTTAATAGAGATGGTAACAAAGAGATTAAACGGTAGTTAGAAACCATCAGTGTAGAGATTTTGGCAAGGAACCTTGCAGCATGCTTAAGTTGCAGAGGTGGGCTATAGGAGACGCCAATATGTGGCTAGCTCGTTTCAGCACTACATTGGTGATTTGGTCGCATCCAGGTGCTGATGACGATTTTAGTTTCGAGATATTTTTTGGAATTTTGAATATATCGGTGGGTGTCAAATATAAAGAGTTTGATGGTGATATATCAAGCAAAGTAGAGTCTACTAATTCTTGTTTGTATTTGTCTATTTTCGATAAAATATTTTTAGCGAGATCATCGCCGATAGATGAAAAGAAGCTATTTACACGGTTTAGTGACTCTAATTCTGTTTCTGTTCTGTTTTTCCACTTTAAGAAAATCTTCTGAACTGGATTTTGCAATTTTAATATTACACATTTATCTTTGACCGTACTCCATAATTCCTTCGTGTTATTTTTATGGATGTTTAATTGGTTGGATTCATATTTATTTTTTTGACTATGGAGTAATCGATGGTAGAGGTTTCGGTAGTTTTTATACTTAAGCTGAAGAATATGATCATTTGGATGACATTTTGATTCTAAATAAAGGGCGTCTTTACGTCTGGCACATTTCAATAAACTCTTTGTCATCCAAGGTTGAATAATAGCTGCATTACTTCGAACTTTACTCTGAGTTGTACAGTTTTGGACTGCATGTCCAATCAAGATACGGGTACTTTGTTGTACCCAGTTTGGGGAATAGTGTACAATGTAGAAGTTGTATAATTTGTATCTTGTGACAATAAATTATTTTGATTTTTTTTTTATTTTTTGAATCTTGTCAACCAAAAATTGGGCTGCTATGTCTACATCGTGTTCACTGTAAAAATTGTCCCAATCAACACCATTTAAGGTGGCAACTACTTTGTCATAATCGACATTAATGGTAAATTTAGACTTTAGACACTTTTTTACAGGGTTTGTGTCTATTCCAGTGATTGCGGTGACATGATCAGTGGTATCAGAATCGCTTATGACAACTCGTGCTGTTTTTTTAGTCCTAATCATGGAATGATGATGACTTGTTTCTGTACGTGAAAATAAACAGCTTTTACTGTGGGACCAATACTGAAACTGTAAAAAAATATATTAGAGCTGCGACAAAATAAATTAAAATCTAGTTAATCGCTAACATAAGATAATAAAAGAAATAAATAAATTATTTAAAAAAAAAACTTTTTAAAAAGTCGGTAATTTTCTCTTGGGCAGTGGGAATTTATAATGGTGTTTTGAATAAACTTCGATTCTATTATGCCCCATAAAACATAATATTTATGTAGTGCCTACCAGGCATTTACTAGATGTGTAGATTGCAAAATGTACAATGACTTTTATTCTATTTTTTTTTCATCAGCTATACCGCTCGCACATTTCAAGAACGAAAAAAATTGAACCAAGCCGCACTGGACGATAATGAGTGAGTACCGATTTCTGTGATCTTCGTACATCTTACACTAGATACATAATAGAATTTATACTGAGTATAACAAAAATCAAAATGTAAGAACCTATAGATTACGTGTTATATGATTAAGCAATCTATTTAATAGACTTTTTACTTGTATCGTTGCTTGATTTGCTGTCAGCCCATTCCCAACAAGCTAAATAGTCGAATAAGGAAACATTTACTCGACTAAACATCGAATAGTTGTTGAATAGTAGCTACATACGTACAAAATTTTTTTTTTTTTTTTGTGCGTCTGCATCTACAATGAGTCCCAGGACTATAAGCAGATTTGTTGGGCGGTTGAAGCATTGTGAGGGGTCTCCCCAGCAGGAGACACTCCTATTTAACATCGAGCATGTAGAGTCTGGATATCATGGCGTTTAAGACGTTTTCTGTAGCTGATTTTTGTTAATTCTGCAGCCAAGTCATTCGGGTGGTTGTCGAGCCGATTTTTGAGTAGTTAGTGGAGGACTGTTGAATCTCTTCCTTTACTGTTTTAATTTCCAGAACTTCATGGATTTCAGAGTTAGTGAGAAACCATGGAGCATTCGACAAGGTGCGAAGTATACCATTCTGCAGTCTCTGTATGATATTTAGATTGGAGTTACAAGCGCTTCCCCAGAGTTGGATCCCGTACATCCACACAGGTTTGAGGATCATTTTATAGATTAGGAGCTTGTTGTCCACCGAAAGTTTAGAGTTGCGTGCCATCAGCCAATACATGGTCCGGAACCGTATGTTTGTTTCATCACGTTTTGTTTTGACATGATTTTTCCATGTCAGCCTTCTGTCTAGGTGTATTCCAAGGTACTTGACAGAGTCACTTTGGGGCAGGGTATTGTTTCCCAGTTGCACGGGTGAACAGTTTCCTTTTCTAAGAGTGAATGTTATGTGGGTCGATTTAGAAGCACTTGCTTTGATGCGCCACTTCTGCAGCCAGTCACCTACTTTGTTGAGGCTTTCTTGTAAAATATTTGAAGCAGTTTGTGGATCTGAACTGCTTGCTAATAGTGCAGTGTCATCAGCAAATGTAGCGTTCATTACTTGTGTTGACTGAGGGAGGTCTGCAGTGTACAAGGTGTACAGGATTGGGCCAAGAACGGAGCCTTGGGGCACACCGGCCGAGATCTTATAGATTTCTGATGCATCACCACTTTCTCGTACTTGAAACATGCGATTTGACAAGTAAGAATTCATCAAAGTATAGTAGGTATGTGGTAGCAAAGTTTTTATTTTGGAGAGTAGGCCTTTATGCCACCATTGGGGGGGTGGCAGCTGCTCGCGTCCGTAGGACTTACCATCTTTTCCTCGACTAGACCCACCCTACACGTGCCCCCTGGGTGGTGCTAAACGAGCAGCAACGCCGAGCCATGGGCGGCGGTAACTAACCCATCAATATGGCTCACCAATGGCCATGAGTGACTAAATATCCTCAAAAATATTGGGGGTATGCGCCTGGGAAACGCGTACTACTACTCTCCCACCCTTTTTATTATGAAAATGGAAAATAAAGAATGTGATTTGTCCTGCGATCCGGCTAACCCCCGGCGCCATGAGGTACCCGGGCCTCAAGGTGTGAAATATGTTACCGAAGACTGTGCAGACGTGGGTAACCAGGCCTCTGCTTCAGTGAATGCTACTGGAAGACGTAACTTTGTACAACAGGCGTTCCATCCAAGCCTATTTACGAGAACTAGAAGTTCCTCACTGGGAAGTACCTCCCAAATAGAACTCCCAACACAGGCAACACTAGGCAAGAATCTAGAAATAAATACTTCCAAACCGCCGGACTGGCAAAGAGTCCCTGAATCTAAAAGCCATAAACGGAAAAAATTGTCACGGACACCATCCCCAGAAACTATAAAAACCCAGAACCGCTACAAGGAGTTATCTGTAGACGAGACAGAGAATTCTATTCAACCAAAGGAAAAACGACCTAGCAAACCACCAGCAACCATTTTATATGGTATTGAGGACGTAAACAAACTCACACAACTGTTAGAATCAGCAGCTGATCATAACCTCTTTACTTTCAAAATAGTAAATAGGAATCAACTAAGAGTCTCTTGTAAAGATGTTAACACCTACAAAAAAGTTATCACTGTAGTTCGAGAGAATGGACTCATAGGTCACACTTTCAACCGTAAGGACCAGCGCTGCTTTAGAGTGGTTATAAAAAACCTCCATCACACTACTCCGCTCAGTGCAATTGTGGAGGAAATTGAAAAAACTGGAAACAAAGTATATGGAGAGATTGTTAACGCCAAGTATGGACCAGACAAAAAACCAACATCTACGTTCTTTGTAAATATTGCCCCTGGGCCAAACAACAAGGCAGTTAAAGACATCAAATACATATATCACCAGTCAGTTGTCATTGAAGACCCCAAAAAGAGGACAACATTACCACAGTGCCAGAGGTGCCAACAATATGGTCACTCGAAAAATTACTGCATGCGACCATATCGTTGCGTAAAATGCGCTCAAGGGCACAAAACTGCTGACTGCCCAAAGAAAGAACGTAATACCCCAGCCCTATGCGCTCTCTGTGAAGGTGAACACCCTGCCAATTATAAAGGCTGTGCTGTATACAGGGAGATCCTCGCTAGAAGAATGCCACAGAGGACAACTCACAAAAACACCACCAGACCACCAGACTCGAAAAGCACCACGGAAGCAAAACCCGCCAACACTGGAGGAAGTAGACCAAATGACACCTATGCTGAAAGATCGAAGAAGAACACAAGCGAACTGAATCCTGAAGTAAAACCATCTAATAAATTAGAAGATATTAAAACAATCAGAAAAATTTGATCTTATCTTACAACAAATGAGCACTCTCTTGAGTCTCATAACAACACTGCTAGACAAAATCCCAAAATGACTTCTCTCAAGATAGCCACGTGGAACATTAATGGCTTAACACCAAATAAGTCCGAGCTGGAAGTGCTAATTGCAAGTAATAAACTTGATGTCGTGCTCATATCTGAAGCACACTGTACAGAAAAAAGCAACATAAAAATTAAGGGCTGCTACACCTACATTACTTGTCACCCTGATGGCACTGGCCACGCTGGAACTGCTATAGCCATTAGAGCGAACATTAAGCACTATGTCATGCCCGAATATAAAACAAGCTATATCCAGGCAACGTCTGTTGTAGTTGAGAGTAAGGATGGACCCCTCAACATATCTGCGGTATATTGCCCACCGAAGCATAGAATAGATAGTGCAAAGTACTCCGAGTTCTTCCACACACTGGGAAACAGATTCATTGCTGGTGGCGACTGGAATGCCAAGCACTCGTACTGGGGCTCCAGGTTAATAACAACAAGAGGTAGACAGCTTAAGGGATGCATTGACGGAAACAACCTTGACTCAATCTCATCCGGTGAGCCGACATACTGGCCTACAGACCCAAAGAAAAAGCCTGACCTGCTAGACTTTTTTATCACCAGAGGACTCTCGAGACACTATCTCAAAGCCGAGCCCTGTTATGACAGTAACTCTGATCATTCCCCTGTAATCCTAACCGTAAGCACGACAATAATTTGCTACGAAGATCCCGAGACATTGTCCAACAAATTTACAGACTGGGAAGGATTTAGGGAATACATAGAGGAAACTATACAATTACAGGTGTCCCTAAAAACACCAGATGAAATAGAAGATGCCACAAGCTACATTACTAGCCTAATACAGAATGCATGCTGGATGAACACTCCAATAAAAGAGAAAAGGGCTTCTACTGGAAACATTCCTCTCGATATAAAAAATAAAGTTCTGGAAAAAAGAAGGCTTCGAAGGGTCTGGCATCAATCTAGACATAAATCTGATAAGACCGCTTTAAACAAAGCCGCAAGCGAATTGAAAGTAATGCTGGATAGCATAAATAATGCAACGCTACAAAGTAAACTGCAAAATCTGACCGCTACCGCATCATCTCAGTACGCGCTCTGGAAATTCACAAAAACGTTTAAAAGACCACAACCATTTAAGTCTGCAATAAGAAACAATAGCGGAGGTTGGGCTAGGACTGGTAAAGAAAAGGCAGAAACATTCGCAAAACATCTAGCTAACGTATTTAAACCAAACGATAGTGAATGCGAGGAATTCGAGAGGGAAGTAGATAACCAACTACAGCAAGACCTTCAATTATCACTTCCACCAAGGCCAGTAACAGTGCGTGAGCTTACATGGGCCTTGAAAAGAATGAAGAACAACAAAGCCCCTGGCTTTGACCTAATCACTAAAGAGGTTCTTATGCAACTTCCTAGAAAAGCTTTAGTATTCATTACAACACTCTTTAATGGTGTCCTCAGGGTCCAACACTTCCCAACTATGTGGAAAGTATCCATCATCTCCATGATACACAAGCCAGGAAAACCTCCAGATCATGCTACATCATACAGGCCGATAAGTCTTCTACCTGTCCTGTCTAAAGTGTTTGAAAGGATTCTCCTGAACAGAATACTGCCGCTACTGGATGAAAATGAAGCCATCCCCAAACACCAATTTGGGTTCAGAAAACACCACTCGACCATCGAGCAGGTCCACCGAGTTTGTGACAAAATACGGCACTCCCTTGAAGCCAAAGAGTACTGCTCTGCTGTGTTTCTTGATATACGTACAAAATTGTGCAGTAAAAGTGTTTATGTTATGTCTTTTAGTGCAAATCGTATAGAAGTGCCCGTTTCTGGCTTATGTCACAAATAAATGCTTTACGAGGGCCATAATAGTGTTTGATTTACTATTTAATGTGTAAAAAAAGCTTTTATACGGCAATTACCTGACATACTTTTTATTCAGCAAATTTGTCGAATACTAGCTACCTGGTGATTAAATAGCAACGTTGTTTCTTTTATAACACGGTAAAAACACAAGTCGAATTATAGTTTTCCAATTACAGTTACAGAATCTCAAGTGTAACAATTTTATTATAGCACTTTTATTCGATAAAATATTGAGTAAAAGAGTGTTTGGTACTTTTATTGCTCATTAGAGCAATAATAGTCGCTAAAACTCTTGAAAATCCGTCAAAAAAGTTATAACCGTAATAACATATGGTGATTCTGCTCATATTTTTCTTTTCATAATTTTCCGTATTAGATAAACAAGATCCAATGATATAACCCAGTATCAGTACTTATTATACACGGAACTGACAATTTGTTTGAATAGGATAGTGATGAATCTAAGGAGAAATCTGAAATATCTATTAAAACTTCAGAAAATAAAAAATGTGCAATCTGACACTGAACAAAATCAATCTCATTTAATAATAATTGTTGGTTTAAAATAAAAGACCGGTTTTGCAGTTTAGCACATCAGCCTTTTAATAATATATTAACTACCTATTTATTAATGTGTTTTAATGTGAATTTTGTAAAGAACTAGCAGCGTTTACTTCACTTTATTGCTGATTAGTGGCAACGTAAACACTTCAACTCTATCAATAAGCGGTACAGTTGCAGCTATATTGCTTTTACTGCACTAAACTGAGATCGTTTTGCTTTTATTCCATGTTTATTCCACAAATCATTCGTCCTATTTACACAGTTACTGCACTTCTACAGCACTTTTTAGTGCTATAATCTGCGCCTTTTTCGCGTTGTATAAACGTTGACCCGACGTTTATAGCACTAATTATGGGACTTTTATAGAACTAAACAGTAAAACCAAAACGTCGCCGCGACTGTTATAGCACAACTTTTTGCTAGTTGGGTTCAGGATTTCAAGACTGCACTATTATTTTTTGGGCCGTTTTGGTAAAAAGAACTGGCAATACTACAATAAACAGTTCTGGCGAGTCGCACCTCTTGGTTGACGTTATCTCGCTCCGCGCTTTAGCCGCTTTAATTTCTCTGTTATTATTCGCTATTATTTGTGTGTGAAGTGCTGTGCAGTTTCTATAAATAGTGAACTATTCGTAATTCTTTACTTGTAAACTTAAAATGCTTCATTTATTGATATTTTAGCCAATATTTATAAAATCGTAAATCGGTGTTATCAGATCTCGTACGTAAAAAGTAACGGTTAAATCTAAAAGTAACGACATTTTCCTCTAAAGAGACGTATTCCGCCTTCTTTCGCATTTAAATGCTCACGATTTTTCTTTACTAGGCAACTATTTTTCCCTGCAAAAGTTACGATATTCCGCCGAAACCCGAAAAAGTAACAAAAGTATGCCGATCAAAACACTCCAAAAGTCAAAAACAGTAAATTGTAAATAAAGGTGAAAAATACGTAAGTCAGTAAAATAATCCAAACTTAGTTCTCTGGACCGTTGAGATATGCTTGAATAATAATATATAGTGTGCAGTACTTTCAGTAATCCTTCAGGCAACCTAAAAACTCTGACACCAGGGCCACCCGGCCTATGAGAACTTTTCAACTTAGTAGTTACTTTCAATTGAAAAAAAATCTCTAAAATGAAGCTCCAATGACATGGCCAAGTTTTTATGTTTTTAAATCAAATATTTCATTGTTTTATTGTGAAATACAACTACAATGAAAACTTTCCCAACAATAAATACAAGTTAAATAAGTGATAAGGTTTATAAAGTAGGTACCTATTTTAGGGCCACAGACCAAAACTTACCTCTGTGCGGTTCTACTTTACCAATGACCAAATTAATTGATATGCGGTATCTACTACTTGACCAATTTAATTCAGTATGATTCATTTTACGTTGGAATATCTCAAGTATTTTTAGGTATTTATATACTTACAGCAACATTTTTGTACCATTTTGTAACATTTGTTTTGTAGCTAAGTATGTACCTACTTGCAATTTTCGGTAGCATTCCATACCCAGGTAGAGGTTGTCTGAAAGAAATTGCATTTAGCTATGAGACCGTCTTTTGTGCCTTTTCTGCCTTTGGTTTTTCTGTTATCCTACTAATAAATAATATCATTGCAAACATGAAAGTTTGTATGTATGGATATATATTGTTCCTTTTTTACACAATAACTACTGCAATGCAACTTTGCAATAGTGATTTTTATACATAAGAATAACACATAGCCTATAATTTATACAGAAATTGCGTGAAATGAAGTTATCTGGGTCAGTTAGTGTTTTTCTATTTGTTGTTGTATTGTACCTACATGACCATATTGCTTGCTTATGCTTATAGTCCCGCTGTGAAAATGAATCGGAAGGCCAGAATGACGGACATTGTCCAGCCAATTGGCAAGTTAAAATTGCAGTCGGCAGGGTACAGCATGCAGCATGGAGCAGATGGGGTTGAAAAGTTTTGTGTGGGTAGCCTGTATTTCAAGCAAAATGTAGGATGGCCACCCATAACGTTGATAAGGTAGACCAATGTCATGATTTAATATTGAGTGCTTTCCACAATGTCTAGAGCAATGTCTTCATTAAGACTGCGGGATTGCTCTGGATGCAAGCTACTTCCAACTGAACAGCCAGAATGTGGAATGCTTTGCCTGGGTCTGTGTTCCCGCTAAGTACAATGTGGGTGTCTTCAAATCCCGAGTAAATAGGTATCTTCTAGGTAAGCGTGCTACACCCTAGGCCGCATATCTGCTCAACATCATGCAGTATGTAGTCAAACGCAAACCTATAAGGATAAAAAAAAAACTGATTTTACCGGGTCCATAGGGGAGGTCTATGTCAAGCGGAGATTGGTTACATCAGTCTACTTAATAGATATGTTGCTAAAGGCCGAATGAAACAACTTAGTGCAACAAATATTAGTTAAATGTTTACATGTGTGTGTGAACTTGCACTTTCACATGTGGCTCCATACATTTTGGTTAGTTCTTCATCGTTTCCGCCAGGGGCGCTGTACATGTATAGAGCCTTTCAGAAACTACAGTAGTTTCAATTTATGTGTAAACTTGTACTAATCACAAACCAACACTGCACACCACATCCTATGCAATAGAGTTGTCTACAACTGGAATAGGTTGCCTGAGAATGTAATCTCAGCAAGAACTATAAACACATTTAAGAATAGACTGGACCTTTGGATAAAGAAGGAAAAAATTTCTTTAACAGATAAATACTAATTTTATTTGATTCTGCTTGATATAGGCACATCAGTATACACTGCTCGTCTATAAACAAATAAATAAATAAATAATCCCATAGAAAAAATATTCACAAATACTGACATAACTCCCAAACCAAATAGGAATCTATAGCATCAGTTGGCAAGTATGTAGTTTTATGTAGAGTTTGGATAATTTTGAAAATTTTAAAGAGCTTCAGGAAAAAACAACTGATAACATTACTTTGGTTTCAAATCAAAATAATTTAAAAAACCATTTTTGAGAAATATTTGTTTCACATAATATTATGTACCTATGTCGAAACAAACATAATAGCTAATATAATGAATGGTTTTTTGCGTTTTTCATTATTCCCTGTTTTTTTTTATTTGGTGGTCTAAGGTGGAACTATCACCTATCCTATATGACTATGGCCAACTATGGCTATAAAATGCAAACCATTTTATTCCGTACTAGCGACCCGCCCCGGCTTCACACAGGTGTATTATACATATAAACCTTCCTCTTGAATCACTCTATCTATTACAAAAACCGCATCAAAATCCGTTGCGTACTCTTAAAGATATAAGCATACATGGAGACAGACAGCGGGAAGCAACTTTGTTTTATTCTATGTGGTAGGTTTGCATTTGACTACACAGTGCCTGGTGTTAAGCAGATATGCGGTCTAGGGTGTAGTACGCTTACCTAGAAGATACCTATTTAGTCTGGATTTGAAGACACCAACGTTGTACTTTAGCGGGAAGACAGAGACAGACAAAGCGTTCCACATTCTGGTTGTTTGTATGAGGAATTAGGATTCGAAACGCTTGGTTCTAACGCGCGGAACGTCCACCATAAAGGGTGGCGCTTTGGTCGCAGCTGTCTAGCCGTACGATAGAAAAAAGGGGCATGTGGATGAATGCTCACTAAGAAACCTATTAAAAAAAAGTATAGAAGAAGAAAAAGAAAAGAGTGATTCAGATCATTATAAAAATTTATCATTATCACTTCATTAAGGTGACGCATTGATAAACTATAGTTTCAAAATCGAGTACCGCGCCCCTTCACTCGGACAAAATTTTACGCGGTCTCACTTGACAGGATCACGCCAGAGCGGCGGGCGGCAACGCTGGGCTAGCGTACGTGGCGCTACTAACGGCGCGGCGGCGGCACGCGTCAACTCAATTTGCCTAGAGCATAGATAATCATGGAGTCGCCTTGTCCTTAATCAACAATTTAAAAAAAAGGCAAAAATTATTTTGATCTTTTTAATGTTTTTTTTTCATACAATACAGGGTTATTTCAACTGCTGTTTTTAAACTTTCGCGATTTGAACACATTATTATTATATACTACGGGACTTATCGCGCACTGAAATTACGAGATAAATAAATAACTCATCATCCCGACGTTTCGTCCGAGTTGCATCAACCGTGGTCAAGGGTAGACACTCCGTAGAATAGTGAGTCTACCCGTGACCCGCAACAAAATGTATGGAACAGCTTTTTTTTTTAATTTTGAGAAATGTTGCAGAACAAAAGTTGTTAGTTTTGAGAAATGTTGCAGAACAAAAGTTGTTAGTTTTGATGTACATGTACAGAATAAACCTCTAAAAGGATGCTAATTGATTAGAAATAACCCTGTATACAAATTAATGTTGATTATGTACAGGTATCATAATCAATGAACTTATTTTTATCGTGCTTCACACACTTGGTTTATAGAAACTTTCTTTTTGTGACAAACATTTCAAAAATTGACGAGCTCGTAGGATATGAACCTGCATCTCGACAGTCGACAGCAAGTTGCCGGTGTTAAAAGATATTACTGCACCAGAGCATCTTGCTTGGTAAGCTCTTCTTTGAGAATAATTTACCCTTTTTCCACCAACAAGTTTGGCAATGACTCCGTTAAATCTTTCCACTACATTACTGTCGACATCTTCAATTAAACTATGGGCTTTTTCAGCCAATCGTGCGACATGAGTTTTTATTTTTTGCCAAAGCAAACTCCCAAAAAACGGATTAGGAGCGTCTACTTGCATATGTTTTTTGCATAATAACTGGTTGCAAGTTTCATGAGAGTTAAACGCATGGCCAATAGATGCGTTTATATCTTTATATAAACCATCTGTATTTTGGCTCTCCTTGTGAAGTTTTATAGCGTCGCAAATATATTTCCTGGAGCGCATTATTTTCTCTTGTGTCAAATATTTCCTGTCTGTAACGTTGAAATGAGTGTCTGAAGTAAGTTGCTGTAACTTATTGCAATAGTTCCTCAGTAAATGATTCCGACAGAAAATTTTTGACACTGTTAAGCCTGGGTATGGCCGAGCATTTATTATTTTGGCATAGGTGCTACTGTCGCCATCAGCAATAAGTCGCGCGTATATTATACCGTGCATTTCAATGGATTGTTTAAACCCCTCAGTTATTATTTGGGATTCCATAGCAGTAGAAGCCCCTTCAAAGTTTTTATAACAGACATGTTCTTTGGGACTTTCTTTTTTGTTTTGAGCTCGGGCACAAATACAACAATACTTATTTTTGACACACATGTACAAAACTTGGCCAAAACGTCTGCCAATTATGGCTGCAGCACCCGATAATGCAGCATAGTTTGTTCTGTATGAGCGTTTGCTCCAACACCCATCTACAATGACATCAATCATGGGAATGCCATCTTTTGTAACCCTGCCTTCAATAACAGCTGCTTCTTTCTCTTTTTCTCCGGCTATTTTCATTTCCTCCCACGCAGTTTCTTCCCAATCGTCACAAACATCGTCCTGCATTTTATTGTAAGTGTGTTCAGACATAATGGGTAATCCTACTGCTGCGGAAAACTGCTTCAGTTGCGCGTGACCACAACCTGCTGCCATTATTCCTGCAACAGCATCTTTGTTTACATCAGCCAAAGATGATTTTATTTTGTTTTTATAATTACACATAGAGCAGACAAATGTAAATTCCGATTGTAATCCAATTCGATGTTCAGAAACTAATTTCATTGAGGCTAATCCGCAGTCAAACAGAGATTCATGTTGAGAGAGTTGTATTAGTTGTGATGTAAAATGATTAACATCTATTACTCGATGCCCCAAGTCGGGTATTTCTGTATGAATCTGAAATTTAAGCACATATTTTAGTATTTATTAAGTTTGAATTTCTTATTATGTAAACATGCCTTAGCTATAACAAAATCCTTACTGTAGTTTCAGAGGTACTTTCGAATATGTATGGAATATCTTCATTTTCAGGGTTTTGTTCCTTTAACTGAAACAAAATTACACAAGTTTAACTTGCAGACGAAGTAAAAAACGACATTTTCAAAATATGACCAAATCGACAACATCCTCTTTTTTGAAGTCGGTAAAAAGACAAGACAATAATCGCGATAGTTTAATAAGGTACTTAAGTTTACCGTTTCCACCGAATCCTCTGATGTGAGCAACACATTTTGTAACTCTTCATTTTCAGGATTTGGTTCTTTTAACTGAAATTAAATTACTTACATTACTATTAAAGGAATTAGACATGTACAAAATGGAGTACAGTGGCGGAGGTATAGGTACTAACTACTCACTAAATACCTGGAAAACTTTGTGATAAAGCAGGGTGAATAATTTTAATTTCGTTTATTTAAAAGAAGAAAAAATAATAACCCTATCGACAACTTCCTCTTTTTTGAAGTCGGTAAAAGACAATACTATAACCGTGATAATTTAAAAAAAGTGTTTAAATTTACCGTTTCCTCTGAATCCCCAGATGTCGGCAACACATTGTGTAACTCTGCGTATGTTGGTGATATTTCTGGGTGGCTACAAAATAAAATGATGTAATTATATAATTATTAAAAAGTTAAAGCTAACACAATTATTTAGGTGATAGAACATCACCTAATAAATATCATTATTTTAGATAGGTTTCTAAAATATCAAGAGACGACTCCATAGCTTTTTGTTCTGATATTTGTTTCCTACAGTATGGTTAGTTTGTACAGACAAATCTTAGTAGGTACACACTTGAAAATAAAGAATAGACGGAGTATTATTACTAGATACTTTAAATTGATTGCTGACATGATAGATAGGTACTTGGCATGGACTCACTCTCTATCTACTGGCCCTGTTGAGGATGTGGATTGACAATCGTCAGGTTGCAGTTTCCGTTTTTTTGACCTAAAAAATTGTAAATATAGGTAAATGCAGAAAAATTGAAGTACCTAGGTAGTAAGAATGTGATAATCCATAATCTGTAGATGAATGTGTATTTGCCAAATATAGACTTTATTATTAGGGCATTAGAGTGCAACTATTTATTGCAAGTTTATTATATATGTAATTCGACTTACCCAAACATTCCGTCATTTTTTTTAGGTTTTCTTTTTCGTTTTTGTAAAAACAATTCTTTCCGCTTATTTTTCCTCCCCATTTTCTATGCACACTTGTTCACTACTATTTACACACTACCAAATAAAAATACTACCTAACTTACTACCTACTATAATAATGTTCTAAAGCTACAATATAATATAGTACACTAAAGTCTAACTTATAATTTTGAAAATAATTCTGAAGTAAATTACTCGGTTGTCGTCGCACAGAGTACCTAGAAGACAATAACCAAAAACAAACAGCACGCATCTCGCGCCGTCCGTACTTTGCGGCGTTGCCAGCCCGACGCTGAGCGAATCATGCGCTCGTCGGAGTCGCAACGTCGCACCGGTACGGCGGCGGCGGCCCAGATAGTGCCTGATCAAATATTCTGAGCAAACACTGTAGAGTAAAAGCTAAACTAGAGTAGGCGCGAAGAGATTTGATTGAGTTTTTAATTAATTACTCATAATATACAATTTAAAAAAAAAAAATTCTCGGTTTATAATAAAGAAAAGGGATCTGGCTATTTTATTCGTAAAAAATAATGGGGTGTTGTCGCTGATAATTCTGAGCATTCGAATTACTAAATTTTTTTTGGTGAGCAATTTGTTTTATTTTTTTTTTAATAAAGCCGGTTACTTTTCAAAATTTTGTCCGGTTCATTCAATTTATTAAGATTTTCCCTTATCTATGACATTTTTTAAATTTGAATCGATATCATTCATCCTCTCACATCGCGCATTCAAAAGTACTCGTTTTTGCCGTTTTCGTGTTTCTCGGCCCGGTGCCTCGTCTTAATTGCGCACGCACCAGTCGACGGGGGTGCGCGTATTCCCTGAGGATGGAGTACTAAATACTCCGAAACTGGTCGGATTCATGCGGATCGACCGTATAATTATAACGTTTTAGCCGTATTCTGTTATATTTATCATTATCATTAAATAAATTTTTCACAATAATTGTGAACATCTTTTACTTTAAGCCTTTCTGGGATAGCAAATTTACGCGACAAAATATAGGTATGCGCTTCCTACGCCCGTGCTCACCACTACGCCACTTGTGTCGGCATTGTACACACATGAGCAATAATTAGCTAATAACGGCGAATGTCATCTGCGCCTAACTTCTCATCCGTCGACTTGTGTGGCGCTAACTATACCATTTATTACTTAAAAACTGACACCAGGTTTAGCCACCCGCTCTATACGAACTTACTTAATTTAGTACCATATAATTATTACATTACAAGTTGCGTGGCTGTAATGGTAATAGCGCTTATAGAGTAGTTAGACGATCATCGAAGTTAAGCTACGTTCAGCACGGTCCGTCTTGGGATGGGTGATTGCGGGTGGCACTATAACTGAGCGCTACCGTGGCTCGGATGACACGTTAAATTTTAGCCATGTCAGAGGCATGCATAAAAAATCTGACACCAAGGCTAGACACTCGGCCTATACGAACTTTCTCTTAATTGTAATGATTTATAGATTTAACAATACATAGTTTGATGTTAGTATTTATATGTATAGGTAAATTTATAATACATTTAGAGTAAGATAAAAAAATATTGACATTCAACTTTCAATAATTTTAACAATAAAAAATAGTAATCATTAAGATGAGTCAATAGTTATTAATTCTAATTCTGCCTGCCATTGTATTAATGAGTCTCCACAGTTTTTTCAGATCTCCCTTATTCTTATCTATCTCCTGTTTATAATATGTATTTCTATACTTATGTACTGCTTTATTTGTTAGATTTCTCACTTTCTTGTATTGTGCCTAATTTTTTTTATCACTAGTATCTTTGATGTAAGTTGAAAATAGTTTATCCCTCTTATGACATAGATTTATTATATTCTTATTTACCCAACCATAGTTGTTCCGCTTTGAATTATTTTACTTAACTTTATATGTATATTCAGAGTTCTTATAGCAGTTATTTATATTATTGTTTATATATTCATATAAATAAGATGTGGACACTCCATATCTTGCGTCGGTTGCCAATCAATTTTATCTAAGAGATTAATTAATGTATTGTTGTTGTAGCGAGTCACATAATTTGGAACATTCTGTACATATGATTCCCCTAGCAATGTGACTGCCGTCAGTCTATGATCGGCCAGTACAGTACAGGAGTGCAGCGCTGCCCACGCCTCTCATGCGGGATCGTACAAAAATATGATCAATACATGTTATAGTAACTTTGTCTTTAAGTTTTTCTATTCTTGTGAAATCTGAGATCCCGCATAACAGGCCGTGACAGTGCATAACATCTATGTATGACTTTATTATAGCATTATCTTTCTTTAAATCTACGTTCGTGTCTCCTCCTCCGTTGTGATTCTCAAACTTTTATGTATGAATTTGGTCTAATTTCTTCATCCTCTGCAAGAAACAATAGCAGTACAGTACAGCAGCTGTAGAAGTTCGCATCAAAATCAAAATAAAAATAAATTATTGAGGCACAACAAATCTTTATTCATGTAAATAATTATGTCACGTAATAACCCCAATGGGGAATTTGCGATATTAAATAATAAACACAGGTATAGCTAGGTATTCCTGACTCGAATACGTAAAAAACGAACTATTTATAGAATATAGAAACATTTATGCGAATATCTTTCCATAACTCCAAGAAAAGTGTCTTGGGGTAATTGTGACACCGAAAAAGGCGCGAAAATTCCTTTTTTCACTAAATTTGCCACCATTTTCTCACCAGAGTTAGCGACTCCCGGATGACTGACGCGGCATGAAGAATCAATATGGCGTCTAAGCTTGTGTTGGCAACGGAAAAGTATACGGTATAACGATAGAAATTTTGAATTTTCGGAATATACCCATTTACGGAATTATAAAAATTGTCTTATAAAAATTGTGTTCTAATTAATAAGTGAGAAATTTGTGAGAAGTAGCGCTCGTAGCGTAGTTTGATTAGGTGATTGTCAGCGATCACCGAAATTAAGCAACGTTCCGCACGGTCAGTATTTGGATGGGTGACCGCGGGTGGCATTTTCCAACTGAGCGCTACCGTGGCTCGGATGACACGTTAAATTGTAGGTCCCGGTTGTTTTAACCGTTTAGCCATGTCAGAGGCCTTCAGGCGGCCTAAAAACTCTGACACCAGGGCTAGCCACCCGGCCTATACGAACTTACTTACTTACTTAGTGAGAAATTACTTTACCTTAATTTTGACAGCCTTAAGATATTTATTTAAATTTTATGCTGAATGACAAGATGTGCTTTCGAAGCTTATATATATTCTGTAATATTCAGTGAAAACATTATCTTCTATTTGGTCTAAAAACACATATAAGCCTATGCTACAAAACTTCTGATTATGTATATATTTTCCAAATACTCACATTTACGCGTCACCTTAGGATATTAACTTCGAAGGCTCAAATTTTACACAAATACTCCAAAATATATAGGTCAATGATTGGAAATACAGGAGTAAAAGTTTAGTTAAAATTAAAAAAAAAAAAGTGTTTTTCCCTCCACCCTAGCCTAAAGTGAGCCTGTAAAGGCCGAGATCATGATGATTATTTTTACTAGAAGTCAAGTATTATTCAATTTAAAATATAAAAATATATTCTACATCTAGAGACCCGGCAGCGTGTCCAGCCAAGTTCTTAAATATATTCAAGAAACGATTGTATAGAAAACAAAGCTAAGGTTCTTACCGATTCCTCCGCCAGTTTACATCTTTACATTTCTCGTCAAGAATCGAAAATGTAAAAGCTGTTTTAGTGAAGTTTTTCATATGATATTCCACGTGATACGATTAAGAACTTAGAGTTCCAGAAAAGTGCTAAAAAAGTCGTCAAAAATCGATTGGCGATTTCACATGTATGTATGAAACAGCTGATTTACTCAATTTCTGGATTGGCCCCATATTAAAAGTAGTTCATGATTCACCTCTCTTTGACTTAATACAGGGCGAGCAGATACCCGTGTAAATTAATACTCAAATGTTTAAAGTATTAATTACATATGGGAACAATATAAATGCTGACCAAAATACATTTGCCGACCGTAATAATAAGAACAATAGAAAATATAAATTTAATGCTTTCTGAAATAGATCAATGCTCCCCAAATGTTATTTCATGGTTATTACGCTAAAATTTTGGTAGGTTGTTAGGTTTTTTTTATAAAAACTTAGAAACCTTTAATTCATAGAAAATACTATATTTTCGGTAGGTTGTTAGTTTAGGTTAGGTTTCTATAACAGCCTGAAAAGCCTTTTTTTGCATAGAAATATTAAACAGTGCATTTTAAATCAGTTAGATGAAACAATAAGCATTATCATTGTTATTTCAGATATATAATAAGAAAACTGTTGGTCTGAAATTAGCTTAACGGAGTTTAAATAGTTTTATTGGACGCAATGAAAATAAAAAAGACCCACTTCTTTAATACTTTTGGAAACACAGTTTAGCAGAGATTTAAAATTTGTTGAAAGCAAAATAAAAGCATTTCGAGTAGGCGTTTAACCACAAGCCATTGCATGTTTAATAAGAAACAATTTTGAAATGCTAACCAAAATACATTTCTCGAGTTTAAAAATACGAAGGTACCAACAAAATATAATTCTTGCCGAAATGGATGAATGCTCACCAAATATTGTTTTACTGCAACAAACTGCTGTTTCATAATGTCACTGTCAGGTTTTTTTTTCAATTTAGGCTTAATGCAGTTATTTGGTGTAGCACATAGTTCATTTTTATGTTTTTAGAACCCATTTGAAAATTAAATGGCGATGAAAAAAATTCTAAAAAATATGTGTTTGAAAAGATAATTATATAAGCTTTCTATTGGTATATATTTTGTTTCTGCAAGATTTCAAAAACCGCATCTTTTCCATATCCTTTTGTTATCTATATTACCTAAACAACGTTTAGGGTTAGTTGCACCTTTTATAATTATTTATGTTGAGTTCATAATTACAAACAATTTTTTTACGTGCCCAGTTTTCTTCTGCACACTCTTTTAATCTTTAAAGGTACAATTTTCAACACAATCAAAAAATCACGTTTTATAGTCTTATGTGTCTAAACAATGGCACAATGTAACAGCAATAAATATTAATACTTAACTTAATTCATAAGACCCATTTCAAAACTAAAAAAAATTCAAACAGTTTTTCGTCAACTCGCGCGCGTCCTCGCGTCTCAACGTTCCGCGACGGACTGACAGTCTGCTGTCTGACTAGTCATGTGTCAGCTATACCGAAACGTACCTAAAAACCGTTATTAGGCCAGTAACGTAACCATCGATACTGACACAAGTGAAAACGGTTGCCTTACTTAAGACGAGGCACCGGGCCGAGAAACACGAAAACGGCAAAAACGAGTACTTTTGAATGCGCGATGTGAGAGGATGAATGATATCGATTCAAATTTAAAAAATGTCATAGATAAGGGAAAATCTTAATAAATTGAATGAACCGGACAAAATTTTGAAAAGTAACCGGCTTTATTAAAAAAAAAATAAAACAAATTGCTCACCAAAAAAATTTTAGTAATTCGAATGCTCAGAATTATCAGCGACAACACCCCATTATTTTTTACGAATAAAATAGCCAGATCCCTTTTCTTTATTATAAACCGAGAATTTTTTTTTTTAAATTGTATATTATGAGTAATTAATTAAAAACTCAATCAAATCTCTTCGCGCCTACTCTAGTTTAGCTTTTACTCTACAGTGTTTGCTCAGAATATTTGATCCGGCACTATCTGGGCCGCCGCCGCCGTACCGGTGCGACGTTGCGACTCCGACGAGCGCATGATTCGCTCAGCGTCGGGCTGGCAACGCCGCAAAGTACGGACGGCGCGAGATGCGTGCTGTTTGTTTTTGGTTATTGTCTTCTAGGTACTCTGTGCGACGACAACCGAGTAATTTACTTCAGAATTATTTTCAAAATTATAAGTTAGACTTTAGTGTACTATATTATATTGTAGCTTTAGAACATTATTATAGTAGGTAGTAAGTTAGGTACTTAGTATTTTTATTTGGTAGTGTGTAAATAGTAGTGAACAAGTGTGCATAGAAAATGGGGAGGAAAAATAAGCGGAAAGAATTGTTTTTACAAAAACGAAAAAGAAAACCTAAAAAAAATGACGGAATGTTTGGGTAAGTCGAATTACATATATAATAAACTTGCAATAAATAGTTGCACTCTAATGCCCTAATAATAAAGTCTATATTTGGCAAATACACATTCGTCTACAGATTATGGATTATCACATTCTTACTACCTAGGTACTTCAATTTTTCTGCATTTACCTATATTTACAATTTTTTTAGGTCAAAAAAACGGAAACTGCAACCTGACGATTGTCAATCCACATCCTCAACAGGGCCAGTAGATAGAGAGTGAGTCCATGCCAAGTACCTATCTATCATGTCAGCAATCAATTTAAAGTATCTAGTAATAATACTCCGTCTATTCTTTATTTTCAAGTGTGTACCTACTAAGATTTGTCTGTACAAACTAACCATACTGTAGGAAACAAATATCAGAACAAAAAGCTATGGAGTCGTCTCTTGATATTTTAGAAACCGGTAAACGTACCTAACGGCTGATGGTGAATTGGTGACAACTAAATCAACTAAAACTAACGCGCGTTTGTTAGCTGCCGATACTCTGACAAGACTTTGCCACCAAAAACTTAAATAATTATGGCCTCTCCCTACGCAACACGACACGCGCGATAGCGAGAAGAGGCAAATGTTAGTCAGCCAAATCAAAGGAAGTGATGGATCCAAAGTCAACCTTAAATTTATATTAATAAAGTTGAAATGTGCATGTACCAACGCGGCAACTGACCCACACTTACCCAACATTCGCTCCTTCTCAGTCCCGCTCGCCGCGAGCCACTCGGAGAGAAAGAAACAGCTTGGTTGTTGGTTATTATAGTTCGCGCGAAATCCATTTGGCGCTTCGCGCGAAGACAATCAGTCTTATTAATAAATATGGAGTAGCGAGAGATTAAAGTTACGCCAAGGATTAAACTAGTATTAGTCAAAACTCGTATTAATAAACCAGGAGTAAACAAGAATTAGCTTAAACCGTCACTATGCCAAGGATTAAATTTACTCCTGCCAATGTGTAGGTTTAAGCACGGTATAAGGAAGGTTTAACTATACTAACTGTTACTCAATCTGTGACATTGACTTTGACACATTGAGATATAACCTCAAAACCGTCTCATTTTGTGATTTTTAAGCATTTGTGAGTGTTTGTTGTCTTGTACCAATTTTCTTCATTTAGCGAAATATTTTGTTCTGAATAGTGTTATTTTGTGGAGAAGTGATAAAAATCATGGATCTTTATCTACGTGACATTGAATTATTGGAAGAAATCGAGGAGATGGAAGATACCAATATGTTATCTTCAATGCGACGGCTAAAGTTTTATAAAAACAGAGAAAATCCTTTTGAAATGAACGATGAAGGAGAGTTCAGGACAAAATATCGATTCACCAAAAAGACTGCATTGTATATAATAGACATTGTAAAAGGCAGCTTAGAGCATGATGCAAGGGGAGGTGCAATTCTACCATATCTGCAAGTTTTGACAGCAATTCGAACATGGGGCCGTGGAGAGGTAAGAATAATACCTACTTGTTTACACAAAAATGAAATAATCTACCTATTTCCAAATAGGTAGATACATACCTAGTTCATAAAGTCATTACATATAAAATATGCCTTATTTATTTTGCAGATTCAGGATGATGCCGGTGATTTATCAGGCATCAGTCAGCCGCAGGTTTCAATAATATGTAAACAAGTGGGCATAGCTCTGGCATCAAAGCGAATGGATTTTATAAAAATGCCACAAACTGAAGAGCAACAAAACAAAGCAATAGCTGATTTTTATGCCATATGCGGCTTCAGACAAGTTATAGGTGCAATAGACTGTACCCATATTAAAATCCCAAAAGTAAGCGGAGATGTTGGACAGTATTATATTAACCGTAAAGGATACAGCTCCATAAATGTTCAAGTAAGCACCTATTAAAACATTCTTAACCTTTTTAATTGTTTACCTAATAACCTTTATTTTCACTTCACTTTATAATCATATTTTTTGTCATATATGTGTAAATAGTGTTTATTTTTCATATTGTGGTTGTAAATAAAGAGTTTTGTCTGTCTGTCTTCATAGCTGTGGAGGCAAATAAGTATAACCATATTATATGCAATAGAACAGCGTAGTGTACTATTGCCGAAAACTCCATAAATACTGAGATACAGGTTTCAAACCTAGTTTTACTCACTTTTGTAAGAATTACCTAGATTCATTGGATTTGTTTTATTACAGGTAGTATGTGATGCACAACTACGCATTATGGATATTGTGGCACGTTGGAGAGGAAGTACTCATGACTCGCGGATTTTTAATGAGTGCGTATTAAAAACTCGATTTGAAAATGGAGAGTTCAAAGGTCGCCTCCTTGGTGATTCAGGATATGCCTGTACACCTTATTTATTCACTCCAATTTTAAATCCAACATCTCCAAAAGAAGAAGGATATAACCAAGCACACATCAGAACCCGCAACAAAATTGAATGTTGTTTCGGGGTATGGAAACAAAGGTTTCGTTGCCTACTGCGAGGTTTCACTACAAAGCTTGAAAATACAAAAGTTGCTATTGTGGCATTAGCAGTTCTTCATAATATTGCACTTACTCATGACGGCAGTACAATAGAAGAGAACAGCTTTATAGCTGTTGATGCAGGAATTGATGTGATTAATATAGGAAATCAAATAAGGGGGAATGCAGTTCGTGCAGCATTTATAGAAGAAAATTTTTAAAATGTAAATAAGTACCTATTTTTGTAACATTTATCTTTTTTTGAATGATTAAAAAACATTAATAAATAGTACAATTTTTATTTAAAAAAACTAGCATAACAAAGTAAGCATCTAAATCTAATTGTAATCAACTTCTAACAGTGGTATTATCAACATGTTATTATTATACATGGTTATCCAGAGCTGGTGTACTAAGCCGAAAGAAGGTGACTTAGACCATCATTGTGAACAACTTTTACTATGGGTCTAACCCGGAATTCGAGAAATAAAAAACTGATCTTGATCATCCACTTTTGGTTTAGTACAGGGCAAGCACATAACCCTGTATGACTGAGTATATCCTTCTAAAAACACAACTAGAAATATAGAAGAGAGAAGGGCTGTTCTGTGAGTAATATCTTTATTTACAAAGCTTAGCCTTAATTACATACTTAACAAGCAAACCAATACAAACAATCTACTTGTATTAAAACTATTCACCATACCTATTACCTACCTTTATAATACAATTCAAATACAAACAACCCACTCCAAATTAACTAAACTAACTCTTCACGTGATTTTTTTAATTCTAAAATTTGTGTTTCTAGAATGGCACTTTGTAATTTTTGCCTGTGTATCTGCATTTTTATTGCATGCTCTTCTTTCGCCATTTCCATTTTCATTAAATGTTCTTCATCTTTAAGTATCTTGCTGTGGCTTATCATCGTATTGACATAGTCACCATGGGTATCCTGTAAAAAGATTTATATTAAGATAGAGCATCTAATGTAATATGTAACAGTGTAATAATAGTACATACATAGCCAATAGTTCAATTCGTGACATCTTTAACAAGTCTTTGCTTATTATGTTACTTATAGGTGCAACCACAGGTGTGAGAGTGCTTGTTGAGAAGCAGCAGACCGATTTTTTTCACTGGTGGTGTATGAAATTATAAAGGCATTTAATTTGTTTACTGAGGTTCCATTGTCTGGTGAAAATGGCCATGGACAAGCGCTCTTAATCCTCAACCTGTGGGTATAGATTAGGTTCAAATTGAAACAAATACAAGTAAATGTTACCTTTCTGGACTTCACACTTCTTTCTATAATACTGTTTTTCAGTTTCCTTCGGGGAATCTGAAAAAAATTAATATAAATATAAGTTTCTGACAAATAGGTAGATGCATAAGTAAAATGAATTTTAATTATTATTTATATACCTTATTTTGAAGTATTGTACTCATATTTTTATTTTTTGGTGTGTCAGTAATGATTGGTGGATCGTCTTGAGACACCTGTAAAATGAAATTGATATACCATTAGTATACATACTTAAAAATATGTATTGTACAAACAAGTCTACTTATCAATTATTTATAATTGGCTCACCACACTTGAAATCAACTTGTGGCCGTCTACTTGTTCATCGACATCTTCAATCGTTTCAATGATAATATCCTAGAAAAAAAAAATAGTTAAAATATATTTATAAATAGGTATTTCAATAATAGAACTTTCTGATTTAATATTGATTGATACTTACAGCTCCACTTTGATTGACACTGGTGATTATCAGTGGTTTAGAATCCTGAAAAATAAGAAAGTATTATGTACAGCTTACAGTATATACAGTTAATATTATTCTGTAACAGCATGTGATTTCAAGTTTACTGACCTGTTCTGTAATCATACATATTTCACTGCTTGATGACTCAGCTTGATATTTAGATGTACTACTCGTAGGCATCTATTTAAAAAAAAAAACTATATTATTGACATGGTTATATGCAATACACATTTAGACTAAAAAGAATAAAAAATAGCCTTACAGCAGTATCACAGTCAAAAGTATTAATATCAATAAGCAGCTCTGCAGGATTTAATAAATCTCTGACTTCAGCAACCGAGTCATCGGGTGACTTTGGTCTTGCTCCACCGCCAGTCTTCTTGGCTTCTTTTTGAAAAGTGCTAAATGTTTTTCGGGCATTTATTTTCATGGTCTTCCACTGCACTTTCAGTTGGTTCAAATCTCTTGGTCGTCCATTTAACTCGTTAAATCTAGAATAAAAGATGATTCTTAAGCATAACTTTTGACTAACCATTTGTTACGCCTATGTACAGACACAGTTTGAAGCAATAAAAATTTACTATCAAACTTTTTAAATATAAGCAACATTAAGAAGTTAAGTACTTACTTTTTGTGGACTTCTTCCCAAGCTTTATTTTTTTTCTTGATACTATTATAATCCAAGGATTTACGCTCAATTATTTCCGAGTATTCCTTAAAGATCGAACGTAATAATTGCTAAAACAAAAAGTAATTGCTTAGTTAGTATCAAATAAATACCACGATGTAATTATGATGTACTGAGCATAGAATAAAATACATTTCAATTAGCTATTTACCTTTTCGTCTTCATCCCAGTTAGTTGAGCGAGCACGTTTTTTTGACTCCATTTTCAAAAGATTTTCACTGATATTTTAATAATTTGAGGCACGGTTTATCCGCCAATTTCTCGAAAACAACATAAACAATAAACAACTGAATTGACAGATAAAACTGCAAACCAAATTGTCACAACTCAAAAAGATGCGCACTGGCTATTGTCACAAACTGACATTTTATAGGGTTCCGTACCTCAAACGGAAAAAAACGAAACCCTTATAGGATCACTTTGTTGTCCGTCTGTTTGTGTGTCCGTCTGTGTGTATGTCAAGACTCATTATCTCGGGAACGCGTAAAGATGTCAAGTTGAAAGGTGACGTCCACAAGTGGTATATTATTCAGAGAAAAATCGAACCAAGACAATATATACATCAATTGAAAGCTTGTTTTATGGGCTTCCCAAAAATATTTATTTTAGATTTTTTCACCCCTCCAATTTTTTTTAAAATGCGAAAACTAAATTGTATGAAAAATAACAATACAGCTTATTACTTTTTTTAGTTTAGCAATGATAAAGTGCTTCTATCATTATTTTACTTGCATTCGTAGCTGATTCTTCCACATTCATCGCTTAATTTGCTAAAATTAAAAATTATAACCTACCAGTGTGACCAGTTAGTAGGTACAATGTGACAAACAAACACTTTAAAAGTATGTCTAATTGGTAAAAATGACTTTATTTAACAATTTGGAGGTTACTTAATCAGGATTGATAGAGATAAACTACTTATTGAGCCAAATATATTTACTTATCCTAATAAATTCAAAATTAATTTTAAAAAAATTGGAGGGCTCTTTTTTGTTTTTAACTGTTGTAATAGACTCAGAAAAATATGAACTTTCTCGAAATGTAACGAGTGCTGTGGTTAGAATTTTTGATTATTATTATACCAGCCTCCATACATTTTGTGGACATGTCCTTTAAATTGTATACGTATGTCTACGGTCTCTTGCAGTTGTGTAAACAAAAAACTTCTCAGTTATCGTATAAAAAAGTTAGAGCCGTTTTTGTCGTAAGAAGCCGCATATTTCGACACTCCTACAGGGTACTTCCCGTTGACATAGAACTATGAAAATTGACAAGAAGCATTGTCTCAGAGTACACATATAGGAATAAATCTGAAAACTGTACATTTTTAACTAAATCACAAAAAATAGGGTCAAAATTCACAAAATATGGGTTAGAGTAGTGGTAGGTAAGAGAGTAAATCGTATATGAGACTTGGACGCTGCGAGATATTGAAAATAAAAAGGTAGATGCTCTAGAAATGTGGTGCTGGAGAAGAATGCTTGGGGTATCGTGGACTGAATTTCGTACCAACGTCTCGATACTACAAGAACTCGGCATCAAGCAGCGTCTATCAGCCATAGTAGTCTCGCATACTCGCTTACTTCGGACACATCTCAAGGCGAGGTAGTCAGTCTTTGGAGCGTCTTGTCGTCCAGGGAAAAGTTGAGGGCACAAGACCACGCGGAAGGTCGCCCATGAGATGGACCTATCAGATCAAGTCTGCTGTGGGTGGGTCCGTGCATGAGTGTATCCGATTGAAGTCCCATAGAGAGAGATGGCGGAACATCGTGAGGCGCATTACATCTGCCCCTACAAATAATAGTACTACTTGATGACCACGACCGCTCTGTCAAGAGCGCAACGATCAAGAAGAAAAAGAAATCGTATCATGTTAGGTATCATATAAAAGAGCTTTATTAGCACATGCTAAAACAGGTTTTTAATTATTTTAACAATGTGTAATTTTGTGTAAATGTGTGATGGATGACGCGAAAAGTGAAAAAAAAAATCTTGTCGATGATTACAGTATAGAGATTTTAACAACTTACTTCCCAATTTTGTAAAATTTTCTAGATTTGTACGGAACCCTCGAAGCGCGAGCCTGACTCGCACTTTCCGGTATTTTTTTTAAATATAATGTTGTCCTGGATACTTGTCTTTTATTGCCACTTATATATTTAAATTTCGGGCCGCTCTAATAGTACAGGCCAGAAATAGATAGTTTTTGCAACTTATTTACTGTGAATAGTGATAGGGAGCAATAATAATCAGTAAAATAATAGGTATAATCAGTGATAACACAGTGTTCACTCAAATCATTCTTTCAAAATAGGGTCTGTTGATAGACCCACCCTAAATAGTAAAATGTTCACTCAAATTATTCGTTCAAAATAGGGTCTGTTGATAGACCCACGATTATATCATAGGTCTTCTAAAACTTGCCTAAAACTAACTCCGCATTAACAATAAAAAATATTCTCATTCTACATACTAACCTGAGAATTGTTTTATTCTGGTTATTCAATTAAACGTTGCGACATTTATCGATTTTCGTAGTTGACAAAAGTAACATAATATGGACACAATTATTTTGGATTTTACTGGTAATATCTAAAACTTTTAAAAAATAACTGTAGCGAAGTGTGGGTGCACATTGTTTCAATGTGTTGACGTTTTTGTCAATGTGTGACACGAACTGCTCACGCAATGTGGTTTGTTTTGACTATTCACACACAACACCAACGTATGCAGTGCATGTTGTCAGATCTTGTGTCGATGGCATAGAGTTCATTATGGTGCGCAATAGGTGCATTATCGTATGGTTTTTGTAATGTTTCTATGTAGTACCTGTAATCACAATACCGTGTACATAGATAAGATTACGTTCCAAGTTACGGAAACAAGTATCATCTGTAAATGTTTTTAGCAAAATTATCCCGGTTATTGGACAAAAATGACATGACTAACAACAGAAGAATTATAGAGGTATCAGTTACCTACATGGTTTTTAAATAATTTATTAATTTTAATAAAAAATATTTTGATAATTCTGCAAAATTAACTAAACAAAATGTTTCCCATCAAAGGGATCATCTATTAATTACGTGAAACTCGAAACTACTCGAAAGGGTCTGGAGGGTGGAGAGGGTTCGGAAAAAAAAACGGAATTTCACAAGAGGGGATATGATTGGAAAATTACTCGTAGCATTTGGCTAGGAGTAATTTTCGCTAATGGCTTTTTTTAACATTGTTAGGTAATAATTTCCTGACGCATTGATGCCCATAACGCCCATGAGATTTTATTGTAGCTGTAATGTAATTGGTTTTGCCGTGTTATGAGCTCAAAAAAAAATAATTTAATTTATTTTATTTAATAGCTTTTTGCGAACTAAAACAATAAATCATATTGACGTCGTACGTTAACATGATTTGATATTGTAATTTTGTCTTTGATGGTTATGGGAACCCCCTTTTATATATTTTAGTTCAATTACTAGTTATTAAGGTCAATATACCTATACATAAATTCACGTTTGTTGGATATAATTTTTTAATATTTATTTTATGCCATTTTTAGGGTTCCATACCCAAACGGTAAAAACGGCACCCTATTACTAAGACTTCGCTGTCCGTTTGTCTGTCAGTATGTCACCAGGCTGTATCTTATGAATAGTGATAGCTACAACGCTGAGACATACACAGAATATTAAATTGGATATATCCTCTACAAATAAATAATTAAATTAAAATTATATATACTAACGGGGACTTACGTACGACACGGAACCCTAAGTGCGCGAGACCGACTCGCACTTAGCCGATTATTGCTATTTGTTGTTATGGTTAACATCAATACATCATTTGTGATCAACTTTCTAGCTTCTAAGGTTCATGAGATACGTGCCGCTATTTGTACAGCCTGGTGACAGACAGTCTAACGGACATACAGACAGTTGAGTTTTAGTAATATGGACCCGTTTTTACCCTTTGAGTACGGAACTCTAAAAATCATTAGTATATGAAACCTGCGTACCAAGTTTCATCGAAATTGGTTGAAAAATTCGTAAGTTGCTAAAAATAAGTCATGACTAGTAGACGACCCCAAACCAATTAATAGTCAATCGTTTTTATTTGTGACTACTTTCTATGGCAATACTGATGAATACTGTACCTTTTATAAGCTGTGGTGAACGAACAATGTTTATTTCCATTTTTGATCTGTGGTACAACACATGCCAGTGTTGTCAGCTTAGAGCTACCTTACTTAATTAGTAGTTTTTTCAATGCCTAAATTTTATATCGCGATTGAGATTTTGAGTTTTATCAACAAATCATCACTACGAAAGTGTAGATACGTAAAAACTCCAGGAAATGCCGAGACGTTATATTTTCTTATGACACCTGGAAGTACACTACGCCGTTTTAAATTTTGGGTTCATAGTAAAATTTTAAGCGCTAAGCCTGGCAACTTTATTGTCGTGAGTGTGTGTGAATAACCTTTGCCAAAAAGATGAAATACTGTCATCGTATACATCGCTGTCACTGTCAAATAACGTTGGAATCGTTCACTGACTCATTCTTTTTACTTTTAAAATGCAAGGGTTGCCATAGTATACGCTTTAATCCTGGAGTAAGGATAGCTTTGTTAGTCCGAGCTTACTCCAAGTTTATTAATAACGTCACTAAACCTAAGTTACTCCTTGGCTACTCTCGGATTAACTAGTCCAAGTGTAAGTTCGGACTAAGGAAGGAATAGGCAATTTTTATTAATAAGACTGAATGTGTTTAGCGAGACCGGTATTTGGCAACGGTTGCTAGTACCGATAGTAAGACCCGATCACGGTTAGACAACCGTTGCCAAAAATTGTCGATATCGCCCATGACTATGTCTGACAGACATCGCTCCCCGCACAGCCGGCACAGGAGGGGCCTGCGGGTGTTGGTATTCACGCGGCAGGGTGCAATTGTGAAAAAATGAATTAAAAAAATAATAACAAATCGCACAAAGCTTCTAAAAAAAGTTGACTGTACCGTTTTAATGTTTTCAATTTTTTAAAGTAACATTTAAATAACCTTGCATGTACCTATATTTAAAGGTGACGTCCACAAGTGATATATTATTCAGAGAAAAATCGAACCAAGATTATAATTATATACATCATTTGAAAGCTTGATTTATGGGCTTCCCAAAAATATTTCATTTAGATTTTTTCACCACTCCAATTTTTTTTAAATGCGAAAAATAAATTGTATGAAAAATAACAATACAGCTTATTATTTCTCTAGTTTAGCAATAATAAAGTGTTTCTATCGTTATTTTACTTGCATTCGTAGCTGATTATTTTACATTCATCTCTTAATTTGCTAAAATTAACCAGTGTGACCAGTTAGTAGGTACAATGAGACAAAAAACACTTAAAAAGTGTGTCTAATTGGTAAAAATGCTTTTATTTAACAGTTTGGAGGTTACTTAATTAATCAGGGTTACTAGAGATAATCTACCTATTGAGCCAAATATATTTATTTATCCTAATACATTCAAAATTAATTTAAACAAAATCGGAGGGCTCTTTTTCGTTTTTAACTGTTGTAATAGACTCAGAAAAATATAAACTTTCTCGAAATGTAACGAGTGTTGTTTGTGGTTAGAATTTTTGATTATTATTATACCAGCCTCCATACATTTTGTGGACATGTCCTTTACACAATGGGAAATAATTAAGACAGATGAAACTTGTGTTTCTCATTTTTTTATATTAGTGCAATTTGTAGTTTCGTCAAAATAACCCGTTGAATTGCCTTGTTTGGCTTCTATTAAAACCTTAAGGGGGCGCCTAATGCCAAAATCAAGCGAAAGGTGTATTTTTAAAGACGTGGTGTAAAGGTAACGAACATAAATATCGATATTAAAAAAATACTATGAGAAAGGAAAAAACCTATAGTAGCAGAGTAATCGAGTAGAATTTTGGTAATTTTGCAACTTTGCATCATAAAATACATTTTTTTTTTACAAATTACGTAGCCAGACTAATGTTCTATTCAAATAATCAGTTAGTTTTTTTATTTTATGCTTAAATTTTGTATAAATAAGTAAAATCCCACCTAAAAATATAAGATAGAGCACAAAGCCAACATCATCATAAACTGTGTCATGCGATTTTCGACTCTAAACATAGCGTGATAGATAAAAAAATAGATCACGGGCTCCTGGTCAGTTGTCGGGCAGCGCTCGATGTGGAAGGTCGTTCCCGGACGCTCTAGCCGACAATCTGCGCATAGTTTGTTTTTGATACTTACTTACTCACTTACTCCTCTGGCGCAACGACCCAAAATGAGTCTTGGCCTCCGACACCAGAGAACGCCATTGGTCACGGTCCGGCGCTGTCTCTTCCCACTCGTCCGCCTGGAGCTCACGCAGGTCGGACCGCACGGCGTCAGTCCAGCGGTATCTGGGCCGACCGACGGGTCGGCGGCCGCTTGCTACTCCAAGATAGGCCTTCTTGACACTGCGATCCTCCCCCATCCTCAGCAGATGGCCCACCCAGCGATTGTTTTTGATACTATGGTGTAAATAAATATTGTAAATTAGGGGTGCGTTCCAAAACGGGCAATATTCACTCGGTGAAGGGTGAAATTCGCTCGATGCTGGTTCCGAAACGCAACGGTAAATTTTACTCTAGTGTTTTGGAACGCCTCCGACAGAGTGAAATTCCACCTGTCAGTTGAAATAATTCACCCTGGTAAAATCAGAGTTGAATTTCACTCGGCTGTCAAAATTGACATAACGAGAGAAGTTATAATGAAAACAAGCGGTTGAGGAAAAATATATTGAATATTTTATCATTCCAATTCACACTAAACTAGATGTTCTGCGACGGCAAAATATTATAAGCATTTTAGATAAAGATGAAATTAGTTATTACATAAAAGTTAATGCTGTTGTTAATTAAAGATCTTTTTTGGGCATATATCCTCGATCGGCGCGCGAAATCCAAATTCTCTTCATCTAGAAATAATCAGGTTGATACAGTTTTGTATAAAGACTGTTCACTATTTCGGATTTTATGTATGTACTAAGTCAAAACTACTTATTTTCGCAAAATGACTATACATGAGTACAGTCCGTTCACAGCTACGTAAAGTAGCTTTCTCTGATACCCATGACTGTGTCTCTCTCTAACCTGTGATTGTGTGTAATGACTAGGCAGAGACAGTGACAAATATCAGAGGCAAAACAACCATGAACAGACTGTAATGTATCTCCACATACACATCTTGACGTAAAACCTAAGAAAAATTGAATTTCGCGCGCCGATCGATGCTATTGCCGGTGCTACCAGAGTTTTAGTGCGATTTAAACGTACGACAGATCAAAGAGTAACATTTTCTTAGAAAAAGGATGATTTTCATGATAAATACCTATTTTCAGAAGAATTTTTACTGAGAATTTATATACCATTTTAGGAAATGATGACCTACATAAATAAAAACAAAAAATCAACCATGTAGAAAAAGTATCGGTAAAGAAACAAAAGGAACATTTATTGCATAAATGGTAACACTTAGGTAACTCTTTTTTCCAAGATCGTTCCAAAACGTAAATCGCTCAGTGTGATTTTCACCCTTTACAGCCTAGTTCCTAAACCAAAATTCATCCGGTAAAATTCACTCGACAAACAGCTAAATGTTTTGGAACGCACCCTAGACTGTATTGAGTGAATGACGTTTATATATAGGTAAAAACTTGTAATTAAAGTAGTTTAAAGAATATTATTTGATTGTAAATATTATAATTGAATTCGAAAAGGAAGTGTGTGGATGTCTAGGACGTATTAGTGTTTGACAATGGGAAGAAAAGATAAAAAAGGAGGAAAAACGTTTTTGCAAAAAAGAAAAACTAAACGTAAGAAACATGACGGAATGTTCAAGTAAGTTGGGTTTGATTTGTACAAAATAATAATAATAATATTTATTATCTGCTCGCGATGAGAACGGGATGGAACTTTGTAAGTAAATAAAAAATGGGAGTAAATTTATTTTAATTTGTTCCAGAAGTATGGGATGGAACTTTGTCGAAGTAAATCTACTGTTATTTTCGATTTACTTGGACAAGATTCAGTCCAATGGTCATAGCACGCGAATTATGCTAAATAAGTAATATAATAATGTAAGAACGAAATAGAAAATGGCTCACAACGT